>CM051689.1:30096609-30776609 GCA_028022725.1 Lycodopsis pacificus | reverse complement strand
TGACTGAAAGAAAGTGAGCGAATCATTCCAAAAATGAAAGACCAAGTGAAGTTCCTGTCTGCTTTAGCGCAGCTGAAAGTGTGAGTTACGAGATACAGTGGAGCCATGTCATTTCAGTTCAAATTCTAAAGATTTACTTGTCTTGTTTTTGGTAGTTTTTTAACTTGTTGGCTTAAATTAAAATCTGATTTCCCTCCCCTTTAGCGGTGAAAGTGAAGCCCCTGTGAGTCAGAGAGCCCTAGCAGCCCAACCAATGATCAACTGCCAAGTCCGGTTTCCTCCAACAGTCTTCACGGCACTGACCAACAAGGAGGCAGCTCTGTTTGACCATTTGAGCCAAGACACAATGTAAGTTTGTGCCATAATAGAAGATGGCGACCAACACGTGTGATGCGTTACATCATGTAAGCAAACCATATACCTATCAACTGTGAGCTCCAGATCAGACTGGAGACGTAACCTCAAAAAACAAAATGTCTAAGTAGTACTTGCTGTCTGGCATTTTCAAAGCATGTGACAGTAATATAAAACGGTGTCCGACAAAAGTTCAGCTCTAAACGGTGCACAGCGCAGTACCACTCGCTGCCATTTAGGACACGGTGTCATGGACATAATGAACAACAAAAGATATTTGAATAGTTTGAACTTGTGTGTTTTTCAAGAACGAATATTCAAACATAATTGTTGGCCAATTTTGACAGCCGTAATGTACAGTAATGACATGTTATCTGCCTGTAAAACAAGTTTCCTTATTAATCAAGTTTTAGGTCTGTATGCCATAGTGAAAACTATGCATCATGATGACAAACTACACATTTGCAGACCTTTAACTGCTCTCTCTGATCATTTGAGTTCGGTATCTGTTTATTGTGCTGATCTGGAATGTCAATCTTGTATAACGCCTTGTGTTTTGTTCCTTTTGAAAACTTACAGGTATCCGTCTCATATTCAGTATGTGCAGCTCTTTAAGTCTGTCCTGCTCAACTTCCCTTTTCTGAAGGAAAGTTATGGATCTGGATATGTAAGTATTTTCTCATTGACTAAAAGAGTAATAGAGACAAACTGAATTTTATGCTTCATACTTCATGCTCCAGCTCAGTCCTAATTGTGTCATTATTTATTACTTAGCAAACAGATGCAATGGATGCTGGGGACGACGAAAGAAGTACGAGTCACCATAGTGCAACAATGAAGCAGGAGTGCCAAAAGACGAGGCCCTCATTAATCCATTTTCCCTTTAAGCCTTTTAGAATATCCCATATACTGTGTTTTGTGTAGAAGTGTTCTAAAAAGTTGACTTGACGTTTACCTAGATACTGTTATCCAAATCAACACTCCTGAGGAAATTGGTATGACAGTCTCAAAACTTTGCAGAATCAGAATTCTGACATTTATTGAAAAATGATTTGTCATTTGCAGGCCAGTTGGTGAATGCAGCCATACTCCTCCTACCATCGGTCTTCAAAGAAAATGCATCACAGCTCTTTGCAATAGATAAGGTTCGTCATTTGTGTTTGTGGGGGGCAACTTGAATTAGTTTATTTAAAAAAGGGAAATATATTTTCAGAAAATTAGGATTAAGTGCAATTTCATAAATATGACAACTAATCTCAACAAACTAGCATTTTATGTGCAACTAAGCATATCAGGAAGCTTTGATCTTTAAACATTACAGAATACAGCTTTAAATTTCAAATGTTTTGTTTCAGGAACTACAAAGCCCAACACCCACAATTGTCCTGAGCAGCAGCGATGGCAAGCCCCTGAGTGACGGCACAGATGTTTTTGTCGCAGTGGATGGACAAAAAATGATGGTGGACAATGAAGACGCAGACGGTTCATTGGCCGTGGGTGTTGTGTTGGCCCTCTATCATCTGAAAAAAACATTTTCATTTTTGGAGGTGTCAGGATCCAGGATCCCTGTCGGACCCGTTGTGTTTCCCCTGATCTCCTCTCCTCATGTGTCCTGTCATTCCCCTGTTTGTTATTGTATGCCATGTGCTCTGTGTTTGTCCTCTGTCTCCAGACACCTCCCACACCCTTGATCGTGCACAGCTGAGGACACTCCAGCCGATCACCTCCTGCAGCCTGACACACCAGACTCAGGGCCCGCTAATGAGTTCCCTGTCACTATATAAACTCTGGTCCTGCAGTCTGGGGTTGTCAGGTCGTACCGTCTTTCACCCGCTTCAACCCCGTGGCATCCTCTGCCCTCCTGGGGTTCTACGGATTACACACGCCGTTCAAGCGGCCAGCTCTCTGGTGTCGAGCCACGGGACTCACACTGCCGGTTTGCCTACTCTGGTGTCGGACCACGGGCTCCACACCTTCACGCACCTTCTAAATAAAACCTGTTTCCAGTAACTTCTGTCTCCTGTGGTCTTGCGTTTGGGTCCTACTTGTTAACTCCCGTGACAGAACGACCTGACCATAATGGACCCAGCAACTACAGGAGCACCTACGCTGGCCGGACATAGCACGCTGCTGGAAGCACACCAGCAGATGCTCCAGGAGATGAGAAGTTTCGCTGGTGAAGTTTCTCGGATTGGCTGGCTCGTGCAGGAACTAGCCCGGACAGTCAAGTCTCCACCAGTTCCAGCACCCGCACTATTCCCGCCTGTCTTCGCTCCGCCGGTCTGGGAATCCCCCGTGCCGGCTCCGGAGTCCTATGACGGAACCCTGGGGAGGTGCCAGGGCTTCCTGTTGCTATGTCAACGGGTATTTGACCGTCTGCCTCGGACGGGGCCAAGGTGTCCTACGTGGTGGGATTACTGCGGGGAAGGGCTTTGGACTGGGCCGCGAGAACGTTAGGTTTTCATCGGCCTAATACTGTGTGTTATGTGGACTTTGTGGCAGATCTGATGAGAGTTTTTGACCCTCTAGGGGACTCTGATTATATGGCTAAGCACCTTCTCAGCCGGAGACGGGGCCAAGCAAGTGTAGCGGAACACTCGGTGGCCCGGCCGACTCCGGCTCCCCGCATTCGGATGGCATTCCAGCCAGCTCCAGTTCCTACCGCCTCTGCGCCACAGCTTTCCCCAGTCCCGGCCGCCACCGTCTCCGAACCGCGGCGACCTCCAGTCCCGGCCGCCGCAGTCTCCGAACCGCGGCGACCTCCAGTCCCGGCTGTCGCCTCAGAGCCGCAGCTATCCCCGGACCTCGCCGTTTCAGAGCCAGAGCCGCTCCCAGTCCCTGCCGCTGCCGCCTCTACGCCAGCTCCAGTTCCTGCCGCCTCCGCGCCGCAGCCCGCTCCAGTTCCTGCCGCCTCCGCGCCGCAGCCCGCTCCAGTTCCTGCCGCCTCCGCGCCGCAGCCCGCTCCAGTTCCTGCCGCCTCCGCGCCGCAGCCCGCTCCAGTTCCTGCCGCCTCCGCGCCGCAGCCCGCTCCAGTCCAGGCCGCCTCCGAGCCGCAGCCCGCTCCAGTCCAGGCCGCCGCCTCCGAGCCGCAGCCCGCTCCAGTCCCGGCCGCCGCCTCCGAGCCGCAGCCCGCTCCAGTCCCGGCCGCCGCCGCCTCCGAGCCGCAGCCCGCTCCAGTCCCGGCCGCCGCCGCCTCCGAGCCGCAGCCCGCTCCAGTCCCGGCCGCCGCCGCCTCCGAGCCGCAGCCCGCTCCAGTCCCGGCCGCCGCCGAGCTGCAGCGCCCTCCAGTCCCGGCCGCCGCCGCCTCCGAGCCGCAGCCCGCTCCAGTCCAGGCCGCCGCCGCCTCCGAGCCGCAGCGCCCTCCAGTCCAGGCCGCCGCCGCCTCCGAGCCGCAGCCCGCTCCAGTCCCGGCCGCCGCCGCCTCCGAGCCGCAGCCCGCTCCAGTCCCGGCCGCCGCCGCCTCCGAGCCGCAGCCTCTCCCAGACCCGGCCGCTGCCGTCCCAGAGCAGCAGCGACCTCCAGCCCCGGCCGCTGCCGTCCCAGAGCAGCAGCGACCTCCAGCCCCGGCCGCTGCCGTCCCAGAGCAGCAGCGACCTCCAGCCCCGGCCGCTGCCGTCCCAGAGCAGCAGCGACCTCCAGCCCCGGCCGCTGCCGTCCCAGAGCAGCAGCGACCTCCAGCCCCGGCCGCTGCCGTCCCAGAGCAGCAGCGACCTCCAGCCCCGGCCGCTGCCGTCCCAGAGCAGCAGCGACCTCCAGCCCCGGCCGCTGCCGTCCCAGAGCAGCAGCGACCTCCAGCCCCGGCCGCTGCCGTCCCAGAGCAGCAGCGACCTCCAGCCCCGGCCGCTGCCGTCCCAGAGCAGCAGCGACCTCCAGCCCCGGCCGCTGCCGTCCCAGAGCAGCAGCGACCTCCAGCCCCGGCCGCTGCCGTCCCAGAGCAGCAGCGACCTCCAGCCCCGGCCGCTGCCGTCCCAGAGCAGCAGCGACCTCCAGCCCCGGCCGCTGCCGTCCCAGAGCAGCAGCGACCTCCAGCCCCGGCCGCTGCCGTCCCAGAGCAGCAGCGACCTCCAGCCCCGGCCGCTGCCGTCCCAGAGCAGCAGCGACCTCCAGCCCCGGCCGCTGCCGTCCCAGAGCAGCAGCGACCTCCAGCCCCGGCCGCTGCCGTCCCAGAGCAGCAGCGACCTCCAGCCCCGGCCGCTGCCGTCCCAGAGCAGCAGCGACCTCCAGCCCCGGCCGCTGCCGTCCCAGAGCAGCAGCGACCTCCAGTTCCCGCCGCTGCCGTCCCGGAGCAGCAGCGACCTCCAGTGGCCGCCTCGGAGCAGCATCGACCTCCAGTTGCTGTCACGGCGCAGCAGCGACCTCCAGGGCCTGCCGCCGCTGCCGTCACGGCGCAGCAGCGACCTCCAGGGCCTGCCGCCGCTGCCGTCACGGCGCAGCAGCGACCTCCAGTGCCTGCCGCCGCTGGACTAGCATCCTGTTCTCCGGGGTCCTTCCACCCACCCGGCCGTCCGCCGGAGCACCCGTGCCCGGAGCCCTTCTGCCCGCCCGGCCGTCCGCCGGAGCACCCGTGCCCGGAGCCCTTCTGCCCGCCCGGCCGTCCGCCGGAGCACCCGTGCCCGGAGCCCTTCTGCCCGCCCGGCCGTCCGCCGGAGCACCCGTGGCCGACACTCTTCTGCGGCCCCGTGGCCGGTCAGATCCTGTCACCCCTCCTCCGGACCCCCGCCACCCACCCTAGTCGGCCTTGTAGCTGTGGGGACATCCCTCCTCCGGACCCCCTCCACCCGCCCTTTTTTGTGTCTTCTTGTACGTCTAGAATCCGTTCCTTAAGGGGGGGGTACTGTCAGGATCCAGGATCCCTGTCGGACCCGTTGTGTTTCCCCTGATCTCCTCTCCTCATGTGTCCTGTCATTCCCCTGTTTGTTATTGTATGCCATGTGCTCTGTGTTTGTCCTCTGTCTCCAGACACCTCCCACACCCTTGATCGTGCACAGCTGAGGACACTCCAGCCGATCACCTCCTGCAGCCTGACACACCAGACTCAGGGCCCGCTAATGAGTTCCCTGTCACTATATAAACTCTGGTCCTGCAGTCTGGGGTTGTCAGGTCGTACCGTCTTTCACCCGCTTCAACCCCGTGGCATCCTCTGCCCTCCTGGGGTTCTACGGATTACACACGCCGTTCAAGCGGCCAGCTCTCTGGTGTCGAGCCACGGGACTCACACTGCCGGTTTGCCTACTCTGGTGTCGGACCACGGGCTCCACACCTTCACGCACCTTCTAAATAAAACCTGTTTCCAGTAACTTCTGTCTCCTGTGGTCTTGCGTTTGGGTCCTACTTGTTAACTCCCGTGACAGGAGGCATATATCCGGAAGCTGGACACACAGTACCTGTAGCTGTGCAGAGAGTGGCAAATGCTCCGAACATTTCTTAGATAGGACACTGCATGTAGCACATGGATTACATTGTATAGAGTTGATTTCTGACAATAAAGTGAAGTGCAGTACATCTACAGGTGTTTGTTTTATCCAAAAATCAATTTGCCATCATTTCCGTGCATGTAAATGATGATTTTATAGATCATCACAGAAAGGATCCTGGAATATGTCTACAAAAGAGTAGGAACCCTGATTCCATTGTTATGCTGTTTAAATGTAAAATCAGTTCTTTAAAGAACCATTTATCCCTTGGAAGAACCATTTTTAGCTAAAGAACCATTTGGAAAGGGTTCTTTAAGGAACCATTTGGGTCCATAAAGAACTTTTTTGAAAATGGTTCTTTAAAGAACCTTTTTTTCTTCAGGTTCTTCAAAGAACCAGAAATGGTGCCTCAAAGAACCATTTTTTGAAGGTTCTTTGAGGCACCTTTGTGGGTTCTTTAAAGAACCGTTTAAGGAAATGGTTCTTTAAAGAACCCTGATCTGAAAGGTTCTTTGTGGAACCAAAAATGGTTCTTCTATGGCATCACTCCGAAGAACCATTTTCGGTTCCAGATGGCACCTTTTTTTTTCTGTGTGTAGTTATCTGGTGGTGTATCTGGCTTTAATTTAGTCATTTAGTGCCTTTTAGCCTGTAATGCCTCACGCTACGTTTCATTCTTTATCTCTGCTTGTTAGTCAAAGTAGGTGGACACCGACTACCATCTTTAACACTATTACCGATACCATTACTGCACATTACTGACCCGGAGTCTTTGTGCTTCCTCTCCTCACAGGTTTCCATGGAGCATGGTTTCATCTGGACCCTGGTTCTTCCTCCTACCATGGCCCTGCTGACTCCAACTGCAAATATCACTTTTATTATTACTCACATTACTATTTCATATGAGCGATACCATTAATGCACATTATTGACCTGCTTCTTCACCAGAGTCTCTGTGCTTTCTCGCCTCACAGGTTCCTGTGTATCCGGGTTATACCTGGACCAGGTCTTGCCTCCTGCCGTGGTTCTGTCATACATTGAATGTGCTGTAATTACATTGAATGTGTTGTAATTCACTATCCTGTTGTACACATGACATCATTGCACTTCTGTCCATCCTGGGAGAGGATCCCTCCTCTGTTGCTCTCCCACAGGTTTCTTCCTCTTTCCTCCCGGTTAAAGGGGTTTTTTGGGGAGTTTTTCCTGTTCCGATGTGAGGGTCCCGGGACAAGAGGATGTCAAATGTGTACATATTGTAAAGCCCTCTGAGGCAAATTTGTAATTTTGGGTTATACAAAAATTAATTGAATTGAATTCCTAATGACCCACCATGTCAGAAAGAGACAGACGTCACAGCTACACCATGCTGGCTTTGTTTCATTCTTTAGCTCCTCATAGAAGTTTGTCATCAACATTATATGCATTTCCAAATGTGCATAGAAGCTAAATAAAGACAAGTATTCTACCCTTTTAAATTTGTTCTGTCTAAATTAGAAGTGTTAGATTTGAAGATACTGTATATAAGAGGAGTCCACCAGAAATGAGTGCTTCCACTGTCTCACCACTGGATGGCAGTGGTGTATTACACGGGACCAACCCAAGGATCTCTCCAAACAATAAACTCCAGACTGTGAAATAACATATTTACACACATGAGGCCACTGGGTTGTAGCCACAGTGAGCATGATTAAAAAGAAAATAAGAGAAAGGAATGTATTTAAATATATTCACATTGAGACTGTGAACTTGTGCTCGCATTGTATCCTCGTTCAAAACTCCCTTCTTCTTCTTCTTCTTCGGCTCTTCTCTCCCCTCTTCCCTCGCTCCTCCTCAAGGCCAAGCCAGAAAGCATCAAACTACATTTTGGATCAATTGTTTGATCATTTCATACAACATCACTGCTACGCCCAATTTAGCTGACACACACAAAACTAACCAAATGTCTGTTTCTTGACCCCTGTTTGAAGCAGTAGAGGTGTGGGGTTCTTCCGTTGATTCAAAGTGGTCCATCCATGGTCCTGGGGGGGGTCAAGAAACAGACGTTTGGTGAGTGGATGCCACATACAGAGTGAATGGATAATGGATTCTGTGTGTGCGTGTGTGTGTGTACGTGTGTTTGTGTGTTGTGCAGGTGTGTCAGCTAACTGTTTGAAGCAGTAGAGGTGTGGGGTTCTTCCGTGGTCCGAATGGGATCGCCTGTGGTCTCAGGGGCACCATCCATGGTCCTGGAGGGTCAAGAAACACAGACATTTGGTTAGTGGATGCACATACAAAGTGAATGGATAATGGATTCTGTGTGTGTGTGTACGTGTATTTGTGTGTTGTGTAGGTGTATCAGCTAATTGTTTGAAGCAGTAGAGGTGTGGGGTCCTTCCGTGATCCGAATGGGATTGTCTGTGGTGTTGGGGGCACCATCCATGGTCCTGGGGGGGTCAAGAAACAGACGTTTGGTTCGTGGATGCCACATACAGAGTGAATGGATAATGCATTCTGTGTGTGTGTGTGTACGTGTGTTTGTGTGTGTAGGTGTGTCAGCTAACTGTTTGAAGTAGTCGAAGTGTGGGGTCCTTCCGTGGTTCAAAGTGGTCCATCCATGGTCCTGGGGGGTCAGGAAACACAGACGTTTGGTTAGTGTATGCCACATACAGAGTGAATGGATAATGCATTCTGTGTGTGTGTGTACGTGTATTTGTGTGTTGTGTAGGTGTATCAGCTAATTGTTTGAAGCAGTAGAGGTGTGGGGTCCTTCCATGGTCCGAATGGGATCGTCTGTGGTGTTGGGGGCACCATCCATGGTCCTGGGGGGGTCACAAGAAACACAGACGTTTGGTTAGTGGATGCCACATACAGAGTGAATGGACAATGGATTCTGTGTGTGTGTGTGTGTGTGTGTGTGTGTATGTGTCTTTGTGTGTGTAGGTGTGTCAACTAGCTGTTTGAAGCAGTGGAGGTGTGGGGTCCTTCCGTGGTCCGAATGGGATCGTCTGTGGTCTCAGGGGCACCATCCATGGTCCTGGAGGGTCAAGAAACATAGACATTTGGTTAGTGGATGCACATACAAAGTGAATGGATAATGGATTCTGTGTGTGTGTACGTGTGTTTGTGTGTTGTGTAGGTGTGTCAGGTAACTGTTTGAAGCAGTAGAGGTGTGGGGTCCTTCCATGGTCCGAATGGGTTCGTCTGTGGTGTTGGGGGCACCATCCATGGTCCTGGGGGGGTCACAAGAAACACAGACGTTTGGTTAGTGGATGCCACATACAGAGTGAATGGATAATGGATTCTGTGTGTGTGTGTACGTGTGTTTGTGTGTTGTGTAGGTGTGTCAACTCGCTGTTTGAAGCAGTAGAGGTGTGGGGTCCTTCCGTGGTCCGAATGGGATCGTCTGTGGTCTCAGGGGCACCATCCATGGTCCTGGTGGGTCACAGGAAACACAGACGTTTGGTTAGTGTATGCCACATACAGAGTGAATGGATAATGGATTCTGTGTGTGTGTGTACGTGTGTTTGTGTGTTGTGTAGGTGTATCAGCTAACTGTTTGACACAGTAGAGGTGTGGGGTCCTTCCGTGGTCCGAATGGGATCGTCTGTGGTGTTGGGGGCACCATCCATGGTCCTGGGGGGGTCAAGAAACAGACGTTTGGTTCGTGGATGCCACATACAGAGTGAATGGATAATGGATTCTGTGTGTGTGTGTGTACGTGTGTTTGTGTGTGTAGGTGTGTCAGCTAACTGTTTGAAGTAGGAGAAGTGTGGGGTCCTTCCGTGGTTCAAAGTGGTCCATCCATGGTCCTGGGGGGTCAGGAAACACAGACGTTTGGTTAGTGTATGCCACATACAGTGTGAATGGATAATGGATTCTGTGTGTGTGTGTGTGTGTACATGTGTTTGTGTGAAGGTGTGTCAACTAGCTGTTTGAAGCAGTAGAGGTGTGGGGTCCTTCCGTGGTTCAAAGTGGTCCATCCATGGTCCTGGGGGGTCAAGAAAGAGACGTTTGGTTCGTGGATGCCACATACAAAGTGAATGGATAATGGATTCTGTGTGTGTGTGTGTACGTGTGTTTGTGTGTAGGTGTGTCAACTAGCTGTTTGAAGCAGTAGAGGTGTGGGGTCCTTCCGTGGTCCAAATGGGATCGTCTGTGGTGTTGGGGGCACCATCCATGTTCCTGGGGGGTCAAGAAACACAGACGTTTGGTTAGTGGATGCCACATACAGAGTGAATGGATAATGGATTCTGTGTGTGTGTGTGTGTGTACGTGTGTTTGTGTGTTGTGTAGGTGTGTCAACAAGCTGTTTGAAGCAGTAGAGGTGTGGGGTCCTTCCGTGGTCCGAATGGGATCGTCTGTGGTCTCAGGGGCACCATCCATGGTCCTGGTGGGTCACAGGAAACACATATACGTTTGGTTAGTGGATGCCACATACAGAGTGAATGGATAATGGATTCTGTGTGTGTGTGTACTTGTGTTTGTGTGTAGGTGTGTCAACTGGCTGTTTGAAGCAGTAGAGGTGTGGGGTCCTTCCGTGGTCCGAATGGGATCGTCTGTGGTCTCAGGGGCACCATCCATGGTCCTGGTGGGTCACAGGAAACACAGACGTTTGGTTAGTGGATGCCACATACAGAGTGAATGGATAATGGATTGTGTGTGTGTGTGTATGTGTGTTTGTGTATTGTGTAGGTGTGTCAACTGGCTGTTTGAAACAGTAGAGGTGTGGGGTCCTTCCGTGGTCCGAATGGGATCGTCTGTGGTGTTGGGGGCACCATCCATGGTCCTGGGGGGTCAAGAAACACAGACGTTTGGTTAGTGGATGCCACATACAGAGTGAATGGATAATGGATTGTGTGTGTGTGTGTGTACGTTTGTTTGTGTATTGTGTAGGTGTGTCAACTGGCTGTTTGAAACAGTAGAGGTGTGGGGTCCTTCCGTGGTTCAAAGTGGTCCATCCATGGTCCTGGGGGGTCAAGAAACAGACGTTTGGTTAGTGGATGCCACATACAGAGTGAATGGATAATGGATTCTCTGTGTGTGTGTACTTGTGTTTGTGTGTAGGTGTGTCAACTGGCTGTTTGAAGCAGAAGAGGTGTGGGGTCCTTCCATGGTCCGAATGGGATCGTCTGTGGTGTTGGGGGCACCATCCATGATCCTGGAGGGTCAAGAAACACAGACATTTGGTTAGTGGATGCACATACAAAGTGAATGGATAATTGATTCTGTGTGTGTGTACGTGTGTTTGTGTGTTGTGTAGGTGTGTCAACTAGCTGTTTGAAGCAGTAGAGGTGTGGAGTCCTTCCATGGTCCGAATGGGATCGTCTGTGGTGTTGGGGGCACCATCCATGGTCCTGGGGGGGTCACAAGAAACACAGGCGTTTGGTTCGTGGATGCCACATACAGAGTGAATGGATAATGTATTCTGTGTGTGTGTGTGTACGTATCTTTGTGTGTGTAGGTGTGTCAGGTAACTGTTTGAAGCAGTGGAGGTGTGGGGTCCTTCCATGGTCCGAATGGGATCGTCTGTGGTGTTGGGGGCACCATCCATGGTCCTGGGGGGATCACAAGAAACACAGACGTTTGGTTAGTGGATGCCACATACAGAGTGAATGGATAATGGATTCTGTGTGTGTGTGTGTGTGTGTACGTATCTTTGTGTGTGTAGGTGTGTCAGGTAACTGTTTGAAGCAGTAGAGGTGTGGGGTAATTCCATGGTCCGAATGGGATCGTCTGTGGTGTTGGGGGCACCATCCATGATCCTGGGGAGTCAAGAAACAGACGTTTGGTTAGTGGATGCCACATACAAAGTGAATGGATAATGGATTCTGTGTGTGTGTGTACGTGTGTTTGTGTGTTGTGTAGGTGTATCAGCTAACTGTTTGAAGCAGTAGAGGTGTGGGATTCTTCTGTGGTTCAAAGTGGTCCATCCATGGTCCTGGGGGGTCAAGAAACAGACGTTTGGTTAGTGGATGCCACATACAAAGTGAATGGATAATGGATTCTGTGTGTGTGTGTGTACGTGTGTTTGTGTGTTGTGTAGGTGTGTCAACTAGCTGTTTGAAGCAGTAGAGGTGTGGGGTCCTTCCGTGGTCCGAATGGGATCGTCTGTGGTCTCAGGGGCACCATCCATGGTCCTGGGGAGTCAAGAAACAGACGTTTGGTGAGTGGATGCCACATACAGAGTGAATGGATAATGGATTCTGTGTGTGTGTGTGTACGTGTGTTTGTGTGTGTAGGTGTGTCAGCTAACTGTTTGAAGTAGTAGAAGTGTGGGGTCCTTCCGTGGTTCAAAGTGGTCCATCCATGGTCCTGGGGGGTCAAGAAACAGACGTTTGGTTAGTGGATGCCACATACAGAGTGAATGGATAATGGATTATGTGTGTGTGTGTGTACGTGTGTTTGTGTGTTGTGTAGGTGTGTCAACTAGCTGTTTGAAGCAGTCGAGGTGTGGGGTCCTTCCGTGGTCCGAATGGGATCGTCTGTGGTCTCAGGGGCACCATCCATGGTCCTGGTGGGTCACAGGAAACACAGACGTTTGGTTAGTGGATGCCACATACAGAGTGAATGGATAATGGATTGTGTGTGTGTGTGTGTGTACGTGTGTTTGTGTGTAGGTGTGTCAACTGGCTGTTTGAAACAGTCGAGGTGTGGGGTCCTTCCGTGGTTCCAAGTGGTCCATACATGGTCCTGGGGGGTCAAGAAAGAGACGTTTGGTTCGTGGATGCCACATACAAAGTGAATGGATAATGGATTCTGTGTGTGCATGTGTGTGTGTACGTGTGTTAGTGTGTTGTGTAGGAGTGTCAACTAGCTGTTTGAAGCAGTAGAGGTGTGGGGTTCTTCCGTGGTCCGAATGGGATCGTCTGTGGTGTTGGGGGCACCATCCATGGTCCTGGGGGGTCAAGAAACACAGACATTTGGTGAGTGGATGCACATACAAAGTGAATGGATAATGGATTCTGTGTGTGTGTACGTGTGTTTGTGTGTTGTGCAGGTGTGTCAGCTAACTGTTTGAAGCAGTAGAGCTGTGGGGTTCTTCCGTGGTTCAAAGTGGTCCATCCATGGTCCTGGGGGGTCAAGAAAGAGACGTTTGGTTAGTGGATGCCACATACAAAGTGAATGGATAATGGATTCTGTGTGTGTGTGTGTGTGTGTGTCAACTAGCTGTTTGAAGCAGTAGAGGTGTGGGGTTCTTCCGTTGATTCAAAGTGGTCCATCCATGGTCCTGGGGGGTCAAGAAACACAGACGTTTGGTTCGTGGATGCCACATACAGAGTGAATGGATAATGGATTATGTGTGTGTGTGTACGTGTATTTGTGTGTTGTGTAGGTGTATCAGCTAACTGTTTGAAGCAGTAGAGGTGTGGGGTTCTTCCGTGGTTCAAAGTGATCCATCCATGGTCCTGGGGGGTCAAGAAACAGACGTTTGGTTAGTGGATGCCACATACAGAGTGAATGGATAATGGATTGTGTGTGTGTGTGTACGTGTGTTTGTGTATTGTGTAGGTGTGTCAACTGGCTGTTTGAAACAGTAGAGGTGTGGGGTCCTTCCGTGGTCCGAATGGGATCTTCTGTGGTCTCAGGGGCACCATCCATGGTCCTGGGGGGTCAAGAAACACAGACATTTGGTTAGTGGATGCCATATACAAAGTGAATGGATAATGGATTCTGTGTGTGTGTGTGTACGTGTGTTTGTGTGTTGTGTAGGTGTGTCAGCTAACTGTTTGAAGCAGTAGAGGTGTGGGGTTCTTCCGTGGTTCAAAGTGGTCCATCCATGGTCCTGGGGGGTCAAGAAACAGACGTTTGGTTCGTGGATGCCACATACAAAGTGAATGGATAATGGATTCTGTGTGTGTGTGTGTACGTGTGTTTGTGTGTGCAGGTGTGTCAGGTAACTGTTTGAAGCAGTAGAGGTGTGGGGTCCTTCCATGGTCCGAATGGGATCGTCTGTGGTGTTGGGGGCACCATCCATGATCCTGGGGAGTCAAGAAACAGACGTTTGGTTAGTGGATGCCACATACAGAGTGAATGGATAATGGATTCTGTGTGTGTGTGTGTACGTGTGTTTGTGTGTTGTGCAGGTGTGTCAGCTAACTGTTTGAAGCAGTAGAGGTGTGGGGTTCTTCCGTGGTCCGAATGGGATCGTCTGTGGTCTCAGGGGCACCATCCATGGTCCTGGAGGGTCAAGAAACACAGACATTTGGTTCGTGGATGCACATACAAAGTGAATGGATAATTGATTCTGTGTGTGTGTACGTGTGTTTGTGTGTTGTGTAGGTGTGTCAACTAGCTGTTTGAAGCAGTAGAGGTGTGGAGTCCTTCCATGGTCCGAATGGGATCGTCTGTGGTGTTGGGGGCACCATCCATGATCCTGGGGAGTCAAGAAACAGACGTTTGGTTGGTGGATGCCACATACAAAGTGAATGGATAATGGATTCTGTGTGTGTGTGTACGTGTGTTTGTGTGTTGTGTAGGTGTATCAGCTAACTGTTTGAAGTAGTAGAAGTGTGGGGTCCTTCCGTGGTTCAAAGTGGTCCATCCATTGTCCTGGGGGGTCAGGAAACACAGACGTTTGGTTAGTGGATGCACATACAAAGTGAATGGACAATGGATTATGTGTGTGTGTGTACGTGTGTTTGTGTGTTGTGTAGGTGTGTCAACTAGCTGTTTGAAGCAGTAGAGCTGTGGGGTTATTCCGTTGTTCAAAGTGGTCCATCCATGGTCCTGGGGGGTCAAGAAAGAGACGTTTGGTTCGTGGATGCCACATACAAAGTGAATGGATAATGGATTCTGTGTGTGTGTGTGTGTGTGTGTGTGTGTGTGTACATGTGTTTGTGTGTAGGTGTGTCAACTAGCTGTTTGAAGCAGTAGAGCTGTGGGGTTCTTCCGTTGATTCAAAGTGGTCCATCCATGGTCCTGGGGGGTCAAGAAACAGACGTTTGGTTAGTGGATGCCACATACAGAGTGAATGGACAATGGATTGTGTGTGCGTGTGTACGTGTATTTGTGTGTTGTGTAGGTGTATCAGCTAACTGTTTGAAGCAGGAGAGGTGTGGGGTTCTTCCGTGGTCCGAATGGGATCGTCTGTGGTCTCAGGGGCACCATCCATGGTCCTGGAGGGTCAAGAAACACTGACATTTGGTTAGTGGATGCACATACAAAGTGAATGGATAATGGATTATGTGTGTGTGTGTACGTGTGTTTGTGTGTTGTGTAGGTGTGTCAACTAGCTGTTTGAAGCAGTAGAGGTGTGGAGTCCTTCCATGGTCCGAATGGGATCGTCTGTGGTGTTGGGGGCACCATCCATGGTCCTGGGGGGGTCACAAGAAACACAGACGTTTGGTTAGTGGATGCCACATACAGAGTGAATGGATAATGGATTCTGTGTGTGTGTGTGTGTGTGTACGTGTCTTTGTGTGTGTAGGTGTGTCAGGTAACTGTTTGAAGCAGTAGAGGTGTGGGGTTCTTCCCTGGTTCAAAGTGGTCCATCCATGGTCCTGGGGGGTCAAGAAACACAGACGTTTGGTTGGTGGATGCCACATACAGAGTGAATGGATAATGGATTCTGTGTGTGTGTGTACGTGTATTTGTGTGTTGTGTAGGTGTATCAGCTAACTGTTTGAAGCAGTAGAGGTGTGGGGTTCTTCCGTGGTTCAAAGTGGTCCATCCATGGTCCTGGGGGGTCAAGAAACAGACGTTTGGTTCGTGGATGCCACATACAAAGTGAATGGATAATGGATTCTGTGTGTGTGTGTGTACGTGTGTTTGTGTGTGCAGGTGTGTCAGGTAACTGTTTGAAGCAGTAGAGGTGTGGGGTCCTTCCATGGTCCGAATGGGATCGTCTGTGGTGTTGGGGGCACCATCCATGATCCTGGGGAGTCAAGAAACAGACGTTTGGTTAGTGGATGCCACATACAGAGTGAATGGATAATGGATTCTGTGTGTGTGTGTGTACGTGTGTTTGTGTGTTGTGCAGGTGTGTCAGCTAACTGTTTGAAGCAGTAGAGGTGTGGGGTTCTTCCGTGGTCCGAATGGGATCGTCTGTGGTCTCAGGGGCACCATCCATGGTCCTGGAGGGTCAAGAAACACAGACATTTGGTTCGTGGATGCACATACAAAGTGAATGGATAATTGATTCTGTGTGTGTGTACGTGTGTTTGTGTGTTGTGTAGGTGTGTCAACTAGCTGTTTGAAGCAGTAGAGGTGTGGAGTCCTTCCATGGTCCGAATGGGATCGTCTGTGGTGTTGGGGGCACCATCCATGATCCTGGGGAGTCAAGAAACAGACGTTTGGTTGGTGGATGCCACATACAAAGTGAATGGATAATGGATTCTGTGTGTGTGTGTACGTGTGTTTGTGTGTTGTGTAGGTGTATCAGCTAACTGTTTGAAGTAGTAGAAGTGTGGGGTCCTTCCGTGGTTCAAAGTGGTCCATCCATTGTCCTGGGGGGTCAGGAAACACAGACGTTTGGTTAGTGGATGCACATACAAAGTGAATGGATAATGGATTATGTGTGTGTGTGTACGTGTGTTTGTGTGTTGTGTAGGTGTGTCAACTAGCTGTTTGAAGCAGTAGAGCTGTGGGGTTATTCCGTTGTTCAAAGTGGTCCATCCATGGTCCTGGGGGGTCAAGAAAGAGACGTTTGGTTCGTGGATGCCACATACAAAGTGAATGGATAATGGATTCTGTGTGTGTGTGTGTGTGTGTGTGTGTGTGTGTACATGTGTTTGTGTGTAGGTGTGTCAACTAGCTGTTTGAAGCAGTAGAGCTGTGGGGTTCTTCCGTTGATTCAAAGTGGTCCATCCATGGTCCTGGGGGGTCAAGAAACAGACGTTTGGTTAGTGGATGCCACATACAGAGTGAATGGACAATGGATTGTGTGTGCGTGTGTACGTGTATTTGTGTGTTGTGTAGGTGTATCAGCTAACTGTTTGAAGCAGGAGAGGTGTGGGGTTCTTCCGTGGTCCGAATGGGATCGTCTGTGGTCTCAGGGGCACCATCCATGGTCCTGGAGGGTCAAGAAACACTGACATTTGGTTAGTGGATGCACATACAAAGTGAATGGATAATGGATTATGTGTGTGTGTGTACGTGTGTTTGTGTGTTGTGTAGGTGTGTCAACTAGCTGTTTGAAGCAGTAGAGGTGTGGAGTCCTTCCATGGTCCGAATGGGATCGTCTGTGGTGTTGGGGGCACCATCCATGGTCCTGGGGGGGTCACAAGAAACACAGACGTTTGGTTAGTGGATGCCACATACAGAGTGAATGGATAATGGATTCTGTGTGTGTGTGTGTGTGTGTACGTGTCTTTGTGTGTGTAGGTGTGTCAGGTAACTGTTTGAAGCAGTAGAGGTGTGGGGTTCTTCCCTGGTTCAAAGTGGTCCATCCATGGTCCTGGGGGGTCAAGAAACACAGACGTTTGGTTGGTGGATGCCACATACAGAGTGAATGGATAATGGATTCTGTGTGTGTGTGTACGTGTATTTGTGTGTTGTGTAGGTGTATCAGCTAACTGTTTGAAGCAGTAGAGGTGTGGGGTTCTTCCGTGGTTCAAAGTGGTCCATCCATGGTCCTGGGGGGTCAAGAAACAGACGTTTGGTTCGTGGATGCCACATACAAAGTGAATGGATAATGGATTCTGTGTGTGTGTGTGTACGTGTGTTTGTGTGTGCAGGTGTGTCAGGTAACTGTTTGAAGCAGTAGAGGTGTGGGGTCCTTCCATGGTCCGAATGGGATCGTCTGTGGTGTTGGGGGCACCATCCATGATCCTGGGGAGTCAAGAAACAGACGTTTGGTTAGTGGATGCCACATACAGAGTGAATGGATAATGGATTCTGTGTGTGTGTGTGTACGTGTGTTTGTGTGTTGTGCAGGTGTGTCAGCTAACTGTTTGAAGCAGTAGAGGTGTGGGGTTCTTCCGTGGTCCGAATGGGATCGTCTGTGGTCTCAGGGGCACCATCCATGGTCCTGGAGGGTCAAGAAACACAGACATTTGGTTCGTGGATGCACATACAAAGTGAATGGATAATTGATTCTGTGTGTGTGTACGTGTGTTTGTGTGTTGTGTAGGTGTGTCAACTAGCTGTTTGAAGCAGTAGAGGTGTGGAGTCCTTCCATGGTCCGAATGGGATCGTCTGTGGTGTTGGGGGCACCATCCATGATCCTGGGGAGTCAAGAAACAGACGTTTGGTTGGTGGATGCCACATACAAAGTGAATGGATAATGGATTCTGTGTGTGTGTGTACGTGTGTTTGTGTGTTGTGTAGGTGTATCAGCTAACTGTTTGAAGTAGTAGAAGTGTGGGGTCCTTCCGTGGTTCAAAGTGGTCCATCCATTGTCCTGGGGGGTCAGGAAACACAGACGTTTGGTTAGTGGATGCACATACAAAGTGAATGGATAATGGATTATGTGTGTGTGTGTACGTGTGTTTGTGTGTTGTGTAGGTGTGTCAACTAGCTGTTTGAAGCAGTAGAGCTGTGGGGTTATTCCGTTGTTCAAAGTGGTCCATCCATGGTCCTGGGGGGTCAAGAAAGAGACGTTTGGTTCGTGGATGCCACATACAAAGTGAATGGATAATGGATTCTGTGTGTGTGTGTGTGTGTGTGTGTGTGTGTGTGTGTACATGTGTTTGTGTGTAGGTGTGTCAACTAGCTGTTTGAAGCAGTAGAGCTGTGGGGTTCTTCCGTTGATTCAAAGTGGTCCATCCATGGTCCTGGGGGGTCAAGAAACAGACGTTTGGTTAGTGGATGCCACATACAGAGTGAATGGACAATGGATTGTGTGTGCGTGTGTACGTGTATTTGTGTGTTGTGTAGGTGTATCAGCTAACTGTTTGAAGCAGGAGAGGTGTGGGGTTCTTCCGTGGTCCGAATGGGATCGTCTGTGGTCTCAGGGGCACCATCCATGGTCCTGGAGGGTCAAGAAACACTGACATTTGGTTAGTGGATGCACATACAAAGTGAATGGATAATGGATTATGTGTGTGTGTGTACGTGTGTTTGTGTGTTGTGTAGGTGTGTCAACTAGCTGTTTGAAGCAGTAGAGGTGTGGAGTCCTTCCATGGTCCGAATGGGATCGTCTGTGGTGTTGGGGGCACCATCCATGGTCCTGGGGGGGTCACAAGAAACACAGACGTTTGGTTAGTGGATGCCACATACAGAGTGAATGGATAATGGATTCTGTGTGTGTGTGTGTGTGTGTACGTGTCTTTGTGTGTGTAGGTGTGTCAGGTAACTGTTTGAAGCAGTAGAGGTGTGGGGTTCTTCCCTGGTTCAAAGTGGTCCATCCATGGTCCTGGGGGGTCAAGAAACACAGACGTTTGGTTGGTGGATGCCACATACAGAGTGAATGGATAATGGATTCTGTGTGTGTGTGTACGTGTATTTGTGTGTTGTGTAGGTGTATCAGCTAACTGTTTGAAGCAGTAGAGGTGTGGGGTTCTTCCGTGGTTCAAAGTGGTCCATCCATGGTCCTGGGGGGTCAAGAAACAGACGTTTGGTTAGTGGATTCCACATACAGAGTGAATGGATAATGGATTGTGTGTGTGTGTGTGTGTGTGTGTACATGTGTGTTTGTGTGTAGGTGTGTCAACTAGCTGTTTGAAGCAGTAGAGCTGTGGGGTTCTTCCGTTGATTCAAAGTGGTCCATCCATGGTCCTGGGGGGTCAAGAAACAGACGTTTGGTTCGTGGATGCCACATACAGAGCGAATGGATAATGGATTATGTGTGTGTGTGTGTGTGTGTGTGTGTACGTGTGTTTGTGTATTGTGTAGGTGTGTCAACTGGCTGTTTGAAGCAGTGGAGGTGTGGGGTCCTTCCGTGGTCCGAATGGGATCGTCTGTGGTGTTGGGGGCACCATCCATGGTCCTGGGGGGTCACAAGAAACACAGACGTTTGGTTAGTGGATGCCACATACAGAGTGAATGGATAATGGATTCTGTGTGTGTGTGTGTACGTGTGTTGTGCAGGTGTGTCAGCTAACTGTTTGAAGCAGTAGAGGTGTGGGGTCCTTCCGTGGTCCGAATGGGATCGTCTGTGGTCTCAGGGGCACCATCCATGGTTCTGGGTGGTCAAGAAACAGACGTTTGGTTAGTGGATGCCACATACAGAGTGAATGGATAATGGATTCTGTGTGTGTGTGTGTACGTGTGTTTGTGTGTTGTGTAGGTGTATCAGCTAACTGTTTGAAGCAGTAGAGGTGTGGGGTCCTTCCGTGGTCCGAATGGGATCGTCTGTGGTGTTGGGGGCACCATCCATGGTCCTGGGGGGGTCAAGAAACAGATGTTTGGTTCGTGGATGCCACATACAGAGTGAATGGATAATGGATTCTGTGTGTGTGTGTGTACGTGTGTTTGTGTGTTGTGTAGGTGTGTCAACTACCTGTTTGAAGCAGTAGAGGTGTGGGGTTCTTCCGTGGTTCAAAGTGGTCCATCCATGGTCCTGGGGGGTCAAGAAACAGACGTTTGGTTAGTGTATGCCACATACAGAGTGAATGGATAATGGATTGTCTGTGTGTCTGTACGTGTGTTTGTGTGTTGTGCAGGTGTGTCAGCTAACTGTTTGAAGCAGTAGAGGTGTGGGGTTCTTCCGTGGTCCGAATGGGATCGTCTGTGGTCTCAGGGGCACCATCCATGGTCCTGGGGGGGTCAAGAAACAGATGTTTGGTTCGTGGATGCCACATACAGAGTGAATGGATAATGGATTCTGTGTGTGTGTGTGTACGTGTGTTTGTGTGTGTAGGTGTGTCAGCTAACTGTTTGAAGTAGTAGAAGTGTGGGGTCCTTCCGTGGTTCAAAGTGGTCCATCCATTGTCCTGGGGGGTCAGGAAACACAGACGTTTGGTTAGTGTATGCCACATACAGAGTGAATGGATAATGGATTCTGTGTGTGTGTGTACGTGTGTTTGTGTGTTGTGCAGGTGTGTCAGCTAACTGTTTGAAGCAGTAGAGGTGTGGGGTCCTTCCATGGTTCGAATGGGATCGTCTGTGGTGTTGGGGGCACCATCCATGATCCTGGGGAGTCAAGAAACAGACGTTTGGTTAGTGGATGCCACGTACAAAGTGAATGGATAATGGATTCTGTGTGTGTGTGTGTACGTGTGTTTGTGTGTTGTGTAGGTGTGTCAACTAGCTGTTTGAAGCAGTAGAGGTGTGGGGTCCTTCCGTGGTCCGAATGGGATCGTCTGTGGTCTCAGGGGCACCATCCATGGTCCTGGTGGGTCACAGGAAACACAGACGTTTGGTTAGTGTATGCCACATACAGAGTGAATGGATAATGGATTCTGTGTGTGTGTGTGTACGTGTGTTTGTGTGTAGGTGTGTCAACTAGCTGTTTGAAGCAGTAGAGGTGTGGGGTCCTTCCATGGTCCGAATGGGATCGTCTGTGGTGTTGGGGGCACCATCCATGATCCTGGGGAGTCAAGAAACAGACGTTAGGTTAGTGGATGCCACATACAAAGTGAATGGATAATGGATTCTGTGTGTGTGTGTACGTGTGTTTGTGTGTTGTGTAGGTGTGTCAACTAGCTGTTTGAAGCAGTAGAAGTGTGGGGTCCTTCCGTGGTTCAAAGTGGTCCATCCATGGTCCTGGGGGGTCAGGAAACACAGACGTTTGGTTAGTGTATGCCACATACAGAGTGAATGGATCATGGATTCTGTGTGTGTGTGTACGTGTGTTTGTGTGTTGTGCAGGTGTGTCAGCTAACTGTTTGAAGCAGTAGAGGTGTGGGGTTCTTCCGTGGTCCGAATGGGATCGTCTGTGGTCTCAGGGGCACCATCCATGGTCCTGGAGGGTCAAGAAACACAGACATTTGGTAAGTGGATGCACATACAAAGTGAATGGATAATGGATTCTGTGTGTGTGTGTACGTGTGTTTGTGTGTTGTGTAGGTGTGTCAACTAGCTGTTTGAAGCAGTAGAGGTGTGGAGTCCTTCCATGGTCCGAATGGGATCGTCTGTGGTGTTGGGGGCACCATCCATGGTCCTGGGGGGGTCACAAGAAACACAGACGTTTGGCTAGTGGATGCCACATACAGAGTGAATGGATAATGGATTCTGTGTGTGTGTGTGTGTGTGTACGTATCTTTGTGTGTGTAGGTGTGTCAGGTAACTGTTTGAAGCAGTAGAGGTGTGGAGTCCTTCCATGGTCCGAATGGGATCGTCTGTGGTGTTGGGGGCACCATCCATGGTCCTGGGGGGGACACAAGAAACACAGACGTTTGGTTTGTGGATGCCACATACAGAGTGAATGGATAATGGATTCTGTGTGTGTGTGTGTGTGTGTACGTATCTTTGTGTGTGTAGGTGTGTCAGGTAACTGTTTGAAGCAGTAGAGGTGTGGGGTCCTTCCGTGGTCCGAATGGGATCGTCTGTGGTGTTGGGGGCACCATCCATGATCCTGGGGAGTCAAGAAACAGACGTTTGGTTAGTGGATGCCACATACAAAGTGAATGGACAATGGATTCTGTGTGTGTGTGTACGTGTGTTTGTGTGTTGTGTAGGTGTGTCAGCTAACTGTTTGAAGCAGTAGAGGTGTGGGGTCCTTCCGTGGTCCGAATGGGATCGTCTGTGGTGTTGGGGGCACCATCCATGGTCCTGGGGGGGTCAAGAAACAGACGTTTGGTTAGTGGATGCCACATACAGAGTGAATGGATAATGGATTCTGTGTGTGTGTGTGTACGTGTGTTTGTGTGTGTAGGTGTGTCAGCTAACTGTTTGAAGTAGTAGAAGTGTGGGGTCCTTCCGTGGTTCAAAGTGGTCCATCCATGGTCCTGGGGGGTCAGGAAACACAGACGTTTGGTTAGTGTATGCCACATACAGTGTGAATGGATAATGGATTCTGTGTGTGTGTGTACGTGTGTTTGTGTGTTGTGCAGGTGTGTCAGCTAACTGTTTGAAGCAGTAGAGGTGTGGGGTTCTTCCGTGGTCCGAATGGGATCGTCTGTGGTCTCAGGGGCACCATCCATGGTCCTAGAGGGTCAAGAAACACAGACATTTGGTTAGTGGATGCACATACAAAGTGAATGGATAATGGATTCTGTGTGTTTGTGTACGTGTCTTTGTGTGTGTAGGTGTGTCAGGTAACTGTTTGAAGCTGTAGAGGTGTGGGGTCCTTCCATGGTCCGAATGGGATCGTCTGTGGTGTTGGGGGCACCATCCATGGTCCTGGTGGGTCACAGGAAACACAGACGTTTGGTTAGTGGATGCCACATACAGAGTGAATGGATAATGGATTCTGTGTGTGTGTGTGTACGTGTGTTTGTGTGTTGTGTAGGTGTGTCAGCTAGCTGTTTGAAGCAGTAGAGGTGTGGGGTTCTTCCGTGGTCCGAATGGGATCGTCTGTGGTGTTGGGGGCACCATCCATGGTCCTGGGGGGTCAAGAAACACAGACATTTGGTTCGTGGATGCACATACAAAGTGAATGGATAATGGATTATGTGTGTGTGTGTACGTGTATTTGTGTGTTGTGTAGGTGTATCAGCTAACTGTTTGAAGCAGTAGAGGTGTGGGGTTCTTCCGTGGTTCAAAGTGGTCCATCCATGGTCCTGGGGGGTCAAGAAACAGACGTTTGGTTCGTGGATGCCACATACAGAGTGAATGGATAATTGATTGTGTGTGTGTGTGTACGTGTGTTTGTGTATTGTGTAGGTGTGTCAACTGGCTGTTTGAAACAGTAGAGGTGTGGGGCTTTCCGTGGTCCGAATTGGATCTTCTGTGGTCTCAGGGGCACCATCCATGGTCCTGGGGGGTCAAGAAACACAGACATTTGGTTAGTGGATGCCACATACAAAGTGAATGGATAATGGATTCTGTGTGTGTGTGTGTACGTGTGTTTGTGTGTGCAGGTGTGTCAGGTAACTGTTTGAAGCAGTAGAGGTGTGGGGTCCTTCCATGGTCCGAATGGGATCGTCTGTGGTGTTGGGGGCACCATCCATGATCCTGGGGAGTCAAGAAACAGACGTTTGGTTAGTGGATGCCACATACAAAGTGAATGGATAATGGATTCTGTGTGTGTGTGTACGTACGTGTGTTTGTGTGTTGTGTAGGTGTATCAGCTAACTGTTTGAAGCAGTAGAGGTGTGGGGTTCTTCCGTGGTTCAAAGTGGTCCGTCCATGGTCCTGGGGGGTCAAGAAACAGACGTTTGGTTAGTGGATGCCACATACAGAGTGAATGGATAATGGATTCTGTGTGTGTGTGTGTACGTGTGTTTGTGTGTTGTGTAGGTGTGTCAACTAGCTGTTTGAAGCAGTTGAGGTGTGGGGTCCTTCCGTGGTCCGAATGGGATCGTCTGTGGTCTCAGGGGCACCATCCATGGTCCTGGTGGGTCACAGGAAACACAGACGTTTGGTTAGTGTATGCCACATACAGAGTGAATGGATAATGGATTCTGTGTGTGCGTGTACGTGTGTTTGTGTGTTGTGCAGGTGTGTCAGCTAACTGTTTGAAGCAGTAGAGGTGTGGGGTTCTTCCGTGGTCCGAATGGGATCGTCTGTGGTGTTGGGGGCACCATCCATGGTCCTGGGGGGGTCAAGAAACAGACGTTTGGTTAGTGGATGCCACATACAGAGTGAATGGATAATGGATTCTGTGTGTGTGTGTGTACGTGTGTTTGTGTGTAGGTGTGTCAACTAGCTGTTTGAAGCAGTAGAGGTGTGGGGTCCTTCCATGGTCCGAATGGGATCGTCTGTGGTGTTGGGGGCACCATCCATGATCCTGGGGAGTCAAGAAACAGACGTTTGGTTCGTGGATGCCACATACAAAGTTAATGGATAATGGATTCTGGGTGTGTGTGTGTGTACGTGTGTTTGTGTGTGTAGGTGTGTCAGCTAACTGTTTGAAGTAGTAGAAGTGTGGGGTCCTTCCGTGGTTCAAAGTGGTCCATCCATGGTCCTGGAGGGTCAAGAAACACAGACATTTGGTTAGTGGATGCAAATACAAAGTGAATGGATAATGGATTCTGTGTGTGTGTGTACGTGTGTTTGTGTGTTGTGTAGGTGTGTCAACTAGCTGTTTGAAGCAGTAGAGGTGTGGAGTCCTTCCATGGTCCGAATGGGATCGTCTGTGGTGTTGGGGGCACCATCCATGGTCCTGGGGGGGTCACAAGAAACACAGACGTTTGGTTAGTGGATGCCACATACAGAGTGAATGGATAATGGATTCTGTGTGTGTGTGTGTGTGTGTGTGTACGTGTCTTTGTGTGTGTAGGTGTGTCAGGTAACTGTTTGAAGCAGTAGAGGTGTGGGGTTCTTCCCTGGTTCAAAGTGGTCCATCCATGGTCCTGGGGGGTCAAGAAACACAGACGTTTGGTTGGTGGATGCCACATACAGAGTGAATGGATAATGGATTCTGTGTGTGTGTGTACGTGTATTTGTGTGTTGTGTAGGTGTATCAGCTAACTGTTTGAAGCAGTAGAGGTGTGGGGTTCTTCCGTGGTTCAAAGTGGTCCATCCATGGTCCTGGGGGGTCAAGAAACAGACGTTTGGTTAGTGGATTCCACATACAGAGTGAATGGATAATGGATTGTGTGTGTGTGTGTGTGTGTGTGTACACGTGTGTTTGTGTGTAGGTGTGTCAACTAGCTGTTTGAAGCAGTAGAGCTGTGGGGTTATTCCGTAGTTCAAAGTGGTCCATCCATGGTCCTGGGGGGTCAAGAAAGAGACGTTTGGTTAGTGGATGCCACATACAAAGTGAATGGATAATGGATTCTGTGTGTGTGTGTGTGTGTGTGTGTGTGTACATGTGTTTGTGTGTAGGTGTGTCAACTAGCTGTTTGAAGCAGTAGAGCTGTGGGGTTCTTCCGTTGATTCAAAGTGGTCCATCCATGGTCCTGGGGGGTCAAGAAACAGACGTTTGGTTCGTGGATGCCACATACAGAGCGAATGGATAATGGATTATGTGTGTGTGTGTGTGTGTGTGTATGTACGTGTGTTTGTGTATTGTGTAGGTGTGTCAACTGGCTGTTTGAAGCAGTGGAGGTGTGGGGTCCTTCCGTGGTCCGAATGGGATCGTCTGTGGTCTCAGGGGCACCATCCATGGTTCTGGTGGGTCACAGGAAACACAGACGTTTGGTTAGTGGATGCCACATACAGAGTGAATGGACAATGGATTCTGTGTGTGTGTGTACGTGTGTTTGTGTGTTGTGTAGGTGTGTCAACTAGCTGTTTGAAGCAGTAGAGGTGTGGGGTCCTTCCGTGGTCCGAATGGGATCGTCTGTGGTGTTGGGGGCACCATCCATGGTCCTGGGGGGGTCACAAGAAACACAGACGTTTGGTTAGTGGATGCCACATACAGAGTGAATGGATAATGGATTCTGTGTGTGTGTGTACGTGTGTTTGTGTGTTGTGTAGGTGTGTCAACTGGCTGTTTGAAACAGTAGAGGTGTGGGGTCCTTCCGTGGTCCGAATGGGATCTTCTGTGGTCTCAGGGGCACCATCCATGGTCCTGGGGGGTCAAGAAACACAGACGTTTGGTTAGTGGATGCCACATACAGAGTGAATGGATAATGGATTCTGTGTGTGTGTGTACGTGTGTACGTGTGTTTGTGTGTTTGTGTGTTGTGCAGGTGTGTCAGCTAACTGTTTGAAGCAGTAGAGGTGCGGGGTCCTTCCGTGGTTTGAAGGGGTCCATCCATGGTCCTGGGGGGTCAAGAAACATACATTTGGTTAGCGTATGCCACATACAGAGTGAATGGACAATGGATTGTGTGTGTGTGTGTGTACGTGTGTTTGTGTATTGTGTAGGTGTGTCAACTGGCTGTTTGAAACAGTGGAGGTGTGGGGTCCTTCCGTGGTTCAAAGTGGTCCATCCATGGTCCTGGGGGGTCAAGAAACAGACATTTGGTTAGTGTATGCCACATACAGAGTGAATGGATAATGGATTGTGTGTGTGTGTGTACGTGTGTTTGTGTATTGTGTAGGTGTGTCAACTGGCTGTTTGAAACAGTAGAGGTGTGGGGTCCTTCCGTGGTCCGAATGGGATCGTCTGTGGTGTTGGGGGCACCATCCATGGTCCTGGGGGGTCAAGAAACACAGACGTTTGGTTAGTGGATGCCACATACAAAGTGAATGGATAATGGATTCTGTGTGTGTGTGTGTACGTGTGTTTGTGTGTAGGTGTGTCAACTAGCTGTTTGAAGCAGTAGACCTGTGGGGTTCTTCCGTGGTTCAAAGTGGTCCATCCATGGTCCTGGGGGGTCAAGAAAGAGACGTTTGGTTAGTGGATGCCACATACAGAGTGAATGGATAATGGATTCTGTGTGTGCGTGTGTGTGTGTACGTGTGTTTGTGTATTGTGTAGGTGTGTCAACTAGCTGTTTGAAGCAGTAGAGGTGTGGGGTCCTTCGTGGTCCGAATGGGATCGTCTGTGGTCTCAGGGGCACCATCCATGGTCCTGGGGGGGGTCAAGAAACACAGACGTTTGGTTAGTGGATGCCACATACAAAGTGAATGAATAATGGGTTCTGTGTGTGTGTGTGTACGTGTGTTTGTGTGTTGTGTAGGTGTGTCAGCTAACTGTTTGAAGCAGTAGAGGTGTGGGGTTCTTCCGTGGTTAAAAGTGGTCCATCCATGGTCCTGGGGGGTCACAGGAAACACAGACGTTTGGTTCGTGGATGCCACATACAAAGTGAATGGATAATGGATTGTGTGTGTGTGTGTACGTGTGTTTGTGTATTGTGTAGGTGTGTCAACTGGCTGTTTGAAACAGTAGAGGTGTGGGGTCCTTCCATGGTCCGAATGGGATCGTCTGTGGTGTTGGGGGCACCATCCATGGTCCTGGGGGGTCAAGAAACACAGACGTTTGGTTAGTGGATGCCACATACAGAGTGAATGGATAATGGATTCTGTATGTGTGTGTACGTGTATTTGTGTGTTGTGTAGGTGTATCAGCTAACTGTTTGAAACAGTAGAGGTGTGGGGTCCTTCCGTGGTTCTAAGTGGTCCATCCATGGTCCTGGGGGGTCAGGAAACACAGACGTTTGGTTAGTGTATGCACATACAAAGTGAATGGATAATGGATTCTGTGTGTGTGTGTGTGTGTGTGTGTACGTGTGTTTGTGTGTGTAGGTGTGTCAGCTAACTGTTTGAAGCAGTAGAGGTGTGGGGTTCTTCCGTGGTCCGAATGGGATCGTCTGTGGTGTTGGGGGCACCATCCATGGTCCTGGAGGGTCAAGAAACACAGACATTTGGTTCGTGGATGCACATACAAAGTGAATGGATAATGGATTCTGTGTGTGTGTGTGTGTGTGTGTGTACGTGTGTTTGTGTGTGTAGGTGTGTCAGCTAACTGTTTGAAGCAGTAGAGGTGTGGGGTTCTTCCGTGGTCCGAATGGGATCGTCTGTGGTGTTGGGGGCACCATCCATGGTCCTGGGGGGGTCACAAGAAACACAGACGTTTGGTTAGTGGATGCCACATACAGAGTGAATGGATAATGGATTCTGTGTGTGTGTGTACTTGTGTTTGTGTGTAGGTGTGTCAACTGGCTGTTTGAAGCAGTAGAGGTGTGGGGTCCTTCCGTGGTCCAAATGGGATCGTCTGTGGTCTCAGGGGCACCATCCATGGTCCTGGGGGGTCAAGAAACACAGACATTTGGTTAGTGGATGCCACATACAGAGTGAATGTATAATGGATTCTGTGTGTGTGTGTACGTGTATTTGTGTGTTGTGTAGGTGTGTCAACTGGCTGTTTGAAACAGTAGAGGTGTGGGGTCCTTCCGTGGTCCGAATGGGATCGTCTGTGGTGTTGGGGGCACCATCAATGGTCCTGGGGGGTCAAGAAACACAGACATTTGGTTAGTGGATGCCACATACAGAGTGAATGGATAATGGATTCTGTGTGTATGTGTGTACGTGTGTTTGTGTGTAGGTGTGTCAACTAGCTGTTTGAAGCAGTAGAGCTGTGGGGTTCTTCCGTGGTTCAAAGTGGTCCATCCATGGTCCTGGGGGGTCAAGAAACAGACGTTTGGTTCGTGGATGCCACATACAAAGTGAATGGATAATGGATTCTGTGTGTGTGTGTGTGTGTACATGTGTTTGTGTGTGTAGTTGTGTCAACTAGCTGTTTGAAGCAGTAGAGCTGTGGGGTTCTTCCGTGGTTCAAAGTGGTCCATCCATGGTCCTGGGGGGTCAAGAAACAGACGTTTGGTTCGTGGATGCCACATACAGAGTGAATGGACAATGGATTGTGTGTGTGTGTGTGTAAGTGTGTTGTGCAGGTGTGTCAGCTAACTGTTTGAAGCAGTAGAGGTGTGGGGTCCTTCCGTGGTCCGAATGGGATCGTCTGTGGTGTTGGGGGCACCATCCATGGTCCTGGGGGGTCAAGAAACAGACGTTTGGTGAGTGGATGCCACATACAGAGTGAATGGATAATGGATTCTGTGTGTGTGTGTGTACTTGTGTTTGTGTGTTGTGTCGGTGTGTCAACTAGCTGTTTGAAGCAGTAGAGGTGTGGGGTTCTTCCGTGGTTCAAAGTGGTCCATCCATGGTCCTGGGGGGTCAAGAAACAGACGTTTGGTTAGTGTATGCCACATACAGAGTGAATGGATAATGGATTCTGTGTGTGTGTGTACGGGTGTTTGTGTGTTGTGCAGTTGTGTCAGCTAACTGTTTGAAGCAGTAGAGGTGTGGGGTCCTTCCGTGGTCCGAATGGGATCGTCTGTGGTCTCAGGGGCACCATCCATTGTTCTGGGGGGTCAAGAAACAGACGTTTGGTTAGTGGATGCACATACAAAGTGAATGGATAATGGATTCTGTGTGTGTGTGTACGTGTGTTTGTGTGTTGTGTAGGTGTGTCAACTAGCTGTTTGAAGCAGTCGAGGTGTGGGGTTCTTCCGTGGTTCAAAGTAGTCCATCCATGGTCCTGGGGGGTCAAGAAACAGACGTTTGGTTAGTGGATGCCACATACAGAGTGAATGGATAATGGATTCTGTGTGTGTGTGTGTGTACGTGTGTTTGTGTGTAGGTGTGTCAACTAGCTGTTTGAAGCAGTAGAGGTGTGGGGTCCTTCCATGGTCCGAATGGGATCGTCTGTGGTGTTGGGGGCACCATCCATGGTCCTGGGGGGGTCAAGAAACAGACGTTTGGTTCGTGGATGCACATACAGAGTGAATGGATAATGGATTCTGTGTGTGTGTGTGTGTACGTGTGTTTGTGTGTGTAGGTGTGTCAGCTAACTGTTTGAAGTAGTAGAAGTGTGGGGTCCTTCCGTGGTTCAAAGTGGTCCATCCATGGTCCTGGGGGGTCAAGAAACACAGACATTTGGTTCGTGGATGCCACATACAAAGTGAATGGATAATGGATTCTGTGTGTGTGTGTGTACGTGTGTTTGTGTGTAGGTGTGTCAACTAGCTGTTTGAAGCAGTAGAGCTGTGGGGTTATTCCGTGGTTCAAAGTGGTCCATCCATGGACCTGGGGGGTCAAGAAAGAGACGTTTGGTTAGTGGATGCCACATACAAAGTGAATGGATAATGGATTCTGTGTGTGTGTGTGTGTGTGTGTACATGTGTTTGTGTGTAGGTGTTTCAACTAGCTGTTTGAAGCAGTAGAGCTGTGGGGTTCTTCCGTTGATTCAAAGTGGTCCATCCATGGTCCTGGGGGGTCAAGAAACAGACGTTTGGTTAGTGGATGCCACATACAGAGTGAATGGATAATGGATTCTGTGTGTGTGTGTGTACGTGTGTTTGTGTGTTGTGCAGGTGTGTCAGCTAACTGTTTGAAGCAGTAGAGGTGTGGGGTTCTTCCGTGGTCCGAATGGGATCGTCTGTGGTCTCAGGGGCACCATCCATGGTCCTGGAGGGTCAAGAAACACAGACATTTGGTTAGTGGATGCACATACAAAGTGAATGGATAATGGATTCTGTGTGTGTGTGTGTGTGTGTGTACGTGTGTTTGTGTGTGTGGGTGTGTCAGCTAACTGTTTGAAGCAGTAGAGGTGTGGGGTCCTTCCATGGTCCAAATGGGATCGTCTGTGGTGTTGGGGGCACCATCCATGATCCTGGGGGGTCAAGAAACAGACGTTTGGTTAGTGTATGCCACATACAGAGTGAATGGATAATGGATTCTGTGTGTGTGTGTACGGGTGTTTGTGTGTTGTGCAGTTGTGTCAGCTAACTGTTTGAAGCAGTAGAGGTGTGGGGTTCTTCCGTGGTCCGAATGGGATCGTCTGTGGTCTCAGGGGCACCATCCATGGTCCTGGAGGGTCAAGAAACACAGACATTTGGTTAGTGGATGCACATACAAAGTGAATGGATAATGGATTCCGTGTGTGTGTGTACGTGTATTTGTGTGTTGTGTAGGTGTATCAGCTAATTGTTTGAAGCAGTAGAGGTGTGGGGTCCTTCCGTGGTCCGAATGGGATCGTCTGTGGTGTTGGGGGCACCATCCATGGTCCTGGGGGGGTCAAGAAACAGACGTTTGGTTAGTGGATGCCACATACAGAGTGAATGGATAATGCATTCTGTGTGTGTGTGTGTACGTGTGTTGTGCAGGTGTGTCAGCTAACTGTTTGAAGCAGTAGAGGTGTGGGGTCCTTCCGTGGTCCGAATGGGATCGTCTGTGGTCTCAGGGGCACCATCCATTGTTCTGGGGGGTCAAGAAACAGACGTTTGGTTAGTGGATGCACATACAAAGTGAATGGATAATGGATTCTGTGTGTGTGTGTACGTGTGTTTGTGTGTTGTGTAGGTGTGTCAACTAGCTGTTTGAAGCAGTAGAGGTGTGGGGTTCTTCCGTGGTTCAAAGTAGTCCATCCATGGTCCTGGGGGGTCAAGAAACAGCCGTTTGGTTAGTGGATGCCACATACAAAGTGAATGGATAATGGATTCTGTGTGTGTGTGTACGTGTATTTGTGTGTTGTGTAGGTGTGTCAGCTAACTGTTTGAAACAGTAGAGGTGTGGGGTCCTTCCGTGGTCCGAATGGGATCGTCTGTGGTGTTGGGGGCACCATCAATGGTCCTGGGGGGTCAAGAAACACAGACGTTTGGTTAGTGGATGCCACATACAGAGTGAATGGATAATGGATTGTGTGTGTGTGTGTGTGTACGTGTGTTTGTGTATTGTGTAGGTGTGTCAACTGGCTGTTTGAAACAGTCGAGGTGTGGGGTCCTTCCGTGGTTCAAAGTGGTCCATCCATCGTCCTGGGGTGTCAAGAAAGAGACGTTTGGTTAGTGGATGCCACATACAAAGTGAATGGATAATGGATTCTGTGTGTGTGTGTGTACATGTGTTTGTGTGTAGGTGTGTCAACTAGCTGTTTGAAGCAGTAGAGGTGTGGGGTCCTTCCTTGGTCCAAATGGGATCGTCTGTGGTCTCAGGGGCACCATCCATGTTCCTGGGGGGTCAAGAAACACAGACGTTTGGTTAGTGGATGCCACATACAAAGTGAATGGATAATGGATTCTGTGTGTGTGTGTATGTGTGTTTGTGTGTTGTGCAGGTGTGTCAGCTAACTGTTTGAAGCAGTGGAGTTATGGGGTCCTTCTGTGGTCCGAATGGGATCGTCTGTGGTGTTGTGGGCACCATCCATGGTCCTGGGGGGGGTCAAGAAACACAGACGTTTGGTTAGTGGATAATAATCCACAGGGGGTGCAGATGATGGGGGTTGCAGCAGCAGGGAGGTCTGGGTGGGGGGAGGGGTGAATGGCTGGTCAAACCTGTTAAAAAACAAGTTCAGCTCATTCACCCACTTTTGGTCCCCCTCAGGCTGTTGGTTGGGCCCCTTGCACCCAGAAATCGCCTTGAGGCCCTTCCAGACCCCGACGGTGTTATTCTGCTGCAGCTGGTCCTCCATCCTCACCCTGTAGACATCTTTCCCCTCCCTGATCTTCATCCTCAGCTCCCTCTGCACAGTCCTCAGCTCCTCTTTGTTGCCAGATCTAAAAACCCTCTTCTTCTCCTTGAGGAGGGCCTTTATCTCTGGAGAGATCCAGATAAGATAAGATAAGATAAAATAAGATAATCCTTTGTTAGTCCCTCAGTGGGGAAATTACAGGATTACAGCAGCATTGCTCACAAGTAATAAATGAAGATAAAAAATAAAGTAGTATAAATAAACTAAACAGTAAACAGTCATAAAAATATGACAGTAAAGAAGAATACAAAATATACCAGTATATACAGACGGAGTAAAAATGTAAAATGTAAGATAATACTTAAACGTATTGGATATTGCACGGGATTGACATTAAGAAGACTATTAAATATACCAGTATATACAGGTGGAGGCGGAGGCAGAGTAAAATGTAAAATGTAAGATAATACTTAAACGTATTTGATATTGCACAGGATTGACAGTAAAGAAGAATATTAATTAAGATAATCCTTTATTAGTCCCTCAGTGGGGAAATTACAAGATTACAGCAGCATCGCTCACAAGTAATAAATGAAGATAAAAAAATCAAGTAGTATAAATAGACTAAACAGTAAACAGTAGTAAAAAATATGACAGTAAAGAAGAATACAAAATATACCAGTATGTACAGACGGAGTAAAAATGTGAAATGTAAGATAATACTTAAACGTATTGGATATTGCACGGGATTGACATTAAGAAGACTATTAAATATACCAGTATATACAGGCGGAGGCGGAGTAAAAATGTAAAATGTAAGATAATACTTAAACGTATTTGATATTGCACAGGATTGACAGTAAAGAAGACGATTAAATATACCAGTATATACAGGCGGAGGCGGAGTAAAAATGTAAAATGTAAGATAATACTTAAACGTATTGGATATTGCACAGGATTGACAGTAAAGAAGACGATTAAATATACCAGTATATACAGGCGGAGGCGGAGTAAAAATGTAAAATGTAAGATAATACTTAAACGTATTGGATATTGCACAGGATTGACAGTAAAGAAGACTATTAACTATACCAGTATATACAGACGGAGTAAAATGTAAAATGTAAGATAATACTTAAACGTATTGGATATTGCACAGGACTGCACGGATTAGATATTGCACCAGGTGAATGAATTGAAGTGTTCAGAAGTGTTCATATTCACGTTCAAGTGAATTAAAGTGTTCAGAGTGTTCATGTGTTCATGTTCAGTCAAATGTTCGTGTTCAGAAGTGTTCAAAGTGTTCAAAGTGTTCAAAGTGTTAGTGGTCTACCGAGAGCAGCTCGTTGTGCAGCCTGACAGCAGCGGGGAGGAAGGACTTGCGGTACCTCTCCCTCAGACACCGGGGATGAATCAACCGGTGACTGAAGGAGCTGTGCAGAGCTGCCAGGGTGTCCTGCATGGGGTGGGAGGCGTGGCTCATCAGGGATGAGAGCTTCGCCATCATCCTCCTGTCTCCCACCACCTCCACAGTATCCAGTGGACACAGGGTTTGCCATTTGAGAAACACCGTACAGTCCTGGTGGGTACGGTGTTCTCAACACAGACGTTAATATAGTCCGTGATGCAGTCGGTGAGACCGTCGATGTCTTCCCCATGGGCATCACTGAATACCTCCCACACAAGCACACATGGCCAATAAAGCTGATTCTGATTCCGATTCCGGTTCCGGGTTCCGGGTTCCGGTTCCGATTCTGATTCTGATCTGGTCTGGTCCTGGGGGGTCAAGAAACACAGACAGAGTCCTTGATGGCATCGTTACTATGGATACCAGATTGAATGTTTATCTTTGAATTTATGAATGAAATGATTTGTGATGATTCTTAAAATATGGCAAAATAAATGAAACTATTGTAATGTTCCACTTACAGAGTCGGAGACAGGGTCCTTTCAATAGGTTTATTCGTCACAACCGTCACTCTTATCTCTGAGTCTCTAGCGAACATTCATCGAACTCTACAGTGTGTTACAACAACAACAACCCCACTACTTCCGGTTCCGGTCTAACCCCGGACCCACTAGCTCCCGACACAGAACCGGCAAACCCACTTTACAGGATCGCTACACTACCCTCCCACTACAAAGTTCCTTGCCCCCAAGGAACAACCCGAGCAACGTAAACAATGTACATAAACACTCCCAACACAATGCAGACGGGAAAACATGAGTACATTTTCTTTTTGTTATTTTCTTTGTGTTTTTTTTTTTTTTTTTTTTTCTCTGGAAATCAGGGTGGACTACCGTCACTTCCAGTGAGACCAGGGCGTATTCTTGCCCTCTCTGGAACCTAAAGTCTCACTCTTCACTATCAGCCATCCTAGATGGAACAACAAAGTCTCTGAACCGTCCCGGAGGCCTTCTCTGTCTTTGCGGCCTGGCCTCTCGGGGGGTTGTGTCCACTGGGCCCGGGGGAGAGAAGGAGAGCGACTCCGACGGGCAGCTTCCGCCCTGAGCCAGGGAGTGGCCAGGAGGAATAGGCTGCGGAGGACGTCCACACGCCCCAGATGCCAGTGGAGAAGAGACCCCTCTGTAAGGGGCGAGCCTGTCTCGATGGAGCACCACTCTCCTTCCCTTAGGAGGTAGCTGCACCCTGTAGACGACCTCGCCCACCCTCTCCAATACTCTGCAGGGGCCAGCCCATTGACTGTCGAGCTTTGGACACCGGCCCTTCTTTCGCTGGGGGTTGTAGACCCAGACCAGGTCTCCAGCCTCGAAGTGCTTTCCTTTTTCCCTCACGTCGTAGTTGCGTTTTTGCCTCACGCCAGCACTCAGCTGCTGTTTCCGGGCAAAAACGTGGGCTGACTCGAGGCGGTCCTGTAGCCTCCGGGCATACTCCGGACCTGGGGCAGTGTCTGGGGACTCAGGTGGCCGTCCAAAAGCCATTTCCGCGGGGGTGCGGAGCTCTCTCCCCAGCATGAGGAGAGCGGGTGTACAGGATGATGACTCTTGCACCGCAGATCGACACGCCATGAGCACCAAGGGCAAATGCCTGTCCCAGTCCCGCTGGTGCTGCGAAGTGAGGATGGCAAGCTGCTGGCCCATGGTGCGATGGAATCTTTCCACCAACCCATCACTCTGGGGCCGCAGGGGAGAGGTGCGAGTCTTGTGCATGCCCAATCTTTCGCACATGGCCGCAAACACTCGAGACTCGAAGTTCCTCCCTTGGTCGCTATGTATGGTCTCCGGTACTCCGAACCGGCTGAACATACCCCCCACCAGGGCCTCCACGACTGTCTCTGCCTCTTGGTCTGGGAGGGCGTACGCCTCTGGCCATTTTGTGAAATAGTCTATGGCGGTGAGGACGTAGCGGTTTCCTCCGTCTGAGAGAGGCAGCGGACCCACCACATCCACAGCCACCCGTTCCATCGGTGCTCCCACTGGAAACTGCTGCAGTGGAGCGTGGGAGCGACCTGGGGGGCCCTTTCTTGCCATACAGGGGTCACAGCGCCGGCAAAAGTCCTCCACGTCCCTCCGGCACTGTCCCCAGTAGAAGCCTTGACGGAGGCGACGGAGTGTTTTAGAAACACCAAAATGCCCAGACCCTGCAGCTCCATGCATGGCTTCCAACACCACCTCACGTAGGTCCTTGGGGACCACCATCTGCCACCTTGCCTCCCCTGTTGCTGGCTCCTTCCACGCCCGCTGCAGCACGCCTTGACTCAGGCGCAGCGATCCAAACTGAGACCAAAGCCCTTTGGTTGCTTTGGAGGACCCTGCCACCTCCTCCCACGGTGGCCGCCGCTGTGCCTCCACCCACTGCCATACAGGCTGTACGTCTGCATCCTGCACCTGGTATTGCCTCCACTCTGCCCAGTCCACTGTCTGCAGCTCCCGGCATATGAACTCCACCTGTCGAACTGCAGCACAGCCTCCCTCCTCTTCACACAGTTCTTTCTCGCGGGTCTCCCTCCGCTCGCAGTAGCGGCACCCGTCTGCGGCACATGGGCGGCGTGAGAGTGCGTCTGCATTAGTGTGGCGTACCCCTGCCCGGTGCTCCACGTTGAAATCGAAAGCCTGAAGCTCCTCCAACCACCTGGCCACCTGCCCCTCCGGCTCCTTGAATGTCATGAGCCACTGCAGAGCAGAGTGGTCCGTCCTCACCGTGAATGGCAGGCCACACAGATAGTACTTGAAGTGCCTGATTGACAGCACCACTGCCAAGAGCTCCCTGCGGGTAACGCAGTAGCGGCGCTCCGCTTTGTTGAACGCCCGGCTGAAGTACGCCACCACTCGCTCTCCCTCAGGTCCCGCCTGGGAAAGCACTCCTCCGACGCCTGCTCCGCTAGCGTCCGTGTCCAGCATGAAGGGTAAGCTGGGGTCGGGTGGGGCGAGCACCGGAGCCTCAGTCAGGGCGCACCGAAGGCTGCTGAACGCCGTCTGGCATTGCTCTGTCCACGAAAAGTCTCTGTCTTTCTGCAGCAGCTGAAACAGGGGCGCAGCAGTGCAAGCAAACCCTCGCACAAACCTTCTGTAGTACGAGGCCAGGCCCAAAAAACTCTTCAGCTGTTTTTGGTTGGTGGGGATGGGCCAGTCAGTGACTGCCTGCACCTTTTCCGGCATGGTGCCGATGCCTTCTCCCCCTACCCGGTGTCCCAAGAAGGACACTTCTCTCTGCATGAAGTGACACTTATCCGGGTGCAGCTTCAGGCCTGCTGCTCTGATCTTTTCCAGCACCACCCGTAGTGACACCAGGGCTTGCTCGAATGAGCTACCATGAACCAGGATGTCGTCGAGGTAAACCAGACACTGCTGACGTGGGACCCCTTCCAACACCTTGTCCATCAACCTCGCAAAGGTGGCAGGGGCATTACAAAGTCCAAAGCTAAGGACCTTGAACTGCCACAGTCCCCGTCCGGTGCAGAAAGCTGTTTTAGGCCGGGCCTCCGGGGCGAGTGGCACCTGGTAATACCCACTGCGGAGGTCCAAGGAGGAGAACCACGAGGACCCCGAGACCAGGTCCAGCGACTCGTCAATGCGGGGCAGTGGGTATGAATCCTTCTTTGTTACTCCATTTACAGGCCTGTAGTCAGAGCAGAGTCGCCAGCCGCGTATCTTTTTTGGAACCATGACAACTGCTGCTGCCCAGGGGCTGTCAGAAGGCTCGATGATCCCCGCCCGCAGCATGCTCGTGACCGCTTCATCACAAGCCTGCTGGCGAGCCAGCGGGAGGCGGCGTGGGCGGCACTTGATAGGACGCGCGTCCCCTGTGTCAATCTCGTGCTGTACTAGATGAGTTTGCCCTACCTCGTCCTCACTCCTGGCGAAACTGCCTCGAAACTCTAGCAGCAGCTGCCACAGTTGTCCCTGCTGCTGAGGATGTAAACCGCCACAGTTCTTGCTCCACACCTCCCTTACCGCAACTAGAGTCTCCTCCTCCTCCTCCAACCCAGGCGGGGTTGGGGTTGCGTAGGCCATGGTGGGATCAGATGGGGAAGAGGCACCCTGAGTGGGTTCCTCGGGGAGGCAGGCGATGGGTGCCAGACTGCTCGATACAGTCTCTACCGCACTTGTGGATGGTGTGAGAGGTCTGGGAGGAGGCACAGTAGGGGTGTGGATGGTGGTCATCATGATAGCAGGCCCCCCTTTGAATCTCACTGTGCCTCGTTGCAGGTCCAGCTGGCAGCCTGTGGCCTTCAAAAAGTCCAAACCCAGAATACATGGATCCTGTACTGGAGCTATCCACACCCGGTACAGTACAGTCATCCCCCCTACAGATATAGTCAACAGACACATGCCTTTCATGGGTGCCAGCTCTCCTGTGACTGTGCGCAAACGTACCGCGGTGGGGTCGAACGGAGTCCCGACCGGGACCATATCTGGCCTCACCAACGTTACTGTTGATCCTGTGTCCACTAATGCAAAGCAGGGTGCTCCTTCCACAGTGACGGGGACAAAACAAGAATCACCCTTACCGGTCCGTCCCACTGCAACGACAGGCTCCAAGCATGCGCTGTCATCTGCTTCTGGGGGAAGTGGAGCCTGGCTCCCCCGGCTGTGATGTTGGGCTCCTCCATCTGATGTGGAGGCTTGTGCAGACAGGGTTGGAGTTAGGGGTGGGGTCCGCATATCCTCCTCTATGCGGGCCCTGAGCCGTTTCCCTGAAACTTGGGGCACTCCCTGGCAAAGTGTCCTGGTTGACCACACTCCCAGCAGACCCTGGGCCCGGGGCGTGGCCGGTGTGTTTGCTGTACTGACACAGCCCTAATCAATTCAGTCACTTCAGTCAACCATGCCGGTTTCTCTTCTTCTGAGGGGCGCTGCATTGCAGCCCTCACAGCAGGTAGCCCGTCTCTTTGACAGTTTCCAGCCGCCAAACCCCACACATTCTCTCTCTCCACAGCCATCTCCAAGGCTGTCTGCAAATACTGTGGGTGTTGCAGCTGTACCTGGACACGCAGTTCAGTGGGGAAGATTGCTCTGATGAACTGGTCCCGTGCCAGCTCACTCTGTACTTTGGGTGGCATGTGTACATAAGCCCGCCGCGACAGGCTTTCAATGTCATTAGCTAATGCCCGCAGCGGCTCCCCAGGTTTTCTGCAACGATTATTGAGTTCATTTCGCAGGAGCTCAGGCTGCAAACACTGTCCAAAACGCCTCTGAAGAGCCCCCACCAGCGCTTGATAACTACGTCTCTCCTCCGGACTCAGCAGCAGAAGACAGGACAGCGCATCATCTGTGAGGCACAAAGCCAGCTGCAGTGCTTTAGTCTCTATGGACCACCCCCCGGCGTCTGATAGTAACTCAAATTGCGCCAGGAAAGCTTCCCAGTCAGACCTACCGGAGTATTTGGGTGTTTTCACCGTTGAGGCTGCTACTGAGTGTCGCCGGGCGCCGCCATTATTATTTCCATTGTCCGGAGAAATGGCGCGAAACGTTGATGAGGGAGCCATACCCGCGTCTCTAGCCATCCTCACCGCAGCCTCTCTCAGGCGATCCCTCGCCACACTTGAAGCTCTCGTGAACTCTCTGGCTTTGTCCTCCGACCACCCGCACGCCCCTTCCTCTTCCTTCTTCACCTCCGTCCTCCCGATACCATCCATGATTACAGCAAGCTAACTGGCTAGCTCCGACCGAAGCTAGATAAGCTCCCGAACGGCTTTGGCGTTACGTCTACGTCCGTTAAAAAATCACTTCTGACACCAGTGTAATGTTCCACTTACAGAGTCGGAGACAGGGTCCTTTCAATAGGTTTATTCGTCACAACCGTCACTCTTATCTCCGAGTCTCTAGCGAACATTCATCGAACTCTACAGTGTGTTACAACAACAACAACCCCACTACTTCCGGTTCCGGTCTAACCCCGCACCCACTAGCTCCCGACACAGAACCGGCAAACCCACTTTACAGGATCGCTACACTATATATATAAATCCTCTTAAAATACTGACATAAATGATTGTTTAATGTTTTATGTAGTGGGGCAGAGAGTAGATTAATCGTGCAAATTATTATACAAGCATGAAATTTGGTGGAGTTGTTCTCCAGAGGTATCTGGTCAAGCCTGCCTGATTGGCCATTCAAAAATCCAAGATGGCGGCTATTTCTCAAGATGGCCAACAATTGGGCCTCCCGAAAATTTGTTTTCTTCATAAAACTTTTTATTTCCCAGATTTGAATGATCTTGGTGTCTATTTGTAGGTAATAAAGGTATCAGGGCAAATGGAAAGCATTAACACCGACATCTCGATCGCATATTTTGCCTGAGTAACGGTTGATAACGCTCGTCATTGAAACTTGAATTCACACTATGACGGTTTAACTGTAACATGAATGAAGAATGGTGCCAAAACATCCTCCGAGAGCAACTTCTCGCCCACACTGCAAATATTGACTCTTTGCATAAATTGCCCTCTTTGCATGGGGTTCCTCCTCTCTCAACACGTGAATGGATTGGATTGTGTGTGTGTGTACGTGTGTTTGTGTGTTGTGCAGGTGTGTCAGCTAACTGTTTGAAGCAGTAGAGGTGTGGGGTTCTTCCGTGGTTCAAATGGGATCGTCTGTGGTCTCAGGGGCACCATCCATGGTCCTGGGGAGTCAAGAAACACAAACGTTTGGTGAGTGGATGCCACATACAGAGTGAATGGATAATGGATTCTGTGTGTGTGTGTGTATGTGTGTTTGTGTATTGTGTAAGTGTATCAGCTAACTGTTTGAAGCAGTGGAGGTGTGGGGTTCTTCCGTGGTTCAAATAGGATCGTCTGTGGTCTCAGGGGCACCATCCATGGTCCTGGGGGATCAAGAAACACAGACGTTTGGTTAGTGGATGCCACATACAGAGTGAATGGATAATGGATTGTGTGTGTGTGTGTGTGTGTACGTTTGTTTGTGTATTGTGTAGGTGTGTCAACTGGCTGTTTGAAACAGTAGAGGTGTGGGGTCCTTCCGTGGTTCAAAGTGGTCCATCCATGGTCCTGGGGGGTCAAGAAAGAGACATTTGGTTCGTGGATGCCACATACAAAGTGAATGGATAATGGATTCTGTGTGTGTGTACGTGTGTTTGTGTGTTGTGCAGGTGTGTCAGCTAACTGTTTGAAGCAGAAGAGGTGTGGGGTTCTTCCGTAGTTCAAAGTGGTCCATCCATGGTCCTGGGGGGTCAAGAAACACAGACATTTGGTTGGATGCCACATACAAAGTGAATGGATAATGGATTCTGTGTGTGTGTGTGTACGTGTGTTTGTGTATTGTGTAGGTGTGTAAACTGGCTGTTTGAAACAGTAGAGGTGTGGGGTCCTTCCATGGTCCGAATGGGATCGTCTGTGGTGTTTGGGGCACCATCCATGGTCCTGGGGGGGTCACAAGAAACACAGACGTTTGGTTAGTGGATGCCACATACAGAGTGAATGTATAATGGATTCTGTGTGTGTGTGTACGTGTATTTGTGTGTTGTGCAGGTGTATCAGCTAACTGTTTGAAGCAGTAGAGGTGTGGGGTTCTTCCGTGATTCAAAGTGGTCCATCCATGGTCCTGGGGGGTCAAGAAAGAGACGTTTGGTTCGTGGATGCCACATACAAAGTGAATGGATAATGGATTCTGTGTGTGTGTACGTGTGTTTGTGTGTTGTGCAGGTGTGTCAGCTAACTGTTTGAAGCAGTAGAGGTGTGGGGTTCTTCCGTGGTCCGAATGGGATCGTCTGTGGTCTCAGGGGCACCATCCATGATCCTGGAGGGTCAAGAAACACAGACATTTGGTTAGTGGATGCCACATACAAAGTGAATGGATAATGGATTCTGTGTGTGTGTACGTGTGTTTGTGTATTGTGTAGGTGTGTCAACTGGCTGTTTGAAGCAGTAGAGCTGTGGGGTTATTCCGTGGTTCAAAGTGGTCCACCCATGGTCCTGGGGGGTCAAGAAAGAGACGTTTAGTTAGTGTATGCCACATACAAAGTGAATGGATATTGGATTCTGTGTGTGTGTGTGTGTAGGTGTGTCAGCTAGCTGTTTGAAGCAGTAGAGCTGTGGGGTTCTTCCCTGGTTCAAAGTGGTCCATCCATGGTCCTGGGGGGTCAAGAAACAGACGTTTGGTTAGTGGATGCCACATACAGAGTGAATGGATAATGGATTGTGTGTGTGTGTGTGTGTGTGTGTACGTGTGTTTGTGTATTGTGTAGGTGTGTCAACTGGCTGTTTGAAACAGCAGAGGTGTGGGGTCCTTCCGTGGTTCAAAGTGGTCCATCCATGGTCCTGGGGGGTCAAGAAAGAGACGTTTGGTTAGTGGATGCCACATACAAAGTGAATGGATAATGGATTCTGTGTGTGTGTACGTGTGTTTGTGTGTTGTGCAGGTGTGTCAGCTAACTGTTTGAAGCAGTAGAGGTGTGGGGTTCTTCCGTTGATTCAAAGTGGTCCATCCATGGTCCTGGGGGGTCAAGAAACAGACGTTTGGTTGGTGGATGCCACATACAGAGTGAATGGATAATGGATTCTGTGTGTGCGTGTGTGTGTGTACGTGTGTTTGTGTATTGTGTAGGTGTGTCAACTAGCTGTTTGAAGCAGTAGAGGTGTGGGGTCCTTCCGTGGTCCGAATGGGATCGTCTGTGGTCTCAGGGGCACCATCCATGGTCCTGGGGGGGTCAAAAAACACAGACGTTTGGTTAGTGGATGCCACATACAAAGTGAATGAATAATGGGTTCTGTGTGTGTGTGTGTACGTGTGTTTGTGTGTTGTGTAGGTGTGTCAACTGGCTGTTTGAAGCAGTAGAGGTGTGGGGTTCTTCCGTGGTCCGAATGGGATCGTCTGTGGTGTTGGGGGCACCATCCATGGTCCTGGGGGGTCAAGAAACACAGACATTTGGTGAGTGGATGCACATACAAAGTGAATGGATAATGGATTCTGTGTGTGTGTGTGTGTGTGTGTACGTGTCTTTGTTTTGTGTAGGTGTGTCAACTAGCTGTTTGAAGCAGTAGAGGTGTGGGGTCCTTCCGTGGTCCGAATGGGATCGTCTGTGGTCTCAGGGGCACCATCCATGGTCCTGGTGGGTCACAGGAAACACAGACGTTTGGTTCGTGGATGCCACATACAAAGTGAATGGATAATGGATTCTGTGTGTGTGTGTACGTGTGTTTGTGTGTTGTGTAGGTGTGTCAACTAGCTGTTTGAAGCAGTAGAGCTGTGGGGTTATTCCGTGGTTCAAAGTGGTCCATCCATGGTCCTGGGGGGTCAAGAAAGAGACGTTTGGTTCGTGGATGCCACATACAAAGTGAATGGATAATGGATTCTGTGTGTGTGTGTACGTGTGTTTGTGTATTGTGTAGGTGTGTCAACTAGCTGTTTGAAGCAGTAGAGGTGTGGGGTCCTTCCATGGTCCGAATGGGATCGTCTGTGGTGTTGGGGGCACCATCCATGGTCCTGGGGGGGTCACAAGAAACACAGACGTTTGGTTAGTGGATGCCACATACAGAGTGAATGGATAATGGATTGTGTGTGTGTGTGTACGTGTGTTTGTGTATTGTGTAGGTGTGTCAACTGGCTGTTTGAAACAGTAGAGGTGTGGGGTCCTTCCGTGGTTCAAAGTGGTCCATCCATGGTCCTGGGGGGTCAAGAAAGAGACGTTTGGTTCGTGGATGCCACATACAAAGTGAATGGATAATGGATTCTGTGTGTGTGTACGTGTGTTTGTGTGTTGTGCAGGTGTGTCAGCTAACTGTTTGAAGCAGTAGAGGTGTGGGGTTATTCCGTGGTTCAAAGTGGTCCATCCATGGTCCTGGGGGGTCAGGAAACACAGACGTTTGGTTAGTGTATGCCACATACAGAGTGAATGGATAATGGATTCTGTGTGTGTGTGTGTACGTTTGTTTGTGTGTGCAGGTGTGTCAGCTAACTGTTTGAAGCAGTAGAGGTGTGGGGTTCTTCCGTGGTCCGAATGGGATCGTCTGTGGTCTCAGGGGCACCATCCATGGTCCTGGAGGGTCAAGAAACACAGACATTTGGTTAGTGGATGCCACATACAAAGTGAATGGATAATGGATCCTGCGTGTGTGTGTGTACGTGTGTTTGTGTGTAGGTGTGTCAACTAGCTGTTTGAAGCAGTAGAGCTGTGGGGTTATTCCGTGGTTCAAAGTGGTCCATCCATGGTCCTGGGGGGTCAAGAAAGAGACGTTTGGTTAGTGTATGCCACATACAAAGTGAATGGATAATGGATTCTGTGTGTGTGTGTGTAGGTGTGTCAGCTAGCTGTTTGAAGCAGTAGAGGTGTGGGGTTCTTCCCTGGTTCAAAGTGGTCCATCCATGGTCCTGGGGGGTCAAGAAACACAGACGTTTGGTTCGTGGATGCCACATACAGAGTGAATGGATTATGGATTCTGTGTGTGTGTGTGTGTGTAGGTGTGTCAGCTAGTTGTTTGAAGCAGTAGAGGTGTGGGGTTCTTCCGTGGTTCAAAGTGGTCCATCCATGGTCCTGGGGGGTCAAGAAACAGACATTTGGTTTGTGGATGCCACATACAGAGTGAATGGATAATGGATTGTGTGTGTGTGTGTGTGTGTGTGTACGTGTGTTTGTGTATTGTGCAGGTGTGTCAGCTAACTGTTTGAAGCAGTAGAGCTGTGGGGTTCTTCCGTGGTTCAAAGTGGTCCATCCATGGTCCTGGGGGGTCAAGAAAGAGACGTTTGGTTCGTGGATGCCACATACAAAGTGAATGGATAATGGATTCTGTGTGTGTGTGTGTGTGTACATGTGTTTGTGTGTAGGTGTGTCAACTAGCTGTTTGAAGCAGTAGAGGTGTGGGGTTCTTCCGTGGTCCGAATGGGATCGTCTGTGGTGTTGGGGGCACCATCCATGGTCCTGGGGGGTCAAGAAACACAGACATTTGGTGAGTGGATGCACATACAAAGTGAATGGATAATGGATTCTGTGTGTGTGTGTGTGTGTGTACGTGTCTTTGTTTTGTGTAGGTGTATCAGCTAACTGTTTGAAGCAGTAGAGGTGTGGGGTTCTTCCGTGGTCCGAATGGGATCTTCTGTGGTCTCAGGGGCACCATCCATGGTCCTGGGGGGTCAAGAAACACAGACGTTTGGTTCGTGGATGCCACATACAAAGTGAATGGATAATGGATTGTGTGTGTGTGTGTACGTGTGTTTGTGTATTGTGTAGGTGTGTCAACTGGCTGTTTGAAACAGTAGAGGTGTGGGGTCCTTCCGTGGTTCAAAGTGGTCCATCCATGGTCCTGGGGGGTCAGGAAACACAGACGTTTGGTTAGTGTATGCCACATACAGAGTGAATGGACAATGGATTCTGTGTGTGTGTGTACGTGTGTTTGTGTGTTGTGCAGGTGTGTCAGCTAACTGTTTGAAGCAGTAGAGGTGTGGGGTTCTTCCGTGGTCCGAATGGGATCGTCTGTGGTGTTGGGGGCACCATCCATGGTCCTGGAGGGTCAAGAAACACAGACATTTGGTTCGTGGATGCACATACAAAGTGAATGGATAATGGATTCTGTGTGTGTGTGTGTGTGTGTGTGTACGTGTGTTTGTGTGTGTAGGTGTGTCAGCTAACTGTTTGAAGCAGTAGAGGTGTGGGGTCCTTCCATGGTCCGAATGGGATCGTCTGTGGTGTTGGGGGCACCATCCATGGTCCTGGGGGGGTCACAAGAAACACAGACGTTTGGTTAGTGGATGCCACATACAGAGTGAATGGATAATGGATTCTGTGTGTGTGTGTACTTGTGTTTGTGTGTAGGTGTGTCAACTGGCTGTTTGAAGCAGTAGAGGTGTGGGGTCCTTCCGTGGTCCAAATGGGATCGTCTGTGGTCTCAGGGGCACCATCCATGGTCCTGGGGGGTCAAGAAACACAGACATTTGGTTAGTGGATGCCACATACAGAGTGAATGTATAATGGATTCTGTGTGTGTGTGTACGTGTATTTGTGTGTTGTGTAGGTGTGTCAACTGGCTGTTTGAAACAGTAGAGGTGTGGGGTCCTTCCGTGGTCCGAATGGGATCGTCTGTGGTGTTGGGGGCACCATCAATGGTCCTGGGGGGTCAAGAAACACAGACATTTGGTTAGTGGATGCCACATACAAAGTGAATGGATAATGGATTCTGTGTGTGTGTGTGTACGTGTGTTTGTGTGTAGGTGTGTCAACTAGCTGTTTGAAGCAGTAGAGCTGTGGGGTTCTTCCGTGGTTCAAAGTGGTCCATCCATGGTCCTGGGGGGTCAAGAAACAGACGTTTGGTTCGTGGATGCCACATACAAAGTGAATGGATAATGGATTCTGTGTGTGTGTGTGTGTGTACATGTGTTTGTGTGTGTAGTTGTGTCAACTAGCTGTTTGAAGCAGTAGAGCTGTGGGGTTCTTCCGTGGTTCAAAGTGGTCCATCCATGGTCCTGGGGGGTCAAGAAACAGACGTTTGGTTCGTGGATGCCACATACAGAGTGAATGGACAATGGATTGTGTGTGTGTGTGTGTGTACGTGTGTTGTGCAGGTGTGTCAGCTAACTGTTTGAAGCAGTAGAGGTGTGGGGTCCTTCCGTGGTCCGCATGGGATCGTCTGTGGTCTCAGGGGCACCATCCATGGTTCTGGGGGGTCAAGAAACAGACGTTTGGTTAGTGGATGCCACATACAGAGTGAATGGATAATGGATTCTGGGTGTGTGTGTGTACGTGTGTTTGTGTGTTGTGTAGGTGTGTCAACGAGCTGTTTGAAGCAGTGGAGGTGTGGGGTTCTTCCGTGGTTCAAAGTGGTCCATCCATGGTCCTGGGGGGTCAAGAAACAGACGTTTGGTTAGTGTATGCCACATACAGAGTGAATGGATAATGGATTCTGTGTGTGTGTGTGTACGGGTGTTTGTGTGTTGTGCAGTTGTGTCAGCTAACTGTTTGAAGCAGTAGAGGTGTGGGGTTCTTCCGTGGTCCGAATGGGATCGTCTGTGGTCTCAGGGGCACCATCCATGGTCCTGGAGGGTCAAGAAACACAGACATTTGGTTAGTGGATGCACATACAAAGTGAATGGATAATGGATTCCGTGTGTGTGTGTACGTGTATTTGTGTGTTGTGTAGGTGTATCAGCTAACTGTTTGAAGCAGTAGAGGTGTGGGGTCCTTCCGTGGTCCGAATGGGATCGTCTGTGGTGTTGGGGGCACCATCCATGGTCCTGGGGGGGTCAAGAAACAGATGTTTGGTTGGTGGATGCCACATACAGAGTGAATGGATAATGGATTCTGTGTGTGTGTGTGTACGTGTGTTTGTGTGTGTAGGTGTGTCAGCTAACTGTTTGAAGTAGTAGAAGTGTGGGGTCCTTCTGTGGTTCAAAGTGGTCCATCCATGGTCCTGGGGGGTCAGGAAACACAGACGTTTGGTTAGTGTATGCCACATACAGAGTGAATGGATAATGGATTCTGTGTGTGTGTGTGTGTGTACGTGTCTTTGTGTGTGTAGGTGTGTCAGGTAACTGTTTGAAGCAGTAGAGGTGTGGGGTCCTTCCATGGTCCGAATGGGATCGTCTGTGGTGTTGGGGGCACCATCCATGATCCTGGGGAGTCAAGAAACAGGCGTTTGGTTAGTGGATGCCACATACAAAGTGAATGGATAATGGATTCTGTGTGTGTGTGTACGTGTGTTTGTGTGTTGTGTAGGTGTATCAGCTAACTGTTTGAAGCAGTAGAGGTGTGGGGTTCTTCCGTGGTTCAAAGTGGTCCGTCCATGGTCCTGGGGGGTCAAGAAACAGACGTTTGGTTAGTGGATGCCACATACAGAGTGAATGGATAATGGATTCCGTGTGTGTGTACGTGTGTTTGTGTGTTGTGTAGGTGTGTCAACTAGCTGTTTGAAGCAGTCGAGGTGTGGGGTCCTTCCGTGGTCCGAATGGGATCGTCTGTGGTCTCAGGGGCACCATCCATGGTCCTGGGGGGGTCAAGAAACAGACGTTTGGTTAGTGGATGCCACATACAGAGTGAATGGATAATGGATTCTGTGTGTGTGTGTACGTGTGTTTGTGTGTTGTGCAGGTGTGTCAGCTAACTGTTTGAAGCAGTAGAGGTGTGGGGTTCTTCCGTGGTCCGAATGGGATCGTCTGTGGTGTTGGGGGCACCATCCATGGTCCTGGGGGGGTCAAGAAACAGACGTTTGGTTAGTGTATGCCACATACAGAGTGAATGGAAAATGGATTCTGTGTGTGTGTGTGTACGTGTGTTGTGCAGGTGTGTCAGCTAACTGTTTGAAGCAGTAGAGGTGTGGGGTCCTTCCGTGGTCCGAATGGGATCGTCTGTGGTCTCAGGGGCACCATCCATTGTTCTGGGGGGTCAAGAAACAGACGTTTGGTTAGTGGATGCACATACAAAGTGAATGGATAATGGATTCTGTGTGTGTGTGTACGTGTGTTTGTGTGTTGTGTAGGTGTGTCAACTAGCTGTTTGAAGCAGTAGAGGTGTGGGGTTCTTCCGTGGTTCAAAGTAGTCCATCCATGGTCCTGGGGGGTCAAGAAACAGACGTTTGGTTAGTGTATGCCACATACAGAGTGAATGGATAATGGATTCTGTGTGTGTGTGTACGGGTGTTTGTGTGTTGTGCAGTTGTGTCAGCTAACTGTTTGAAGCAGTAGAGGTGTGGGGTTCTTCCGTGGTCCGAATGGGATCGTCTGTGGTCTCAGGGGCACCATCCATGGTCCTGGAGGGTCAAGAAACACAGACATTTGGTTAGTGGATGCCACATACAGAGTGAATGGATAATGGATTCTGTGTGTGTGTGTACGTGTGTTTGTGTGTTGTGTAGGTGTATCAGCTAACTGTTTGAAGCAGTAGAGGTGTGGGGTCCTTCCGTGGTCCGAATGGGATCGTCTGTGGTGTTGGGGGCACCATCCATGGTCCTGGGGGGGTCAAGAAACAGATGTTTGGTTGGTGGATGCCACATACAGAGTGAATGGATAATGGATTCTGTGTGTGTGTGTGTACGTGTGTTTGTGTGTGTAGGTGTGTCAGCTAACTGTTTGAAGTAGTAGAAGTGTGGGGTCCTTCTGTGGTTCAAAGTGGTCCATCCATGGTCCTGGGGGGTCAGGAAACACAGACGTTTGGTTAGTGTATGCCACATACAGAGTGAATGGATAATGGATTCTGTGTGTGTGTGTGTGTGTGTACGTGTCTTTGTGTGTGTAGGTGTGTCAGGTAACTGTTTGAAGCAGTAGAGGTGTGGGGTCCTTCCATGGTCCGAATGGGATCGTCTGTGGTGTTGGGGGCACCATCCATGATCCTGGGGAGTCAAGAAACAGGCGTTTGGTTAGTGGATGCCACATACAAAGTGAATGGATAATGGATTCTGTGTGTGTGTGTACGTGTGTTTGTGTGTTGTGTAGGTGTATCAGCTAACTGTTTGAAGCAGTAGAGGTGTGGGGTTCTTCCGTGGTTCAAAGTGGTCCGTCCATGGTCCTGGGGGGTCAAGAAACAGACGTTTGGTTCGTGGATGCCACATACAGAGTGAATGGATAATGGATTCCGTGTGTGTGTACGTGTGTTTGTGTGTTGTGTAGGTGTGTCAACTAGCTGTTTGAAGCAGTCGAGGTGTGGGGTCCTTCCGTGGTCCGAATGGGATCGTCTGTGGTGTTGGGGGCACCATCCATGGTCCTGGGGGGTCAAGAAACAGACGTTTGGTTAGTGGATGCCACATACAGAGTGAATGGATAATGGATTCTGTGTGTGTGTGTACGTGTGTTTGTGTGTTGTGCAGGTGTGTCAGCTAACTGTTTGAAGCAGTAGAGGTGTGGGGTTCTTCCGTGGTCCGAATGGGATCGTCTGTGGTGTTGGGGGCACCATCCATGGTCCTGGGGGGGTCAAGAAACAGACGTTTGGTTAGTGGATGCCACATACAGAGTGAATGGATAATGGATTCTGTGTGTGTGTGTACGTGTGTTTGTGTGTTGTGTAGGTGTATTAGCTAACTGTTTGAAGTAGTAGAGGTGTGGGGTCTTTCCGTGGTCCGAATGGGATCGTCTGTGGTGTTGGGGGCACCATCCATGGTCCTGGGGGGGTCAAGAAACAGACGTTTGGTTAGTGGATGCCACATACAGAGTGAATGGATAATGGATTCTGTGTGTGTGTGTGTACGTGTGTTTGTGTGTGTAGGTGTGTCAGCTAACTGTTTGAAGTAGTAGAAGTGTGGGGTCCTTCCGTGGTTCAAAGTGGTCCATCCATGGTCCTGGGGGGTCAGGAAACACAGACGTTTGGTTCGTGTATGCCACATACAGAGTGAATGGACAATGGATTCTGTGTGTGTGTGTACGTGTGTTTGTGTGTTGTGCAGGTGTGTCAGCTAACTGTTTGAAGCAGTAGAGGTGTGGGGTCCTTCCGTGGTCTGAATGGGATCGTCTGTGGTCTCAGGGGCACCATCCATGGTCCTGGGGGGGTCACAAGAAACACAGACGTTTGGTTAGTGGATGCCACATACAGAGTGAATGGATAATGGATTCTGTGTGTGTGTGTGTGTGTGTACGTATCTTTGTGTGTGTAGGTGTGTCAGGTAACTGTTTGAAGCAGTAGAGGTGTGGGGTCCTTCCATGGTCCGAATGGGATCGTCTGTGGTGTTGGGGGCACCATCCATGGTCCTGGGGGGGTCACAAGAAACACAGACGTTTGGTTAGTGGATGCCACATACAGAGTGAATGGATAATGGATTCTGTGTGTGTTTGTGTGTGTGTGTACGTATCTTTGTGTGTGTAGGTGTGTCAGGTAACTGTTTGAAGCAGTAGAGGTGTGGGGTCCTTCCATGGTCTGAATGGGATCGTCTGTGGTGTTGGGGGCACCATCCATGATCCTGGGGAGTCAAGAAACAGACGTTTGGTTCGTGGATGCCACAAACAAAGTGAATGGATAATGGATTCTGTGTGTGTGTGTACGTGTGTTTGTGTGTTATGTAGGTGTATCAGCTAACTGTTTGAAGCAGTAGATGTGTGGGGTTCTTCCGTGGTTCAAAGTGGTCCATCCATGGTCCTGGGGGGTTAAGAAACAGACGTTTGGTTAGTGGATGCCACATACAGAGTGAATGGATAATGGATTCTGTGTGTGTGTGTGTACGTGTGTTTGTGTGTTGTGTAGGTGTGTCAACTAGCTGTTTGAAGCAGTAGAGGTGTGGGGTCCTTCCGTGGTCCGAATGGGATCGTCTGTGGTCTCAGGGGCACCATCCATGGTCCTGGGGGGTCAAGAAACACAGACATTTGGTTGGTGGATGCCACATACAGAGTGAATGTATAATGGATTCTGTGTGTGTGTGTACGTGTATTTGTGTGTTGTGTAGGTGTGTCAACTGGCTGTTTGAAACAGTAGAGGTGTGGGGTCCTTCCGTGGTCCGAATGGGATCGTCTGTGGTGTTGGGGGCACCATCAATGGTCCTGGGGGGTCAAGAAACACAGACGTTTGGTTAGTGGATGCCACATACAGAGTGAATGGACAATGGATTGTGTGTGTGTGTGTGTGTGTGTGTACGTGTGTTTGTGTGTTGTGTAGGTGTGTCAACTGGCTGTTTGAAACAGTAGAGGTGTGGGGTCCTTCCGTGGTTCAAAGTGGTCCATCCATGGTCCTGGGGGGTCAAGAAACACAGACATTTGGTTCGTGGATGCCACATACAAAGTGAATGGATAATGGATTCTGTGTGTGTGTACGTGTTTGTGTGTAGGTGTGTCAACTAGCTGTTTGAAGCAGTAGAGGTGTGGGGTCCTTCAATGGTCCGAATGGGATCGTCTGTGGTGTTGGGGGCACCATCCATGATCCTGGGGGGTCACAGGAAACACAGACGTTTGGTTAGTGTATGCCACATACAGAGTGAATGGATAATGGATTCTGTGTGTGTGTGTGTACGTGTGTTTGTGTGTTGTGTAGGTGTATCAGCTAACTGTTTGAAGCAGTAGAGGTGTGGGGTTCTTCCGTGGTTCAAAGTGGTCCATCCATGGTCCTGGGGGGTCAAGAAACAGACGTTTGGTTAGTGTATGCCACATACAGAGTGAATGGATAATGGATTCTGTGTGTGTGTGTGTACGTGTGTTTGTGTGTTGTGTAGGTGTATCAGCTAACTGTTTGAAGCAGTAGAGGTGTGGGGTTCTTCCGTGGTTCAAAGTGTTCCATCCATGGTCCTGGGGGGTCAAGAAACAGACGTTTGGTTCGTGGATGCCACATACAGAGTGAATGGATAATGGATTGTGTGTGTGTGTGTGTGTGTACGTGTGTTGTGCAGGTGTGTCAGCTAACTGTTTGAAGCAGTAGAGGTGTGGGGTCCTTCCGTGGTCCGCATGGGATCGTCTGTGGTCTCAGGGGCACCATCCATGGTTCTGGGGGGTCAAGAAACACAGACGTTTGGTTAGTGGATGCCACATACAGAGTGAATGGATAATGGATTCTGTGTGTGTTTGTGTGTGTGTGTACGTATCTTTGTGTGTGTAGGTGTGTCAGGTAACTGTTTGAAGCAGTAGAGGTGTGGGGTCCTTCCATGGTCTGAATGGGATCGTCTGTGGTGTTGGGGGCACCATCCATGATCCTGGGGAGTCAAGAAACAGACGTTTGGTTCGTGGATGCCACAAACAAAGTGAATGGATAATGGATTCTGTGTGTGTGTGTACGTGTGTTTGTGTGTTATGTAGGTGTATCAGCTAACTGTTTGAAGCAGTAGATGTGTGGGGTTCTTCCGTGGTTCAAAGTGGTCCATCCATGGTCCTGGGGGGTTAAGAAACAGACGTTTGGTTAGTGGATGCCACATACAGAGTGAATGGATAATGGATTCTGTGTGTGTGTGTGTACGTGTGTTTGTGTGTTGTGTAGGTGTGTCAACTAGCTGTTTGAAGCAGTAGAGGTGTGGGGTCCTTCCGTGGTCCGAATGGGATCGTCTGTGGTCTCAGGGGCACCATCCATGGTCCTGGGGGGTCAAGAAACACAGACATTTGGTTGGTGGATGCCACATACAGAGTGAATGTATAATGGATTCTGTGTGTGTGTGTACGTGTATTTGTGTGTTGTGTAGGTGTGTCAACTGGCTGTTTGAAACAGTAGAGGTGTGGGGTCCTTCCGTGGTCCGAATGGGATCGTCTGTGGTGTTGGGGGCACCATCAATGGTCCTGGGGGGTCAAGAAACACAGACGTTTGGTTAGTGGATGCCACATACAGAGTGAATGGACAATGGATTGTGTGTGTGTGTGTGTGTGTGTGTACGTGTGTTTGTGTGTTGTGTAGGTGTGTCAACTGGCTGTTTGAAACAGTAGAGGTGTGGGGTCCTTCCGTGGTTCAAAGTGGTCCATCCATGGTCCTGGGGGGTCAAGAAACACAGACATTTGGTTCGTGGATGCCACATACAAAGTGAATGGATAATGGATTCTGTGTGTGTGTACGTGTTTGTGTGTAGGTGTGTCAACTAGCTGTTTGAAGCAGTAGAGGTGTGGGGTCCTTCAATGGTCCGAATGGGATCGTCTGTGGTGTTGGGGGCACCATCCATGATCCTGGGGGGTCACAGGAAACACAGACGTTTGGTTAGTGTATGCCACATACAGAGTGAATGGATAATGGATTCTGTGTGTGTGTGTGTACGTGTGTTTGTGTGTTGTGTAGGTGTATCAGCTAACTGTTTGAAGCAGTAGAGGTGTGGGGTCCTTCCGTGGTCCGAATGGGATCGTCTGTGGTGTTGGGGGCACCATCCATGGTCCTGGGGGGGTCAAGAAACAGATGTTTGGTTGGTGGATGCCACATACAGAGTGAATGGATAATGGATTCTGTGTGTGTGTGTGTACGTGTGTTTGTGTGTGTAGGTGTGTCAGCTAACTGTTTGAAGTAGTAGAAGTGTGGGGTCCTTCTGTGGTTCAAAGTGGTCCATCCATGGTCCTGGGGGGTCAGGAAACACAGACGTTTGGTTAGTGTATGCCACATACAGAGTGAATGGATAATGGATTCTGTGTGTGTGTGTGTGTGTACGTGTCTTTGTGTGTGTAGGTGTGTCAGGTAACTGTTTGAAGCAGTAGAGGTGTGGGGTCCTTCCATGGTCCGAATGGGATCGTCTGTGGTGTTGGGGGCACCATCCATGATCCTGGGGAGTCAAGAAACAGGCGTTTGGTTAGTGGATGCCACATACAAAGTGAATGGATAATGGATTCTGTGTGTGTGTGTACGTGTGTTTGTGTGTTGTGTAGGTGTATCAGCTAACTGTTTGAAGCAGTAGAGGTGTGGGGTTCTTCCGTGGTTCAAAGTGGTCCGTCCATGGTCCTGGGGGGTCAAGAAACAGACGTTTGGTTAGTGGATGCCACATACAGAGTGAATGGATAATGGATTCCGTGTGTGTGTACGTGTGTTTGTGTGTTGTGTAGGTGTGTCAACTAGCTGTTTGAAGCAGTCGAGGTGTGGGGTCCTTCCGTGGTCCGAATGGGATCGTCTGTGGTCTCAGGGGCACCATCCATGGTCCTGGGGGGGTCAAGAAACAGACGTTTGGTTAGTGGATGCCACATACAGAGTGAATGGATAATGGATTCTGTGTGTGTGTGTACGTGTGTTTGTGTGTTGTGCAGGTGTGTCAGCTAACTGTTTGAAGCAGTAGAGGTGTGGGGTTCTTCCGTGGTCCGAATGGGATCGTCTGTGGTGTTGGGGGCACCATCCATGGTCCTGGGGGGGTCAAGAAACAGACGTTTGGTTAGTGTATGCCACATACAGAGTGAATGGAAAATGGATTCTGTGTGTGTGTGTGTACGTGTGTTGTGCAGGTGTGTCAGCTAACTGTTTGAAGCAGTAGAGGTGTGGGGTCCTTCCGTGGTCCGAATGGGATCGTCTGTGGTCTCAGGGGCACCATCCATTGTTCTGGGGGGTCAAGAAACAGACGTTTGGTTAGTGGATGCACATACAAAGTGAATGGATAATGGATTCTGTGTGTGTGTGTACGTGTGTTTGTGTGTTGTGTAGGTGTGTCAACTAGCTGTTTGAAGCAGTAGAGGTGTGGGGTTCTTCCGTGGTTCAAAGTAGTCCATCCATGGTCCTGGGGGGTCAAGAAACAGACGTTTGGTTAGTGTATGCCACATACAGAGTGAATGGATAATGGATTCTGTGTGTGTGTGTACGGGTGTTTGTGTGTTGTGCAGTTGTGTCAGCTAACTGTTTGAAGCAGTAGAGGTGTGGGGTTCTTCCGTGGTCCGAATGGGATCGTCTGTGGTCTCAGGGGCACCATCCATGGTCCTGGAGGGTCAAGAAACACAGACATTTGGTTAGTGGATGCCACATACAGAGTGAATGGATAATGGATTCTGTGTGTGTGTGTACGTGTGTTTGTGTGTTGTGTAGGTGTATCAGCTAACTGTTTGAAGCAGTAGAGGTGTGGGGTCCTTCCGTGGTCCGAATGGGATCGTCTGTGGTGTTGGGGGCACCATCCATGGTCCTGGGGGGGTCAAGAAACAGATGTTTGGTTGGTGGATGCCACATACAGAGTGAATGGATAATGGATTCTGTGTGTGTGTGTGTACGTGTGTTTGTGTGTGTAGGTGTGTCAGCTAACTGTTTGAAGTAGTAGAAGTGTGGGGTCCTTCTGTGGTTCAAAGTGGTCCATCCATGGTCCTGGGGGGTCAGGAAACACAGACGTTTGGTTAGTGTATGCCACATACAGAGTGAATGGATAATGGATTCTGTGTGTGTGTGTGTGTGTGTACGTGTCTTTGTGTGTGTAGGTGTGTCAGGTAACTGTTTGAAGCAGTAGAGGTGTGGGGTCCTTCCATGGTCCGAATGGGATCGTCTGTGGTGTTGGGGGCACCATCCATGATCCTGGGGAGTCAAGAAACAGGCGTTTGGTTAGTGGATGCCACATACAAAGTGAATGGATAATGGATTCTGTGTGTGTGTGTACGTGTGTTTGTGTGTTGTGTAGGTGTATCAGCTAACTGTTTGAAGCAGTAGAGGTGTGGGGTTCTTCCGTGGTTCAAAGTGGTCCGTCCATGGTCCTGGGGGGTCAAGAAACAGACGTTTGGTTCGTGGATGCCACATACAGAGTGAATGGATAATGGATTCCGTGTGTGTGTGTACGTGTGTTTGTGTGTTGTGTAGGTGTGTCAACTAGCTGTTTGAAGCAGTCGAGGTGTGGGGTCCTTCCGTGGTCCGAATGGGATCGTCTGTGGTGTTGGGGGCACCATCCATGGTCCTGGGGGGTCAAGAAACAGACGTTTGGTTAGTGGATGCCACATACAGAGTGAATGGATAATGGATTCTGTGTGTGTGTGTACGTGTGTTTGTGTGTTGTGCAGGTGTGTCAGCTAACTGTTTGAAGCAGTAGAGGTGTGGGGTTCTTCCGTGGTCCGAATGGGATCGTCTGTGGTGTTGGGGGCACCATCCATGGTCCTGGGGGGGTCAAGAAACAGACGTTTGGTTAGTGGATGCCACATACAGAGTGAATGGATAATGGATTCTGTGTGTGTGTGTACGTGTGTTTGTGTGTTGTGTAGGTGTATTAGCTAACTGTTTGAAGTAGTAGAGGTGTGGGGTCTTTCCGTGGTCCGAATGGGATCGTCTGTGGTGTTGGGGGCACCATCCATGGTCCTGGGGGGGTCAAGAAACAGACGTTTGGTTAGTGGATGCCACATACAGAGTGAATGGATAATGGATTCTGTGTGTGTGTGTGTACGTGTGTTTGTGTGTGTAGGTGTGTCAGCTAACTGTTTGAAGTAGTAGAAGTGTGGGGTCCTTCCGTGGTTCAAAGTGGTCCATCCATGGTCCTGGGGGGTCAGGAAACACAGACGTTTGGTTCGTGTATGCCACATACAGAGTGAATGGACAATGGATTCTGTGTGTGTGTGTACGTGTGTTTGTGTGTTGTGCAGGTGTGTCAGCTAACTGTTTGAAGCAGTAGAGGTGTGGGGTCCTTCCGTGGTCTGAATGGGATCGTCTGTGGTCTCAGGGGCACCATCCATGGTCCTGGGGGGGTCACAAGAAACACAGACGTTTGGTTAGTGGATGCCACATACAGAGTGAATGGATAATGGATTCTGTGTGTGTGTGTGTGTGTGTACGTATCTTTGTGTGTGTAGGTGTGTCAGGTAACTGTTTGAAGCAGTAGAGGTGTGGGGTCCTTCCATGGTCCGAATGGGATCGTCTGTGGTGTTGGGGGCACCATCCATGGTCCTGGGGGGGTCACAAGAAACACAGACGTTTGGTTAGTGGATGCCACATACAGAGTGAATGGATAATGGATTCTGTGTGTGTTTGTGTGTGTGTGTACGTATCTTTGTGTGTGTAGGTGTGTCAGGTAACTGTTTGAAGCAGTAGAGGTGTGGGGTCCTTCCATGGTCTGAATGGGATCGTCTGTGGTGTTGGGGGCACCATCCATGATCCTGGGGAGTCAAGAAACAGACGTTTGGTTCGTGGATGCCACAAACAAAGTGAATGGATAATGGATTCTGTGTGTGTGTGTACGTGTGTTTGTGTGTTATGTAGGTGTATCAGCTAACTGTTTGAAGCAGTAGATGTGTGGGGTTCTTCCGTGGTTCAAAGTGGTCCATCCATGGTCCTGGGGGGTTAAGAAACAGACGTTTGGTTAGTGGATGCCACATACAGAGTGAATGGATAATGGATTCTGTGTGTGTGTGTGTACGTGTGTTTGTGTGTTGTGTAGGTGTGTCAACTAGCTGTTTGAAGCAGTAGAGGTGTGGGGTCCTTCCGTGGTCCGAATGGGATCGTCTGTGGTCTCAGGGGCACCATCCATGGTCCTGGGGGGTCAAGAAACAGATGTTTGGTTGGTGGATGCCACATACAGAGTGAATGGATAATGGATTCTGTGTGTGTGTGTGTACGTGTGTTTGTGTGTGTAGGTGTGTCAGCTAACTGTTTGAAGTAGTAGAAGTGTGGGGTCCTTCTGTGGTTCAAAGTGGTCCATCCATGGTCCTGGGGGGTCAGGAAACACAGACGTTTGGTTAGTGTATGCCACATACAGAGTGAATGGATAATGGATTCTGTGTGTGTGTGTGTGTGTGTACGTGTCTTTGTGTGTGTAGGTGTGTCAGGTAACTGTTTGAAGCAGTAGAGGTGTGGGGTCCTTCCATGGTCCGAATGGGATCGTCTGTGGTGTTGGGGGCACCATCCATGATCCTGGGGAGTCAAGAAACAGGCGTTTGGTTAGTGGATGCCACATACAAAGTGAATGGATAATGGATTCTGTGTGTGTGTGTACGTGTGTTTGTGTGTTGTGTAGGTGTATCAGCTAACTGTTTGAAGCAGTAGAGGTGTGGGGTTCTTCCGTGGTTCAAAGTGGTCCGTCCATGGTCCTGGGGGGTCAAGAAACAGACGTTTGGTTCGTGGATGCCACATACAGAGTGAATGGATAATGGATTCCGTGTGTGTGTGTACGTGTGTTTGTGTGTTGTGTAGGTGTGTCAACTAGCTGTTTGAAGCAGTCGAGGTGTGGGGTCCTTCCGTGGTCCGAATGGGATCGTCTGTGGTGTTGGGGGCACCATCCATGGTCCTGGGGGGTCAAGAAACAGACGTTTGGTTAGTGGATGCCACATACAGAGTGAATGGATAATGGATTCTGTGTGTGTGTGTACGTGTGTTTGTGTGTTGTGCAGGTGTGTCAGCTAACTGTTTGAAGCAGTAGAGGTGTGGGGTTCTTCCGTGGTCCGAATGGGATCGTCTGTGGTGTTGGGGGCACCATCCATGGTCCTGGGGGGGTCAAGAAACAGACGTTTGGTTAGTGGATGCCACATACAGAGTGAATGGATAATGGATTCTGTGTGTGTGTGTACGTGTGTTTGTGTGTTGTGTAGGTGTATTAGCTAACTGTTTGAAGTAGTAGAGGTGTGGGGTCTTTCCGTGGTCCGAATGGGATCGTCTGTGGTGTTGGGGGCACCATCCATGGTCCTGGGGGGGTCAAGAAACAGACGTTTGGTTAGTGGATGCCACATACAGAGTGAATGGATAATGGATTCTGTGTGTGTGTGTGTACGTGTGTTTGTGTGTGTAGGTGTGTCAGCTAACTGTTTGAAGTAGTAGAAGTGTGGGGTCCTTCCGTGGTTCAAAGTGGTCCATCCATGGTCCTGGGGGGTCAGGAAACACAGACGTTTGGTTCGTGTATGCCACATACAGAGTGAATGGACAATGGATTCTGTGTGTGTGTGTACGTGTGTTTGTGTGTTGTGCAGGTGTGTCAGCTAACTGTTTGAAGCAGTAGAGGTGTGGGGTCCTTCCGTGGTCTGAATGGGATCGTCTGTGGTCTCAGGGGCACCATCCATGGTCCTGGGGGGGTCACAAGAAACACAGACGTTTGGTTAGTGGATGCCACATACAGAGTGAATGGATAATGGATTCTGTGTGTGTGTGTGTGTGTGTACGTATCTTTGTGTGTGTAGGTGTGTCAGGTAACTGTTTGAAGCAGTAGAGGTGTGGGGTCCTTCCATGGTCCGAATGGGATCGTCTGTGGTGTTGGGGGCACCATCCATGGTCCTGGGGGGGTCACAAGAAACACAGACGTTTGGTTAGTGGATGCCACATACAGAGTGAATGGATAATGGATTCTGTGTGTGTTTGTGTGTGTGTGTACGTATCTTTGTGTGTGTAGGTGTGTCAGGTAACTGTTTGAAGCAGTAGAGGTGTGGGGTCCTTCCATGGTCTGAATGGGATCGTCTGTGGTGTTGGGGGCACCATCCATGATCCTGGGGAGTCAAGAAACAGACGTTTGGTTCGTGGATGCCACAAACAAAGTGAATGGATAATGGATTCTGTGTGTGTGTGTACGTGTGTTTGTGTGTTATGTAGGTGTATCAGCTAACTGTTTGAAGCAGTAGATGTGTGGGGTTCTTCCGTGGTTCAAAGTGGTCCATCCATGGTCCTGGGGGGTTAAGAAACAGACGTTTGGTTAGTGGATGCCACATACAGAGTGAATGGATAATGGATTCTGTGTGTGTGTGTGTACGTGTGTTTGTGTGTTGTGTAGGTGTGTCAACTAGCTGTTTGAAGCAGTAGAGGTGTGGGGTCCTTCCGTGGTCCGAATGGGATCGTCTGTGGTCTCAGGGGCACCATCCATGGTCCTGGGGGGTCAAGAAACACAGACATTTGGTTGGTGGATGCCACATACAGAGTGAATGTATAATGGATTCTGTGTGTGTGTGTACGTGTATTTGTGTGTTGTGTAGGTGTGTCAACTGGCTGTTTGAAACAGTAGAGGTGTGGGGTCCTTCCGTGGTCCGAATGGGATCGTCTGTGGTGTTGGGGGCACCATCAATGGTCCTGGGGGGTCAAGAAACACAGACGTTTGGTTAGTGGATGCCACATACAGAGTGAATGGACAATGGATTGTGTGTGTGTGTGTGTGTGTGTGTACGTGTGTTTGTGTGTTGTGTAGGTGTGTCAACTGGCTGTTTGAAACAGTAGAGGTGTGGGGTCCTTCCGTGGTTCAAAGTGGTCCATCCATGGTCCTGGGGGGTCAAGAAACACAGACATTTGGTTCGTGGATGCCACATACAAAGTGAATGGATAATGGATTCTGTGTGTGTGTACGTGTTTGTGTGTAGGTGTGTCAACTAGCTGTTTGAAGCAGTAGAGGTGTGGGGTCCTTCAATGGTCCGAATGGGATCGTCTGTGGTGTTGGGGGCACCATCCATGATCCTGGGGGGTCACAGGAAACACAGACGTTTGGTTAGTGTATGCCACATACAGAGTGAATGGATAATGGATTCTGTGTGTGTGTGTGTACGTGTGTTTGTGTGTTGTGTAGGTGTATCAGCTAACTGTTTGAAGCAGTAGAGGTGTGGGGTTCTTCCGTGGTTCAAAGTGGTCCATCCATGGTCCTGGGGGGTCAAGAAACAGACGTTTGGTTAGTGTATGCCACATACAGAGTGAATGGATAATGGATTCTGTGTGTGTGTGTGTACGTGTGTTTGTGTGTTGTGTAGGTGTATCAGCTAACTGTTTGAAGCAGTAGAGGTGTGGGGTTCTTCCGTGGTTCAAAGTGTTCCATCCATGGTCCTGGGGGGTCAAGAAACAGACGTTTGGTTCGTGGATGCCACATACAGAGTGAATGGATAATGGATTGTGTGTGTGTGTGTGTGTGTACGTGTGTTGTGCAGGTGTGTCAGCTAACTGTTTGAAGCAGTAGAGGTGTGGGGTCCTTCCGTGGTCCGCATGGGATCGTCTGTGGTCTCAGGGGCACCATCCATGGTTCTGGGGGGTCAAGAAACACAGACGTTTGGTTAGTGGATGCCACATACAGAGTGAATGGATAATGGATTCTGTGTGTGTTTGTGTGTGTGTGTACGTATCTTTGTGTGTGTAGGTGTGTCAGGTAACTGTTTGAAGCAGTAGAGGTGTGGGGTCCTTCCATGGTCTGAATGGGATCGTCTGTGGTGTTGGGGGCACCATCCATGATCCTGGGGAGTCAAGAAACAGACGTTTGGTTCGTGGATGCCACAAACAAAGTGAATGGATAATGGATTCTGTGTGTGTGTGTACGTGTGTTTGTGTGTTATGTAGGTGTATCAGCTAACTGTTTGAAGCAGTAGATGTGTGGGGTTCTTCCGTGGTTCAAAGTGGTCCATCCATGGTCCTGGGGGGTTAAGAAACAGACGTTTGGTTAGTGGATGCCACATACAGAGTGAATGGATAATGGATTCTGTGTGTGTGTGTACGTGTGTTTGTGTGTTGTGTAGGTGTGTCAACTAGCTGTTTGAAGCAGTAGAGGTGTGGGGTCCTTCCGTGGTCCGAATGGGATCGTCTGTGGTCTCAGGGGCACCATCCATGGTCCTGGGGGGTCAAGAAACACAGACATTTGGTTGGTGGATGCCACATACAGAGTGAATGTATAATGGATTCTGTGTGTGTGTGTACGTGTATTTGTGTGTTGTGTAGGTGTGTCAACTGGCTGTTTGAAACAGTAGAGGTGTGGGGTCCTTCCGTGGTCCGAATGGGATCGTCTGTGGTGTTGGGGGCACCATCAATGGTCCTGGGGGGTCAAGAAACACAGACGTTCGGTTAGTGGATGCCACATACAGAGTGAATGGACAATGGATTGTGTGTGTGTGTGTGTGTGTGTGTACGTGTGTTTGTGTGTTGTGTAGGTGTGTCAACTGGCTGTTTGAAACAGTAGAGGTGTGGGGTCCTTCCGTGGTTCAAAGTGGTCCATCCATGGTCCTGGGGGGTCAAGAAACACAGACATTTGGTTCGTGGATGCCACATACAAAGTGAATGGATAATGGATTCTGTGTGTGTGTACGTGTTTGTGTGTAGGTGTGTCAACTAGCTGTTTGAAGCAGTAGAGGTGTGGGGTCCTTCAATGGTCCGAATGGGATCGTCTGTGGTGTTGGGGGCACCATCCATGATCCTGGGGGGTCACAGGAAACACAGACGTTTGGTTAGTGTATGCCACATACAGAGTGAATGGATAATGGATTCTGTGTGTGTGTGTGTACGTGTGTTTGTGTGTTGTGTAGGTGTATCAGCTAACTGTTTGAAGCAGTAGAGGTGTGGGGTTCTTCCGTGGTTCAAAGTGGTCCATCCATGGTCCTGGGGGGTCAAGAAACAGACGTTTGGTTAGTGTATGCCACATACAGAGTGAATGGATAATGGATTCTGTGTGTGTGTGTGTACGTGTGTTTGTGTGTTGTGTAGGTGTATCAGCTAACTGTTTGAAGCAGTAGAGGTGTGGGGTTCTTCCGTGGTTCAAAGTGTTCCATCCATGGTCCTGGGGGGTCAAGAAACAGACGTTTGGTTCGTGGATGCCACATACAGAGTGAATGGATAATGGATTGTGTGTGTGTGTGTGTGTGTACGTGTGTTGTGCAGGTGTGTCAGCTAACTGTTTGAAGCAGTAGAGGTGTGGGGTCCTTCCGTGGTCCGCATGGGATCGTCTGTGGTCTCAGGGGCACCATCCATGGTTCTGGGGGGTCAAGAAACAGACGTTTGGTTAGTGGATGCCACATACAGAGTGAATGGATAATGGATTCTGTGTGTGTGTGTGTACGTGTGTTTGTGTGTTGTGTAGGTGGATCAGCTAACTGTTTGAAGCAGTAGAGGTGTGGGGTCCTTCCGTGGTCCGAATGGGATCGTCTGTGGTGTTGGGGGCACCATCCATGGTCCTGGGGGGTCAAGAAACAGACGTGTGGTTAGTGGATGCCACATACAGAGTGAATGGATAATGGATTCTGTGTGTGTGTGTGTACGTGTGTTTGTGTGTGTAGGTGTGTCAGCTAACTGTTTGAAGTAGTAGAAGTGTGGGGTCCTTCCGTGGTTCAAAGTGGTCCATCCATGGTCCTGGGGGGTCAGGAAACACAGACGTTTGGTTCGTGTATGCCACATACAGAGTGAATGGATAATGGATTCTGTGTGTGTGTGTACGTGTGTTTGTGTGTTGTGCAGGTGTGTCAGCTAACTGTTTGAAGCAGTAGAGGTGTGGGGTTCTTCCGTGGTCCGAATGGGATCGTCTGTGGTCTCAGGGGCACCATCCATGGTCCTGGGGGGGTCACAAGAAACACAGACGTTTGGTTAGTGGATGCCACATACAGAGTGAATGGATAATGGATTCTGTGTGTGTTTGTGTGTGTGTGTACGTATCTTTGTGTGTGTAGGTGTGTCAGGTAACTGTTTGAAGCAGTAGAGGTGTGGGGTCCTTCCATGGTCTGAATGGGATCGTCTGTGGTGTTGGGGGCACCATCCATGATCCTGGGGAGTCAAGAAACAGACGTTTGGTTCGTGGATGCCACAAACAAAGTGAATGGATAATGGATTCTGTGTGTGTGTGTACGTGTGTTTGTGTGTTATGTAGGTGTATCAGCTAACTGTTTGAAGCAGTAGATGTGTGGGGTTCTTCCGTGGTTCAAAGTGGTCCATCCATGGTCCTGGGGGGTTAAGAAACAGACGTTTGGTTAGTGGATGCCACATACAGAGTGAATGGATAATGGATTCTGTGTGTGTGTGTGTACGTGTGTTTGTGTGTTGTGTAGGTGTGTCAACTAGCTGTTTGAAGCAGTAGAGGTGTGGGGTCCTTCCGTGGTCCGAATGGGATCGTCTGTGGTCTCAGGGGCACCATCCATGGTCCTGGGGGGTCAAGAAACACAGACATTTGGTTGGTGGATGCCACATACAGAGTGAATGTATAATGGATTCTGTGTGTGTGTGTACGTGTATTTGTGTGTTGTGTAGGTGTGTCAACTGGCTGTTTGAAACAGTAGAGGTGTGGGGTCCTTCCGTGGTCCGAATGGGATCGTCTGTGGTGTTGGGGGCACCATCAATGGTCCTGGGGGGTCAAGAAACACAGACGTTTGGTTAGTGGATGCCACATACAGAGTGAATGGACAATGGATTGTGTGTGTGTGTGTGTGTGTGTGTACGTGTGTTTGTGTGTTGTGTAGGTGTGTCAACTGGCTGTTTGAAACAGTAGAGGTGTGGGGTCCTTCCGTGGTTCAAAGTGGTCCATCCATGGTCCTGGGGGGTCAAGAAACACAGACATTTGGTTCGTGGATGCCACATACAAAGTGAATGGATAATGGATTCTGTGTGTGTGTACGTGTTTGTGTGTAGGTGTGTCAACTAGCTGTTTGAAGCAGTAGAGGTGTGGGGTCCTTCAATGGTCCGAATGGGATCGTCTGTGGTGTTGGGGGCACCATCCATGATCCTGGGGGGTCACAGGAAACACAGACGTTTGGTTAGTGTATGCCACATACAGAGTGAATGGATAATGGATTCTGTGTGTGTGTGTGTACGTGTGTTTGTGTGTTGTGTAGGTGTATCAGCTAACTGTTTGAAGCAGTAGAGGTGTGGGGTCCTTCCGTGGTCCGAATGGGATCGTCTGTGGTGTTGGGGGCACCATCCATGGTCCTGGGGGGGTCAAGAAACAGATGTTTGGTTGGTGGATGCCACATACAGAGTGAATGGATAATGGATTCTGTGTGTGTGTGTGTACGTGTGTTTGTGTGTGTAGGTGTGTCAGCTAACTGTTTGAAGTAGTAGAAGTGTGGGGTCCTTCTGTGGTTCAAAGTGGTCCATCCATGGTCCTGGGGGGTCAGGAAACACAGACGTTTGGTTAGTGTATGCCACATACAGAGTGAATGGATAATGGATTCTGTGTGTGTGTGTGTGTGTACGTGTCTTTGTGTGTGTAGGTGTGTCAGGTAACTGTTTGAAGCAGTAGAGGTGTGGGGTCCTTCCATGGTCCGAATGGGATCGTCTGTGGTGTTGGGGGCACCATCCATGATCCTGGGGAGTCAAGAAACAGGCGTTTGGTTAGTGGATGCCACATACAAAGTGAATGGATAATGGATTCTGTGTGTGTGTGTACGTGTGTTTGTGTGTTGTGTAGGTGTATCAGCTAACTGTTTGAAGCAGTAGAGGTGTGGGGTTCTTCCGTGGTTCAAAGTGGTCCGTCCATGGTCCTGGGGGGTCAAGAAACAGACGTTTGGTTAGTGGATGCCACATACAGAGTGAATGGATAATGGATTCCGTGTGTGTGTACGTGTGTTTGTGTGTTGTGTAGGTGTGTCAACTAGCTGTTTGAAGCAGTCGAGGTGTGGGGTCCTTCCGTGGTCCGAATGGGATCGTCTGTGGTCTCAGGGGCACCATCCATGGTCCTGGGGGGGTCAAGAAACAGACGTTTGGTTAGTGGATGCCACATACAGAGTGAATGGATAATGGATTCTGTGTGTGTGTGTACGTGTGTTTGTGTGTTGTGCAGGTGTGTCAGCTAACTGTTTGAAGCAGTAGAGGTGTGGGGTTCTTCCGTGGTCCGAATGGGATCGTCTGTGGTGTTGGGGGCACCATCCATGGTCCTGGGGGGGTCAAGAAACAGACGTTTGGTTAGTGTATGCCACATACAGAGTGAATGGAAAATGGATTCTGTGTGTGTGTGTGTACGTGTGTTGTGCAGGTGTGTCAGCTAACTGTTTGAAGCAGTAGAGGTGTGGGGTCCTTCCGTGGTCCGAATGGGATCGTCTGTGGTCTCAGGGGCACCATCCATTGTTCTGGGGGGTCAAGAAACAGACGTTTGGTTAGTGGATGCACATACAAAGTGAATGGATAATGGATTCTGTGTGTGTGTGTACGTGTGTTTGTGTGTTGTGTAGGTGTGTCAACTAGCTGTTTGAAGCAGTAGAGGTGTGGGGTTCTTCCGTGGTTCAAAGTAGTCCATCCATGGTCCTGGGGGGTCAAGAAACAGACGTTTGGTTAGTGTATGCCACATACAGAGTGAATGGATAATGGATTCTGTGTGTGTGTGTACGGGTGTTTGTGTGTTGTGCAGTTGTGTCAGCTAACTGTTTGAAGCAGTAGAGGTGTGGGGTTCTTCCGTGGTCCGAATGGGATCGTCTGTGGTCTCAGGGGCACCATCCATGGTCCTGGAGGGTCAAGAAACACAGACATTTGGTTAGTGGATGCCACATACAGAGTGAATGGATAATGGATTCTGTGTGTGTGTGTACGTGTGTTTGTGTGTTGTGTAGGTGTATCAGCTAACTGTTTGAAGCAGTAGAGGTGTGGGGTCCTTCCGTGGTCCGAATGGGATCGTCTGTGGTGTTGGGGGCACCATCCATGGTCCTGGGGGGGTCAAGAAACAGATGTTTGGTTGGTGGATGCCACATACAGAGTGAATGGATAATGGATTCTGTGTGTGTGTGTGTACGTGTGTTTGTGTGTGTAGGTGTGTCAGCTAACTGTTTGAAGTAGTAGAAGTGTGGGGTCCTTCTGTGGTTCAAAGTGGTCCATCCATGGTCCTGGGGGGTCAGGAAACACAGACGTTTGGTTAGTGTATGCCACATACAGAGTGAATGGATAATGGATTCTGTGTGTGTGTGTGTGTGTGTACGTGTCTTTGTGTGTGTAGGTGTGTCAGGTAACTGTTTGAAGCAGTAGAGGTGTGGGGTCCTTCCATGGTCCGAATGGGATCGTCTGTGGTGTTGGGGGCACCATCCATGATCCTGGGGAGTCAAGAAACAGGCGTTTGGTTAGTGGATGCCACATACAAAGTGAATGGATAATGGATTCTGTGTGTGTGTGTACGTGTGTTTGTGTGTTGTGTAGGTGTATCAGCTAACTGTTTGAAGCAGTAGAGGTGTGGGGTTCTTCCGTGGTTCAAAGTGGTCCGTCCATGGTCCTGGGGGGTCAAGAAACAGACGTTTGGTTCGTGGATGCCACATACAGAGTGAATGGATAATGGATTCCGTGTGTGTGTACGTGTGTTTGTGTGTTGTGTAGGTGTGTCAACTAGCTGTTTGAAGCAGTCGAGGTGTGGGGTCCTTCCGTGGTCCGAATGGGATCGTCTGTGGTGTTGGGGGCACCATCCATGGTCCTGGGGGGTCAAGAAACAGACGTTTGGTTAGTGGATGCCACATACAGAGTGAATGGATAATGGATTCTGTGTGTGTGTGTACGTGTGTTTGTGTGTTGTGCAGGTGTGTCAGCTAACTGTTTGAAGCAGTAGAGGTGTGGGGTTCTTCCGTGGTCCGAATGGGATCGTCTGTGGTGTTGGGGGCACCATCCATGGTCCTGGGGGGGTCAAGAAACAGACGTTTGGTTAGTGGATGCCACATACAGAGTGAATGGATAATGGATTCTGTGTGTGTGTGTACGTGTGTTTGTGTGTTGTGTAGGTGTATTAGCTAACTGTTTGAAGTAGTAGAGGTGTGGGGTCTTTCCGTGGTCCGAATGGGATCGTCTGTGGTGTTGGGGGCACCATCCATGGTCCTGGGGGGGTCAAGAAACAGACGTTTGGTTAGTGGATGCCACATACAGAGTGAATGGATAATGGATTCTGTGTGTGTGTGTGTACGTGTGTTTGTGTGTGTAGGTGTGTCAGCTAACTGTTTGAAGTAGTAGAAGTGTGGGGTCCTTCCGTGGTTCAAAGTGGTCCATCCATGGTCCTGGGGGGTCAGGAAACACAGACGTTTGGTTCGTGTATGCCACATACAGAGTGAATGGACAATGGATTCTGTGTGTGTGTGTACGTGTGTTTGTGTGTTGTGCAGGTGTGTCAGCTAACTGTTTGAAGCAGTAGAGGTGTGGGGTCCTTCCGTGGTCTGAATGGGATCGTCTGTGGTCTCAGGGGCACCATCCATGGTCCTGGGGGGGTCACAAGAAACACAGACGTTTGGTTAGTGGATGCCACATACAGAGTGAATGGATAATGGATTCTGTGTGTGTGTGTGTGTGTGTACGTATCTTTGTGTGTGTAGGTGTGTCAGGTAACTGTTTGAAGCAGTAGAGGTGTGGGGTCCTTCCATGGTCCGAATGGGATCGTCTGTGGTGTTGGGGGCACCATCCATGGTCCTGGGGGGGTCACAAGAAACACAGACGTTTGGTTAGTGGATGCCACATACAGAGTGAATGGATAATGGATTCTGTGTGTGTTTGTGTGTGTGTGTACGTATCTTTGTGTGTGTAGGTGTGTCAGGTAACTGTTTGAAGCAGTAGAGGTGTGGGGTCCTTCCATGGTCTGAATGGGATCGTCTGTGGTGTTGGGGGCACCATCCATGATCCTGGGGAGTCAAGAAACAGACGTTTGGTTCGTGGATGCCACAAACAAAGTGAATGGATAATGGATTCTGTGTGTGTGTGTACGTGTGTTTGTGTGTTATGTAGGTGTATCAGCTAACTGTTTGAAGCAGTAGATGTGTGGGGTTCTTCCGTGGTTCAAAGTGGTCCATCCATGGTCCTGGGGGGTTAAGAAACAGACGTTTGGTTAGTGGATGCCACATACAGAGTGAATGGATAATGGATTCTGTGTGTGTGTGTGTACGTGTGTTTGTGTGTTGTGTAGGTGTGTCAACTAGCTGTTTGAAGCAGTAGAGGTGTGGGGTCCTTCCGTGGTCCGAATGGGATCGTCTGTGGTCTCAGGGGCACCATCCATGGTCCTGGGGGGTCAAGAAACACAGACATTTGGTTGGTGGATGCCACATACAGAGTGAATGTATAATGGATTCTGTGTGTGTGTGTACGTGTATTTGTGTGTTGTGTAGGTGTGTCAACTGGCTGTTTGAAACAGTAGAGGTGTGGGGTCCTTCCGTGGTCCGAATGGGATCGTCTGTGGTGTTGGGGGCACCATCAATGGTCCTGGGGGGTCAAGAAACACAGACGTTTGGTTAGTGGATGCCACATACAGAGTGAATGGACAATGGATTGTGTGTGTGTGTGTGTGTGTGTGTACGTGTGTTTGTGTGTTGTGTAGGTGTGTCAACTGGCTGTTTGAAACAGTAGAGGTGTGGGGTCCTTCCGTGGTTCAAAGTGGTCCATCCATGGTCCTGGGGGGTCAAGAAACACAGACATTTGGTTCGTGGATGCCACATACAAAGTGAATGGATAATGGATTCTGTGTGTGTGTACGTGTTTGTGTGTAGGTGTGTCAACTAGCTGTTTGAAGCAGTAGAGGTGTGGGGTCCTTCAATGGTCCGAATGGGATCGTCTGTGGTGTTGGGGGCACCATCCATGATCCTGGGGGGTCACAGGAAACACAGACGTTTGGTTAGTGTATGCCACATACAGAGTGAATGGATAATGGATTCTGTGTGTGTGTGTGTACGTGTGTTTGTGTGTTGTGTAGGTGTATCAGCTAACTGTTTGAAGCAGTAGAGGTGTGGGGTTCTTCCGTGGTTCAAAGTGGTCCATCCATGGTCCTGGGGGGTCAAGAAACAGACGTTTGGTTCGTGGATGCCACATACAGAGTGAATGGATAATGGATTGTGTGTGTGTGTGTGTGTGTACGTGTGTTGTGCAGGTGTGTCAGCTAACTGTTTGAAGCAGTAGAGGTGTGGGGTCCTTCCGTGGTCCGCATGGGATCGTCTGTGGTCTCAGGGGCACCATCCATGGTTCTGGGGGGTCAAGAAACACAGACGTTTGGTTAGTGGATGCCACATACAGAGTGAATGGATAATGGATTCTGTGTGTGTTTGTGTGTGTGTGTACGTATCTTTGTGTGTGTAGGTGTGTCAGGTAACTGTTTGAAGCAGTAGAGGTGTGGGGTCCTTCCATGGTCTGAATGGGATCGTCTGTGGTGTTGGGGGCACCATCCATGATCCTGGGGAGTCAAGAAACAGACGTTTGGTTCGTGGATGCCACAAACAAAGTGAATGGATAATGGATTCTGTGTGTGTGTGTACGTGTGTTTGTGTGTTATGTAGGTGTATCAGCTAACTGTTTGAAGCAGTAGATGTGTGGGGTTCTTCCGTGGTTCAAAGTGGTCCATCCATGGTCCTGGGGGGTTAAGAAACAGACGTTTGGTTAGTGGATGCCACATACAGAGTGAATGGATAATGGATTCTGTGTGTGTGTGTGTACGTGTGTTTGTGTGTTGTGTAGGTGTGTCAACTAGCTGTTTGAAGCAGTAGAGGTGTGGGGTCCTTCCGTGGTCCGAATGGGATCGTCTGTGGTCTCAGGGGCACCATCCATGGTCCTGGGGGGTCAAGAAACACAGACATTTGGTTGGTGGATGCCACATACAGAGTGAATGTATAATGGATTCTGTGTGTGTGTGTACGTGTATTTGTGTGTTGTGTAGGTGTGTCAACTGGCTGTTTGAAACAGTAGAGGTGTGGGGTCCTTCCGTGGTCCGAATGGGATCGTCTGTGGTGTTGGGGGCACCATCAATGGTCCTGGGGGGTCAAGAAACACAGACGTTTGGTTAGTGGATGCCACATACAGAGTGAATGGACAATGGATTGTGTGTGTGTGTGTGTGTGTGTGTACGTGTGTTTGTGTGTTGTGTAGGTGTGTCAACTGGCTGTTTGAAACAGTAGAGGTGTGGGGTCCTTCCGTGGTTCAAAGTGGTCCATCCATGGTCCTGGGGGGTCAAGAAACACAGACATTTGGTTCGTGGATGCCACATACAAAGTGAATGGATAATGGATTCTGTGTGTGTGTACGTGTTTGTGTGTAGGTGTGTCAACTAGCTGTTTGAAGCAGTAGAGGTGTGGGGTCCTTCAATGGTCCGAATGGGATCGTCTGTGGTGTTGGGGGCACCATCCATGATCCTGGGGGGTCACAGGAAACACAGACGTTTGGTTAGTGTATGCCACATACAGAGTGAATGGATAATGGATTCTGTGTGTGTGTGTGTACGTGTGTTTGTGTGTTGTGTAGGTGTATCAGCTAACTGTTTGAAGCAGTAGAGGTGTGGGGTTCTTCCGTGGTTCAAAGTGGTCCATCCATGGTCCTGGGGGGTCAAGAAACAGACGTTTGGTTAGTGTATGCCACATACAGAGTGAATGGATAATGGATTCTGTGTGTGTGTGTGTACGTGTGTTTGTGTGTTGTGTAGGTGTATCAGCTAACTGTTTGAAGCAGTAGAGGTGTGGGGTTCTTCCGTGGTTCAAAGTGTTCCATCCATGGTCCTGGGGGGTCAAGAAACAGACGTTTGGTTCGTGGATGCCACATACAGAGTGAATGGATAATGGATTGTGTGTGTGTGTGTGTGTGTACGTGTGTTGTGCAGGTGTGTCAGCTAACTGTTTGAAGCAGTAGAGGTGTGGGGTCCTTCCGTGGTCCGCATGGGATCGTCTGTGGTCTCAGGGGCACCATCCATGGTTCTGGGGGGTCAAGAAACAGACGTTTGGTTAGTGGATGCCACATACAGAGTGAATGGATAATGGATTCTGTGTGTGTGTGTGTACGTGTGTTTGTGTGTTGTGTAGGTGGATCAGCTAACTGTTTGAAGCAGTAGAGGTGTGGGGTCCTTCCGTGGTCCGAATGGGATCGTCTGTGGTGTTGGGGGCACCATCCATGGTCCTGGGGGGTCAAGAAACAGACGTGTGGTTAGTGGATGCCACATACAGAGTGAATGGATAATGGATTCTGTGTGTGTGTGTGTACGTGTGTTTGTGTGTGTAGGTGTGTCAGCTAACTGTTTGAAGTAGTAGAAGTGTGGGGTCCTTCCGTGGTTCAAAGTGGTCCATCCATGGTCCTGGGGGGTCAGGAAACACAGACGTTTGGTTCGTGTATGCCACATACAGAGTGAATGGATAATGGATTCTGTGTGTGTGTGTACGTGTGTTTGTGTGTTGTGCAGGTGTGTCAGCTAACTGTTTGAAGCAGTAGAGGTGTGGGGTTCTTCCGTGGTCCGAATGGGATCGTCTGTGGTCTCAGGGGCACCATCCATGGTCCTGGGGGGGTCACAAGAAACACAGACGTTTGGTTAGTGGATGCCACATACAGAGTGAATGGATAATGGATTCTGTGTGTGTGTGTGTGTGTGTGTACGTGTCTTTGTGTGTGTAGGTGTGTCAGGTAACTGTTTGAAGCAGTAGAGGTGTGGGGTCCTTCCATGGTCCGAATGGGATCGTCTGTGGTGTTGGGGGCACCATCCATGATCCTGGGGAGTCAAGAAACAGGCGTTTGGTTAGTGGATGCCACATACAAAGTGAATGGATAATGGATTCTGTGTGAGTGTGTACGTGTGTTTGTGTGTTGTGTAGGTGTATCAGCTAACTGTTTGAAGCAGTAGAGGTGTGTGGTTCTTCCGTGGTTCAAAGTGGTCCGTCCATGGTCCTGGGGGGTCAAGAAACAGACGTTTGGTTAGTGGATGCCACATACAGAGTGAATGGATAATGGATTCTGTGTGTGTGTACGTGTGTTTGTGTGTTGTGTAGGTGTGTCAACTAGCTGTTTGAAGCAGTAGAGGTGTGGGGTCCTTCCGTGGTCCGAATGGGATCGTCTGTGATCTCAGGGGCACCATCCATGGTCCTGGTGGGTCACAGGAAACACAGACGTTTGGTTAGTGTATGCCACATACAGAGTGAATGGATAATGGATTCTGTGTGTGTGTGTACGTGTGTTTGTGTGTTGTGTAGGTGTATCAGCTAACTGTTTGAAGTAGTAGAGGTGTGGGGTCTTTCCGTGGTCCGAATGGGATCGTCTGTGGTGTTGGGGGCACCATCCATGGTCCTGGGGGGGTCAAGAAACAGACGTTTGGTGAGTGGATGCCACATACAGAGTGAATGGATAATGGATTCTGTGTGTGTGTGTGTACGTGTGTTTGTGTGTGTAGGTGTGTCAGCTAACTGTTTGAAGTAGTAGAAGTGTGGGGTCCTTCCGTGGTTCAAAGTGGTCCATCCATGGTCCTGGGGGGTCAGGAAACACAGACGTTTGGTTAGTGTATGCCACATACAGAGTGAATGGATAATGGATTCTGTGTGTGTGTGTGTGTGTACGTGTCTTTGTGTGTGTAGGTGTGTCAGGTAACTGTTTGAAGCAGTAGAGGTGTGGGGTCCTTCCATGGTCCGAATGGGATCGTCTGTTGTGTTGGGGGCACCATCCATGATCCTGGGGAGTCAAGAAACAGGCGTTTGGTTAGTGGATGCCACATACAAAGTGAATGGATAATGGATTCTGTGTGTGTGTGTACGTGTGTTTGTGTGTTGTGTAGGTGTATCAGCTAACTGTTTGAAGCAGTAGAGGTGTGGGGTTCTTCCGTGGTTCAAAGTGGTCCGTCCATGGTCCTGGGGGGTCAAGAAACAGACGTTTGGTTAGTGGATGCCACATACAGAGTGAATGGATAATGGATTCCGTGTGTGTGTACGTGTGTTTGTGTGTTGTGTAGGTGTGTCAACTAGCTGTTTGAAGCAGTCGAGGTGTGGGGTCCTTCCGTGGTCCGAATGGGATCGTCTGTGGTCTCAGGGGCACCATCCATGGTCCTGGGGGGTCAAGAAACAGACGTTTGGTTCGTGGATGCCACATACAGAGTGAATGGATAATGGATTCTGTGTGTGTGTGTACGTGTGTTTGTGTGTTGTGCAGGTGTGTCAGCTAACTGTTTGAAGCAGTAGAGGTGTGGGGTTCTTCCGTGGTCCGAATGGGATCGTCTGTGGTGTTGGGGGCACCATCCATGGTCCTGGGGGGGTCAAGAAACAGACGTTTGGTTAGTGGATGCCACATACAAAGTGAATGGATAATGGATTCTGTGTGTGTGTGTACGTGTGTTTGTGTGTTGTGTAGGTGTATCAGCTAACTGTTTGAAGCAGTAGAGGTGTGGGGTTCTTCCGTGGTTCAAAGTGGTCCGTCCATGGTCCTGGGGGGTCAAGAAACAGACGTTTGGTTAGTGGATGCCACATACAGAGTGAATGGATAATGGATTCCGTGTGTGTGTACGTGTGTTTGTGTGTTGTGTAGGTGTGTCAACTAGCTGTTTGAAGCAGTCGAGGTGTGGGGTCCTTCCGTGGTCCGAATGGGATCGTCTGTGGTCTCAGGGGCACCATCCATGGTCCTGGGGGGTCAAGAAACAGACGTTTGGTTCGTGGATGCCACATACAGAGTGAATGGATAATGGACTCTGTGTGTGTGTGTACGTGTGTTTGTGTGTTGTGCAGGTGTGTCAGCTAACTGTTTGAAGCAGTAGAGGTGTGGGGTTCTTCCGTGGTCCGAATGGGATCGTCTGTGGTGTTGGGGGCACCATCCATGGTCCTGGGGGGGTCAAGAAACAGACGTTTGGTTAGTGGATGCCACATACAGAGTGAATGGATAATGGATTCTGTGTGTGTGTGTGTGCGTGTACGTGTCTTTGTGTGTGTAGGTGTGTCAGGTAACTGTTTGAAGCAGTAGAGGTGTGGGGTCCTTCCATGGTCCGAATGGGATCGTCTGTGGTGTTGGGGGCACCATCCATGATCCTGGGGAGTCAAGAAACAGACGTTTGGTTCGTGGATGCCACATACAAAGTGAATGGATAATGGATTCTGTGTGTGTGTGTACGTGTGTTTGTGTGTTGTGTAGGTGTGTCAACTAGCTGTTTGAAGCAGTAGAGGTGTGGGGTCCTTCTGTGGTCCGAATGGGATCGTCTGTGGTCTCAGGGGCACCATCCATGGTCCTGGTGGGTCACAGGAAACACAGATGTTTGGTTAGTGTATGCCACATACAGAGTGAATGGATAATGGATTCTGTGTGTGTGTGTACGTGTGTTTGTGTGTTGTGTAGGTGTATCAGCTAACTGTTTGACGCAGTAGAGGTGTGGGGTCCTTCCGTGGTCCGAATGGGATCGTCTGTGGTGTTGGGGGCACCATCCATGGTCCTGGGGGGTCAAGAAACAGACGTTTGGTTGGTGGATTCCACATACAGAGTGAATGGATAATGCATTCTGTGTGTGTGTGTGTACGTGTGTTTGTGTGTGTAGGTGTGTCAGCTAACTGTTTGAAGTAGTAGAAGTGTGGGGTCCTTCCGTGGTTCAAAGTGGTCCATCCATGGTCCTGGGGGTCAAGAAACAGACGTTTGGTTAGTGGATGCCACATACAGAGTGAATGGATAATGGATTCTGTGTGTGTGTGTACGCGTGTTTGTGTGTTGTGCAGGTGTGTCAGCTAACTGTTTGAAGCAGTAGAGGTGTGGGGTTCTTCCGTGGTCCGAATGGGATCGTCTGTGGTCTCAGGGGCACCATCCATGGTCCTGGGGGGGTCACAAGAAACACAGACGTTTGGTTAGTGGATGCCACATACAGAGTGAATGGATAATGGATTCTGTGTGTGTGTGTGTGTGTGTACACGTGTCTTTGTGTGTGTAGGTGTGTCAGGTAACTGTTTGAAGCAGTAGAGGTGTGGGGTCCTTCCATGGTCCGAATGGGATCGTCTGTGGTGTTGGGGGCACCATCCATGATCCTGGGGAGTCAAGAAACAGACGTTTGGTTCGTGGATGCCACATACAAAGTGAATGGATAATGGATTCTGTGTGTGTGTGTACGTGTGTTTGTGTGTTGTGTAGGTGTATCAGCTAATTGTTTGAAGCAGTAGAGGTGTGGGGTCCTTCCGTGGTCCGAATGGGATCATCTGTGGTGTTGGGGGCACCATCCATGGTCCTGGGGGGGTCAAGAAACAGACGTTTGGTTGGTGGATTCCACATACAGAGTGAATGGATAATGGATTGTGTGTGTGTGTGTGTGTGTGTGTGTACGTGTGTTTGTGTATTGTGTAGGTGTGTCAACTGGCTGTTTGAAACAGTGGAGGTGTGGGGTCCTTCCGTGGTTCAAAGTGGTCCATCCATGGTCCTGGGGGGTCAAGAAACACAGACATTTGGTGAGTGGATGCCACATACAAAGTGAATGGATAATGGATTCTGTGTGTGTGTGTGTACGTGTGTTTGTGTGTTGGTGTGTCAACTAGCTGTTTGAAGCAGTAGAGCTGTGGGGTTATTCCGTGGTTCAAAGTGGTCCATCCATGGTCCTGGGGGGTCAAGAAAGAGACGTTTGGTTAGTGGATGCCACATACAAAGTGAATGGATAATGGATTCTGTGTGTGTGTGTGTACATGTGTTTGTGTGTAGGTGTGTCAACTAGCTGTTTGAAGCAGTAGAGCTGTGGGGTCCTTCCGTTGATTCAAAGTGGTCCATCCATGGTCCTGGGGGGTCAAGAAACAGACGTTTGGTTAGTGGATGCCACATACAGAGTGAATGGATAATGGATTGTGTGTGCGTGTGTACGTGTATTTGTGTGTTGTGTAGGTGTATCAGCTAACTGTTTGAAGCAGTAGAGGTGTGGGGTCCTTCCGTGGTCCGAATGGGATCGTCTGTGGTGTTGGGGGCACCATCCATGGTCCTGGGGGGTCAAGAAACACAGACGTTTGGTTAGTGGATGCCACATACAGAGTGAATGGACAATGGATTATGTGTGTGTGTGTGTACGTGTGTTTGTGTGTTGTGCAGGTGTGTCAGCTAACTGTTTGAAGCAGTAGAGGTGTGGGGTTCTTCCGTGGTCCGAATGGGATCGTCTGTGGTCTCAGGGGCACCATCCATGGTCCTGGAGGGTCAAGAAACACAGACATTTGTTGAGTGGATGCACATACAAAGTGAATGGATAATGCATTCTGTGTGTGTGTACGTGTTTGTGTGTAGGTGTGTCAACTAGCTGTTTGAAGCAGTAGAGGTGTGGGGTTCTTCCGTGGTTCAAAGTGGTCCATCCATGGTCCTGGGGGGTCAAGAAACAGACGTTTGGTTCGTGGATGCCACATACAGAGTGAATGGATAATGGATTATGTGTGTGTGTGTGTGTGTGTGTGTGTGTGTACGTGTGTTTGTGTATTGTGTAGGTGTGTCAACTAGCTGTTTGAAGCAGTAGAGGTGTGGGGTCCTTCCGTGGTCCGAATGGGATCGTCTGTGGTGTTGGGGGCACCATCCATGGTCCTGGGGGGTCACAAGAAACACAGACGTTTGGTTAGTGGATGCCACATACAGAGTGAATGGATAATGGATTCTGTGTGTGTGTGTGTACGTGTATTGTGCAGGTGTGTCAGCTAACTGTTTGAAGCAATAGAGGTGTGGGGTCCTTCCGTGGTCCGAATGGGATCGTCTGTGGTCTCAGGGGCACCATCCATGGTTCTGGGGGGTCAAGAAACAGACGTTTGGTTAGTGGATGCCACATACAGAGTGAATGGATAATGGATTCTGTGTTTGTGTGTGTACGTGTGTTTGTGTGTTGTGTAGGTGTATCAGCTAACTGTTTGAAGCAGTAGAGGTGTGGGGTCCTTCCGTGGTCCGAATGGGATCGTCTGTGGTGTTGGGGGCACCATCCATGGTCCTGGGGGGGTCAAGAAACAGACGTTTGGTTAGTGGATGCCACATACAGAGTGAATGGATAATGGATTCTGTGTGTGTGTGTGTACGTGTGTTTGTGTGTGTAGGTGTGTCAGCTAACTGTTTGAAGTAGCAGAAGTGTGGGGTCCTTCCGTGGTTCAAAGTGGTCCATCCATGGTCCTGGGGGGTCAGGAAACACAGACGTTTGGTTAGTGTATGCCACATACAGAGTGAATGGATAATGGATTGTCTGTGTGTGTGTGTACGTGTGTTTGTGTGTTGTGCAGGTGTGTCAGCTAACTGTTTGAAGCAGTAGAGGTGTGGGGTTCTTCCGTGGTCCGAATGGAATCGTCTGTGGTCTCAGGGGCACCATCCATGGTCCTGGAGGGTCAAGAAACACAGACATTTGGTGAGTGGATGCACATACAAAGTGAATGGATAATGGATTCTGTGTGTGTGTGTACGTGTGTTTGTGTGTTGTGTAGGTGTGTCAACTAGCTGTGTGAAGCAGTAGAGGTGTGGGGTTCTTCCGTGGTTCAAAGTGGTCCATCCATGGTCCTGGGGGGTCAAGAAACAGACGTTTGGTTAGTGGATGCCACATACAGAGTGAATGGATAATGGATTCTGTGTGTGTGTGTACGTGTGTTTGTGTGTTGTGCAGGTGTGTCAGCTAACTGTTTGAAGCAGTAGAGGTGTGGGGTTCTTCCGTGGTCCGAATGGGATCGTCTGTGGTCTCAGGGGCACCATCCATGGTCCTGGTGGGTCACAGGAAACACAGACGTTTGGTTAGTGTATGCCACATACAGAGTGAATGGATAATGGATTCTGTGTGTGTGTGTACGTGTGTTTGTGTGTTGTGTAGGTGTATCAGCTAACTGTTTGACGCAGTAGAGGTGTGGGGTCCTTCCGTGGTCCGAATGGGATCGTCTGTGGTGTTGGGGGCACCATCCATGGTCCTGGGGGGGTCAAGAAACAGACGTTTGGTTAGTGGATGCCACATACAGAGTGAATGGATAATGGATTCTGTGTGTGTGTGTGTACGTGTGTTTGTGTGTGTAGGTGTGTCAGCTAACTGTTTGAAGTAGTAGAAGTGTGGGGTCTTTCCGTGGTTCAAAGTGGTCCATCCATGGTCCTGGGGGGTCAGGAAACACAGACTTTTGGTTGGTGTATGCCACATACAGTGTGAATGGATAATGGATTCTGTGTGTGTGTGTACGTGTGTTTGTGTGTGCAGGTGTGTCAGCTAACTGTTTGAAACAGTAGAGGTGTGGGGTCCTTCCGTGGTCCGAATGGGATCGTCTGTGGTGTTGGGGGCACCATCCATGGTCCTGGGGGGTCAAGAAACACAGACGTTTGGTTAGTGGATGCCACATACAGAGTGAATGGATAATGGATTGTGTGTGTGTGTGTGTACGTTTGTTTGTGTATTGTGTAGGTGTGTCAACTGGCTGTTTGAAACAGTAGAGGTGTGGGGTCCTTCCGTGGTTCAAAGTGGTCCAGCCATGGTCCTGGGGGGTCAAGAAACACAGACATTTGGTTGGATGCCACATACAAAGTGAATGGATAATGGATTCTGTGTGTGTGTGTGTACGTGTGTTTGTGTGTAGGTGTGTCAGCTAACTGTTTGAAGCAGTAGAGGTGTGGGGTTCTTCCGTGGTTCAAAGTGGTCCATCCATGGTCCTGGGGGGTCAAGAAACAGACGTTTGGGTAGTGGATGCCACATACAGAGTGAATGGATAATGGACTCTGTGTGTGTGTGTACGTGTGTTTGTGTGTTGTGTAGGTGTGTCAACTAGCTGTTTGAAGCAGTAGAGGTGTGGGGTCCTTCCATGGTCCAAATGGGATCGTCTGTGGTGTTGGGGGCACCATCCATGGTCCTGGGGGGGTCACAAGAAACACAGACGTTTGGTTAGTGTATGCCACATACAGAGTGAATGGATAATGGATTCTGTGTGTGTGTGTACGTGTGTTTGTGTGTTGTGTAGGTGTGTCAACTAGCTGTTTGAAGCAGTAGAGGTGTGGGGTCCTTCCACGGTCCGAATGGGATCGTCTGTGGTCTCAGGGGCACCATCCAATGCTCCTGGGGGGTCAAGAAACACAGACGTTTGGTTAGTGGATGCCACATACAGAGTGAATGGATAATGGATTGTGTGTGTGTGTGTATGTGTGTTTGTGTATTGTGTAGGTGTGTCAACTGGCTGTTTGAAACAGTAGAGGTGTGGGGTCCTTCCGTGGTCCGAATGGGATCGTCTGTGGTGTTGGGGGCACCATCCATGGTCCTGGGGGGTCAAGAAACACAGACGTTTGGTTAGTGAATGCCACATACAGAGTGAATGGATAATGGATTGTGTGTGTGTGTGTGTACGTTTGTTTGTGTATTGTGTAGGTGTGTCAACTGGCTGTTTGAAACAGTAGAGGTGTGGGGTCCTTCCGTGGTCCGAATGGGATCTTCTGTGGTCTCAGGGGCACCATCCATGGTCCTGGGGGGTCAAGAAACACAGACATTTGGTTAGTGGATGCCACATACAAAGTGAATGGATAATGGATTCTGTGTGTGTGTGTGTACGTGTGTTTGTGTGTTGTGTAGGTGTGTCAGCTAACTGTTTGAAGCAGTAGAGGTGTGGGGTTCTTCCGTGGTCCGAATGGGATCGTCTGTGGTGTTGGGGGCACCATCCATGGTCATGGGGGGGTCAAGAAACAGACGTTTGGTTAGTGGATGCCACATACAGAGTGAATGGATAATGGATTCTGTGTGTGTGTGTGTACGTGTGTTTGTGCGTAGGTGTGTCAACTAGCTGTTTGAAGCAGTAGAGCTGTGGGGTTCTTCCGTGGTTCAAAGTGGTCCATCCATGGTCCTGGGGGGTCAGGAAACACAGACGTTTGGTTCGTGGATGCCACATACAGAGTGAATGGATAATGGATTGTGTGTGTGTGTGTACGTGTGTTGTGTAGGTGTGTCAGCTAACTGTTTGAAGCAGTAGAGGTGTGGGGTCCTTCCGTGGTCCAAATGGGATCGTCTGTGGTGTTGGGGGCACCATCCATGTTCCTGGGGGGTCAAGAAACACAGACGTTTGGTTAGTGGATGCCACATACAGAGTGAATGGATAATGGATTCTGTGTGTGTGTGTACGTGTCTTTGTGTGTGTAGGTGTGTCAGGTAACTGTTTGAAGCAGTAGAGGTGTGGGGTCCTTCCATGGTCCGAATGGGATCGTCTGTGGTGTTGGGGGCACCATCCATGATCCTGGGGGGTCAAGAAACAGACGTTTGGTTAGTGGATGCCACATACAGAGTGAATGGATAATGGATTCTGTGTGTGTGTGTGTACGTGTGTTTGTGTGTTGTGTAGGTGTGTCAACAAGCTGTTTGAAGCAGTAGAGGTGTGGGGTCCTTCCGTGGTCCGAATGGGATCGTCTGTGGTCTCAGGGGCACCATCCATGGTCCTGGTGGGTCACAGGAAACACATACGTTTGGTTAGTGGATGCCACATACAGAGTGAATGGATAATGGATTCTGTGTGTGTGTGTACTTGTGTTTGTGTGTAAGTGTGTCAACTGGCTGTTTGAAGCAGTAGAGGTGTGGGGTCCTTCCGTGGTCCGAATGGGATCGTCTGTGGTCTCAGGGGCACCATCCATGGTCCTGGTGGGTCACAGGAAACACAGACGTTTGGTTAGTGGATGCCACATACAGAGTGAATGGATAATGGATTGTGTGTGTGTGTGTGTACGTGTGTTTGTGTATTGTGTAGGTGTGTCAACTGGCTGTTTGAAACAGTAGAGGTGTGGGGTCCTTCCGTGGTCCGAAAGGGATCGTCTGTGGTGTTGGGGGCACCATCCATGGTCCTGGGGGGTCAAGAAACACAGACGTTTGGTTAGTGGATGCCACATACAGAGTGAATGGATAATGGATTGTGTGTGTGTGTGTGTACGTTTGTTTGTGTATTGTGTAGGTGTGTCAACTGGCTGTTTGAAACAGTAGAGGTGTGGGGTCCTTCCGTGGTTCAAAGTGGTCCATCCATGGTGCTGGGGGGTCAAGAAACACAGACATTTGGTTGGATGCCACATACAAAGTGAATGGATAATGGATTCTGTGTGTGTGTGTGTACGTGTGTTTGTGTGTAGGTGTGTCAGCTAACTGTTTGAAGCAGTAGAGGTGTGGGGTTCTTCTGTGGTTCAAAGTGGTCCATCCATGGTCCTGGGGGGTCAAGAAACAGACGTTTGGGTAGTGGATGCCACATACAGAGTGAATGGATAATGGATTCTGTGTGCGTGTGTACGTGTGTTTGTGTATTGTGTAGGTGTGTCAACTGGCTGTTTGAAACAGTAGAGGTGTGGGGTCCTTCCGTGGTTCAAAGTGGTCCATCCATGGTCCTGGGGGGTCAAGAAACAGACGTTTGGTTAGTGGATGCCACATACAGAGTGAATGGATAATGGATTCTCTGTGTGTGTGTACTTGTGTTTGTGTGTAGGTGTGTCAACTGGCTGTTTGAAGCAGTAGAGGTGTGGGGTCCTTTCGTGGTCCGAATGGGATCGTCTGTGGTGTTGGGGGCACCATCCATGGTCCTGGGGGGTCAAGAAACACAGACATTTGGTGAGTGGATGCACATACAAAGTGAATGGACAATGGATTCTGTGTGTGTGTGTGTGTGTGTACGTGTCTTTGTTTTGTGTAGGTGTATCAGCTAACTGTTTGAAGCAGTAGAGATGTGGGGTTCTTCCATGGTCCGAATGGGATCGTCTGTGGTCTCAGGGGCACCATCCATGGTCCTGGGGGGTCAAGAAACACAGACATTTGGTTAGTGGATGCCACATACAGAGTGAATGGATAATGGATTGTGTGTGTGTGTGTACGTGTGTTTGTGTATTGTGTAGGTGTGTCAACTGGCTGTTTGAAACAGTAGAGGTGTGGGGTCCTTCCGTGGTCCGAATGGGATCTTCTGTGGTCTCAGGGGCACCATCCATGGTCCTGGGGGGTCAAGAAACACAGACATTTGGTTAGTGGATGCCACATACAAAGTGAATGGATAATGGATTCTGTGTGTGTGTGTGTACGTGTGTTTGTGTGTTGTGTAGGTGTGTCAGCTAACTGTTTGAAGCAGTAGAGGTGTGGGGTTCTTCCGTGGTCCGAATGGGATCGTCTGTGGTGTTGGGGGCACCATCCATGGTCATGGGGGGGTCAAGAAACAGACGTTTGGTTAGTGGATGCCACATACAGAGTGAATGGATAATGGATTATGTGTGTGTGTGTGTACGTGTGTTTGTGTGTAGGTGTGTCAACTAGCTGTTTGAAGCAGTAGAGCTGTGGGGTTCTTCCGTGGTTCAAAGTGGTCCATCCATGGTCCTGGGGGGTCAGGAAACACAGACGTTTGGTTAGTGGATGCCACATACAGAGTGAATGGATAATGGATTGTGTGTGTGTGTGTACGTGTGTTTGTGTGTTGTGCAGGTGTGTCAGCTAACTGTTTGAAGCAGTAGAGGTGTGGGGTTCTTCCGTGGTCCGAATGGGATCGTCTGTGGTCTCAGGGGCACCATCCATGGTCCTGGAGGGTCAAGAAACACAGACATTTGGTTAGTGGATGCACATACAAAGTGAATGGATAATGGATTCTGTGTGTGTGTGTACGTGTGTTTGTGTGTTGTGTAGGTGTGTCAACTAGCTGTTTGAAGCAGTAGAGGTGTGGAGTCCTTCCATGGTCCGAATGGGATCGTCTGTGGTGTTAGGGGCACCATCCATGGTCCTGGGGGGGTCACAAGAAACACAGACGTTTGGTTAGTGGATGCCACATACAGAGTGAATGGATAATGGATTCTGTGTGTGTGTGTGTGTGTGTGTGTGTACGTATCTTTGTGTGTGTAGGTGTGTCAGGTAACTGTTTGAAGCAGTAGAGATGTGGGGTCCTTCCATGGTCCGAATGGGATCGTCTGTGGTGTTGGGGGCACCATCCATGATCCTGGGGAGTCAAGAAACAGACGTTTGGTTAGTGGATGCCACATACAAAGTGAATGGATAATGGATTCTGTGTGTGTGTGTACGTGTGTTTGTGTGTTGTGTAGGTGTGTCAACTAGCTGTTTGAAGCAGTAGAGGTGTGGGGTCCTTCCGTGGTCCGAATGGGATCGTCTGTGGTCTCAGGGGCACCATCCATGGTCCTGGTGGGTCACAGGAAACACAGACGTTTGGTTAGTGTATGCCACATACAGAGTGAATGGATAATGGATTCTGTGTGTGTGTGTACGTGTGTTTATGTGTTGTGTAGGTGTATCAGCTAACTGTTTGACGCAGTAGAGGTGTGGGGTCCTTCCGTGGTCCGAATGGGATCGTCTGTGGTGTTGGGGGCACCATCCATGGTCCTGGGGGGGTCAAGAAACAGACGTTTGGTTAGTGGATGCCACATACAGAGTGAATGGATAATGGATTCTGTGTGCGTGTGTACGTGTGTTTGTGTATTGTGTAGGTGTGTCAACTGGCTGTTTGAAACAGTAGAGGTGTGGGGTCCTTCCGTGGTTCAAAGTGGTCCATCCATGGTCCTGGGGGGTCAAGAAACAGACGTTTGGTTAGTGGATGCCACATACAGAGTGAATGGATCATGGATTCTCTGTGTGTGTGTACTTGTGTTTGTGTGTAGGTGTGTCAACTGGCTGTTTGAAGCAGTAGAGGTGTGGGGTCCTTCCGTGGTCCGAATGGGATCGTCTGTGGTGTTGGGGGCACCATCCATGGTCATGGGGGCGTCAAGAAACAGACGTTTGGTTCGTGGATGCCACATACAGAGTGAATGGATAATGGATTCTGTGTGTGTGTGTGTACGTGTGTTTGTGTGTAGGTGTGTCAACTAGCTGTTTGAAGCAGTAGAGCTGTGGGGTTCTTCCGTGGTTCAAAGTGGTCCATCCATGGTCCTGGGGGGTCAGGAAACACAGACGTTTGGTTAGTGGATGCCACATACAGAGTGAATGGATAATGGATTGTGTGTGTGTGTGTACGTGTGTTTGTGTGTTGTGCAGGTGTGTCAGCTAACTGTTTGAAGCAGTAGAGGTGTGGGGTTCTTCCGTGGTCCGAATGGGATCGTCTGTGGTCTCAGGGGCACCATCCATGGTCCTGGAGGGTCAAGAAACACAGACATTTGGTTAGTGGATGCACATACAAAGTGAATGGATAATGGATTCTGTGTGTGTGTGTACGTGTGTTTGTGTGTTGTGTAGGTGTGTCAACTAGCTGTTTGAAGCAGTAGAGGTGTGGAGTCCTTCCATGGTCCGAATGGGATCATCTGTGGTGTTGGGGGCACCATCCATGGTCATGGGGGCGTCAAGAAACAGACGTTTGGTTAGTGGATGCCACATACAGAGTGAATGGATAATGGATTCTGTGTGTGTGTGTGTACGTGTGTTTGTGTGTGTAGGTGTGTCAGCTAACTGTTTGAAGTAGTAGAAGTGTGGGGTCCTTCCGTGGTTCAAAGTGGTCCATCCATGGTCCTGGGGGGTCAGGAAACACAGACGTTTGGTTAGTGTATGCCACATACAGTGTGAATGGATAATGGATTCTGTGTGTGTGTGTGTGTGTGTACATGTGTTTGTGTGTAGGTGTGTCAACTAGCTGTTTGAAGCAGTAGAGGTGTGGGGTCCTTCCGTGGTTCAAAGTGGTCCATCCATGGTCCTGGGGGGTCAAGAAAGAGACGTTTGGTTCGTGGATGCCACATACAAAGTGAATGGATAATGGATTCTGTGTGTGTGTGTGTACGTGTGTTTGTGTGTAGGTGTGTCAACTAGCTGTTTGAAGCAGTAGAGGTGTGGGGTCCTTCCGTGGTCCAAATGGGATCGTCTGTGGTGTTGGGGGCACCATCCATGTTCCTGGGGGGTCAAGAAACACAGACGTTTGGTTCGTGGATGCCACATACAGAGTGAATGGATAATGGATTCTGTGTGTGTGTGTGTACGTGTGTTTGTGTGTTGTGTAGGTGTGTCAACAAGCTGTTTGAAGCAGTAGAGGTGTGGGGTCCTTCCGTGGTCCGAATGGGATCGTCTGTGGTCTCAGGGGCACCATCCATGGTCCTGGTGGGTCACAGGAAACACATACGTTTGGTTAGTGGATGCCACATACAGAGTGAATGGATAATGGATTCTGTGTGTGTGTGTACTTGTGTTTGTGTGTAGGTGTGTCAACTGGCTGTTTGAAGCAGTAGAGGTGTGGGGTCCTTCCGTGGTCCGAATGGGATCGTCTGTGGTCTCAGGGGCACCATCCATGGTCCTGGTGGGTCACAGGAAACACAGACGTTTGGTTAGTGGATGCCACATACAGAGTGAATGGATAATGGATTCTGTGTGTGTGTGTACTTGTGTTTGTGTGTAGGTGTGTCAACTGGCTGTTTGAAACAGTAGAGGTGTGGGGTCCTTCCGTGGTCCAAATGGGATCGTCTGTGGTCTCAGGGGCACCATCCATGGTCCTGGGGGGTCAAGAAACACAGACGTTTGGTTAGTGGATGCCACATACAGAGTGAATGGATAATGGATTGTGTGTGTGTGTGTGCGTACGTGTGTTTGTGTGTAGGTGTGTCAACTGGCTGTTTGAAACAGTAGAGGTGTGGGGTTCTTCCGTGGTCCGAATGGGATCGTCTGTGGTGTTGGGGGCACCATCCATGGTCCTGGGGGGTCAAGAAACACAGACATTTGGTTAGTGGATGCCACATACAAAGTGAATGGATAATGGATTCTGTGTGTGTGTGTGTACGTGTGTTTGTGTGTTGTGTAGGTGTGTCAGCGAACTGTTTGAAGCAGTAGAGGTGTGGGGTTCTTCCGTGGTTCAAAGTGGTCCATCCATGGTCCTGGGGGGTCAAGAAACAGACGTTTGGTTAGTGGATGCCACATACAGAGTGAATGGATAATGGATTCTGTGTGTGTGTGTGTGTACGTGTGTTTGTGTGTGCAGGTGTGTCAGGTAACTGTTTGAAGCAGTAGAGGTGTGGGGTCCTTCCATGGTCCGAATGGGATCGTCTGTGGTGTTGGGGGCACCATCCATGATCCTGGGGAGTCAAGAAACAGACGTTTGGTTAGTGGATGCCACATACAAAGTGAATGGAGAATGGATTCTGTGTGTGTGTGTACGTGTGTTTGTGTGTTGTGTAGGTGTATCAGCTAACTGTTTGAAGCAGTAGAGGTGTGGGGTTCTTCCGTGGTTCAAAGTGGTCCGTCCATGGTCCTGGGGGGTCAAGAAACAGACGTTTGGTTAGTGGATGCCACATACAGAGTGAATGGATAATGGATTCTGTGTGTGTTTGTGTACGTGTGTTTGTGTGTTGTGTAGGTGTGTCAACTAGCTCTTTGAAGCAGTAGAGGTGTGGGGTCCTTCCGTGGTCCGAATGGGATCGTCTGTGGTCTCAGGGGCACCATCCATGGTCCTGGTGGGTCACAGGAAACACAGACGTTTGGTTAGTGTATGCCACATACAGAGTGAATGGATAATGGATTCTGTGTGTGTGTGTACGTGTGTTTGTGTGTTGTGCAGGTGTGTCAGCTAACTGTTTGAAGCAGTAGAGGTGTGGGGTTCTTCCGTGGTCCGAATGGGATCGTCTGTGGTCTCAGGGGCACCATCCATGGTCCTGGAGGGTCAAGAAACACAGACATTTGGTTAGTGGATGCACATACAAAGTGAATGGATAATGGATTCTGTGTGTGTGTGTACGTGTGTTTGTGTGTTGTGTAGGTGTGTCAACTAGCTGTTTGAACCAGTAGAGGTGTGGGGTTCTTCCGTGGTTCAAAGTGGTCCATCCATGGTCCTGGGGAGTCAAGAAACAGACGTTTGGTTCGTGGATGCCACATACAGAGTGAATGGAAAATGGATTATGTGTGTGTGTGTGTGTGTGTGTGTACGTGTGTTTGTGTATTGTGTAGGTGTGTCAACTGGCTGTTTGAAGCAGTAGAGGTGTGGGGTCCTTCCGTGGTCCGAATGGGATCGTCTGTGGTGTTGGGGGCACCATCCATGGTCCTGGGGGGTCACAAGAAACACAGACGTTTGGTTAGTGGATGCCACATACAGAGTGAATGGATAATGGATTCTGTGTGTGTGTGTGTACGTGTGTTGTGCAGGTGTGACAGCTAACTGTTTGAAGCAGTAGAGGTGTGGGGTCCTTCCGTGGTCCGAATGGGATCGTCTGTGGTGTTGGGGGCACCATCCATGGTCCTGGGGGGGTCAAGAAACAGACGTTTGGTTAGTGGATGCCACATACAGAGTGAATGGATAATGGATTCTGTGTGTGTGTGTGTACGTGTGTTTGTGTGTTGTGTAGGTGTATCAGCTAACTGTTTGAAGCAGTAGAGGTGTGGGGTCCTTCCGTGGTCCGAATGGGATCGTCTGTGGTGTTGGGGGCACCATCCATGGTCCTGGGGGGGTCAAGAAACAGACGTTTGGTTAGTGTATGCCACATACAGAGTGAATGGATAATGGATTCTGTGTGTGTGTGTACGTGTGTTTGTGTGTTGTGCAGGTGTGTCAGCTAACTGTTTGAAGCAGTAGAGGTGTGGGGTTCTTCCGTGGTCCGAATGGGATCGTCTGTGGTCTCAGGGGCACCATCCATGGTCCTGGAGGGTCAAGAAAGACAGACATTTGGTTCGTGGATGCACATACAAAGTGAATGGATAATGGATTCTGTGTGTGTGTGTACGTGTGTTTGTGTGTTGTGTAGGTGTATCAGCTAACTGTTTGAAGCAGTGGAGGTGTGGGGTTCTTCCGTGGTTCAAAGTGGTCCATCCATGGTCCTGGGGGGTCAAGAAACAGACGTTTGGTTAGTGGATGCCACATACAAAGTGAATGGATAATGGATTCTGTGTGTGTGTGTGTATGTGTGTTTGTGTGTGTAGGTGTGTCAGCTAACTGTTTGAAGTAGTAGAAGTGTGGGGTCCTTCCGTGGTTCAAAGTGGTCCATCCATGGTCCTGGGGGGTCAGGAAACACAGACGTTTGGTTAGTGTATGCCACATACAGAGTGAATGGATAATGGATTCTGTGTGTGTGTGTACGTGTGTTTGTGTGTTGTGCAGGTGTGTCAGCTAACTGTTTGAAGCAGTAGAGGTGTGGGGTTCTTCCGTGGTCCGAATGGGATCGTCTGTGGTCTCAGGGGCACCATCCATGGTCCTGGAGGGTCAAGAAACACAGACATTTGGTTAGTGGATGCACATACAAAGTGAATGGATAATGGATTCTGTGTGTGTGTGTATGTGTGTTTGTGTGTTGTGTAGGTGTGTCAACTAGCTGTTTGAAGCAGTAGAGGTGTGGAGTCCTTCCATGGTCCGAATGGGATCGTCTGTGGTGTTGGGGGCACCATCCATGGTCCTGGGGGGGTCACAAGAAACACAGATGTTTGGTCAGTGGATGCCACATACAGAGTGAATGGATAATGGATTCTGTGTGTGTGTGTGTGTGTGTACGTATCTTTGTGTGTGTAGGTGTGTCAGGTAACTGTTTGAAGCAGTAGAGGTGTGGGGTCCTTCCATGGTCCGAATGGGATCGTCTGTGGTGTTGGGGGCACCATCCATGATCCTGGGGAGCCAAGAAACAGACGTTTGGTTAGTGGATGCCACATACAAAGTGAATGGATAATGGATTCTGTGTGTGTGTGTACGTGTGTTTGTGTGTTGTGTAGGTGTATCAGCTAACTGTTTGAAGCAGTAGAGCTGTGGGGTTCTTCCGTGGTTCAAAGTGGTCCATCCATGGTCCTGGGGGGTCAAGAAACAGACGTTTGGTTAGTGGATGCCACATACAGAGTGAATGGATCATGGATTCTGTGTGTGTGTGTGTACGTGTGTTTGTGTGTTGTGTAGGTGTGTCAACTAGCTGTTTGAAGCAGTAGAGGTGTGGGGTCCTTCCGTGGTCCGAATGGGATCGTCTGTGGTCTCAGGGGCACCATCCATGGTCCTGGTGGGTCACAGGAAACACAGACGTTTGGTTAGTGTATGCCACATACAGAGTGAATGGATAATGGATTCTGTGTGTGTGCGTACGTGTGTTTGTGTGTTGTGTAGGTGTATCAGCTAACTGTTTGAAGTAGTAGAGGTGTGGGGTCCTTCCGTGGTCCGAATGGGATCGTCTGTGGTGTTGGGGGCACCATCCATGGTCCTGGGGGGGTCAAGAAACAGACGTTTGGTTGGTGGATGCCACATACAGAGTGAATGGATAATGGATTCTGTGTGTGTGTGTGTATGTGTGTTTGTGTGTGTAGGTGTGTCAGCTAACTGTTTGAAGTAGTAGAAGTGTGGGGTCCTTCTGTGGTTCAAAGTGGTCCATCCATGGTCCTGGGGGGTCAGGAAACACAGACGTTTGGTTAGTGTATGCCACATACAGAGTGAATGGATAATGGATTCTGTGTGTGTGTGTACGTGTGTTTGTGTGTTGTGCAGGTGTGTCAGCTAACTGTTTGAAGCAGTGGAGGTGTGGGGTTCTTCCGTGGTCCGAATGGGATCGTCTGTGGTCTCAGGGGCACCATCCATGGTCCTGGAGTGTCAAGAAACACAGACATTTGGTGAGTGGATGCACATACAAAGTGAATGGATAATGGATTCTGTGTGTGTGTGTACGTGTGTTTGTGTGTTGTGTAGGTGTGTCAACTAGCTGTTTGAAGCAGTAGAGGTGTGGGGTCCTTCCATGGTCCGAATGGGATCGTCTGTGGTGTTGGGGGCACCATCCATGATCCTGGGGAGTCAAGAAACAGACGTTTGGTTAGTGGATGCCACATACAAAGTGAATGGATAATGGATTCTGTGTGTGTGTGTACGTGTGTTTGTGTGGTGTGTAGGTGTATCAGCTAACTGTTTGAAGCAGTAGAGGTGTGGGGTTCTTCCGTGGTTCAAAGTGGTCCGTCCATGGTCCTGGGGGGTCAAGAAACAGACGTTTGGTTAGTGGATGCCACATACAGAGTGAATGGATAATGGATTCTGTGTGTGTGTGTGTACGTGTGTTTGTGTGTAGGTGTGTCAACTAGCTGTTTGAAGCAGTAGAGGTGTGGGGTCCTTCCATGGTCCGAATGGGATCGTCTGTGGTGTTGGGGGCACCATCCATGGTCCTGGGGGGGTCACAAGAAACACAGACGTTTGGTTAGTGGATGCCACATACAGAGTGAATGGATAATGGATTCTGTGTGTGTGTGTGTGTGTGTGTACGTATCTTTGTGTGTGTAGGTGTGTCAGTTAACTGTTTGAAGCAGTAGAGGTGTGGGGTCCTTCCATGGTCCGAATGGGATCGTCTGTGGTGTTGGGGGCACCATCCATGATCCTGGAGAGTCAAGAAACAGACGTTTGGTTAGTGGATGCCACATACAAAGTGAATGGATAATGGATTCTGTGTGTGTGTGTGTATGTGTGTTTGTGTGTGTAGGTGTGTCAGCTAACTGTTTGAAGTAGTAGAAGTGTGGGGTCCTTCCGTGGTTCAAAGTGGTCCATCCATGGTCCTGGGGGGTCAGGAAACACAGACGTTTGGTTTGTGTATGCCACATACAGAGTGAATGGATAATGGATTCTGTGTGTGTGTGTACGTGTGTTTGTGTGTTGTGCAGGTGTGTCAGCTAACTGTTTGAAGCAGTAGAGGTGTGGGGTTCTTCCGTGGTCCGAATGGGATCGTCTGTGGTCTCAGGGGCACCATCCATGGTCCTGGAGGGTCAAGAAACACAGACATTTGGTTAGTGGATGCACATACAAAGTGAATGGATAATGGATTCTGTGTGTGTGTGTATGTGTGTTTGTGTGTTGTGTAGGTGTGTCAACTAGCTGTTTGAAGCAGTAGAGGTGTGGAGTCCTTCCATGGTCCGAATGGGATCGTCTGTGGTGTTGGGGGCACCATCCATGGTCCTGGGGGGGTCACAAGAAACACAGATGTTTGGTCAGTGGATGCCACATACAGAGTGAATGGATAATGGATTCTGTGTGTGTGTGTGTGTGTGTACGTATCTTTGTGTGTGTAGGTGTGTCAGGTAACTGTTTGAAGCAGTAGAGGTGTGGGGTCCTTCCATGGTCCGAATGGGATCGTCTGTGGTGTTGGGGGCACCATCCATGATCCTGGGGAGCCAAGAAACAGATGTTTGGTTAGTGGATGCCACATACAAAGTGAATGGATAATGGATTCTGTGTGTGTGTGTACGTGTGTTTGTGTGTTGTGTAGGTGTATCAGCTAACTGTTTGAAGCAGTAGAGCTGTGGGGTTCTTCCGTGGTTCAAAGTGGTCCATCCATGGTCCTGGGGGGTCAAGAAACAGACGTTTGGTTAGTGGATGCCACATACAGAGTGAATGGATCATGGATTCTGTGTGTGTGTGTGTACGTGTGTTTGTGTGTTGTGTAGGTGTGTCAACTAGCTGTTTGAAGCAGTAGAGGTGTGGGGTCCTTCCGTGGTCCGAATGGGATCGTCTGTGGTCTCAGGGGCACCATCCATGGTCCTGGTGGGTCACAGGAAACACAGACGTTTGGTTAGTGGATGCCACATACAGAGTGAATGGATAATGGATTCTGTGTGTGTGCGTACGTGTGTTTGTGTGTTGTGTAGGTGTATCAGCTAACTGTTTGAAGTAGTAGAGGTGTGGGGTCCTTCCGTGGTCCGAATGGGATCGTTTGTGGTGTTGGGGGCACCATCCATGGTCCTGGGGGGGTCAAGAAACAGACGTTTGGTTGGTGGATGCCACATACAGAGTGAATGGATAATGGATTCTGTGTGTGTGTGTGTATGTGTGTTTGTGTGTGTAGGTGTGTCAGCTAACTGTTTGAAGTAGTAGAAGTGTGGGGTCCTTCTGTGGTTCAAAGTGGTCCATCCATGGTCCTGGGGGGTCAGGAAACACAGACGTTTGGTTAGTGTATGCCACATACGGAGTGAATGGATAATGGATTCTGTGTGTGTGTGTACGTGTGTTTGTGTGTTGTGCAGGTGTGTCAGCTAACTGTTTGAAGCAGTGGAGGTGTGGGGTTCTTCCGTGGTCCGAATGGGATCGTCTGTGGTCTCAGGGGCACCATCCATGGTCCTGGAGTGTCAAGAAACACAGACATTTGGTGAGTGGATGCACATACAAAGTGAATGGATAATGGATTCTGTGTGTGTGTGTACGTGTGTTTGTGTGTTGTGTAGGTGTGTCAACTAGCTGTTTGAAGCAGTAGAGGTGTGGGGTCCTTCCATGGTCCGAATGGGATCGTCTGTGGTGTTGGGGGCACCATCCATGGTCCTGGGGGGGTCACAAGAAACACAGACGTTTGGTTAGTGGATGCCACATACAAAGTGAATGGATAATGGATTCTGTGTGTGTGTGTACGTGTGTTTGTGTGGTGTGTAGGTGTATCAGCTAACTGTTTGAAGCAGTAGAGGTGTGGGGTTCTTCCGTGGTTCAAAGTGGTCCGTCCATGGTCCTGGGGGGTCAAGAAACAGACGTTTGGTTAGTGGATGCCACATACAGAGTGAATGGATAATGGATTCTGTGTGTGTGTGTGTACGTGTGTTTGTGTGTAGGTGTGTCAACTAGCTGTTTGAAGCAGTAGAGGTGTGGGGTCCTTCCATGGTCCGAATGGGATCGTCTGTGGTGTTGGGGGCACCATCCATGATCCTGGGGAGTCAAGAAACAGACGTTTGGTTAGTGGATGCCACATACAAAGTGAATGGATAATGGATTCTGTGTGTGTGTGTACGTGTGTTTGTGTGTTGTGTAGGTGTATCAGCTAACTGTTTGAAGCAGTAGAGGTGTGGGGTTCTTCCGTGGTTCAAAGTGGTCCATCCATGGTCCTGGGGGGTCAAGAAACAGACGTTTGGTTAGTGGATGCCACATACAGAGTGAATGGATAATGGATTCTGTGTGTGCGTGTGTACGTGTATTTGTGTGTTGTGTAGGTGTATCAGCTAACTGTTTGAAGCAGTAGAGGTGTGGGGTCCTTCCGTGGTCCGAATGGGATCGTCTGTGGTGTTGGGGGCACTATCCATGGTCCTGGGGGGTCAAGAAACACAGACGTTTGGTTAGTGGATGCCACATACAGAGTGAATGGATAATGGATTCTGTGTGTCTGTGTGTCTGTGTGTACGTGTGTTTGTGTGTTGTGTAGGTGTATCAGCTAACTGTTTGAAGCAGTAGAGGTGTGGGGTTCTTCCATGGTTCAAAGTGGTCCATCCATGGTCCTGGGGGGTCAAGAAACAGACGTTTGGTTAGTGTATGCCACATACAGAGTGAATGGATAATGGATTGTCTGTGTGTGTGTGTACGTGTGTTTGTGTGTTGTGCAGGTGTATCAGCTAATTGTTTGAAGCAGTAGAGGTGTGGGGTCCTTCCGTGGTCCGAATGGGATCGTCTGTGGTGTTGGGGGCACCATCCATGGTCCTGGAGGGGTCACAAGAAACACAGACGTTTGGTTAGTGGATGCCACATACAGAGTGAATGGATAATGGATTCTGTGTGTGCGTGTGTGTGTGTACGTGTGTTTGTGTATTGTGTAGGTGTGTCAACTAGCTGTTTGAAGCAGTAGAGGTGTGGGGTCCTTCGTGGTCCGAATGGGATCGTCTGTGGTCTCAGGGGCACCATCCATGGTCCTGGGGGGGGTCAAGAAACACAGACGTTTGGTTAGTGGATGCCACATACAAAGTGAATGAATAATGGGTTCTGTGTGTGTGTGTGTACGTGTGTTTGTGTGTTGTGTAGGTGTGTCAACTAGCTGTTTGAAGCAGTAGAGGTGTGGGGTTCTTCCGTGGTTAAAAGTGGTCCATCCATGGTCCTGGGGGGTCACAGGAAACACAGACGTTTGGTTAGTGGATGCCACATACAGAGTGAATGGATAATGGATTCTGTGTGTGTGTGTACGTGTATTTGTGTGTTGTGTAGGTGTATCAGCTAACTGTTTGAAGCAGTAGAGGTGTGGGGTTCTTCCGTGGTTCAAAGTGGTCCATCTATGGTCCTGGGGCGTCAAGAAACAGACGTTTGGTTAGTGGATGCCACATACAGAGTGAATGGATAATGGATTCTGTGTGTGTGTACGTGTATTTGTGTGTTGTGTAGGTGTATCAGCTAACTGTTTGAAGCAGTAGAGGTGTGGGGTTCTTCCGTGGTCCGAATGGGATCTTCTGTGGTCTCAGGGGCACCATCCATGGTCCTGGGGGGTCAAGAAACACAGACGTTTGGTTCGTGGATGCCACATACAAAGTGAATGGATAATGGATTGTGTGTGTGTGTGTACGTGTGTTTGTGTATTGTGTAGGTGTGTCAACTGGCTGTTTGAAACAGTAGAGGTGTGGGGTCCTTCCGTGGTTCAAAGTGGTCCATCCATGGTCCTGGGGGGTCAGGAAACACAGACGTTTGGTTAGTGTATGCCACATACAGAGTGAATGGACAATGGATTCTGTGTGTGTGTGTACGTGTGTTTGTGTGTTGTGCAGGTGTGTCAGCTAACTGTTTGAAGCAGTAGAGGTGTGGGGTTCTTCCGTGGTTCAAAGTGGTCCATCCATGGTCCTGGGGGGTCAAGAAACAGACGTTTGGTTAGTGGATGCCACATACAGAGTGAATGGATAATGGATTCTGTGTGTGCGTGTGTACGTGTATTTGTGTGTTGTGTAGGTGTATCAGCTAACTGTTTGAAGCAGTAGAGGTGTGGGGTCCTTCCGTGGTCCGAATGGGATCGTCTGTGGTGTTGGGGGCACTATCCATGGTCCTGGAGGGTCAAGAAACACAGACATTTGGTTAGTGGATGCACATACAAAGTGAATGGATAATGGATTCTGTGTGTGTGTACGTGTTTGTGTGTAGGTGTGTCAACTAGCTGTTTGAAGCAGTAGAGGTGTGGGGTCCTTCAATGGTCCGAATGGGATCGTCTGTGGTGTTGGGGGCACCATCCATGGTCCTGGGGGGTCACAAGAAACACAGACGTTTGGTTAGTGGATGCCACATACAGAGTGAATGGATAATGGATTCTGTGTGTCTGTGTGTCTGTGTGTACGTGTGTTTGTGTGTTGTGTAGGTGTATCAGCTAACTGTTTGAAGCAGTAGAGGTGTGGGGTTCTTCCATGGTTCAAAGTGGTCCATCCATGGTCCTGGGGGGTCAAGAAACAGACGTTTGGTTCGTGGATGCCACATACAGAGTGAATGGATAATGGATTATGTGTGTGTGTGTGTGTGTGTGTGTGTACGTGTGTTTGTGTATTGTGTAGGTGTGTCAACTGGCTGTTTGAAGCAGTAGAGGTGTGGGGTCCTTCCGTGGTCCGAATGGGATCGTCTGTGGTGTTGGGGGCACCATCCATGGTCCTGGGGGGTCACAAGAAACACAGACGTTTGGTTAGTGGATGCCACATACAGAGTGAATGGATAATGGATTCTGTGTGTGCGTGTACGTGTGTTTGTGTGTTGTGTAGGTGTGTCAACTAGCTGTTTGAAGCAGTAGAGGTGTGGGGTTCTTCCGTGGTTCAAAGTGGTCCATCCATGGTCCTGGGGGGTCAAGAAACAGACGTTTGGTTAGTGTATGCCACATACAGAGTGAATGGATAATGGATTGTCTGTGTGTGTGTGTACGTGTGTTTGTGTGTTGTGCAGGTGTATCAGCTAATTGTTTGAAGCAGTAGAGGTGTGGGGTCCTTCCGTGGTCCGAATGGGATCGTCTGTGGTCTCAGGGGCACCATCCATGGTCCTGGGGGGGGTCAAGAAACACAGACGTTTGGTTAGTGGATGCCACATACAAAGTGAATGAATAATGGGTTCTGTGTGTGTGTGTGTACGTGTGTTTGTGTGTTGTGTAGGTGTGTCAACTAGCTGTTTGAAGCAGTAGAGGTGTGGGGTTCTTCCGTGGTTAAAAGTGGTCCATCCATGGTCCTGGGGGGTCACAGGAAACACAGACGTTTGGTTAGTGGATGCCACATACAGAGTGAATGGATAATGGATTCTGTGTGTGTGTGTACGTGTATTTGTGTGTTGTGTAGGTGTATCAGCTAACTGTTTGAAGCAGTAGAGGTGTGGGGTTCTTCCGTGGTTCAAAGTGGTCCATCTATGGTCCTGGGGCGTCAAGAAACAGACGTTTGGTTAGTGGATGCCACATACAGAGTGAATGGATAATGGATTCTGTGTGTGTGTACGTGTATTTGTGTGTTGTGTAGGTGTATCAGCTAACTGTTTGAAGCAGTAGAGGTGTGGGGTTCTTCCGTGGTCCGAATGGGATCTTCTGTGGTCTCAGGGGCACCATCCATGGTCCTGGGGGGTCAAGAAACACAGACGTTTGGTTCGTGGATGCCACATACAAAGTGAATGGATAATGGATTGTGTGTGTGTGTGTACGTGTGTTTGTGTATTGTGTAGGTGTGTCAACTGGCTGTTTGAAACAGTAGAGGTGTGGGGTCCTTCCGTGGTTCAAAGTGGTCCATCCATGGTCCTGGGGGGTCAGGAAACACAGACGTTTGGTTAGTGTATGCCACATACAGAGTGAATGGACAATGGATTCTGTGTGTGTGTGTACGTGTGTTTGTGTGTTGTGCAGGTGTGTCAGCTAACTGTTTGAAGCAGTAGAGGTGTGGGGTTCTTCCGTGGTCCGAATGGGATCGTCTGTGGTGTTGGGGGCACCATCCATGGTCCTGGAGGGTCAAGAAACACAGACATTTGGTTCGTGGATGCACATACAAAGTGAATGGATAATGGATTCTGTGTGTGTGTGTGTGTGTGTGTGTACGTGTGTTTGTGTGTGTAGGTGTGTCAGCTAACTGTTTGAAGCAGTAGAGGTGTGGGGTCCTTCCATGGTCCGAATGGGATCGTCTGTGGTGTTGGGGGCACCATCCATGGTCCTGGGGGGTCAAGAAACACAGACATTTGGTTAGTGGATGCCACATACAGAGTGAATGTATAATGGATTCTGTGTGTGTGTGTACGTGTATTTGTGTGTAGGTGTGTCAACTGGCTGTTTGAAGCAGTAGAGGTGTGGGGTCCTTCCGTGGTCCAAATGGGATCGTCTGTGGTCTCAGGGGCACCATCCATGGTCCTGGGGGGTCAAGAAACACAGACATGTGGTTAGTGGATGCCACATACAGAGTGAATGTATAATGGATTCTGTGTGTGTGTGTACGTGTATTTGTGTGTTGTGTAGGTGTGTCAACTGGCTGTTTGAAACAGTGGAGGTGTGGGGTCCTTCCGTGGTCCGAATGGGATCGTCTGTGGTGTTGGGGGCACCATCAATGGTCCTGGGGGGTCAAGAAACACAGACATTTGGTTAGTGGATGCCACATACAAAGTGAATGGATAATGGATTCTGTGTGTGTGTGTGTACGTGTGTTTGTGTGTAGGTGTGTCAACTAGCTGTTTGAAGCAGTAGAGCTGTGGGGTTCTTCCGTGGTTCAAAGTGGTCCATCCATGGTCCTGGGTGGTCAAGAAACAGACGTTTGGTTCGTGGATGCCACATACAAAGTGAATGGATAATGGATTCTGTGTGTGTGTGTGTGTGTACATGTGTTTGTGTGTGTAGTTGTGTCAACTAGCTGTTTGAAGCAGTAGAGCTGTGGGGTTCTTCCGTGGTTCAAAGTGGTCCATCCATGGTCCTGGGGGGTCAAGAAACAGACGTTTGGTTCGTGGATGCCACATACAGAGTGAATGGACAATGGATTGTGTGTGTGTGTGTGTACGTGTGTTGTGCAGGTGTGTCAGCTAACTGTTTGAAGCAGTAGAGGTGTGGGGTCCTTCCGTGGTCCGCATGGGATCGTCTGTGGTCTCAGGGGCACCATCCATGGTTCTAGGGGGTCAAGAAACAGACGTTTGGTTAGTGGATGCCACATACAGAGTGAATGGATAATGGATTCTGGGTGTGTGTGTGTACGTGTGTTTGTGTGTTGTGTAGGTGGATCAGCTAACTGTTTGAAGCAGTAGAGGTGTGGGGTCCTTCCGTGGTCCGAATGGGATCGTCTGTGGTGTTGGGGGCACCATCCATGGTCCTGGGGGGTCAAGAAACAGACGTTTGGTTAGTGGATGCCACATACAGAGTGAATGGATAATGGATTCTGTGTGTGTGTGTGTACGTGTGTTTGTGTGTTGTGTAGGTGTGTCAACTAGCTGTTTGAAGCAGTAGAGGTGTGGGGTTCTTCCGTGGTTCAAAGTGGTCCATCCATGGTCCTGGGGGGTCAAGAAACAGACGTTTGGTTAGTGTATGCCACATACAGAGTGAATGGATAATGGATTCTGTGTGTGTGTGTACGGGTGTTTGTGTGTTGTGCAGTTGTGTCAGCTAACTGTTTGAAGCAGTAGAGGTGTGGGGTTCTTCCGTGGTCCGAATGGGATCGTCTGTGGTCTCAGGGGCACCATCCATGGTCCTGGAGGGTCAAGAAACACAGACATTTGGTTAGTGGATGCACATACAAAGTGAATGGATAATGGATTCCGTGTGTGTGTGTACGTGTATTTGTGTGTTGTGTAGGTGTATCAGCTAATTGTTTGAAGCAGTAGAGGTGTGGGGTCCTTCCGTGGTCCGAATGGGATCGTCTGTGGTGTTGGGGGCACCATCCATGGTCCTGGGGGGGTCAAGAAACAGACGTTTGGTTGGTGGATGCCACATACAGAGTGAATGGATAATGCATTCTGTGTGTGTGTGTGTACGTGTGTTTGTGTGTGTAGGTGTGTCAGCTAACTGTTTGAAGTAGTAGAAGTGTGGGGTCCTTCCGTGGTCCGAATGGGATCGTCTGTGGTGTTGGGGGCACCATCCATGGTCCTGGGGGGTCAAGAAACAGACGTTTGGTTAGTGGATGCCACATACAGAGTGAATGGATAATGGATTCTGTGTGTGTGTGTGTGTACGTGTGTTTGTGTGTTGTGTAGGTGTGTCAACTAGCTGTTTGAAGCAGTAGAGGTGTGGGGTTCTTCCGTGGTTCAAAGTGGTCCATCCATGGTCCTGGGGGGTCAAGAAACAGACGTTTGGTTAGTGTATGCCACATACAGAGTGAATGGATAATGGATTCTGTGTGTGTGTGTACGGGTGTTTGTCTGTTGTGCAGTTGTGTCAGCTAACTGTTTGAAGCAGTAGAGGTGTGGGGTTCTTCCGTGGTCCGAATGGGATCGTCTGTGGTCTCAGGGGCACCATCCATGGTCCTGGAGGGTCAAGAAACACAGACATTTGGTTAGTGGATGCACATACAAAGTGAATGGATAATGGATTCTGTGTGTGTGTGTACGTGTGTTTGTGTGTGTGGGTGTGTCAGCTAACTGTTTGAAGCAGTAGAGGTGTGGGGTCCTTCCATGGTCCAAATGGGATCGTCTGTGGTGTTGGGGGCACCATCCATGATCCTGGGGGGTCAAGAAACAGACGTTTGGTTCGTGGATGCCACATACAAAGTGAATGGATAATGGATTCTGTGTGTGTGTGTACGTGTATTTGTGTGTTGTGTAGGTGTGTCAGCTAACTGTTTGAAACAGTAGAGGTGTGGGGTCCTTCCGTGGTCCGAATGGGATCGTCTGTGGTGTTGGGGGCACCATCAATGGTCCTGGGGGGTCAAGAAACACAGACGTTTGGTTAGTGGATGCCACATACAGAGTGAATGGATAATGGATTGTGTGTGTGTGTGTGTGTACGTGTGTTTGTGTATTGTGTAGGTGTGTCAACTGGCTGTTTGAAACAGTAGAGGTGTGGGGTCCTTCCGTGGTTCAAAGTGGTCCATCCATGGTCCTGGGGGGTCAAGAAAGAGACGTTTGGTTCGTGGATGCCACATACAAAGTGAATGGATAATGGATTCTGTGTGTGTGTACGTGTGTTTGTGTGTTGTGCAGGTGTGTCAGCTAACTGTTTGAAGCAGTAGAGGTGTGGGGTTCTTCCGTAGTTCAAAGTGGTCCATCCATGGTCCTGGGGGGTCAAGAAACAGACGTTTGGTTCGTGGATGACACATACAAAGTGAATGGATAATGGATTCTGTTTGTGTGTGTGTACGTGTGTTTGTGTGTAGGTGTGTCAACTAGCTGTTTGAAGCAGTAGAGCTGTGGGGTTATTCCCGTGGTTCAAAGTGGTCCATCCATGGTCCTGGGGGGTCAAGAAAGAGACGTTTGTTTTGTGTATGCCACATACAAAGTGAATGGATAATGGATTCTGTGTGTGTGTGTACGTGTGTTTGTGTATTGTGCAGGTGTGTCAGCTAACTGTTTGAAGCAGTAGAGGTGTGGGGTTCTTCCGTAGTTCAAAGTGGTCCATCCATGGTCCTGGGGGGTCAAGAAACACAGACATTTGGTTGGATGCCACATACAAAGTGAATGGATATTGGATTCTGTGTGTGTGTGTGTGTAGGTGTGTCAGCTAGCTGTTTGAAGCAGTAGAGGTGTGGGGTTCTTCCCTGGTTCAAAGTGGTCCATCCATGGTCCTGGGGGGTCAGGAAACACAGACGTTTGGTTAGTGTATGCCACATACAGAGTGAATGGATAATGGATTCTGTGTGTGTGTGTGTACGTGTGTTTGTGTGTTGTGCAGGTGTGTCAGCTAACTGTTTGAAGCAGTAGAGGTGTGGGGTTCTTCCGTGGTCCGAATGGGATCGTCTGTGGTGTTGGGGGCACCATCCATGGTCCTGGAGGGTCAAGAAACACAGACATTTGGTTAGTGGATGCACATACAAAGTGAATGGATAATGGATTCTGTGTGTGTGTGTGTGTGTGTGTACGTGTGTTTGTGTATTGTGTAGGTGTGTCAACTGGCTGTTTGAAACAGTCGAGGTGTGGGGTCCTTCCGTGGTTCAAAGTGGTCCATCCAGTGAATGGATAATGGGTGTCAAGAAAGAGACGTTTGGTTAGTGGATGCCACATACAAAGTGAATGGATAATGGATTCTGTGTGTGTGTGTGTGTGTGTGTGTACGTGTGTTTGTGTGTGTAGGTGTGTCAGCTAACTGTTTGAAGCAGTAGAGGTGTGGGGTCCTTCCATGGTCCGAATGGGATCGTCTGTGGTGTTGGGGGCACCATCCATGGTCCTGGGAGGGTCACAAGAAACACAGACGTTTGGTTAGTGGATGCCACATACAGAGTGAATGGATAATGGATTCTGTGTGTGTGTGTACTTGTGTTTGTGTGTAGGTGTGTCAACTGGCTGTTTGAAGCAGTAGAGGTGTGGGGTCCTTCCGTGGTCCAAATGGGATCGTCTGTGGTCTCAGGGGCACCATCCATGGTTCTGGGGGGTCAAGAAACAGACGTTTGGTTCGTGGATGCCACATACAGAGTGAATGGATAATGGATTCTGGGTGTGTGTGTGTACGTGTGTTTGTGTGTTGTGTAGGTGGATCAGCTAACTGTTTGAAGCAGTAGAGGTGTGGGGTCCTTCCGTGGTCCGAATGGGATCGTCTGTGGTGTTGGGGGCACCATCCATGGTCCTGGGGGGTCAAGAAACAGACGTTTGGTTAGTGGATGCCACATACAGAGTGAATGGATAATGGATTCTGTGTGTGTGTGTGTGTACGTGTGTTTGTGTGTTGTGTAGGTGTGTCAACTAGCTGTTTGAAGCAGTAGAGGTGTGGGGTTCTTCCGTGGTTCAAAGTGGTCCATCCATGGTCCTGGGGGGTCAAGAAACAGACGTTTGGTTCGTGGATGCCACATACAAAGTGAATGGATAATGGATTCTGTGTGTGTGTACGTGTGTTTGTGTGTTGTGCAGGTGTGTCAGCTAACTGTTTGAAGCAGTAGAGGTGTGGGGTTCTTCCGTAGTTCAAAGTGGTCCATCCATGGTCCTGGGGGGTCAAGAAACAGACGTTTGGTTCGTGGATGACACATACAAAGTGAATGGATAATGGATTCTGTTTGTGTGTGTGTACGTGTGTTTGTGTGTAGGTGTGTCAACTAGCTGTTTGAAGCAGTAGAGCTGTGGGGTTATTCCCGTGGTTCAAAGTGGTCCATCCATGGTCCTGGGGGGTCAAGAAAGAGACGTTTGTTTTGTGTATGCCACATACAAAGTGAATGGATAATGGATTCTGTGTGTGTGTGTACGTGTGTTTGTGTATTGTGCAGGTGTGTCAGCTAACTGTTTGAAGCAGTAGAGGTGTGGGGTTCTTCCCTGGTTCAAAGTGGTCCATCCATGGTCCTGGGGGGTCAGGAAACACAGACGTTTGGTTAGTGTATGCCACATACAGAGTGAATGGATAATGGATTCTGTGTGTGTGTGTGTACGTGTGTTTGTGTGTTGTGCAGGTGTGTCAGCTAACTGTTTGAAGCAGTAGAGGTGTGGGGTTCTTCCGTGGTCCGAATGGGATCGTCTGTGGTGTTGGGGGCACCATCCATGGTCCTGGAGGGTCAAGAAACACAGACATTTGGTTAGTGGATGCACATACAAAGTGAATGGATAATGGATTCTGTGTGTGTGTGTGTGTGTGTGTACGTGTGTTTGTGTGTGTGGGTGTGTCAGCTAACTGTTTGAAGCAGTAGAGGTGTGGGGTCCTTCCATGGTCCAAATGGGATCGTCTGTGGTGTTGGGGGCACCATCCATGATCCTGGGGGGTCAAGAAACAGACCTTTGGTTCGTGGATGCCACATACAAAGTGAATGGATAATGGATTCTGTGTGTGTGTGTACGTGTATTTGTGTGTTGTGTAGGTGTGTCAGCTAACTGTTTGAAACAGTAGAGGTGTGGGGTCCTTCCGTGGTCCGAATGGGATCGTCTGTGGTGTTGGGGGCACCATCAATGGTCCTGGGGGGTCAAGAAACACAGACGTTTGGTTAGTGGATGCCACATACAGAGTGAATGGATAATGGATTGTGTGTGTGTGTGTGTGTGTGTGTACGTGTGTTTGTGTATTGTGTAGGTGTGTCAACTGGCTGTTTGAAACAGTCGAGGTGTGGGGTCCTTCCGTGGTTCAAAGTGGTCCATCCAGTGAATGGATAATGGGTGTCAAGAAAGAGACGTTTGGTTAGTGGATGCCACATACAAAGTGAATGGATAATGGATTCTGTGTGTGTGTGTGTGTGTGTGTGTACGTGTGTTTGTGTGTGTAGGTGTGTCAGCTAACTGTTTGAAGCAGTAGAGGTGTGGGGTCCTTCCATGGTCCGAATGGGATCGTCTGTGGTGTTGGGGGCACCATCCATGGTCCTGGGAGGGTCACAAGAAACACAGACGTTTGGTTAGTGGATGCCACATACAGAGTGAATGGATAATGGATTCTGTGTGTGTGTGTACTTGTGTTTGTGTGTAGGTGTGTCAACTGGCTGTTTGAAGCAGTAGAGGTGTGGGGTCCTTCCGTGGTCCAAATGGGATCGTCTGTGGTCTCAGGGGCACCATCCATGGTTCTGGGGGGTCAAGAAACAGACGTTTGGTTCGTGGATGCCACATACAGAGTGAATGGATAATGGATTCTGGGTGTGTGTGTGTACGTGTGTTTGTGTGTTGTGTAGGTGGATCAGCTAACTGTTTGAAGCAGTAGAGGTGTGGGGTCCTTCCGTGGTCCGAATGGGATCGTCTGTGGTGTTGGGGGCACCATCCATGGTCCTGGGGGGTCAAGAAACAGACGTTTGGTTAGTGGATGCCACATACAGAGTGAATGGATAATGGATTCTGTGTGTGTGTGTGTGTACGTGTGTTTGTGTGTTGTGTAGGTGTGTCAACTAGCTGTTTGAAGCAGTAGAGGTGTGGGGTTCTTCCGTGGTTCAAAGTGGTCCATCCATGGTCCTGGGGGGTCAAGAAAGAGACGTTTGGTTCGTGGATGCCACATACAAAGTGAATGGATAATGGATTCTGTGTGTGTGTACGTGTGTTTGTGTGTTGTGCAGGTGTGTCAGCTAACTGTTTGAAGCAGTAGAGGTGTGGGGTCCTTCCGTGGTCCAAATGGGATCGTCTGTGGTCTCAGGGGCACCATCCATGGTTCTGGGGGGTCAAGAAACAGACGTTTGGTTCGTGGATGCCACATACAGAGTGAATGGATAATGGATTCTGGGTGTGTGTGTGTACGTGTGTTTGTGTGTTGTGTAGGTGGATCAGCTAACTGTTTGAAGCAGTAGAGGTGTGGGGTTCTTCCGTGGTTCAAAGTGGTCCATCCATGGTCCTGGGGGGTCAAGAAACAGACGTTTGGTTCGTGGATGCCACATACAAAGTGAATGGATAATGGATTCTGTGTGTGTGTACGTGTGTTTGTGTGTTGTGCAGGTGTGTCAGCTAACTGTTTGAAGCAGTAGAGGTGTGGGGTTCTTCCGTAGTTCAAAGTGGTCCATCCATGGTCCTGGGGGGTCAAGAAACAGACGTTTGGTTCGTGGATGACACATACAAAGTGAATGGATAATGGATTCTGTTTGTGTGTGTGTACGTGTGTTTGTGTGTAGGTGTGTCAACTAGCTGTTTGAAGCAGTAGAGCTGTGGGGTTATTCCCGTGGTTCAAAGTGGTCCATCCATGGTCCTGGGGGGTCAAGAAAGAGACGTTTGTTTTGTGTATGCCACATACAAAGTGAATGGATAATGGATTCTGTGTGTGTGTGTACGTGTGTTTGTGTATTGTGCAGGTGTGTCAGCTAACTGTTTGAAGCAGTAGAGGTGTGGGGTTCTTCCGTAGTTCAAAGTGGTCCATCCATGGTCCTGGGGGGTCAAGAAACACAGACATTTGGTTGGATGCCACATACAAAGTGAATGGATATTGGATTCTGTGTGTGTGTGTGTGTAGGTGTGTCAGCTAGCTGTTTGAAGCAGTAGAGGTGTGGGGTTCTTCCCTGGTTCAAAGTGGTCCATCCATGGTCCTGGGGGGTCAGGAAACACAGACGTTTGGTTAGTGTATGCCACATACAGAGTGAATGGATAATGGATTCTGTGTGTGTGTGTGTACGTGTGTTTGTGTGTTGTGCAGGTGTGTCAGCTAACTGTTTGAAGCAGTAGAGGTGTGGGGTTCTTCCGTGGTCCGAATGGGATCGTCTGTGGTGTTGGGGGCACCATCCATGGTCCTGGAGGGTCAAGAAACACAGACATTTGGTTAGTGGATGCACATACAAAGTGAATGGATAATGGATTCTGTGTGTGTGTGTGTGTGTGTGTACGTGTGTTTGTGTGTGTGGGTGTGTCAGCTAACTGTTTGAAGCAGTAGAGGTGTGGGGTCCTTCCATGGTCCAAATGGGATCGTCTGTGGTGTTGGGGGCACCATCCATGATCCTGGGGGGTCAAGAAACAGACCTTTGGTTCGTGGATGCCACATACAAAGTGAATGGATAATGGATTCTGTGTGTGTGTGTACGTGTATTTGTGTGTTGTGTAGGTGTGTCAGCTAACTGTTTGAAACAGTAGAGGTGTGGGGTCCTTCCGTGGTCCGAATGGGATCGTCTGTGGTGTTGGGGGCACCATCAATGGTCCTGGGGGGTCAAGAAACACAGACGTTTGGTTAGTGGATGCCACATACAGAGTGAATGGATAATGGATTGTGTGTGTGTGTGTGTGTGTGTACGTGTGTTTGTGTATTGTGTAGGTGTGTCAACTGGCTGTTTGAAACAGTCGAGGTGTGGGGTCCTTCCGTGGTTCAAAGTGGTCCATCCAGTGAATGGATAATGGGTGTCAAGAAAGAGACGTTTGGTTAGTGGATGCCACATACAAAGTGAATGGATAATGGATTCTGTGTGTGTGTGTGTGTGTGTGTGTACGTGTGTTTGTGTGTGTAGGTGTGTCAGCTAACTGTTTGAAGCAGTAGAGGTGTGGGGTCCTTCCATGGTCCGAATGGGATCGTCTGTGGTGTTGGGGGCACCATCCATGGTCCTGGGAGGGTCACAAGAAACACAGACGTTTGGTTAGTGGATGCCACATACAGAGTGAATGGATAATGGATTCTGTGTGTGTGTGTACTTGTGTTTGTGTGTAGGTGTGTCAACTGGCTGTTTGAAGCAGTAGAGGTGTGGGGTCCTTCCGTGGTCCAAATGGGATCGTCTGTGGTCTCAGGGGCACCATCCATGGTTCTGGGGGGTCAAGAAACAGACGTTTGGTTCGTGGATGCCACATACAGAGTGAATGGATAATGGATTCTGGGTGTGTGTGTGTACGTGTGTTTGTGTGTTGTGTAGGTGGATCAGCTAACTGTTTGAAGCAGTAGAGGTGTGGGGTCCTTCCGTGGTCCGAATGGGATCGTCTGTGGTGTTGGGGGCACCATCCATGGTCCTGGGGGGTCAAGAAACAGACGTTTGGTTAGTGGATGCCACATACAGAGTGAATGGATAATGGATTCTGTGTGTGTGTGTGTGTACGTGTGTTTGTGTGTTGTGTAGGTGTGTCAACTAGCTGTTTGAAGCAGTAGAGGTGTGGGGTTCTTCCGTGGTTCAAAGTGGTCCATCCATGGTCCTGGGGGGTCAAGAAAGAGACGTTTGGTTCGTGGATGCCACATACAAAGTGAATGGATAATGGATTCTGTGTGTGTGTACGTGTGTTTGTGTGTTGTGCAGGTGTGTCAGCTAACTGTTTGAAGCAGTAGAGGTGTGGGGTTCTTCCGTGGTCCGAATGGGATCGTCTGTGGTCTCAGGGGCACCATCCATGGTCCTGGAGGGTCAAGAAACACAGACATTTGGTTAGTGGATGCACATACAAAGTGAATGGATAATGGATTCCGTGTGTGTGTGTACGTGTATTTGTGTGTTGTGTAGGTGTATCAGCTAATTGTTTGAAGCAGTAGAGGTGTGGGGTCCTACCGTGGTCCGAATGGGATCGTCTGTGGTGTTGGGGGCACCATCCATGGTCCTGGGGGGTCAAGAAACACAGACGTTTGGTTAGTGGATGCCACATACAGAGTGAATGGATAATGGATTCTGTGTGTGTGTGTGTACGTGTGTTTGTGTGTTGTGCAGGTGTGTCAGCTAACTGTTTGAAGCAGTAGAGGTGTGGGGTTCTTCCGTGGTCCGAATGGGATCGTCTGTGGTCTCAGGGGCACCATCCATGGTCCTGGAGGGTCAAGAAACACAGACATTTGGTTAGTGGATGCACATACAAAGTGAATGGATAATGGATTCTGTGTGTGTGTGTGTGTGTGTGTGTACGTGTGTTTGTGTGTGTGGGTGTGTCAGCTAACTGTTTGAAGCAGTAGAGGTGTGGGGTCCTTCCATGGTCCAAATGGGATCGTCTGTGGTGTTGGGGGCACCATCCATGATCCTGGGGGGTCAAGAAACAGACGTTTGGTTCGTGGATGCCACATACAAAGTGAATGGATAATGGATTCTGTGTGTGTGTGTACGTGTATTTGTGTGTTGTGTAGGTGTGTCAGCTAACTGTTTGAAACAGTAGAGGTGTGGGGTCCTTCCGTGGTCCGAATGGGATCGTCTGTGGTGTTGGGGGCACCATCAATGGTCCTGGGGGGTCAAGAAACACAGACGTTTGGTTAGTGGATGCCACATACAGAGTGAATGGATAATGGATTGTGTGTGTGTGTGTGTGTACGTGTGTTTGTGTATTGTGTAGGTGTGTCAACTGGCTGTTTGAAACAGTAGAGGTGTGGGGTCCTTCCGTGGTTCAAAGTGGTCCATCCATGGTCCTGGGGGGTCAAGAAAGAGACGTTTGGTTCGTGGATGCCACATACAAAGTGAATGGATAATGGATTCTGTGTGTGTGTACGTGTGTTTGTGTGTTGTGCAGGTGTGTCAGCTAACTGTTTGAAGCAGTAGAGGTGTGGGGTTCTTCCGTAGTTCAAAGTGGTCCATCCATGGTCCTGGGGGGTCAAGAAACAGACGTTTGGTTCGTGGATGACACATACAAAGTGAATGGATAATGGATTCTGTTTGTGTGTGTGTACGTGTGTTTGTGTGTAGGTGTGTCAACTAGCTGTTTGAAGCAGTAGAGCTGTGGGGTTATTCCCGTGGTTCAAAGTGGTCCATCCATGGTCCTGGGGGGTCAAGAAAGAGACGTTTGTTTTGTGTATGCCACATACAAAGTGAATGGATAATGGATTCTGTGTGTGTGTGTACGTGTGTTTGTGTATTGTGCAGGTGTGTCAGCTAACTGTTTGAAGCAGTAGAGGTGTGGGGTTCTTCCGTGGTCCGAATGGGATCGTCTGTGGTGTTGGGGGCACCATCCATGGTCCTGGAGGGTCAAGAAACACAGACATTTGGTTAGTGGATGCACATACAAAGTGAATGGATAATGGATTCTGTGTGTGTGTGTGTGTGTGTACGTGTGTTTGTGTGTGTGGGTGTGTCAGCTAACTGTTTCAAGCAGTAGAGGTGTGGGGTCCTTCCATGGTCCAAATGGGATCGTCTGTGGTGTTGGGGGCACCATCCATGATCCTGGGGGGTCAAGAAACAGACCTTTGGTTCGTGGATGCCACATACAAAGTGAATGGATAATGGATTCTGTGTGTGTGTGTACGTGTATTTGTGTGTTGTGTAGGTGTGTCAGCTAACTGTTTGAAACAGTAGAGGTGTGGGGTCCTTCCGTGGTCCGAATGGGATCGTCTGTGGTGTTGGGGGCACCATCAATGGTCCTGGGGGGTCAAGAAACACAGACGTTTGGTTAGTGGATGCCACATACAGAGTGAATGGATAATGGATTGTGTGTGTGTGTGTGTGTACGTGTGTTTGTGTATTGTGTAGGTGTGTCAACTGGCTGTTTGAAGCAGTGGAGGTATGGGGTCCTTCTGTGGTCCGAATGGGATCGTCTGTGGTGTTGTGGGCACCATCCATGGTCCTGGGGGGGGTCAAGAAACACAGACGTTTGGTTAGTGGATAATAATCCACAGGGGGTGCAGATGATGGGGGTTGCAGCAGCAGGGAGGTCTGGGTGGGGGGAGGGGTGAATGGCTGGTCAAACCTGTTAAAAAACAAGTTCAGCTCATTCACCCACTTTTGGTCCCCCTCAGGCTGTTGGTTGGGCCCCTTGCACCCAGAAATCGCCTTGAGGCCCTTCCAGACCCCGACGGTGTTATTCTGCTGCAGCTGGTCCTCCATCCTCACCCTGTAGACATCTTTCCCCTCCCTGATCTTCATCCTCAGCTCCCTCTGCACAGTCCTCAGCTCCTCTTTGTTGCCAGATCTAAAAACCCTCTTCTTCTCCTTGAGGAGGGCCTTTATCTCTGGAGAGATCCAGATAAGATAAGATAAGATAAAATAAGATAATCCTTTGTTAGTCCCTCAGTGGGGAAATTACAGGATTACAGCAGCATTGCTCACAAGTAATAAATGAAGATAAAAAATAAAGTAGTATAAATAAACTAAACAGTAAACAGTCATAAAAATATGACAGTAAAGAAGAATACAAAATATACCAGTATATACAGACGGAGTAAAAATGTAAAATGTAAGATAATACTTAAACGTATTGGATATTGCACGGGATTGACATGAAGAAGACTATTAAATATACCAGTATATACAGGTGGAGGCGGAGGCAGAGTAAAATGTAAAATGTAAGATAATACTTAAACGTATTTGATATTGCACAGGATTGACAGTAAAGAAGAATATTAATTAAGATAATCCTTTATTAGTCCCTCAGTGGGGAAATTACAAGATTACAGCAGCATCGCTCACAAGTAATAAATGAAGATAAAAAAATCAAGTAGTATAAATAGACTAAACAGTAAACAGTAGTAAAAAATATGACAGTAAAGAAGAATACAAAATATACCAGTATGTACAGACGGAGTAAAAATGTGAAATGTAAGATAATACTTAAACGTATTTGATATTGCACAGGATTGACAGTAAAGAAGACGATTAAATATACCAGTATATACAGGCGGAGGCGGAGTAAAAATGTAAAATGTAAGATAATACTTAAACGTATTGGATATTGCACAGGATTGACAGTAAAGAAGACGATTAAATATACCAGTATATACAGGCGGAGGCGGAGTAAAAATGTAAAATGTAAGATAATACTTAAACGTATTGGATATTGCACAGGATTGACAGTAAAGAAGACGATTAAATATACCAGTATATACAGGCGGAGGCGGAGTAAAAATGTAAAATGTAAGATAATACTTAAACGTATTGGATATTGCACAGGATTGACAGTAAAGAAGACGATTAAATATACCAGTATATACAGGCGGAGGCGGAGTAAAAATGTAAAATGTAAGATAATACTTAAACGTATTGGATATTGCACAGGATTGACAGTAAAGAAGACTATTAACTATACCAGTATATACAGACGGAGTAAAATGTAAAATGTAAGATAATACTTAAACGTATTGGATATTGCACAGGACTGCACGGATTAGATATTGCACCAGGTGAATGAATTGAAGTGTTCAGAAGTGTTCATATTCACGTTCAAGTGAATTAAAGTGTTCAGAGTGTTCATGTGTTCATGTTCAGTCAAATGTTCGTGTTCAGAAGTGTTCAAAGTGTTCAAAGTGTTCAAAGTGTTAGTGGTCTACCGAGAGCAGCTCGTTGTGCAGCCTGACAGCAGCGGGGAGGAAGGACTTGCGGTACCTCTCCCTCAGACACCGGGGATGAATCAACCGGTGACTGAAGGAGCTGTGCAGAGCTGCCAGGGTGTCCTGCATGGGGTGGGAGGCGTGGCTCATCAGGGATGAGAGCTTCGCCATCATCCTCCTGTCTCCCACCACCTCCACAGTATCCAGTGGACACAGGGTTTGCCATTTGAGAAACACCGTACAGTCCTGGTGGGTACGGTGTTCTCAACACAGACGTTAATATAGTCCGTGATGCAGTCGGTGAGACCGTCGATGTCTTCCCCATGGGCATCACTGAATACCTCCCACACAAGCACACATGGCCAATAAAGCTGATTCTGATTCCGATTCCGGTTCCGGGTTCCGGGTTCCGGTTCCGATTCTGATTCTGATCTGGTCTCGTCCTGGGGGGTCAAGAAACACAGACAGAGTCCTTGATGGCATCGTTACTATGGATACCAGATTGAATGTTTATCTTTGAATTTATGAATGAAATGATTTGTGATGATTCTTAAAATATGGCAAAATAAATGAAACTATATATATAAATCCTCTTAAAATACTGACATAAATGATTGTTTAATGTTTTATGTAGTGGGGCAGAGAGTAGATTAATCGTGCAAATTATGATACAAGCATGAAATTTGGTGGAGTTGTTCTCCAGAGGTATCTGGTCAAGCCTGCCTGATTGGCCATTCAAAAATCCAAGATGGCGGCTATTTCTCAAGATGGCCAACAATTGGGCCTCCCGAAAATTTGTTTTCTTCATAAAACTTTTTATTTCCCAGATTTGAATGATCTTGGTGTCGATTTGTAGGTAATAAAGGTATCAGGGCAAATGGAAAGCATTAACACCGACATCTCGATCGCATATTTTGCCTGAGTAACGGTTGATAACGCTCGTCATTGAAACTTGAATTCACACTATGACGGTTTAACTGTAACATGAATGAAGAATGGTACCAAAACATCCTCCGAGAGCAACTTCTCGCCCACACTGCAAATATTGACTCTTTGCATAAATTGCCCTCTTTGCATGGGGTTCCTCCTCTCTCAACACGTGAATGGATTGGATTGTGTGTGTGTGTGTGTGTACGTGTGTTTGTGTGTTGTGCAGGTGTGTCAGCTAACTGTTTGAAGCAGTAGAGGTGTGGGGTTCTTCCGTGGTTCAAATGGGATCGTCTGTGGTCTCAGGGGCACCATCCATGGTCCTGGGGGGTCAAGAAACACAAACGTTTGGTGAGTGGATGCCACATACAGAGTGAATGGATAATGGATTCTGTGTGTGTGTGTGTACGTGTGTTTGTGTATTGTGTAAGTGTATCAGCTAACTGTTTGAAGCAGTGGAGGTGTGGGGTTCTTCCGTGGTTCAAATAGGATCGTCTGTGGTCTCAGGGGCACCATCCATGGTCCTGGGGGATCAAGAAACACAGACGTTTGGTTAGTGGATGCCACATACAGAGTGAATGGATAATGGATTGTGTGTGTGTGTGTGTGTACGTTTGTTTGTGTATTGTGTAGGTGTGTCAACTGGCTGTTTGAAACAGTAGAGGTGTGGGGTCCTTCCGTGGTTCAAAGTGGTCCATCCATGGTCCTGGGGGGTCAAGAAAGAGACGTTTGGTTCGTGGATGCCACATACAAAGTGAATGGATAATGGATTCTGTGTGTGTGTACGTGTGTTTGTGTATTGTGCAGGTGTGTCAGCTAACTGTTTGAAGCAGTAGAGGTGTGGGGTTCTTCCGTAGTTCAAAGTGGTCCATCCATGGTCCTGGGGGGTCAAGAAACACAGACATTTGGTTGGATGCCACATACAAAGTGAATGGATAATGGATTCTGTGTGTGTGTGTGTACGTGTGTTTGTGTATTGTGTAGGTGTGTAAACTGGCTGTTTGAAACAGTAGAGGTGTGGGGTCCTTCCATGGTCCGAATGGGATCGTCTGTGGTGTTTGGGGCACCATCCATGGTCCTGGGGGGGTCACAAGAAACACAGACGTTTGGTTAGTGGATGCCACATACAGAGTGAATGTATAATGGATTCTGTGTGTGTGTGTGTACGTGTATTTGTGTGTTGTGTAGGTGTATCAGCTAACTGTTTGAAGCAGTAGAGGTGTGGGGTTCTTCCGTGATTCAAAGTGGTCCATCCATGGTCCTGGGGGGTCAAGAAAGAGACGTTTGGTTCGTGGATGCCACATACAAAGTGAATGGATAATGGATTCTGTGTGTGTGTACGTGTGTTTGTGTGTTGTGCAGGTGTGTCAGCTAACTGTTTGAAGCAGTAGAGCTGTGGGGTTATTCCGTGGTTCAAAGTGGTCCACCCATGGTCCTGGGGGGTCAAGAAAGAGACGTTTAGTTAGTGTATGCCACATACAAAGTGAATGGATATTGGATTCTGTGTGTGTGTGTGTGTAGGTGTGTCAGCTAGCTGTTTGAAGCAGTAGAGGTGTGGGGTTCTTCCCTGGTTCAAAGTGGTCCATCCATGGTCCTGGGGGGTCAAGAAACAGACGTTTGGTTAGTGGATGCCACATACAGAGTGAATGGATAATGGATTGTGTGTGTGTGTGTGTGTGTGTGTACGTGTGTTTGTGTATTGCGTAGGTGTGTCAACTGGCTGTTTGAAACAGCAGAGGTGTGGGGTCCTTCCGTGGTTCAAAGTGGTCCATCCATGGTCCTGGGGGGTCAAGAAAGAGACGTTTGGTTAGTGGATGCCACATACAAAGTGAATGGATAATGGATTCTGTGTGTGTGTACGTGTGTTTGTGTGTTGTGCAGGTGTGTCAGCTAACTGTTTGAAGCAGTAGAGCTGTGGGGTTCTTCCGTGGTTCAAAGTGGTCCATCCATGGTCCTGGGGGGTCAAGAAAGAGACGTTTGGTTAGTGGATGCCACATACAAAGTGAATGGATAATGGATTCTGTGTGTGTGTGTGTGTGTGTGTCAACTAGCTGTTTGAAGCAGTAGAGGTGTGGGGTTCTTCCGTTGATTCAAAGTGGTCCATCCATGGTCCTGGGGGGTCAAGAAACAGACGTTTGGTTAGTGGATGCCACATACAAAGTGAATGGATAATGGATTCTGTGTGTGTGTGTGTATGTGTGTTTGTGTGTGTAGGTGTGTCAGCTAACTGTTTGAAGTAGTAGAAGTGTGGGGTCCTTCCGTGGTTCAAAGTGGTCCATCCATGGTCCTGGGGGGTCAGGAAACACAGACGTTTGGTTAGTGTATGCCACATACAGAGTGAATGGATAATGGATTCTGTGTGTGTGTGTACGTGTGTTTGTGTGTTGTGCAGGTGTGTCAGCTAACTGTTTGAAGCAGTAGAGGTGTGGGGTTCTTCCGTGGTCCGAATGGGATCGTCTGTGGTCTCAGGGGCACCATCCATGGTCCTGGAGGGTCAAGAAACACAGACATTTGGTTAGTGGATGCACATACAAAGTGAATGGATAATGGATTCTGTGTGTGTGTGTATGTGTGTTTGTGTGTTGTGTAGGTGTGTCAACTAGCTGTTTGAAGCAGTAGAGGTGTGGAGTCCTTCCATGGTCCGAATGGGATCGTCTGTGGTGTTGGGGGCACCATCCATGGTCCTGGGGGGGTCACAAGAAACACAGATGTTTGGTCAGTGGATGCCACATACAGAGTGAATGGATAATGGATTCTGTGTGTGTGTGTGTGTGTGTACGTATCTTTGTGTGTGTAGGTGTGTCAGGTAACTGTTTGAAGCAGTAGAGGTGTGGGGTCCTTCCATGGTCCGAATGGGATCGTCTGTGGTGTTGGGGGCACCATCCATGATCCTGGGGAGCCAAGAAACAGACGTTTGGTTAGTGGATGCCACATACAAAGTGAATGGATAATGGATTCTGTGTGTGTGTGTACGTGTGTTTGTGTGTTGTGTAGGTGTATCAGCTAACTGTTTGAAGCAGTAGAGCTGTGGGGTTCTTCCGTGGTTCAAAGTGGTCCATCCATGGTCCTGGGGGGTCAAGAAACAGACGTTTGGTTAGTGGATGCCACATACAGAGTGAATGGATCATGGATTCTGTGTGTGTGTGTGTACGTGTGTTTGTGTGTTGTGTAGGTGTGTCAACTAGCTGTTTGAAGCAGTAGAGGTGTGGGGTCCTTCCGTGGTCCGAATGGGATCGTCTGTGGTCTCAGGGGCACCATCCATGGTCCTGGTGGGTCACAGGAAACACAGACGTTTGGTTAGTGTATGCCACATACAGAGTGAATGGATAATGGATTCTGTGTGTGTGCGTACGTGTGTTTGTGTGTTGTGTAGGTGTATCAGCTAACTGTTTGAAGTAGTAGAGGTGTGGGGTCCTTCCGTGGTCCGAATGGGATCGTCTGTGGTCTCAGGGGCACCATCCATGGTCCTGGAGTGTCAAGAAACACAGACATTTGGTGAGTGGATGCACATACAAAGTGAATGGATAATGGATTCTGTGTGTGTGTGTACGTGTGTTTGTGTGTTGTGTAGGTGTGTCAACTAGCTGTTTGAAGCAGTAGAGGTGTGGGGTCCTTCCATGGTCCGAATGGGATCGTCTGTGGTGTTGGGGGCACCATCCATGGTCCTGGGGGGGTCACAAGAAACACAGACGTTTGGTTAGTGGATGCCACATACAAAGTGAATGGATAATGGATTCTGTGTGTGTGTGTACGTGTGTTTGTGTGGTGTGTAGGTGTATCAGCTAACTGTTTGAAGCAGTAGAGGTGTGGGGTTCTTCCGTGGTTCAAAGTGGTCCGTCCATGGTCCTGGGGGGTCAAGAAACAGACGTTTGGTTAGTGGATGCCACATACAGAGTGAATGGATAATGGATTCTGTGTGTGTGTGTGTACGTGTGTTTGTGTGTAGGTGTGTCAACTAGCTGTTTGAAGCAGTAGAGGTGTGGGGTCCTTCCATGGTCCGAATGGGATCGTCTGTGGTGTTGGGGGCACCATCCATGATCCTGGGGAGTCAAGAAACAGACGTTTGGTTAGTGGATGCCACATACAAAGTGAATGGATAATGGATTCTGTGTGTGTGTGTACGTGTGTTTGTGTGTTGTGTAGGTGTATCAGCTAACTGTTTGAAGCAGTAGAGGTGTGGGGTTCTTCCGTGGTTCAAAGTGGTCCATCCATGGTCCTGGGGGGTCAAGAAACAGACGTTTGGTTAGTGGATGCCACATACAGAGTGAATGGATAATGGATTCTGTGTGTGTGTGTACGTGTGTTTGTGTGTTGTGCAGGTGTGTCAGCTAACTGTTTGAAGCAGTAGAGGTGTGGGGTTCTTCCGTGGTCCGAATGGGATCGTCTGTGGTCTCAGGGGCACCATCCATGGTCCTGGAGGGTCAAGAAACACAGACATTTGGTTAGTGGATGCACATACAAAGTGAATGGATAATGGATTCTGTGTGTGTGTACGTGTTTGTGTGTAGGTGTGTCAACTAGCTGTTTGAAGCAGTAGAGGTGTGGGGTCCTTCAATGGTCCGAATGGGATCGTCTGTGGTGTTGGGGGCACCATCCATGGTCCTGGGGGGTCACAAGAAACACAGACGTTTGGTTAGTGGATGCCACATACAGAGTGAATGGATAATGGATTCTGTGTGTGTGTGTACGTGTGTTTGTGTGTTGTGCAGGTGTGTCAGCTAACTGTTTGAAGCAGTAGAGGTGTGGGGTTCTTCCGTGGTCCGAATGGGATCGTCTGTGGTGTTGGGGGCACCATCCATGGTCCTGGGGGGGTCAAGAAACAGACGTTTGGTTAGTGTATGCCACATACAGAGTGAATGGAAAATGGATTCTGTGTGTGTGTGTGTACGTGTGTTGTGCAGGTGTGTCAGCTAACTGTTTGAAGCAGTAGAGGTGTGGGGTCCTTCCGTGGTCCGAATGGGATCGTCTGTGGTCTCAGGGGCACCATCCATTGTTCTGGGGGGTCAAGAAACAGACGTTTGGTTAGTGGATGCACATACAAAGTGAATGGATAATGGATTCTGTGTGTGTGTGTACGTGTGTTTGTGTGTTGTGTAGGTGTGTCAACTAGCTGTTTGAAGCAGTAGAGGTGTGGGGTTCTTCCGTGGTTCAAAGTAGTCCATCCATGGTCCTGGGGGGTCAAGAAACAGACGTTTGGTTAGTGTATGCCACATACAGAGTGAATGGATAATGGATTCTGTGTGTGTGTGTACGGGTGTTTGTGTGTTGTGCAGTTGTGTCAGCTAACTGTTTGAAGCAGTAGAGGTGTGGGGTTCTTCCGTGGTCCGAATGGGATCGTCTGTGGTCTCAGGGGCACCATCCATGGTCCTGGAGGGTCAAGAAACACAGACATTTGGTTAGTGGATGCCACATACAGAGTGAATGGATAATGGATTCTGTGTGTGTGTGTACGTGTGTTTGTGTGTTGTGTAGGTGTATCAGCTAACTGTTTGAAGCAGTAGAGGTGTGGGGTCCTTCCGTGGTCCGAATGGGATCGTCTGTGGTGTTGGGGGCACCATCCATGGTCCTGGGGGGGTCAAGAAACAGATGTTTGGTTGGTGGATGCCACATACAGAGTGAATGGATAATGGATTCTGTGTGTGTGTGTGTACGTGTGTTTGTGTGTGTAGGTGTGTCAGCTAACTGTTTGAAGTAGTAGAAGTGTGGGGTCCTTCTGTGGTTCAAAGTGGTCCATCCATGGTCCTGGGGGGTCAGGAAACACAGACGTTTGGTTAGTGTATGCCACATACAGAGTGAATGGATAATGGATTCTGTGTGTGTGTGTGTGTGTGTACGTGTCTTTGTGTGTGTAGGTGTGTCAGGTAACTGTTTGAAGCAGTAGAGGTGTGGGGTCCTTCCATGGTCCGAATGGGATCGTCTGTGGTGTTGGGGGCACCATCCATGATCCTGGGGAGTCAAGAAACAGGCGTTTGGTTAGTGGATGCCACATACAAAGTGAATGGATAATGGATTCTGTGTGTGTGTGTACGTGTGTTTGTGTGTTGTGTAGGTGTATCAGCTAACTGTTTGAAGCAGTAGAGGTGTGGGGTTCTTCCGTGGTTCAAAGTGGTCCGTCCATGGTCCTGGGGGGTCAAGAAACAGACGTTTGGTTCGTGGATGCCACATACAGAGTGAATGGATAATGGATTCCGTGTGTGTGTACGTGTGTTTGTGTGTTGTGTAGGTGTGTCAACTAGCTGTTTGAAGCAGTCGAGGTGTGGGGTTCTTCCGTGGTCCGAATGGGATCGTCTGTGGTGTTGGGGGCACCATCCATGGTCCTGGGGGGGTCAAGAAACAGACGTTTGGTTAGTGGATGCCACATACAGAGTGAATGGATAATGGATTCTGTGTGTGTGTGTACGTGTGTTTGTGTGTTGTGTAGGTGTATTAGCTAACTGTTTGAAGTAGTAGAGGTGTGGGGTCTTTCCGTGGTCCGAATGGGATCGTCTGTGGTGTTGGGGGCACCATCCATGGTCCTGGGGGGGTCAAGAAACAGACGTTTGGTTAGTGGATGCCACATACAGAGTGAATGGATAATGGATTCTGTGTGTGTGTGTGTACGTGTGTTTGTGTGTGTAGGTGTGTCAGCTAACTGTTTGAAGTAGTAGAAGTGTGGGGTCCTTCCGTGGTTCAAAGTGGTCCATCCATGGTCCTGGGGGGTCAGGAAACACAGACGTTTGGTTCGTGTATGCCACATACAGAGTGAATGGACAATGGATTCTGTGTGTGTGTGTACGTGTGTTTGTGTGTTGTGCAGGTGTGTCAGCTAACTGTTTGAAGCAGTAGAGGTGTGGGGTCCTTCCGTGGTCTGAATGGGATCGTCTGTGGTCTCAGGGGCACCATCCATGGTCCTGGGGGGGTCACAAGAAACACAGACGTTTGGTTAGTGGATGCCACATACAGAGTGAATGGATAATGGATTCTGTGTGTGTGTGTGTGTGTGTACGTATCTTTGTGTGTGTAGGTGTGTCAGGTAACTGTTTGAAGCAGTAGAGGTGTGGGGTCCTTCCATGGTCCGAATGGGATCGTCTGTGGTGTTGGGGGCACCATCCATGGTCCTGGGGGGGTCACAAGAAACACAGACGTTTGGTTAGTGGATGCCACATACAGAGTGAATGGATAATGGATTCTGTGTGTGTTTGTGTGTGTGTGTACGTATCTTTGTGTGTGTAGGTGTGTCAGGTAACTGTTTGAAGCAGTAGAGGTGTGGGGTCCTTCCATGGTCTGAATGGGATCGTCTGTGGTGTTGGGGGCACCATCCATGATCCTGGGGAGTCAAGAAACAGACGTTTGGTTCGTGGATGCCACAAACAAAGTGAATGGATAATGGATTCTGTGTGTGTGTGTACGTGTGTTTGTGTGTTATGTAGGTGTATCAGCTAACTGTTTGAAGCAGTAGATGTGTGGGGTTCTTCCGTGGTTCAAAGTGGTCCATCCATGGTCCTGGGGGGTTAAGAAACAGACGTTTGGTTAGTGGATGCCACATACAGAGTGAATGGATAATGGATTCTGTGTGTGTGTGTGTACGTGTGTTTGTGTGTTGTGTAGGTGTGTCAACTAGCTGTTTGAAGCAGTAGAGGTGTGGGGTCCTTCCGTGGTCCGAATGGGATCGTCTGTGGTCTCAGGGGCACCATCCATGGTCCTGGGGGGTCAAGAAACACAGACATTTGGTTGGTGGATGCCACATACAGAGTGAATGTATAATGGATTCTGTGTGTGTGTGTACGTGTATTTGTGTGTTGTGTAGGTGTGTCAACTGGCTGTTTGAAACAGTAGAGGTGTGGGGTCCTTCCGTGGTCCGAATGGGATCGTCTGTGGTGTTGGGGGCACCATCAATGGTCCTGGGGGGTCAAGAAACACAGACGTTTGGTTAGTGGATGCCACATACAGAGTGAATGGACAATGGATTGTGTGTGTGTGTGTGTGTGTGTGTACGTGTGTTTGTGTGTTGTGTAGGTGTGTCAACTGGCTGTTTGAAACAGTAGAGGTGTGGGGTCCTTCCGTGGTTCAAAGTGGTCCATCCATGGTCCTGGGGGGTCAAGAAACACAGACATTTGGTTCGTGGATGCCACATACAAAGTGAATGGATAATGGATTCTGTGTGTGTGTACGTGTTTGTGTGTAGGTGTGTCAACTAGCTGTTTGAAGCAGTAGAGGTGTGGGGTCCTTCAATGGTCCGAATGGGATCGTCTGTGGTGTTGGGGGCACCATCCATGATCCTGGGGGGTCACAGGAAACACAGACGTTTGGTTAGTGTATGCCACATACAGAGTGAATGGATAATGGATTCTGTGTGTGTGTGTGTACGTGTGTTTGTGTGTTGTGTAGGTGTATCAGCTAACTGTTTGAAGCAGTAGAGGTGTGGGGTTCTTCCGTGGTTCAAAGTGGTCCATCCATGGTCCTGGGGGGTCAAGAAACAGACGTTTGGTTCGTGGATGCCACATACAGAGTGAATGGATAATGGATTGTGTGTGTGTGTGTGTGTGTACGTGTGTTGTGCAGGTGTGTCAGCTAACTGTTTGAAGCAGTAGAGGTGTGGGGTCCTTCCGTGGTCCGCATGGGATCGTCTGTGGTCTCAGGGGCACCATCCATGGTTCTGGGGGGTCAAGAAACACAGACGTTTGGTTAGTGGATGCCACATACAGAGTGAATGGATAATGGATTCTGTGTGTGTTTGTGTGTGTGTGTACGTATCTTTGTGTGTGTAGGTGTGTCAGGTAACTGTTTGAAGCAGTAGAGGTGTGGGGTCCTTCCATGGTCTGAATGGGATCGTCTGTGGTGTTGGGGGCACCATCCATGATCCTGGGGAGTCAAGAAACAGACGTTTGGTTCGTGGATGCCACAAACAAAGTGAATGGATAATGGATTCTGTGTGTGTGTGTACGTGTGTTTGTGTGTTATGTAGGTGTATCAGCTAACTGTTTGAAGCAGTAGATGTGTGGGGTTCTTCCGTGGTTCAAAGTGGTCCATCCATGGTCCTGGGGGGTTAAGAAACAGACGTTTGGTTAGTGGATGCCACATACAGAGTGAATGGATAATGGATTCTGTGTGTGTGTGTGTACGTGTGTTTGTGTGTTGTGTAGGTGTGTCAACTAGCTGTTTGAAGCAGTAGAGGTGTGGGGTCCTTCCGTGGTCCGAATGGGATCGTCTGTGGTCTCAGGGGCACCATCCATGGTCCTGGGGGGTCAAGAAACACAGACATTTGGTTGGTGGATGCCACATACAGAGTGAATGTATAATGGATTCTGTGTGTGTGTGTACGTGTATTTGTGTGTTGTGTAGGTGTGTCAACTGGCTGTTTGAAACAGTAGAGGTGTGGGGTCCTTCCGTGGTCCGAATGGGATCGTCTGTGGTGTTGGGGGCACCATCAATGGTCCTGGGGGGTCAAGAAACACAGACGTTTGGTTAGTGGATGCCACATACAGAGTGAATGGACAATGGATTGTGTGTGTGTGTGTGTGTGTGTGTACGTGTGTTTGTGTGTTGTGTAGGTGTGTCAACTGGCTGTTTGAAACAGTAGAGGTGTGGGGTCCTTCCGTGGTTCAAAGTGGTCCATCCATGGTCCTGGGGGGTCAAGAAACACAGACATTTGGTTCGTGGATGCCACATACAAAGTGAATGGATAATGGATTCTGTGTGTGTGTACGTGTTTGTGTGTAGGTGTGTCAACTAGCTGTTTGAAGCAGTAGAGGTGTGGGGTCCTTCAATGGTCCGAATGGGATCGTCTGTGGTGTTGGGGGCACCATCCATGATCCTGGGGGGTCACAGGAAACACAGACGTTTGGTTAGTGTATGCCACATACAGAGTGAATGGATAATGGATTCTGTGTGTGTGTGTGTACGTGTGTTTGTGTGTTGTGTAGGTGTATCAGCTAACTGTTTGAAGCAGTAGAGGTGTGGGGTTCTTCCGTGGTTCAAAGTGGTCCATCCATGGTCCTGGGGGGTCAAGAAACAGACGTTTGGTTAGTGTATGCCACATACAGAGTGAATGGATAATGGATTCTGTGTGTGTGTGTGTACGTGTGTTTGTGTGTTGTGTAGGTGTATCAGCTAACTGTTTGAAGCAGTAGAGGTGTGGGGTTCTTCCGTGGTTCAAAGTGTTCCATCCATGGTCCTGGGGGGTCAAGAAACAGACGTTTGGTTCGTGGATGCCACATACAGAGTGAATGGATAATGGATTGTGTGTGTGTGTGTGTGTGTACGTGTGTTGTGCAGGTGTGTCAGCTAACTGTTTGAAGCAGTAGAGGTGTGGGGTCCTTCCGTGGTCCGCATGGGATCGTCTGTGGTCTCAGGGGCACCATCCATGGTTCTGGGGGGTCAAGAAACAGACGTTTGGTTAGTGGATGCCACATACAGAGTGAATGGATAATGGATTCTGTGTGTGTGTGTGTACGTGTGTTTGTGTGTTGTGTAGGTGGATCAGCTAACTGTTTGAAGCAGTAGAGGTGTGGGGTCCTTCCGTGGTCCGAATGGGATCGTCTGTGGTGTTGGGGGCACCATCCATGGTCCTGGGGGGTCAAGAAACAGACGTGTGGTTAGTGGATGCCACATACAGAGTGAATGGATAATGGATTCTGTGTGTGTGTGTGTACGTGTGTTTGTGTGTGTAGGTGTGTCAGCTAACTGTTTGAAGTAGTAGAAGTGTGGGGTCCTTCCGTGGTTCAAAGTGGTCCATCCATGGTCCTGGGGGGTCAGGAAACACAGACGTTTGGTTCGTGTATGCCACATACAGAGTGAATGGATAATGGATTCTGTGTGTGTGTGTACGTGTGTTTGTGTGTTGTGCAGGTGTGTCAGCTAACTGTTTGAAGCAGTAGAGGTGTGGGGTTCTTCCGTGGTCCGAATGGGATCGTCTGTGGTCTCAGGGGCACCATCCATGGTCCTGGGGGGGTCACAAGAAACACAGACGTTTGGTTAGTGGATGCCACATACAGAGTGAATGGATAATGGATTCTGTGTGTGTGTGTGTGTGTGTGTACGTGTCTTTGTGTGTGTAGGTGTGTCAGGTAACTGTTTGAAGCAGTAGAGGTGTGGGGTCCTTCCATGGTCCGAATGGGATCGTCTGTGGTGTTGGGGGCACCATCCATGATCCTGGGGAGTCAAGAAACAGGCGTTTGGTTAGTGGATGCCACATACAAAGTGAATGGATAATGGATTCTGTGTGAGTGTGTACGTGTGTTTGTGTGTTGTGTAGGTGTATCAGCTAACTGTTTGAAGCAGTAGAGGTGTGTGGTTCTTCCGTGGTTCAAAGTGGTCCGTCCATGGTCCTGGGGGGTCAAGAAACAGACGTTTGGTTAGTGGATGCCACATACAGAGTGAATGGATAATGGATTCTGTGTGTGTGTACGTGTGTTTGTGTGTTGTGTAGGTGTGTCAACTAGCTGTTTGAAGCAGTAGAGGTGTGGGGTCCTTCCGTGGTCCGAATGGGATCGTCTGTGATCTCAGGGGCACCATCCATGGTCCTGGTGGGTCACAGGAAACACAGACGTTTGGTTAGTGTATGCCACATACAGAGTGAATGGATAATGGATTCTGTGTGTGTGTGTACGTGTGTTTGTGTGTTGTGTAGGTGTATCAGCTAACTGTTTGAAGTAGTAGAGGTGTGGGGTCTTTCCGTGGTCCGAATGGGATCGTCTGTGGTGTTGGGGGCACCATCCATGGTCCTGGGGGGGTCAAGAAACAGACGTTTGGTGAGTGGATGCCACATACAGAGTGAATGGATAATGGATTCTGTGTGTGTGTGTGTACGTGTGTTTGTGTGTGTAGGTGTGTCAGCTAACTGTTTGAAGTAGTAGAAGTGTGGGGTCCTTCCGTGGTTCAAAGTGGTCCATCCATGGTCCTGGGGGGTCAGGAAACACAGACGTTTGGTTAGTGTATGCCACATACAGAGTGAATGGATAATGGATTCTGTGTGTGTGTGTGTGTGTACGTGTCTTTGTGTGTGTAGGTGTGTCAGGTAACTGTTTGAAGCAGTAGAGGTGTGGGGTCCTTCCATGGTCCGAATGGGATCGTCTGTTGTGTTGGGGGCACCATCCATGATCCTGGGGAGTCAAGAAACAGGCGTTTGGTTAGTGGATGCCACATACAAAGTGAATGGATAATGGATTCTGTGTGTGTGTGTACGTGTGTTTGTGTGTTGTGTAGGTGTATCAGCTAACTGTTTGAAGCAGTAGAGGTGTGGGGTTCTTCCGTGGTTCAAAGTGGTCCGTCCATGGTCCTGGGGGGTCAAGAAACAGACGTTTGGTTAGTGGATGCCACATACAGAGTGAATGGATAATGGATTCCGTGTGTGTGTACGTGTGTTTGTGTGTTGTGTAGGTGTGTCAACTAGCTGTTTGAAGCAGTCGAGGTGTGGGGTCCTTCCGTGGTCCGAATGGGATCGTCTGTGGTCTCAGGGGCACCATCCATGGTCCTGGGGGGTCAAGAAACAGACGTTTGGTTCGTGGATGCCACATACAGAGTGAATGGATAATGGATTCTGTGTGTGTGTGTACGTGTGTTTGTGTGTTGTGCAGGTGTGTCAGCTAACTGTTTGAAGCAGTAGAGGTGTGGGGTTCTTCCGTGGTCCGAATGGGATCGTCTGTGGTGTTGGGGGCACCATCCATGGTCCTGGGGGGGTCAAGAAACAGACGTTTGGTTAGTGGATGCCACATACAAAGTGAATGGATAATGGATTCTGTGTGTGTGTGTACGTGTGTTTGTGTGTTGTGTAGGTGTATCAGCTAACTGTTTGAAGCAGTAGAGGTGTGGGGTTCTTCCGTGGTTCAAAGTGGTCCGTCCATGGTCCTGGGGGGTCAAGAAACAGACGTTTGGTTAGTGGATGCCACATACAGAGTGAATGGATAATGGATTCCGTGTGTGTGTACGTGTGTTTGTGTGTTGTGTAGGTGTGTCAACTAGCTGTTTGAAGCAGTCGAGGTGTGGGGTCCTTCCGTGGTCCGAATGGGATCGTCTGTGGTCTCAGGGGCACCATCCATGGTCCTGGGGGGTCAAGAAACAGACGTTTGGTTCGTGGATGCCACATACAGAGTGAATGGATAATGGACTCTGTGTGTGTGTGTACGTGTGTTTGTGTGTTGTGCAGGTGTGTCAGCTAACTGTTTGAAGCAGTAGAGGTGTGGGGTTCTTCCGTGGTCCGAATGGGATCGTCTGTGGTGTTGGGGGCACCATCCATGGTCCTGGGGGGGTCAAGAAACAGACGTTTGGTTAGTGGATGCCACATACAGAGTGAATGGATAATGGATTCTGTGTGTGTGTGTGTGCGTGTACGTGTCTTTGTGTGTGTAGGTGTGTCAGGTAACTGTTTGAAGCAGTAGAGGTGTGGGGTCCTTCCATGGTCCGAATGGGATCGTCTGTGGTGTTGGGGGCACCATCCATGATCCTGGGGAGTCAAGAAACAGACGTTTGGTTCGTGGATGCCACATACAAAGTGAATGGATAATGGATTCTGTGTGTGTGTGTACGTGTGTTTGTGTGTTGTGTAGGTGTGTCAACTAGCTGTTTGAAGCAGTAGAGGTGTGGGGTCCTTCTGTGGTCCGAATGGGATCGTCTGTGGTCTCAGGGGCACCATCCATGGTCCTGGTGGGTCACAGGAAACACAGATGTTTGGTTAGTGTATGCCACATACAGAGTGAATGGATAATGGATTCTGTGTGTGTGTGTACGTGTGTTTGTGTGTTGTGTAGGTGTATCAGCTAACTGTTTGACGCAGTAGAGGTGTGGGGTCCTTCCGTGGTCCGAATGGGATCGTCTGTGGTGTTGGGGGCACCATCCATGGTCCTGGGGGGTCAAGAAACAGACGTTTGGTTGGTGGATTCCACATACAGAGTGAATGGATAATGCATTCTGTGTGTGTGTGTGTACGTGTGTTTGTGTGTGTAGGTGTGTCAGCTAACTGTTTGAAGTAGTAGAAGTGTGGGGTCCTTCCGTGGTTCAAAGTGGTCCATCCATGGTCCTGGGGGTCAAGAAACAGACGTTTGGTTAGTGGATGCCACATACAGAGTGAATGGATAATGGATTCTGTGTGTGTGTGTACGCGTGTTTGTGTGTTGTGCAGGTGTGTCAGCTAACTGTTTGAAGCAGTAGAGGTGTGGGGTTCTTCCGTGGTCCGAATGGGATCGTCTGTGGTCTCAGGGGCACCATCCATGGTCCTGGGGGGGTCACAAGAAACACAGACGTTTGGTTAGTGGATGCCACATACAGAGTGAATGGATAATGGATTCTGTGTGTGTGTGTGTGTGTGTACACGTGTCTTTGTGTGTGTAGGTGTGTCAGGTAACTGTTTGAAGCAGTAGAGGTGTGGGGTCCTTCCATGGTCCGAATGGGATCGTCTGTGGTGTTGGGGGCACCATCCATGATCCTGGGGAGTCAAGAAACAGACGTTTGGTTCGTGGATGCCACATACAAAGTGAATGGATAATGGATTCTGTGTGTGTGTGTACGTGTGTTTGTGTGTTGTGTAGGTGTATCAGCTAATTGTTTGAAGCAGTAGAGGTGTGGGGTCCTTCCGTGGTCCGAATGGGATCATCTGTGGTGTTGGGGGCACCATCCATGGTCCTGGGGGGGTCAAGAAACAGACGTTTGGTTGGTGGATTCCACATACAGAGTGAATGGATAATGGATTGTGTGTGTGTGTGTGTGTGTGTGTGTACGTGTGTTTGTGTATTGTGTAGGTGTGTCAACTGGCTGTTTGAAACAGTGGAGGTGTGGGGTCCTTCCGTGGTTCAAAGTGGTCCATCCATGGTCCTGGGGGGTCAAGAAACACAGACATTTGGTGAGTGGATGCCACATACAAAGTGAATGGATAATGGATTCTGTGTGTGTGTGTGTACGTGTGTTTGTGTGTTGGTGTGTCAACTAGCTGTTTGAAGCAGTAGAGCTGTGGGGTTATTCCGTGGTTCAAAGTGGTCCATCCATGGTCCTGGGGGGTCAAGAAAGAGACGTTTGGTTAGTGGATGCCACATACAAAGTGAATGGATAATGGATTCTGTGTGTGTGTGTGTACATGTGTTTGTGTGTAGGTGTGTCAACTAGCTGTTTGAAGCAGTAGAGCTGTGGGGTCCTTCCGTTGATTCAAAGTGGTCCATCCATGGTCCTGGGGGGTCAAGAAACAGACGTTTGGTTAGTGGATGCCACATACAGAGTGAATGGATAATGGATTGTGTGTGCGTGTGTACGTGTATTTGTGTGTTGTGTAGGTGTATCAGCTAACTGTTTGAAGCAGTAGAGGTGTGGGGTCCTTCCGTGGTCCGAATGGGATCGTCTGTGGTGTTGGGGGCACCATCCATGGTCCTGGGGGGTCAAGAAACACAGACGTTTGGTTAGTGGATGCCACATACAGAGTGAATGGACAATGGATTATGTGTGTGTGTGTGTACGTGTGTTTGTGTGTTGTGCAGGTGTGTCAGCTAACTGTTTGAAGCAGTAGAGGTGTGGGGTTCTTCCGTGGTCCGAATGGGATCGTCTGTGGTCTCAGGGGCACCATCCATGGTCCTGGAGGGTCAAGAAACACAGACATTTGTTGAGTGGATGCACATACAAAGTGAATGGATAATGCATTCTGTGTGTGTGTACGTGTTTGTGTGTAGGTGTGTCAACTAGCTGTTTGAAGCAGTAGAGGTGTGGGGTTCTTCCGTGGTTCAAAGTGGTCCATCCATGGTCCTGGGGGGTCAAGAAACAGACGTTTGGTTCGTGGATGCCACATACAGAGTGAATGGATAATGGATTATGTGTGTGTGTGTGTGTGTGTGTGTGTGTGTACGTGTGTTTGTGTATTGTGTAGGTGTGTCAACTAGCTGTTTGAAGCAGTAGAGGTGTGGGGTCCTTCCGTGGTCCGAATGGGATCGTCTGTGGTGTTGGGGGCACCATCCATGGTCCTGGGGGGTCACAAGAAACACAGACGTTTGGTTAGTGGATGCCACATACAGAGTGAATGGATAATGGATTCTGTGTGTGTGTGTGTACGTGTATTGTGCAGGTGTGTCAGCTAACTGTTTGAAGCAATAGAGGTGTGGGGTCCTTCCGTGGTCCGAATGGGATCGTCTGTGGTCTCAGGGGCACCATCCATGGTTCTGGGGGGTCAAGAAACAGACGTTTGGTTAGTGGATGCCACATACAGAGTGAATGGATAATGGATTCTGTGTTTGTGTGTGTACGTGTGTTTGTGTGTTGTGTAGGTGTATCAGCTAACTGTTTGAAGCAGTAGAGGTGTGGGGTCCTTCCGTGGTCCGAATGGGATCGTCTGTGGTGTTGGGGGCACCATCCATGGTCCTGGGGGGGTCAAGAAACAGACGTTTGGTTAGTGGATGCCACATACAGAGTGAATGGATAATGGATTCTGTGTGTGTGTGTGTACGTGTGTTTGTGTGTGTAGGTGTGTCAGCTAACTGTTTGAAGTAGCAGAAGTGTGGGGTCCTTCCGTGGTTCAAAGTGGTCCATCCATGGTCCTGGGGGGTCAGGAAACACAGACGTTTGGTTAGTGTATGCCACATACAGAGTGAATGGATAATGGATTGTCTGTGTGTGTGTGTACGTGTGTTTGTGTGTTGTGCAGGTGTGTCAGCTAACTGTTTGAAGCAGTAGAGGTGTGGGGTTCTTCCGTGGTCCGAATGGAATCGTCTGTGGTCTCAGGGGCACCATCCATGGTCCTGGAGGGTCAAGAAACACAGACATTTGGTGAGTGGATGCACATACAAAGTGAATGGATAATGGATTCTGTGTGTGTGTGTACGTGTGTTTGTGTGTTGTGTAGGTGTGTCAACTAGCTGTGTGAAGCAGTAGAGGTGTGGGGTTCTTCCGTGGTTCAAAGTGGTCCATCCATGGTCCTGGGGGGTCAAGAAACAGACGTTTGGTTAGTGGATGCCACATACAGAGTGAATGGATAATGGATTCTGTGTGTGTGTGTACGTGTGTTTGTGTGTTGTGCAGGTGTGTCAGCTAACTGTTTGAAGCAGTAGAGGTGTGGGGTTCTTCCGTGGTCCGAATGGGATCGTCTGTGGTCTCAGGGGCACCATCCATGGTCCTGGTGGGTCACAGGAAACACAGACGTTTGGTTAGTGTATGCCACATACAGAGTGAATGGATAATGGATTCTGTGTGTGTGTGTACGTGTGTTTGTGTGTTGTGTAGGTGTATCAGCTAACTGTTTGACGCAGTAGAGGTGTGGGGTCCTTCCGTGGTCCGAATGGGATCGTCTGTGGTGTTGGGGGCACCATCCATGGTCCTGGGGGGGTCAAGAAACAGACGTTTGGTTAGTGGATGCCACATACAGAGTGAATGGATAATGGATTCTGTGTGTGTGTGTGTACGTGTGTTTGTGTGTGTAGGTGTGTCAGCTAACTGTTTGAAGTAGTAGAAGTGTGGGGTCTTTCCGTGGTTCAAAGTGGTCCATCCATGGTCCTGGGGGGTCAGGAAACACAGACTTTTGGTTGGTGTATGCCACATACAGTGTGAATGGATAATGGATTCTGTGTGTGTGTGTACGTGTGTTTGTGTGTGCAGGTGTGTCAGCTAACTGTTTGAAACAGTAGAGGTGTGGGGTCCTTCCGTGGTCCGAATGGGATCGTCTGTGGTGTTGGGGGCACCATCCATGGTCCTGGGGGGTCAAGAAACACAGACGTTTGGTTAGTGGATGCCACATACAGAGTGAATGGATAATGGATTGTGTGTGTGTGTGTGTACGTTTGTTTGTGTATTGTGTAGGTGTGTCAACTGGCTGTTTGAAACAGTAGAGGTGTGGGGTCCTTCCGTGGTTCAAAGTGGTCCAGCCATGGTCCTGGGGGGTCAAGAAACACAGACATTTGGTTGGATGCCACATACAAAGTGAATGGATAATGGATTCTGTGTGTGTGTGTGTACGTGTGTTTGTGTGTAGGTGTGTCAGCTAACTGTTTGAAGCAGTAGAGGTGTGGGGTTCTTCCGTGGTTCAAAGTGGTCCATCCATGGTCCTGGGGGGTCAAGAAACAGACGTTTGGGTAGTGGATGCCACATACAGAGTGAATGGATAATGGACTCTGTGTGTGTGTGTACGTGTGTTTGTGTGTTGTGTAGGTGTGTCAACTAGCTGTTTGAAGCAGTAGAGGTGTGGGGTCCTTCCATGGTCCAAATGGGATCGTCTGTGGTGTTGGGGGCACCATCCATGGTCCTGGGGGGGTCACAAGAAACACAGACGTTTGGTTAGTGTATGCCACATACAGAGTGAATGGATAATGGATTCTGTGTGTGTGTGTACGTGTGTTTGTGTGTTGTGTAGGTGTGTCAACTAGCTGTTTGAAGCAGTAGAGGTGTGGGGTCCTTCCACGGTCCGAATGGGATCGTCTGTGGTCTCAGGGGCACCATCCAATGCTCCTGGGGGGTCAAGAAACACAGACGTTTGGTTAGTGGATGCCACATACAGAGTGAATGGATAATGGATTGTGTGTGTGTGTGTATGTGTGTTTGTGTATTGTGTAGGTGTGTCAACTGGCTGTTTGAAACAGTAGAGGTGTGGGGTCCTTCCGTGGTCCGAATGGGATCGTCTGTGGTGTTGGGGGCACCATCCATGGTCCTGGGGGGTCAAGAAACACAGACGTTTGGTTAGTGAATGCCACATACAGAGTGAATGGATAATGGATTGTGTGTGTGTGTGTGTACGTTTGTTTGTGTATTGTGTAGGTGTGTCAACTGGCTGTTTGAAACAGTAGAGGTGTGGGGTCCTTCCGTGGTCCGAATGGGATCTTCTGTGGTCTCAGGGGCACCATCCATGGTCCTGGGGGGTCAAGAAACACAGACATTTGGTTAGTGGATGCCACATACAAAGTGAATGGATAATGGATTCTGTGTGTGTGTGTGTACGTGTGTTTGTGTGTTGTGTAGGTGTGTCAGCTAACTGTTTGAAGCAGTAGAGGTGTGGGGTTCTTCCGTGGTCCGAATGGGATCGTCTGTGGTGTTGGGGGCACCATCCATGGTCATGGGGGGGTCAAGAAACAGACGTTTGGTTAGTGGATGCCACATACAGAGTGAATGGATAATGGATTCTGTGTGTGTGTGTGTACGTGTGTTTGTGCGTAGGTGTGTCAACTAGCTGTTTGAAGCAGTAGAGCTGTGGGGTTCTTCCGTGGTTCAAAGTGGTCCATCCATGGTCCTGGGGGGTCAGGAAACACAGACGTTTGGTTCGTGGATGCCACATACAGAGTGAATGGATAATGGATTGTGTGTGTGTGTGTACGTGTGTTGTGTAGGTGTGTCAGCTAACTGTTTGAAGCAGTAGAGGTGTGGGGTCCTTCCGTGGTCCAAATGGGATCGTCTGTGGTGTTGGGGGCACCATCCATGTTCCTGGGGGGTCAAGAAACACAGACGTTTGGTTAGTGGATGCCACATACAGAGTGAATGGATAATGGATTCTGTGTGTGTGTGTACGTGTCTTTGTGTGTGTAGGTGTGTCAGGTAACTGTTTGAAGCAGTAGAGGTGTGGGGTCCTTCCATGGTCCGAATGGGATCGTCTGTGGTGTTGGGGGCACCATCCATGATCCTGGGGGGTCAAGAAACAGACGTTTGGTTAGTGGATGCCACATACAGAGTGAATGGATAATGGATTCTGTGTGTGTGTGTGTACGTGTGTTTGTGTGTTGTGTAGGTGTGTCAACAAGCTGTTTGAAGCAGTAGAGGTGTGGGGTCCTTCCGTGGTCCGAATGGGATCGTCTGTGGTCTCAGGGGCACCATCCATGGTCCTGGTGGGTCACAGGAAACACATACGTTTGGTTAGTGGATGCCACATACAGAGTGAATGGATAATGGATTCTGTGTGTGTGTGTACTTGTGTTTGTGTGTAAGTGTGTCAACTGGCTGTTTGAAGCAGTAGAGGTGTGGGGTCCTTCCGTGGTCCGAATGGGATCGTCTGTGGTCTCAGGGGCACCATCCATGGTCCTGGTGGGTCACAGGAAACACAGACGTTTGGTTAGTGGATGCCACATACAGAGTGAATGGATAATGGATTGTGTGTGTGTGTGTGTACGTGTGTTTGTGTATTGTGTAGGTGTGTCAACTGGCTGTTTGAAACAGTAGAGGTGTGGGGTCCTTCCGTGGTCCGAAAGGGATCGTCTGTGGTGTTGGGGGCACCATCCATGGTCCTGGGGGGTCAAGAAACACAGACGTTTGGTTAGTGGATGCCACATACAGAGTGAATGGATAATGGATTGTGTGTGTGTGTGTGTACGTTTGTTTGTGTATTGTGTAGGTGTGTCAACTGGCTGTTTGAAACAGTAGAGGTGTGGGGTCCTTCCGTGGTTCAAAGTGGTCCATCCATGGTGCTGGGGGGTCAAGAAACACAGACATTTGGTTGGATGCCACATACAAAGTGAATGGATAATGGATTCTGTGTGTGTGTGTGTACGTGTGTTTGTGTGTAGGTGTGTCAGCTAACTGTTTGAAGCAGTAGAGGTGTGGGGTTCTTCTGTGGTTCAAAGTGGTCCATCCATGGTCCTGGGGGGTCAAGAAACAGACGTTTGGGTAGTGGATGCCACATACAGAGTGAATGGATAATGGATTCTGTGTGCGTGTGTACGTGTGTTTGTGTATTGTGTAGGTGTGTCAACTGGCTGTTTGAAACAGTAGAGGTGTGGGGTCCTTCCGTGGTTCAAAGTGGTCCATCCATGGTCCTGGGGGGTCAAGAAACAGACGTTTGGTTAGTGGATGCCACATACAGAGTGAATGGATAATGGATTCTCTGTGTGTGTGTACTTGTGTTTGTGTGTAGGTGTGTCAACTGGCTGTTTGAAGCAGTAGAGGTGTGGGGTCCTTTCGTGGTCCGAATGGGATCGTCTGTGGTGTTGGGGGCACCATCCATGGTCCTGGGGGGTCAAGAAACACAGACATTTGGTGAGTGGATGCACATACAAAGTGAATGGACAATGGATTCTGTGTGTGTGTGTGTGTGTGTACGTGTCTTTGTTTTGTGTAGGTGTATCAGCTAACTGTTTGAAGCAGTAGAGATGTGGGGTTCTTCCATGGTCCGAATGGGATCGTCTGTGGTCTCAGGGGCACCATCCATGGTCCTGGGGGGTCAAGAAACACAGACATTTGGTTAGTGGATGCCACATACAGAGTGAATGGATAATGGATTGTGTGTGTGTGTGTACGTGTGTTTGTGTATTGTGTAGGTGTGTCAACTGGCTGTTTGAAACAGTAGAGGTGTGGGGTCCTTCCGTGGTCCGAATGGGATCTTCTGTGGTCTCAGGGGCACCATCCATGGTCCTGGGGGGTCAAGAAACACAGACATTTGGTTAGTGGATGCCACATACAAAGTGAATGGATAATGGATTCTGTGTGTGTGTGTGTACGTGTGTTTGTGTGTTGTGTAGGTGTGTCAGCTAACTGTTTGAAGCAGTAGAGGTGTGGGGTTCTTCCGTGGTCCGAATGGGATCGTCTGTGGTGTTGGGGGCACCATCCATGGTCATGGGGGGGTCAAGAAACAGACGTTTGGTTAGTGGATGCCACATACAGAGTGAATGGATAATGGATTATGTGTGTGTGTGTGTACGTGTGTTTGTGTGTAGGTGTGTCAACTAGCTGTTTGAAGCAGTAGAGCTGTGGGGTTCTTCCGTGGTTCAAAGTGGTCCATCCATGGTCCTGGGGGGTCAGGAAACACAGACGTTTGGTTAGTGGATGCCACATACAGAGTGAATGGATAATGGATTGTGTGTGTGTGTGTACGTGTGTTTGTGTGTTGTGCAGGTGTGTCAGCTAACTGTTTGAAGCAGTAGAGGTGTGGGGTTCTTCCGTGGTCCGAATGGGATCGTCTGTGGTCTCAGGGGCACCATCCATGGTCCTGGAGGGTCAAGAAACACAGACATTTGGTTAGTGGATGCACATACAAAGTGAATGGATAATGGATTCTGTGTGTGTGTGTACGTGTGTTTGTGTGTTGTGTAGGTGTGTCAACTAGCTGTTTGAAGCAGTAGAGGTGTGGAGTCCTTCCATGGTCCGAATGGGATCGTCTGTGGTGTTAGGGGCACCATCCATGGTCCTGGGGGGGTCACAAGAAACACAGACGTTTGGTTAGTGGATGCCACATACAGAGTGAATGGATAATGGATTCTGTGTGTGTGTGTGTGTGTGTGTGTGTACGTATCTTTGTGTGTGTAGGTGTGTCAGGTAACTGTTTGAAGCAGTAGAGATGTGGGGTCCTTCCATGGTCCGAATGGGATCGTCTGTGGTGTTGGGGGCACCATCCATGATCCTGGGGAGTCAAGAAACAGACGTTTGGTTAGTGGATGCCACATACAAAGTGAATGGATAATGGATTCTGTGTGTGTGTGTACGTGTGTTTGTGTGTTGTGTAGGTGTGTCAACTAGCTGTTTGAAGCAGTAGAGGTGTGGGGTCCTTCCGTGGTCCGAATGGGATCGTCTGTGGTCTCAGGGGCACCATCCATGGTCCTGGTGGGTCACAGGAAACACAGACGTTTGGTTAGTGTATGCCACATACAGAGTGAATGGATAATGGATTCTGTGTGTGTGTGTACGTGTGTTTATGTGTTGTGTAGGTGTATCAGCTAACTGTTTGACGCAGTAGAGGTGTGGGGTCCTTCCGTGGTCCGAATGGGATCGTCTGTGGTGTTGGGGGCACCATCCATGGTCCTGGGGGGGTCAAGAAACAGACGTTTGGTTAGTGGATGCCACATACAGAGTGAATGGATAATGGATTCTGTGTGCGTGTGTACGTGTGTTTGTGTATTGTGTAGGTGTGTCAACTGGCTGTTTGAAACAGTAGAGGTGTGGGGTCCTTCCGTGGTTCAAAGTGGTCCATCCATGGTCCTGGGGGGTCAAGAAACAGACGTTTGGTTAGTGGATGCCACATACAGAGTGAATGGATCATGGATTCTCTGTGTGTGTGTACTTGTGTTTGTGTGTAGGTGTGTCAACTGGCTGTTTGAAGCAGTAGAGGTGTGGGGTCCTTCCGTGGTCCGAATGGGATCGTCTGTGGTGTTGGGGGCACCATCCATGGTCATGGGGGCGTCAAGAAACAGACGTTTGGTTCGTGGATGCCACATACAGAGTGAATGGATAATGGATTCTGTGTGTGTGTGTGTACGTGTGTTTGTGTGTAGGTGTGTCAACTAGCTGTTTGAAGCAGTAGAGCTGTGGGGTTCTTCCGTGGTTCAAAGTGGTCCATCCATGGTCCTGGGGGGTCAGGAAACACAGACGTTTGGTTAGTGGATGCCACATACAGAGTGAATGGATAATGGATTGTGTGTGTGTGTGTACGTGTGTTTGTGTGTTGTGCAGGTGTGTCAGCTAACTGTTTGAAGCAGTAGAGGTGTGGGGTTCTTCCGTGGTCCGAATGGGATCGTCTGTGGTCTCAGGGGCACCATCCATGGTCCTGGAGGGTCAAGAAACACAGACATTTGGTTAGTGGATGCACATACAAAGTGAATGGATAATGGATTCTGTGTGTGTGTGTACGTGTGTTTGTGTGTTGTGTAGGTGTGTCAACTAGCTGTTTGAAGCAGTAGAGGTGTGGAGTCCTTCCATGGTCCGAATGGGATCATCTGTGGTGTTGGGGGCACCATCCATGGTCATGGGGGCGTCAAGAAACAGACGTTTGGTTAGTGGATGCCACATACAGAGTGAATGGATAATGGATTCTGTGTGTGTGTGTGTACGTGTGTTTGTGTGTGTAGGTGTGTCAGCTAACTGTTTGAAGTAGTAGAAGTGTGGGGTCCTTCCGTGGTTCAAAGTGGTCCATCCATGGTCCTGGGGGGTCAGGAAACACAGACGTTTGGTTAGTGTATGCCACATACAGTGTGAATGGATAATGGATTCTGTGTGTGTGTGTGTGTGTGTACATGTGTTTGTGTGTAGGTGTGTCAACTAGCTGTTTGAAGCAGTAGAGGTGTGGGGTCCTTCCGTGGTTCAAAGTGGTCCATCCATGGTCCTGGGGGGTCAAGAAAGAGACGTTTGGTTCGTGGATGCCACATACAAAGTGAATGGATAATGGATTCTGTGTGTGTGTGTGTACGTGTGTTTGTGTGTAGGTGTGTCAACTAGCTGTTTGAAGCAGTAGAGGTGTGGGGTCCTTCCGTGGTCCAAATGGGATCGTCTGTGGTGTTGGGGGCACCATCCATGTTCCTGGGGGGTCAAGAAACACAGACGTTTGGTTCGTGGATGCCACATACAGAGTGAATGGATAATGGATTCTGTGTGTGTGTGTGTACGTGTGTTTGTGTGTTGTGTAGGTGTGTCAACAAGCTGTTTGAAGCAGTAGAGGTGTGGGGTCCTTCCGTGGTCCGAATGGGATCGTCTGTGGTCTCAGGGGCACCATCCATGGTCCTGGTGGGTCACAGGAAACACATACGTTTGGTTAGTGGATGCCACATACAGAGTGAATGGATAATGGATTCTGTGTGTGTGTGTACTTGTGTTTGTGTGTAGGTGTGTCAACTGGCTGTTTGAAGCAGTAGAGGTGTGGGGTCCTTCCGTGGTCCGAATGGGATCGTCTGTGGTCTCAGGGGCACCATCCATGGTCCTGGTGGGTCACAGGAAACACAGACGTTTGGTTAGTGGATGCCACATACAGAGTGAATGGATAATGGATTCTGTGTGTGTGTGTACTTGTGTTTGTGTGTAGGTGTGTCAACTGGCTGTTTGAAACAGTAGAGGTGTGGGGTCCTTCCGTGGTCCAAATGGGATCGTCTGTGGTCTCAGGGGCACCATCCATGGTCCTGGGGGGTCAAGAAACACAGACGTTTGGTTAGTGGATGCCACATACAGAGTGAATGGATAATGGATTGTGTGTGTGTGTGTGCGTACGTGTGTTTGTGTGTAGGTGTGTCAACTGGCTGTTTGAAACAGTAGAGGTGTGGGGTTCTTCCGTGGTCCGAATGGGATCGTCTGTGGTGTTGGGGGCACCATCCATGGTCCTGGGGGGTCAAGAAACACAGACATTTGGTTAGTGGATGCCACATACAAAGTGAATGGATAATGGATTCTGTGTGTGTGTGTGTACGTGTGTTTGTGTGTTGTGTAGGTGTGTCAGCGAACTGTTTGAAGCAGTAGAGGTGTGGGGTTCTTCCGTGGTTCAAAGTGGTCCATCCATGGTCCTGGGGGGTCAAGAAACAGACGTTTGGTTAGTGGATGCCACATACAGAGTGAATGGATAATGGATTCTGTGTGTGTGTGTGTGTACGTGTGTTTGTGTGTGCAGGTGTGTCAGGTAACTGTTTGAAGCAGTAGAGGTGTGGGGTCCTTCCATGGTCCGAATGGGATCGTCTGTGGTGTTGGGGGCACCATCCATGATCCTGGGGAGTCAAGAAACAGACGTTTGGTTAGTGGATGCCACATACAAAGTGAATGGAGAATGGATTCTGTGTGTGTGTGTACGTGTGTTTGTGTGTTGTGTAGGTGTATCAGCTAACTGTTTGAAGCAGTAGAGGTGTGGGGTTCTTCCGTGGTTCAAAGTGGTCCGTCCATGGTCCTGGGGGGTCAAGAAACAGACGTTTGGTTAGTGGATGCCACATACAGAGTGAATGGATAATGGATTCTGTGTGTGTTTGTGTACGTGTGTTTGTGTGTTGTGTAGGTGTGTCAACTAGCTCTTTGAAGCAGTAGAGGTGTGGGGTCCTTCCGTGGTCCGAATGGGATCGTCTGTGGTCTCAGGGGCACCATCCATGGTCCTGGTGGGTCACAGGAAACACAGACGTTTGGTTAGTGTATGCCACATACAGAGTGAATGGATAATGGATTCTGTGTGTGTGTGTACGTGTGTTTGTGTGTTGTGCAGGTGTGTCAGCTAACTGTTTGAAGCAGTAGAGGTGTGGGGTTCTTCCGTGGTCCGAATGGGATCGTCTGTGGTCTCAGGGGCACCATCCATGGTCCTGGAGGGTCAAGAAACACAGACATTTGGTTAGTGGATGCACATACAAAGTGAATGGATAATGGATTCTGTGTGTGTGTGTACGTGTGTTTGTGTGTTGTGTAGGTGTGTCAACTAGCTGTTTGAACCAGTAGAGGTGTGGGGTTCTTCCGTGGTTCAAAGTGGTCCATCCATGGTCCTGGGGAGTCAAGAAACAGACGTTTGGTTCGTGGATGCCACATACAGAGTGAATGGAAAATGGATTATGTGTGTGTGTGTGTGTGTGTGTGTACGTGTGTTTGTGTATTGTGTAGGTGTGTCAACTGGCTGTTTGAAGCAGTAGAGGTGTGGGGTCCTTCCGTGGTCCGAATGGGATCGTCTGTGGTGTTGGGGGCACCATCCATGGTCCTGGGGGGTCACAAGAAACACAGACGTTTGGTTAGTGGATGCCACATACAGAGTGAATGGATAATGGATTCTGTGTGTGTGTGTGTACGTGTGTTGTGCAGGTGTGACAGCTAACTGTTTGAAGCAGTAGAGGTGTGGGGTCCTTCCGTGGTCCGAATGGGATCGTCTGTGGTGTTGGGGGCACCATCCATGGTCCTGGGGGGGTCAAGAAACAGACGTTTGGTTAGTGGATGCCACATACAGAGTGAATGGATAATGGATTCTGTGTGTGTGTGTGTACGTGTGTTTGTGTGTTGTGTAGGTGTATCAGCTAACTGTTTGAAGCAGTAGAGGTGTGGGGTCCTTCCGTGGTCCGAATGGGATCGTCTGTGGTGTTGGGGGCACCATCCATGGTCCTGGGGGGGTCAAGAAACAGACGTTTGGTTAGTGTATGCCACATACAGAGTGAATGGATAATGGATTCTGTGTGTGTGTGTACGTGTGTTTGTGTGTTGTGCAGGTGTGTCAGCTAACTGTTTGAAGCAGTAGAGGTGTGGGGTTCTTCCGTGGTCCGAATGGGATCGTCTGTGGTCTCAGGGGCACCATCCATGGTCCTGGAGGGTCAAGAAAGACAGACATTTGGTTCGTGGATGCACATACAAAGTGAATGGATAATGGATTCTGTGTGTGTGTGTACGTGTGTTTGTGTGTTGTGTAGGTGTATCAGCTAACTGTTTGAAGCAGTGGAGGTGTGGGGTTCTTCCGTGGTTCAAAGTGGTCCATCCATGGTCCTGGGGGGTCAAGAAACAGACGTTTGGTTAGTGGATGCCACATACAAAGTGAATGGATAATGGATTCTGTGTGTGTGTGTGTATGTGTGTTTGTGTGTGTAGGTGTGTCAGCTAACTGTTTGAAGTAGTAGAAGTGTGGGGTCCTTCCGTGGTTCAAAGTGGTCCATCCATGGTCCTGGGGGGTCAGGAAACACAGACGTTTGGTTAGTGTATGCCACATACAGAGTGAATGGATAATGGATTCTGTGTGTGTGTGTACGTGTGTTTGTGTGTTGTGCAGGTGTGTCAGCTAACTGTTTGAAGCAGTAGAGGTGTGGGGTTCTTCCGTGGTCCGAATGGGATCGTCTGTGGTCTCAGGGGCACCATCCATGGTCCTGGAGGGTCAAGAAACACAGACATTTGGTCAGTGGATGCCACATACAGAGTGAATGGATAATGGATTCTGTGTGTGTGTGTGTGTGTGTACGTATCTTTGTGTGTGTAGGTGTGTCAGGTAACTGTTTGAAGCAGTAGAGGTGTGGGGTCCTTCCATGGTCCGAATGGGATCGTCTGTGGTGTTGGGGGCACCATCCATGATCCTGGGGAGCCAAGAAACAGACGTTTGGTTAGTGGATGCCACATACAAAGTGAATGGATAATGGATTCTGTGTGTGTGTGTACGTGTGTTTGTGTGTTGTGTAGGTGTATCAGCTAACTGTTTGAAGCAGTAGAGCTGTGGGGTTCTTCCGTGGTTCAAAGTGGTCCATCCATGGTCCTGGGGGGTCAAGAAACAGACGTTTGGTTAGTGGATGCCACATACAGAGTGAATGGATCATGGATTCTGTGTGTGTGTGTGTACGTGTGTTTGTGTGTTGTGTAGGTGTGTCAACTAGCTGTTTGAAGCAGTAGAGGTGTGGGGTCCTTCCGTGGTCCGAATGGGATCGTCTGTGGTCTCAGGGGCACCATCCATGGTCCTGGTGGGTCACAGGAAACACAGACGTTTGGTTAGTGTATGCCACATACAGAGTGAATGGATAATGGATTCTGTGTGTGTGCGTACGTGTGTTTGTGTGTTGTGTAGGTGTATCAGCTAACTGTTTGAAGTAGTAGAGGTGTGGGGTCCTTCCGTGGTCCGAATGGGATCGTCTGTGGTGTTGGGGGCACCATCCATGGTCCTGGGGGGGTCAAGAAACAGACGTTTGGTTGGTGGATGCCACATACAGAGTGAATGGATAATGGATTCTGTGTGTGTGTGTGTATGTGTGTTTGTGTGTGTAGGTGTGTCAGCTAACTGTTTGAAGTAGTAGAAGTGTGGGGTCCTTCTGTGGTTCAAAGTGGTCCATCCATGGTCCTGGGGGGTCAGGAAACACAGACGTTTGGTTAGTGTATGCCACATACAGAGTGAATGGATAATGGATTCTGTGTGTGTGTGTACGTGTGTTTGTGTGTTGTGCAGGTGTGTCAGCTAACTGTTTGAAGCAGTGGAGGTGTGGGGTTCTTCCGTGGTCCGAATGGGATCGTCTGTGGTCTCAGGGGCACCATCCATGGTCCTGGAGTGTCAAGAAACACAGACATTTGGTGAGTGGATGCACATACAAAGTGAATGGATAATGGATTCTGTGTGTGTGTGTACGTGTGTTTGTGTGTTGTGTAGGTGTGTCAACTAGCTGTTTGAAGCAGTAGAGGTGTGGGGTCCTTCCATGGTCCGAATGGGATCGTCTGTGGTGTTGGGGGCACCATCCATGATCCTGGGGAGTCAAGAAACAGACGTTTGGTTAGTGGATGCCACATACAAAGTGAATGGATAATGGATTCTGTGTGTGTGTGTACGTGTGTTTGTGTGGTGTGTAGGTGTATCAGCTAACTGTTTGAAGCAGTAGAGGTGTGGGGTTCTTCCGTGGTTCAAAGTGGTCCGTCCATGGTCCTGGGGGGTCAAGAAACAGACGTTTGGTTAGTGGATGCCACATACAGAGTGAATGGATAATGGATTCTGTGTGTGTGTGTGTACGTGTGTTTGTGTGTAGGTGTGTCAACTAGCTGTTTGAAGCAGTAGAGGTGTGGGGTCCTTCCATGGTCCGAATGGGATCGTCTGTGGTGTTGGGGGCACCATCCATGGTCCTGGGGGGGTCACAAGAAACACAGACGTTTGGTTAGTGGATGCCACATACAGAGTGAATGGATAATGGATTCTGTGTGTGTGTGTGTGTGTGTGTACGTATCTTTGTGTGTGTAGGTGTGTCAGTTAACTGTTTGAAGCAGTAGAGGTGTGGGGTCCTTCCATGGTCCGAATGGGATCGTCTGTGGTGTTGGGGGCACCATCCATGATCCTGGAGAGTCAAGAAACAGACGTTTGGTTAGTGGATGCCACATACAAAGTGAATGGATAATGGATTCTGTGTGTGTGTGTGTATGTGTGTTTGTGTGTGTAGGTGTGTCAGCTAACTGTTTGAAGTAGTAGAAGTGTGGGGTCCTTCCGTGGTTCAAAGTGGTCCATCCATGGTCCTGGGGGGTCAGGAAACACAGACGTTTGGTTTGTGTATGCCACATACAGAGTGAATGGATAATGGATTCTGTGTGTGTGTGTACGTGTGTTTGTGTGTTGTGCAGGTGTGTCAGCTAACTGTTTGAAGCAGTAGAGGTGTGGGGTTCTTCCGTGGTCCGAATGGGATCGTCTGTGGTCTCAGGGGCACCATCCATGGTCCTGGAGGGTCAAGAAACACAGACATTTGGTTAGTGGATGCACATACAAAGTGAATGGATAATGGATTCTGTGTGTGTGTGTATGTGTGTTTGTGTGTTGTGTAGGTGTGTCAACTAGCTGTTTGAAGCAGTAGAGGTGTGGAGTCCTTCCATGGTCCGAATGGGATCGTCTGTGGTGTTGGGGGCACCATCCATGGTCCTGGGGGGGTCACAAGAAACACAGATGTTTGGTCAGTGGATGCCACATACAGAGTGAATGGATAATGGATTCTGTGTGTGTGTGTGTGTGTGTACGTATCTTTGTGTGTGTAGGTGTGTCAGGTAACTGTTTGAAGCAGTAGAGGTGTGGGGTCCTTCCATGGTCCGAATGGGATCGTCTGTGGTGTTGGGGGCACCATCCATGATCCTGGGGAGCCAAGAAACAGATGTTTGGTTAGTGGATGCCACATACAAAGTGAATGGATAATGGATTCTGTGTGTGTGTGTACGTGTGTTTGTGTGTTGTGTAGGTGTATCAGCTAACTGTTTGAAGCAGTAGAGCTGTGGGGTTCTTCCGTGGTTCAAAGTGGTCCATCCATGGTCCTGGGGGGTCAAGAAACAGACGTTTGGTTAGTGGATGCCACATACAGAGTGAATGGATCATGGATTCTGTGTGTGTGTGTGTACGTGTGTTTGTGTGTTGTGTAGGTGTGTCAACTAGCTGTTTGAAGCAGTAGAGGTGTGGGGTCCTTCCGTGGTCCGAATGGGATCGTCTGTGGTCTCAGGGGCACCATCCATGGTCCTGGTGGGTCACAGGAAACACAGACGTTTGGTTAGTGGATGCCACATACAGAGTGAATGGATAATGGATTCTGTGTGTGTGCGTACGTGTGTTTGTGTGTTGTGTAGGTGTATCAGCTAACTGTTTGAAGTAGTAGAGGTGTGGGGTCCTTCCGTGGTCCGAATGGGATCGTTTGTGGTGTTGGGGGCACCATCCATGGTCCTGGGGGGGTCAAGAAACAGACGTTTGGTTGGTGGATGCCACATACAGAGTGAATGGATAATGGATTCTGTGTGTGTGTGTGTATGTGTGTTTGTGTGTGTAGGTGTGTCAGCTAACTGTTTGAAGTAGTAGAAGTGTGGGGTCCTTCTGTGGTTCAAAGTGGTCCATCCATGGTCCTGGGGGGTCAGGAAACACAGACGTTTGGTTAGTGTATGCCACATACGGAGTGAATGGATAATGGATTCTGTGTGTGTGTGTACGTGTGTTTGTGTGTTGTGCAGGTGTGTCAGCTAACTGTTTGAAGCAGTGGAGGTGTGGGGTTCTTCCGTGGTCCGAATGGGATCGTCTGTGGTCTCAGGGGCACCATCCATGGTCCTGGAGTGTCAAGAAACACAGACATTTGGTGAGTGGATGCACATACAAAGTGAATGGATAATGGATTCTGTGTGTGTGTGTACGTGTGTTTGTGTGTTGTGTAGGTGTGTCAACTAGCTGTTTGAAGCAGTAGAGGTGTGGGGTCCTTCCATGGTCCGAATGGGATCGTCTGTGGTGTTGGGGGCACCATCCATGGTCCTGGGGGGGTCACAAGAAACACAGACGTTTGGTTAGTGGATGCCACATACAAAGTGAATGGATAATGGATTCTGTGTGTGTGTGTACGTGTGTTTGTGTGGTGTGTAGGTGTATCAGCTAACTGTTTGAAGCAGTAGAGGTGTGGGGTTCTTCCGTGGTTCAAAGTGGTCCGTCCATGGTCCTGGGGGGTCAAGAAACAGACGTTTGGTTAGTGGATGCCACATACAGAGTGAATGGATAATGGATTCTGTGTGTGTGTGTGTACGTGTGTTTGTGTGTAGGTGTGTCAACTAGCTGTTTGAAGCAGTAGAGGTGTGGGGTCCTTCCATGGTCCGAATGGGATCGTCTGTGGTGTTGGGGGCACCATCCATGATCCTGGGGAGTCAAGAAACAGACGTTTGGTTAGTGGATGCCACATACAAAGTGAATGGATAATGGATTCTGTGTGTGTGTGTACGTGTGTTTGTGTGTTGTGTAGGTGTATCAGCTAACTGTTTGAAGCAGTAGAGGTGTGGGGTTCTTCCGTGGTTCAAAGTGGTCCATCCATGGTCCTGGGGGGTCAAGAAACAGACGTTTGGTTAGTGGATGCCACATACAGAGTGAATGGATAATGGATTCTGTGTGTGCGTGTGTACGTGTATTTGTGTGTTGTGTAGGTGTATCAGCTAACTGTTTGAAGCAGTAGAGGTGTGGGGTCCTTCCGTGGTCCGAATGGGATCGTCTGTGGTGTTGGGGGCACTATCCATGGTCCTGGGGGGTCAAGAAACACAGACGTTTGGTTAGTGGATGCCACATACAGAGTGAATGGATAATGGATTCTGTGTGTCTGTGTGTCTGTGTGTACGTGTGTTTGTGTGTTGTGTAGGTGTATCAGCTAACTGTTTGAAGCAGTAGAGGTGTGGGGTTCTTCCATGGTTCAAAGTGGTCCATCCATGGTCCTGGGGGGTCAAGAAACAGACGTTTGGTTAGTGTATGCCACATACAGAGTGAATGGATAATGGATTGTCTGTGTGTGTGTGTACGTGTGTTTGTGTGTTGTGCAGGTGTATCAGCTAATTGTTTGAAGCAGTAGAGGTGTGGGGTCCTTCCGTGGTCCGAATGGGATCGTCTGTGGTGTTGGGGGCACCATCCATGGTCCTGGAGGGGTCACAAGAAACACAGACGTTTGGTTAGTGGATGCCACATACAGAGTGAATGGATAATGGATTCTGTGTGTGCGTGTGTGTGTGTACGTGTGTTTGTGTATTGTGTAGGTGTGTCAACTAGCTGTTTGAAGCAGTAGAGGTGTGGGGTCCTTCGTGGTCCGAATGGGATCGTCTGTGGTCTCAGGGGCACCATCCATGGTCCTGGGGGGGGTCAAGAAACACAGACGTTTGGTTAGTGGATGCCACATACAAAGTGAATGAATAATGGGTTCTGTGTGTGTGTGTGTACGTGTGTTTGTGTGTTGTGTAGGTGTGTCAACTAGCTGTTTGAAGCAGTAGAGGTGTGGGGTTCTTCCGTGGTTAAAAGTGGTCCATCCATGGTCCTGGGGGGTCACAGGAAACACAGACGTTTGGTTAGTGGATGCCACATACAGAGTGAATGGATAATGGATTCTGTGTGTGTGTGTACGTGTATTTGTGTGTTGTGTAGGTGTATCAGCTAACTGTTTGAAGCAGTAGAGGTGTGGGGTTCTTCCGTGGTTCAAAGTGGTCCATCTATGGTCCTGGGGCGTCAAGAAACAGACGTTTGGTTAGTGGATGCCACATACAGAGTGAATGGATAATGGATTCTGTGTGTGTGTACGTGTATTTGTGTGTTGTGTAGGTGTATCAGCTAACTGTTTGAAGCAGTAGAGGTGTGGGGTTCTTCCGTGGTCCGAATGGGATCTTCTGTGGTCTCAGGGGCACCATCCATGGTCCTGGGGGGTCAAGAAACACAGACGTTTGGTTCGTGGATGCCACATACAAAGTGAATGGATAATGGATTGTGTGTGTGTGTGTACGTGTGTTTGTGTATTGTGTAGGTGTGTCAACTGGCTGTTTGAAACAGTAGAGGTGTGGGGTCCTTCCGTGGTTCAAAGTGGTCCATCCATGGTCCTGGGGGGTCAGGAAACACAGACGTTTGGTTAGTGTATGCCACATACAGAGTGAATGGACAATGGATTCTGTGTGTGTGTGTACGTGTGTTTGTGTGTTGTGCAGGTGTGTCAGCTAACTGTTTGAAGCAGTAGAGGTGTGGGGTTCTTCCGTGGTTCAAAGTGGTCCATCCATGGTCCTGGGGGGTCAAGAAACAGACGTTTGGTTAGTGGATGCCACATACAGAGTGAATGGATAATGGATTCTGTGTGTGCGTGTGTACGTGTATTTGTGTGTTGTGTAGGTGTATCAGCTAACTGTTTGAAGCAGTAGAGGTGTGGGGTCCTTCCGTGGTCCGAATGGGATCGTCTGTGGTGTTGGGGGCACTATCCATGGTCCTGGAGGGTCAAGAAACACAGACATTTGGTTAGTGGATGCACATACAAAGTGAATGGATAATGGATTCTGTGTGTGTGTACGTGTTTGTGTGTAGGTGTGTCAACTAGCTGTTTGAAGCAGTAGAGGTGTGGGGTCCTTCAATGGTCCGAATGGGATCGTCTGTGGTGTTGGGGGCACCATCCATGGTCCTGGGGGGTCACAAGAAACACAGACGTTTGGTTAGTGGATGCCACATACAGAGTGAATGGATAATGGATTCTGTGTGTCTGTGTGTCTGTGTGTACGTGTGTTTGTGTGTTGTGTAGGTGTATCAGCTAACTGTTTGAAGCAGTAGAGGTGTGGGGTTCTTCCATGGTTCAAAGTGGTCCATCCATGGTCCTGGGGGGTCAAGAAACAGACGTTTGGTTCGTGGATGCCACATACAGAGTGAATGGATAATGGATTATGTGTGTGTGTGTGTGTGTGTGTGTGTACGTGTGTTTGTGTATTGTGTAGGTGTGTCAACTGGCTGTTTGAAGCAGTAGAGGTGTGGGGTCCTTCCGTGGTCCGAATGGGATCGTCTGTGGTGTTGGGGGCACCATCCATGGTCCTGGGGGGTCACAAGAAACACAGACGTTTGGTTAGTGGATGCCACATACAGAGTGAATGGATAATGGATTCTGTGTGTGCGTGTACGTGTGTTTGTGTGTTGTGTAGGTGTGTCAACTAGCTGTTTGAAGCAGTAGAGGTGTGGGGTTCTTCCGTGGTTCAAAGTGGTCCATCCATGGTCCTGGGGGGTCAAGAAACAGACGTTTGGTTAGTGTATGCCACATACAGAGTGAATGGATAATGGATTGTCTGTGTGTGTGTGTACGTGTGTTTGTGTGTTGTGCAGGTGTATCAGCTAATTGTTTGAAGCAGTAGAGGTGTGGGGTCCTTCCGTGGTCCGAATGGGATCGTCTGTGGTCTCAGGGGCACCATCCATGGTCCTGGGGGGGGTCAAGAAACACAGACGTTTGGTTAGTGGATGCCACATACAAAGTGAATGAATAATGGGTTCTGTGTGTGTGTGTGTACGTGTGTTTGTGTGTTGTGTAGGTGTGTCAACTAGCTGTTTGAAGCAGTAGAGGTGTGGGGTTCTTCCGTGGTTAAAAGTGGTCCATCCATGGTCCTGGGGGGTCACAGGAAACACAGACGTTTGGTTAGTGGATGCCACATACAGAGTGAATGGATAATGGATTCTGTGTGTGTGTGTACGTGTATTTGTGTGTTGTGTAGGTGTATCAGCTAACTGTTTGAAGCAGTAGAGGTGTGGGGTTCTTCCGTGGTTCAAAGTGGTCCATCTATGGTCCTGGGGCGTCAAGAAACAGACGTTTGGTTAGTGGATGCCACATACAGAGTGAATGGATAATGGATTCTGTGTGTGTGTACGTGTATTTGTGTGTTGTGTAGGTGTATCAGCTAACTGTTTGAAGCAGTAGAGGTGTGGGGTTCTTCCGTGGTCCGAATGGGATCTTCTGTGGTCTCAGGGGCACCATCCATGGTCCTGGGGGGTCAAGAAACACAGACGTTTGGTTCGTGGATGCCACATACAAAGTGAATGGATAATGGATTGTGTGTGTGTGTGTACGTGTGTTTGTGTATTGTGTAGGTGTGTCAACTGGCTGTTTGAAACAGTAGAGGTGTGGGGTCCTTCCGTGGTTCAAAGTGGTCCATCCATGGTCCTGGGGGGTCAGGAAACACAGACGTTTGGTTAGTGTATGCCACATACAGAGTGAATGGACAATGGATTCTGTGTGTGTGTGTACGTGTGTTTGTGTGTTGTGCAGGTGTGTCAGCTAACTGTTTGAAGCAGTAGAGGTGTGGGGTTCTTCCGTGGTCCGAATGGGATCGTCTGTGGTGTTGGGGGCACCATCCATGGTCCTGGAGGGTCAAGAAACACAGACATTTGGTTCGTGGATGCACATACAAAGTGAATGGATAATGGATTCTGTGTGTGTGTGTGTGTGTGTGTGTACGTGTGTTTGTGTGTGTAGGTGTGTCAGCTAACTGTTTGAAGCAGTAGAGGTGTGGGGTCCTTCCATGGTCCGAATGGGATCGTCTGTGGTGTTGGGGGCACCATCCATGGTCCTGGGGGGTCAAGAAACACAGACATTTGGTTAGTGGATGCCACATACAGAGTGAATGTATAATGGATTCTGTGTGTGTGTGTACGTGTATTTGTGTGTAGGTGTGTCAACTGGCTGTTTGAAGCAGTAGAGGTGTGGGGTCCTTCCGTGGTCCAAATGGGATCGTCTGTGGTCTCAGGGGCACCATCCATGGTCCTGGGGGGTCAAGAAACACAGACATGTGGTTAGTGGATGCCACATACAGAGTGAATGTATAATGGATTCTGTGTGTGTGTGTACGTGTATTTGTGTGTTGTGTAGGTGTGTCAACTGGCTGTTTGAAACAGTGGAGGTGTGGGGTCCTTCCGTGGTCCGAATGGGATCGTCTGTGGTGTTGGGGGCACCATCAATGGTCCTGGGGGGTCAAGAAACACAGACATTTGGTTAGTGGATGCCACATACAAAGTGAATGGATAATGGATTCTGTGTGTGTGTGTGTACGTGTGTTTGTGTGTAGGTGTGTCAACTAGCTGTTTGAAGCAGTAGAGCTGTGGGGTTCTTCCGTGGTTCAAAGTGGTCCATCCATGGTCCTGGGTGGTCAAGAAACAGACGTTTGGTTCGTGGATGCCACATACAAAGTGAATGGATAATGGATTCTGTGTGTGTGTGTGTGTGTACATGTGTTTGTGTGTGTAGTTGTGTCAACTAGCTGTTTGAAGCAGTAGAGCTGTGGGGTTCTTCCGTGGTTCAAAGTGGTCCATCCATGGTCCTGGGGGGTCAAGAAACAGACGTTTGGTTCGTGGATGCCACATACAGAGTGAATGGACAATGGATTGTGTGTGTGTGTGTGTACGTGTGTTGTGCAGGTGTGTCAGCTAACTGTTTGAAGCAGTAGAGGTGTGGGGTCCTTCCGTGGTCCGCATGGGATCGTCTGTGGTCTCAGGGGCACCATCCATGGTTCTAGGGGGTCAAGAAACAGACGTTTGGTTAGTGGATGCCACATACAGAGTGAATGGATAATGGATTCTGGGTGTGTGTGTGTACGTGTGTTTGTGTGTTGTGTAGGTGGATCAGCTAACTGTTTGAAGCAGTAGAGGTGTGGGGTCCTTCCGTGGTCCGAATGGGATCGTCTGTGGTGTTGGGGGCACCATCCATGGTCCTGGGGGGTCAAGAAACAGACGTTTGGTTAGTGGATGCCACATACAGAGTGAATGGATAATGGATTCTGTGTGTGTGTGTGTACGTGTGTTTGTGTGTTGTGTAGGTGTGTCAACTAGCTGTTTGAAGCAGTAGAGGTGTGGGGTTCTTCCGTGGTTCAAAGTGGTCCATCCATGGTCCTGGGGGGTCAAGAAACAGACGTTTGGTTAGTGTATGCCACATACAGAGTGAATGGATAATGGATTCTGTGTGTGTGTGTACGGGTGTTTGTGTGTTGTGCAGTTGTGTCAGCTAACTGTTTGAAGCAGTAGAGGTGTGGGGTTCTTCCGTGGTCCGAATGGGATCGTCTGTGGTCTCAGGGGCACCATCCATGGTCCTGGAGGGTCAAGAAACACAGACATTTGGTTAGTGGATGCACATACAAAGTGAATGGATAATGGATTCCGTGTGTGTGTGTACGTGTATTTGTGTGTTGTGTAGGTGTATCAGCTAATTGTTTGAAGCAGTAGAGGTGTGGGGTCCTTCCGTGGTCCGAATGGGATCGTCTGTGGTGTTGGGGGCACCATCCATGGTCCTGGGGGGGTCAAGAAACAGACGTTTGGTTGGTGGATGCCACATACAGAGTGAATGGATAATGCATTCTGTGTGTGTGTGTGTACGTGTGTTTGTGTGTGTAGGTGTGTCAGCTAACTGTTTGAAGTAGTAGAAGTGTGGGGTCCTTCCGTGGTCCGAATGGGATCGTCTGTGGTGTTGGGGGCACCATCCATGGTCCTGGGGGGTCAAGAAACAGACGTTTGGTTAGTGGATGCCACATACAGAGTGAATGGATAATGGATTCTGTGTGTGTGTGTGTGTACGTGTGTTTGTGTGTTGTGTAGGTGTGTCAACTAGCTGTTTGAAGCAGTAGAGGTGTGGGGTTCTTCCGTGGTTCAAAGTGGTCCATCCATGGTCCTGGGGGGTCAAGAAACAGACGTTTGGTTAGTGTATGCCACATACAGAGTGAATGGATAATGGATTCTGTGTGTGTGTGTACGGGTGTTTGTCTGTTGTGCAGTTGTGTCAGCTAACTGTTTGAAGCAGTAGAGGTGTGGGGTTCTTCCGTGGTCCGAATGGGATCGTCTGTGGTCTCAGGGGCACCATCCATGGTCCTGGAGGGTCAAGAAACACAGACATTTGGTTAGTGGATGCACATACAAAGTGAATGGATAATGGATTCTGTGTGTGTGTGTACGTGTGTTTGTGTGTGTGGGTGTGTCAGCTAACTGTTTGAAGCAGTAGAGGTGTGGGGTCCTTCCATGGTCCAAATGGGATCGTCTGTGGTGTTGGGGGCACCATCCATGATCCTGGGGGGTCAAGAAACAGACGTTTGGTTCGTGGATGCCACATACAAAGTGAATGGATAATGGATTCTGTGTGTGTGTGTACGTGTATTTGTGTGTTGTGTAGGTGTGTCAGCTAACTGTTTGAAACAGTAGAGGTGTGGGGTCCTTCCGTGGTCCGAATGGGATCGTCTGTGGTGTTGGGGGCACCATCAATGGTCCTGGGGGGTCAAGAAACACAGACGTTTGGTTAGTGGATGCCACATACAGAGTGAATGGATAATGGATTGTGTGTGTGTGTGTGTGTACGTGTGTTTGTGTATTGTGTAGGTGTGTCAACTGGCTGTTTGAAACAGTAGAGGTGTGGGGTCCTTCCGTGGTTCAAAGTGGTCCATCCATGGTCCTGGGGGGTCAAGAAAGAGACGTTTGGTTCGTGGATGCCACATACAAAGTGAATGGATAATGGATTCTGTGTGTGTGTACGTGTGTTTGTGTGTTGTGCAGGTGTGTCAGCTAACTGTTTGAAGCAGTAGAGGTGTGGGGTTCTTCCGTAGTTCAAAGTGGTCCATCCATGGTCCTGGGGGGTCAAGAAACAGACGTTTGGTTCGTGGATGACACATACAAAGTGAATGGATAATGGATTCTGTTTGTGTGTGTGTACGTGTGTTTGTGTGTAGGTGTGTCAACTAGCTGTTTGAAGCAGTAGAGCTGTGGGGTTATTCCCGTGGTTCAAAGTGGTCCATCCATGGTCCTGGGGGGTCAAGAAAGAGACGTTTGTTTTGTGTATGCCACATACAAAGTGAATGGATAATGGATTCTGTGTGTGTGTGTACGTGTGTTTGTGTATTGTGCAGGTGTGTCAGCTAACTGTTTGAAGCAGTAGAGGTGTGGGGTTCTTCCGTAGTTCAAAGTGGTCCATCCATGGTCCTGGGGGGTCAAGAAACACAGACATTTGGTTGGATGCCACATACAAAGTGAATGGATATTGGATTCTGTGTGTGTGTGTGTGTAGGTGTGTCAGCTAGCTGTTTGAAGCAGTAGAGGTGTGGGGTTCTTCCCTGGTTCAAAGTGGTCCATCCATGGTCCTGGGGGGTCAGGAAACACAGACGTTTGGTTAGTGTATGCCACATACAGAGTGAATGGATAATGGATTCTGTGTGTGTGTGTGTACGTGTGTTTGTGTGTTGTGCAGGTGTGTCAGCTAACTGTTTGAAGCAGTAGAGGTGTGGGGTTCTTCCGTGGTCCGAATGGGATCGTCTGTGGTGTTGGGGGCACCATCCATGGTCCTGGAGGGTCAAGAAACACAGACATTTGGTTAGTGGATGCACATACAAAGTGAATGGATAATGGATTCTGTGTGTGTGTGTGTGTGTGTGTACGTGTGTTTGTGTATTGTGTAGGTGTGTCAACTGGCTGTTTGAAACAGTCGAGGTGTGGGGTCCTTCCGTGGTTCAAAGTGGTCCATCCAGTGAATGGATAATGGGTGTCAAGAAAGAGACGTTTGGTTAGTGGATGCCACATACAAAGTGAATGGATAATGGATTCTGTGTGTGTGTGTGTGTGTGTGTGTACGTGTGTTTGTGTGTGTAGGTGTGTCAGCTAACTGTTTGAAGCAGTAGAGGTGTGGGGTCCTTCCATGGTCCGAATGGGATCGTCTGTGGTGTTGGGGGCACCATCCATGGTCCTGGGAGGGTCACAAGAAACACAGACGTTTGGTTAGTGGATGCCACATACAGAGTGAATGGATAATGGATTCTGTGTGTGTGTGTACTTGTGTTTGTGTGTAGGTGTGTCAACTGGCTGTTTGAAGCAGTAGAGGTGTGGGGTCCTTCCGTGGTCCAAATGGGATCGTCTGTGGTCTCAGGGGCACCATCCATGGTTCTGGGGGGTCAAGAAACAGACGTTTGGTTCGTGGATGCCACATACAGAGTGAATGGATAATGGATTCTGGGTGTGTGTGTGTACGTGTGTTTGTGTGTTGTGTAGGTGGATCAGCTAACTGTTTGAAGCAGTAGAGGTGTGGGGTCCTTCCGTGGTCCGAATGGGATCGTCTGTGGTGTTGGGGGCACCATCCATGGTCCTGGGGGGTCAAGAAACAGACGTTTGGTTAGTGGATGCCACATACAGAGTGAATGGATAATGGATTCTGTGTGTGTGTGTGTGTACGTGTGTTTGTGTGTTGTGTAGGTGTGTCAACTAGCTGTTTGAAGCAGTAGAGGTGTGGGGTTCTTCCGTGGTTCAAAGTGGTCCATCCATGGTCCTGGGGGGTCAAGAAACAGACGTTTGGTTCGTGGATGCCACATACAAAGTGAATGGATAATGGATTCTGTGTGTGTGTACGTGTGTTTGTGTGTTGTGCAGGTGTGTCAGCTAACTGTTTGAAGCAGTAGAGGTGTGGGGTTCTTCCGTAGTTCAAAGTGGTCCATCCATGGTCCTGGGGGGTCAAGAAACAGACGTTTGGTTCGTGGATGACACATACAAAGTGAATGGATAATGGATTCTGTTTGTGTGTGTGTACGTGTGTTTGTGTGTAGGTGTGTCAACTAGCTGTTTGAAGCAGTAGAGCTGTGGGGTTATTCCCGTGGTTCAAAGTGGTCCATCCATGGTCCTGGGGGGTCAAGAAAGAGACGTTTGTTTTGTGTATGCCACATACAAAGTGAATGGATAATGGATTCTGTGTGTGTGTGTACGTGTGTTTGTGTATTGTGCAGGTGTGTCAGCTAACTGTTTGAAGCAGTAGAGGTGTGGGGTTCTTCCCTGGTTCAAAGTGGTCCATCCATGGTCCTGGGGGGTCAGGAAACACAGACGTTTGGTTAGTGTATGCCACATACAGAGTGAATGGATAATGGATTCTGTGTGTGTGTGTGTACGTGTGTTTGTGTGTTGTGCAGGTGTGTCAGCTAACTGTTTGAAGCAGTAGAGGTGTGGGGTTCTTCCGTGGTCCGAATGGGATCGTCTGTGGTGTTGGGGGCACCATCCATGGTCCTGGAGGGTCAAGAAACACAGACATTTGGTTAGTGGATGCACATACAAAGTGAATGGATAATGGATTCTGTGTGTGTGTGTGTGTGTGTGTACGTGTGTTTGTGTGTGTGGGTGTGTCAGCTAACTGTTTGAAGCAGTAGAGGTGTGGGGTCCTTCCATGGTCCAAATGGGATCGTCTGTGGTGTTGGGGGCACCATCCATGATCCTGGGGGGTCAAGAAACAGACCTTTGGTTCGTGGATGCCACATACAAAGTGAATGGATAATGGATTCTGTGTGTGTGTGTACGTGTATTTGTGTGTTGTGTAGGTGTGTCAGCTAACTGTTTGAAACAGTAGAGGTGTGGGGTCCTTCCGTGGTCCGAATGGGATCGTCTGTGGTGTTGGGGGCACCATCAATGGTCCTGGGGGGTCAAGAAACACAGACGTTTGGTTAGTGGATGCCACATACAGAGTGAATGGATAATGGATTGTGTGTGTGTGTGTGTGTGTGTGTACGTGTGTTTGTGTATTGTGTAGGTGTGTCAACTGGCTGTTTGAAACAGTCGAGGTGTGGGGTCCTTCCGTGGTTCAAAGTGGTCCATCCAGTGAATGGATAATGGGTGTCAAGAAAGAGACGTTTGGTTAGTGGATGCCACATACAAAGTGAATGGATAATGGATTCTGTGTGTGTGTGTGTGTGTGTGTGTACGTGTGTTTGTGTGTGTAGGTGTGTCAGCTAACTGTTTGAAGCAGTAGAGGTGTGGGGTCCTTCCATGGTCCGAATGGGATCGTCTGTGGTGTTGGGGGCACCATCCATGGTCCTGGGAGGGTCACAAGAAACACAGACGTTTGGTTAGTGGATGCCACATACAGAGTGAATGGATAATGGATTCTGTGTGTGTGTGTACTTGTGTTTGTGTGTAGGTGTGTCAACTGGCTGTTTGAAGCAGTAGAGGTGTGGGGTCCTTCCGTGGTCCAAATGGGATCGTCTGTGGTCTCAGGGGCACCATCCATGGTTCTGGGGGGTCAAGAAACAGACGTTTGGTTCGTGGATGCCACATACAGAGTGAATGGATAATGGATTCTGGGTGTGTGTGTGTACGTGTGTTTGTGTGTTGTGTAGGTGGATCAGCTAACTGTTTGAAGCAGTAGAGGTGTGGGGTCCTTCCGTGGTCCGAATGGGATCGTCTGTGGTGTTGGGGGCACCATCCATGGTCCTGGGGGGTCAAGAAACAGACGTTTGGTTAGTGGATGCCACATACAGAGTGAATGGATAATGGATTCTGTGTGTGTGTGTGTGTACGTGTGTTTGTGTGTTGTGTAGGTGTGTCAACTAGCTGTTTGAAGCAGTAGAGGTGTGGGGTTCTTCCGTGGTTCAAAGTGGTCCATCCATGGTCCTGGGGGGTCAAGAAAGAGACGTTTGGTTCGTGGATGCCACATACAAAGTGAATGGATAATGGATTCTGTGTGTGTGTACGTGTGTTTGTGTGTTGTGCAGGTGTGTCAGCTAACTGTTTGAAGCAGTAGAGGTGTGGGGTCCTTCCGTGGTCCAAATGGGATCGTCTGTGGTCTCAGGGGCACCATCCATGGTTCTGGGGGGTCAAGAAACAGACGTTTGGTTCGTGGATGCCACATACAGAGTGAATGGATAATGGATTCTGGGTGTGTGTGTGTACGTGTGTTTGTGTGTTGTGTAGGTGGATCAGCTAACTGTTTGAAGCAGTAGAGGTGTGGGGTTCTTCCGTGGTTCAAAGTGGTCCATCCATGGTCCTGGGGGGTCAAGAAACAGACGTTTGGTTCGTGGATGCCACATACAAAGTGAATGGATAATGGATTCTGTGTGTGTGTACGTGTGTTTGTGTGTTGTGCAGGTGTGTCAGCTAACTGTTTGAAGCAGTAGAGGTGTGGGGTTCTTCCGTAGTTCAAAGTGGTCCATCCATGGTCCTGGGGGGTCAAGAAACAGACGTTTGGTTCGTGGATGACACATACAAAGTGAATGGATAATGGATTCTGTTTGTGTGTGTGTACGTGTGTTTGTGTGTAGGTGTGTCAACTAGCTGTTTGAAGCAGTAGAGCTGTGGGGTTATTCCCGTGGTTCAAAGTGGTCCATCCATGGTCCTGGGGGGTCAAGAAAGAGACGTTTGTTTTGTGTATGCCACATACAAAGTGAATGGATAATGGATTCTGTGTGTGTGTGTACGTGTGTTTGTGTATTGTGCAGGTGTGTCAGCTAACTGTTTGAAGCAGTAGAGGTGTGGGGTTCTTCCGTAGTTCAAAGTGGTCCATCCATGGTCCTGGGGGGTCAAGAAACACAGACATTTGGTTGGATGCCACATACAAAGTGAATGGATATTGGATTCTGTGTGTGTGTGTGTGTAGGTGTGTCAGCTAGCTGTTTGAAGCAGTAGAGGTGTGGGGTTCTTCCCTGGTTCAAAGTGGTCCATCCATGGTCCTGGGGGGTCAGGAAACACAGACGTTTGGTTAGTGTATGCCACATACAGAGTGAATGGATAATGGATTCTGTGTGTGTGTGTGTACGTGTGTTTGTGTGTTGTGCAGGTGTGTCAGCTAACTGTTTGAAGCAGTAGAGGTGTGGGGTTCTTCCGTGGTCCGAATGGGATCGTCTGTGGTGTTGGGGGCACCATCCATGGTCCTGGAGGGTCAAGAAACACAGACATTTGGTTAGTGGATGCACATACAAAGTGAATGGATAATGGATTCTGTGTGTGTGTGTGTGTGTGTGTACGTGTGTTTGTGTGTGTGGGTGTGTCAGCTAACTGTTTGAAGCAGTAGAGGTGTGGGGTCCTTCCATGGTCCAAATGGGATCGTCTGTGGTGTTGGGGGCACCATCCATGATCCTGGGGGGTCAAGAAACAGACCTTTGGTTCGTGGATGCCACATACAAAGTGAATGGATAATGGATTCTGTGTGTGTGTGTACGTGTATTTGTGTGTTGTGTAGGTGTGTCAGCTAACTGTTTGAAACAGTAGAGGTGTGGGGTCCTTCCGTGGTCCGAATGGGATCGTCTGTGGTGTTGGGGGCACCATCAATGGTCCTGGGGGGTCAAGAAACACAGACGTTTGGTTAGTGGATGCCACATACAGAGTGAATGGATAATGGATTGTGTGTGTGTGTGTGTGTGTGTACGTGTGTTTGTGTATTGTGTAGGTGTGTCAACTGGCTGTTTGAAACAGTCGAGGTGTGGGGTCCTTCCGTGGTTCAAAGTGGTCCATCCAGTGAATGGATAATGGGTGTCAAGAAAGAGACGTTTGGTTAGTGGATGCCACATACAAAGTGAATGGATAATGGATTCTGTGTGTGTGTGTGTGTGTGTGTGTACGTGTGTTTGTGTGTGTAGGTGTGTCAGCTAACTGTTTGAAGCAGTAGAGGTGTGGGGTCCTTCCATGGTCCGAATGGGATCGTCTGTGGTGTTGGGGGCACCATCCATGGTCCTGGGAGGGTCACAAGAAACACAGACGTTTGGTTAGTGGATGCCACATACAGAGTGAATGGATAATGGATTCTGTGTGTGTGTGTACTTGTGTTTGTGTGTAGGTGTGTCAACTGGCTGTTTGAAGCAGTAGAGGTGTGGGGTCCTTCCGTGGTCCAAATGGGATCGTCTGTGGTCTCAGGGGCACCATCCATGGTTCTGGGGGGTCAAGAAACAGACGTTTGGTTCGTGGATGCCACATACAGAGTGAATGGATAATGGATTCTGGGTGTGTGTGTGTACGTGTGTTTGTGTGTTGTGTAGGTGGATCAGCTAACTGTTTGAAGCAGTAGAGGTGTGGGGTCCTTCCGTGGTCCGAATGGGATCGTCTGTGGTGTTGGGGGCACCATCCATGGTCCTGGGGGGTCAAGAAACAGACGTTTGGTTAGTGGATGCCACATACAGAGTGAATGGATAATGGATTCTGTGTGTGTGTGTGTGTACGTGTGTTTGTGTGTTGTGTAGGTGTGTCAACTAGCTGTTTGAAGCAGTAGAGGTGTGGGGTTCTTCCGTGGTTCAAAGTGGTCCATCCATGGTCCTGGGGGGTCAAGAAAGAGACGTTTGGTTCGTGGATGCCACATACAAAGTGAATGGATAATGGATTCTGTGTGTGTGTACGTGTGTTTGTGTGTTGTGCAGGTGTGTCAGCTAACTGTTTGAAGCAGTAGAGGTGTGGGGTTCTTCCGTGGTCCGAATGGGATCGTCTGTGGTCTCAGGGGCACCATCCATGGTCCTGGAGGGTCAAGAAACACAGACATTTGGTTAGTGGATGCACATACAAAGTGAATGGATAATGGATTCCGTGTGTGTGTGTACGTGTATTTGTGTGTTGTGTAGGTGTATCAGCTAATTGTTTGAAGCAGTAGAGGTGTGGGGTCCTACCGTGGTCCGAATGGGATCGTCTGTGGTGTTGGGGGCACCATCCATGGTCCTGGGGGGTCAAGAAACACAGACGTTTGGTTAGTGGATGCCACATACAGAGTGAATGGATAATGGATTCTGTGTGTGTGTGTGTACGTGTGTTTGTGTGTTGTGCAGGTGTGTCAGCTAACTGTTTGAAGCAGTAGAGGTGTGGGGTTCTTCCGTGGTCCGAATGGGATCGTCTGTGGTCTCAGGGGCACCATCCATGGTCCTGGAGGGTCAAGAAACACAGACATTTGGTTAGTGGATGCACATACAAAGTGAATGGATAATGGATTCTGTGTGTGTGTGTGTGTGTGTGTGTACGTGTGTTTGTGTGTGTGGGTGTGTCAGCTAACTGTTTGAAGCAGTAGAGGTGTGGGGTCCTTCCATGGTCCAAATGGGATCGTCTGTGGTGTTGGGGGCACCATCCATGATCCTGGGGGGTCAAGAAACAGACGTTTGGTTCGTGGATGCCACATACAAAGTGAATGGATAATGGATTCTGTGTGTGTGTGTACGTGTATTTGTGTGTTGTGTAGGTGTGTCAGCTAACTGTTTGAAACAGTAGAGGTGTGGGGTCCTTCCGTGGTCCGAATGGGATCGTCTGTGGTGTTGGGGGCACCATCAATGGTCCTGGGGGGTCAAGAAACACAGACGTTTGGTTAGTGGATGCCACATACAGAGTGAATGGATAATGGATTGTGTGTGTGTGTGTGTGTACGTGTGTTTGTGTATTGTGTAGGTGTGTCAACTGGCTGTTTGAAACAGTAGAGGTGTGGGGTCCTTCCGTGGTTCAAAGTGGTCCATCCATGGTCCTGGGGGGTCAAGAAAGAGACGTTTGGTTCGTGGATGCCACATACAAAGTGAATGGATAATGGATTCTGTGTGTGTGTACGTGTGTTTGTGTGTTGTGCAGGTGTGTCAGCTAACTGTTTGAAGCAGTAGAGGTGTGGGGTTCTTCCGTAGTTCAAAGTGGTCCATCCATGGTCCTGGGGGGTCAAGAAACAGACGTTTGGTTCGTGGATGACACATACAAAGTGAATGGATAATGGATTCTGTTTGTGTGTGTGTACGTGTGTTTGTGTGTAGGTGTGTCAACTAGCTGTTTGAAGCAGTAGAGCTGTGGGGTTATTCCCGTGGTTCAAAGTGGTCCATCCATGGTCCTGGGGGGTCAAGAAAGAGACGTTTGTTTTGTGTATGCCACATACAAAGTGAATGGATAATGGATTCTGTGTGTGTGTGTACGTGTGTTTGTGTATTGTGCAGGTGTGTCAGCTAACTGTTTGAAGCAGTAGAGGTGTGGGGTTCTTCCGTGGTCCGAATGGGATCGTCTGTGGTGTTGGGGGCACCATCCATGGTCCTGGAGGGTCAAGAAACACAGACATTTGGTTAGTGGATGCACATACAAAGTGAATGGATAATGGATTCTGTGTGTGTGTGTGTGTGTGTACGTGTGTTTGTGTGTGTGGGTGTGTCAGCTAACTGTTTCAAGCAGTAGAGGTGTGGGGTCCTTCCATGGTCCAAATGGGATCGTCTGTGGTGTTGGGGGCACCATCCATGATCCTGGGGGGTCAAGAAACAGACCTTTGGTTCGTGGATGCCACATACAAAGTGAATGGATAATGGATTCTGTGTGTGTGTGTACGTGTATTTGTGTGTTGTGTAGGTGTGTCAGCTAACTGTTTGAAACAGTAGAGGTGTGGGGTCCTTCCGTGGTCCGAATGGGATCGTCTGTGGTGTTGGGGGCACCATCAATGGTCCTGGGGGGTCAAGAAACACAGACGTTTGGTTAGTGGATGCCACATACAGAGTGAATGGATAATGGATTGTGTGTGTGTGTGTGTGTACGTGTGTTTGTGTATTGTGTAGGTGTGTCAACTGGCTGTTTGAAGCAGTGGAGGTATGGGGTCCTTCTGTGGTCCGAATGGGATCGTCTGTGGTGTTGTGGGCACCATCCATGGTCCTGGGGGGGGTCAAGAAACACAGACGTTTGGTTAGTGGATAATAATCCACAGGGGGTGCAGATGATGGGGGTTGCAGCAGCAGGGAGGTCTGGGTGGGGGGAGGGGTGAATGGCTGGTCAAACCTGTTAAAAAACAAGTTCAGCTCATTCACCCACTTTTGGTCCCCCTCAGGCTGTTGGTTGGGCCCCTTGCACCCAGAAATCGCCTTGAGGCCCTTCCAGACCCCGACGGTGTTATTCTGCTGCAGCTGGTCCTCCATCCTCACCCTGTAGACATCTTTCCCCTCCCTGATCTTCATCCTCAGCTCCCTCTGCACAGTCCTCAGCTCCTCTTTGTTGCCAGATCTAAAAACCCTCTTCTTCTCCTTGAGGAGGGCCTTTATCTCTGGAGAGATCCAGATAAGATAAGATAAGATAAAATAAGATAATCCTTTGTTAGTCCCTCAGTGGGGAAATTACAGGATTACAGCAGCATTGCTCACAAGTAATAAATGAAGATAAAAAATAAAGTAGTATAAATAAACTAAACAGTAAACAGTCATAAAAATATGACAGTAAAGAAGAATACAAAATATACCAGTATATACAGACGGAGTAAAAATGTAAAATGTAAGATAATACTTAAACGTATTGGATATTGCACGGGATTGACATGAAGAAGACTATTAAATATACCAGTATATACAGGTGGAGGCGGAGGCAGAGTAAAATGTAAAATGTAAGATAATACTTAAACGTATTTGATATTGCACAGGATTGACAGTAAAGAAGAATATTAATTAAGATAATCCTTTATTAGTCCCTCAGTGGGGAAATTACAAGATTACAGCAGCATCGCTCACAAGTAATAAATGAAGATAAAAAAATCAAGTAGTATAAATAGACTAAACAGTAAACAGTAGTAAAAAATATGACAGTAAAGAAGAATACAAAATATACCAGTATGTACAGACGGAGTAAAAATGTGAAATGTAAGATAATACTTAAACGTATTTGATATTGCACAGGATTGACAGTAAAGAAGACGATTAAATATACCAGTATATACAGGCGGAGGCGGAGTAAAAATGTAAAATGTAAGATAATACTTAAACGTATTGGATATTGCACAGGATTGACAGTAAAGAAGACGATTAAATATACCAGTATATACAGGCGGAGGCGGAGTAAAAATGTAAAATGTAAGATAATACTTAAACGTATTGGATATTGCACAGGATTGACAGTAAAGAAGACGATTAAATATACCAGTATATACAGGCGGAGGCGGAGTAAAAATGTAAAATGTAAGATAATACTTAAACGTATTGGATATTGCACAGGATTGACAGTAAAGAAGACGATTAAATATACCAGTATATACAGGCGGAGGCGGAGTAAAAATGTAAAATGTAAGATAATACTTAAACGTATTGGATATTGCACAGGATTGACAGTAAAGAAGACTATTAACTATACCAGTATATACAGACGGAGTAAAATGTAAAATGTAAGATAATACTTAAACGTATTGGATATTGCACAGGACTGCACGGATTAGATATTGCACCAGGTGAATGAATTGAAGTGTTCAGAAGTGTTCATATTCACGTTCAAGTGAATTAAAGTGTTCAGAGTGTTCATGTGTTCATGTTCAGTCAAATGTTCGTGTTCAGAAGTGTTCAAAGTGTTCAAAGTGTTCAAAGTGTTAGTGGTCTACCGAGAGCAGCTCGTTGTGCAGCCTGACAGCAGCGGGGAGGAAGGACTTGCGGTACCTCTCCCTCAGACACCGGGGATGAATCAACCGGTGACTGAAGGAGCTGTGCAGAGCTGCCAGGGTGTCCTGCATGGGGTGGGAGGCGTGGCTCATCAGGGATGAGAGCTTCGCCATCATCCTCCTGTCTCCCACCACCTCCACAGTATCCAGTGGACACAGGGTTTGCCATTTGAGAAACACCGTACAGTCCTGGTGGGTACGGTGTTCTCAACACAGACGTTAATATAGTCCGTGATGCAGTCGGTGAGACCGTCGATGTCTTCCCCATGGGCATCACTGAATACCTCCCACACAAGCACACATGGCCAATAAAGCTGATTCTGATTCCGATTCCGGTTCCGGGTTCCGGGTTCCGGTTCCGATTCTGATTCTGATCTGGTCTCGTCCTGGGGGGTCAAGAAACACAGACAGAGTCCTTGATGGCATCGTTACTATGGATACCAGATTGAATGTTTATCTTTGAATTTATGAATGAAATGATTTGTGATGATTCTTAAAATATGGCAAAATAAATGAAACTATATATATAAATCCTCTTAAAATACTGACATAAATGATTGTTTAATGTTTTATGTAGTGGGGCAGAGAGTAGATTAATCGTGCAAATTATGATACAAGCATGAAATTTGGTGGAGTTGTTCTCCAGAGGTATCTGGTCAAGCCTGCCTGATTGGCCATTCAAAAATCCAAGATGGCGGCTATTTCTCAAGATGGCCAACAATTGGGCCTCCCGAAAATTTGTTTTCTTCATAAAACTTTTTATTTCCCAGATTTGAATGATCTTGGTGTCGATTTGTAGGTAATAAAGGTATCAGGGCAAATGGAAAGCATTAACACCGACATCTCGATCGCATATTTTGCCTGAGTAACGGTTGATAACGCTCGTCATTGAAACTTGAATTCACACTATGACGGTTTAACTGTAACATGAATGAAGAATGGTACCAAAACATCCTCCGAGAGCAACTTCTCGCCCACACTGCAAATATTGACTCTTTGCATAAATTGCCCTCTTTGCATGGGGTTCCTCCTCTCTCAACACGTGAATGGATTGGATTGTGTGTGTGTGTGTGTGTACGTGTGTTTGTGTGTTGTGCAGGTGTGTCAGCTAACTGTTTGAAGCAGTAGAGGTGTGGGGTTCTTCCGTGGTTCAAATGGGATCGTCTGTGGTCTCAGGGGCACCATCCATGGTCCTGGGGGGTCAAGAAACACAAACGTTTGGTGAGTGGATGCCACATACAGAGTGAATGGATAATGGATTCTGTGTGTGTGTGTGTACGTGTGTTTGTGTATTGTGTAAGTGTATCAGCTAACTGTTTGAAGCAGTGGAGGTGTGGGGTTCTTCCGTGGTTCAAATAGGATCGTCTGTGGTCTCAGGGGCACCATCCATGGTCCTGGGGGATCAAGAAACACAGACGTTTGGTTAGTGGATGCCACATACAGAGTGAATGGATAATGGATTGTGTGTGTGTGTGTGTGTACGTTTGTTTGTGTATTGTGTAGGTGTGTCAACTGGCTGTTTGAAACAGTAGAGGTGTGGGGTCCTTCCGTGGTTCAAAGTGGTCCATCCATGGTCCTGGGGGGTCAAGAAAGAGACGTTTGGTTCGTGGATGCCACATACAAAGTGAATGGATAATGGATTCTGTGTGTGTGTACGTGTGTTTGTGTATTGTGCAGGTGTGTCAGCTAACTGTTTGAAGCAGTAGAGGTGTGGGGTTCTTCCGTAGTTCAAAGTGGTCCATCCATGGTCCTGGGGGGTCAAGAAACACAGACATTTGGTTGGATGCCACATACAAAGTGAATGGATAATGGATTCTGTGTGTGTGTGTGTACGTGTGTTTGTGTATTGTGTAGGTGTGTAAACTGGCTGTTTGAAACAGTAGAGGTGTGGGGTCCTTCCATGGTCCGAATGGGATCGTCTGTGGTGTTTGGGGCACCATCCATGGTCCTGGGGGGGTCACAAGAAACACAGACGTTTGGTTAGTGGATGCCACATACAGAGTGAATGTATAATGGATTCTGTGTGTGTGTGTGTACGTGTATTTGTGTGTTGTGTAGGTGTATCAGCTAACTGTTTGAAGCAGTAGAGGTGTGGGGTTCTTCCGTGATTCAAAGTGGTCCATCCATGGTCCTGGGGGGTCAAGAAAGAGACGTTTGGTTCGTGGATGCCACATACAAAGTGAATGGATAATGGATTCTGTGTGTGTGTACGTGTGTTTGTGTGTTGTGCAGGTGTGTCAGCTAACTGTTTGAAGCAGTAGAGCTGTGGGGTTATTCCGTGGTTCAAAGTGGTCCACCCATGGTCCTGGGGGGTCAAGAAAGAGACGTTTAGTTAGTGTATGCCACATACAAAGTGAATGGATATTGGATTCTGTGTGTGTGTGTGTGTAGGTGTGTCAGCTAGCTGTTTGAAGCAGTAGAGGTGTGGGGTTCTTCCCTGGTTCAAAGTGGTCCATCCATGGTCCTGGGGGGTCAAGAAACAGACGTTTGGTTAGTGGATGCCACATACAGAGTGAATGGATAATGGATTGTGTGTGTGTGTGTGTGTGTGTGTACGTGTGTTTGTGTATTGCGTAGGTGTGTCAACTGGCTGTTTGAAACAGCAGAGGTGTGGGGTCCTTCCGTGGTTCAAAGTGGTCCATCCATGGTCCTGGGGGGTCAAGAAAGAGACGTTTGGTTAGTGGATGCCACATACAAAGTGAATGGATAATGGATTCTGTGTGTGTGTACGTGTGTTTGTGTGTTGTGCAGGTGTGTCAGCTAACTGTTTGAAGCAGTAGAGCTGTGGGGTTCTTCCGTGGTTCAAAGTGGTCCATCCATGGTCCTGGGGGGTCAAGAAAGAGACGTTTGGTTAGTGGATGCCACATACAAAGTGAATGGATAATGGATTCTGTGTGTGTGTGTGTGTGTGTGTCAACTAGCTGTTTGAAGCAGTAGAGGTGTGGGGTTCTTCCGTTGATTCAAAGTGGTCCATCCATGGTCCTGGGGGGTCAAGAAACAGACGTTTGGTTAGTGGATGCCACATACAAAGTGAATGGATAATGGATTCTGTGTGTGTGTGTGTATGTGTGTTTGTGTGTGTAGGTGTGTCAGCTAACTGTTTGAAGTAGTAGAAGTGTGGGGTCCTTCCGTGGTTCAAAGTGGTCCATCCATGGTCCTGGGGGGTCAGGAAACACAGACGTTTGGTTAGTGTATGCCACATACAGAGTGAATGGATAATGGATTCTGTGTGTGTGTGTACGTGTGTTTGTGTGTTGTGCAGGTGTGTCAGCTAACTGTTTGAAGCAGTAGAGGTGTGGGGTTCTTCCGTGGTCCGAATGGGATCGTCTGTGGTCTCAGGGGCACCATCCATGGTCCTGGAGGGTCAAGAAACACAGACATTTGGTTAGTGGATGCACATACAAAGTGAATGGATAATGGATTCTGTGTGTGTGTGTATGTGTGTTTGTGTGTTGTGTAGGTGTGTCAACTAGCTGTTTGAAGCAGTAGAGGTGTGGAGTCCTTCCATGGTCCGAATGGGATCGTCTGTGGTGTTGGGGGCACCATCCATGGTCCTGGGGGGGTCACAAGAAACACAGATGTTTGGTCAGTGGATGCCACATACAGAGTGAATGGATAATGGATTCTGTGTGTGTGTGTGTGTGTGTACGTATCTTTGTGTGTGTAGGTGTGTCAGGTAACTGTTTGAAGCAGTAGAGGTGTGGGGTCCTTCCATGGTCCGAATGGGATCGTCTGTGGTGTTGGGGGCACCATCCATGATCCTGGGGAGCCAAGAAACAGACGTTTGGTTAGTGGATGCCACATACAAAGTGAATGGATAATGGATTCTGTGTGTGTGTGTACGTGTGTTTGTGTGTTGTGTAGGTGTATCAGCTAACTGTTTGAAGCAGTAGAGCTGTGGGGTTCTTCCGTGGTTCAAAGTGGTCCATCCATGGTCCTGGGGGGTCAAGAAACAGACGTTTGGTTAGTGGATGCCACATACAGAGTGAATGGATCATGGATTCTGTGTGTGTGTGTGTACGTGTGTTTGTGTGTTGTGTAGGTGTGTCAACTAGCTGTTTGAAGCAGTAGAGGTGTGGGGTCCTTCCGTGGTCCGAATGGGATCGTCTGTGGTCTCAGGGGCACCATCCATGGTCCTGGTGGGTCACAGGAAACACAGACGTTTGGTTAGTGTATGCCACATACAGAGTGAATGGATAATGGATTCTGTGTGTGTGCGTACGTGTGTTTGTGTGTTGTGTAGGTGTATCAGCTAACTGTTTGAAGTAGTAGAGGTGTGGGGTCCTTCCGTGGTCCGAATGGGATCGTCTGTGGTCTCAGGGGCACCATCCATGGTCCTGGTGGGTCACAGGAAACACAGACGTTTGGTTAGTGTATGCCACATACAGAGTGAATGGATAATGGATTCTGTGTGTGTGCGTACGTGTGTTTGTGTGTTGTGTAGGTGTGTCAACTAGCTGTTTGAAGCAGTAGAGGTGTGGGGTCCTTCCATGGTCCGAATGGGATCGTCTGTGGTGTTGGGGGCACCATCCATGGTCCTGGGGGGGTCACAAGAAACACAGACGTTTGGTTAGTGGATGCCACATACAAAGTGAATGGATAATGGATTCTGTGTGTGTGTGTACGTGTGTTTGTGTGGTGTGTAGGTGTATCAGCTAACTGTTTGAAGCAGTAGAGGTGTGGGGTTCTTCCGTGGTTCAAAGTGGTCCGTCCATGGTCCTGGGGGGTCAAGAAACAGACGTTTGGTTAGTGGATGCCACATACAGAGTGAATGGATAATGGATTCTGTGTGTGTGTGTGTACGTGTGTTTGTGTGTAGGTGTGTCAACTAGCTGTTTGAAGCAGTAGAGGTGTGGGGTCCTTCCATGGTCCGAATGGGATCGTCTGTGGTGTTGGGGGCACCATCCATGATCCTGGGGAGTCAAGAAACAGACGTTTGGTTAGTGGATGCCACATACAAAGTGAATGGATAATGGATTCTGTGTGTGTGTGTACGTGTGTTTGTGTGTTGTGTAGGTGTATCAGCTAACTGTTTGAAGCAGTAGAGGTGTGGGGTTCTTCCGTGGTTCAAAGTGGTCCATCCATGGTCCTGGGGGGTCAAGAAACAGACGTTTGGTTAGTGGATGCCACATACAGAGTGAATGGATAATGGATTCTGTGTGTGTGTGTACGTGTGTTTGTGTGTTGTGCAGGTGTGTCAGCTAACTGTTTGAAGCAGTAGAGGTGTGGGGTTCTTCCGTGGTCCGAATGGGATCGTCTGTGGTCTCAGGGGCACCATCCATGGTCCTGGAGGGTCAAGAAACACAGACATTTGGTTAGTGGATGCACATACAAAGTGAATGGATAATGGATTCTGTGTGTGTGTACGTGTTTGTGTGTAGGTGTGTCAACTAGCTGTTTGAAGCAGTAGAGGTGTGGGGTCCTTCAATGGTCCGAATGGGATCGTCTGTGGTGTTGGGGGCACCATCCATGGTCCTGGGGGGTCACAAGAAACACAGACGTTTGGTTAGTGGATGCCACATACAGAGTGAATGGATAATGGATTCTGTGTGTCTGTGTGTCTGTGTGTACGTGTGTTTGTGTGTTGTGTAGGTGTATCAGCTAACTGTTTGAAGCAGTAGAGGTGTGGGGTTCTTCCATGGTTCAAAGTGGTCCATCCATGGTCCTGGGGGGTCAAGAAACAGACGTTTGGTTCGTGGATGCCACATACAGAGTGAATGGATAATGGATTATGTGTGTGTGTGTGTGTGTGTGTGTGTACGTGTGTTTGTGTATTGTGTAGGTGTGTCAACTGGCTGTTTGAAGCAGTAGAGGTGTGGGGTCCTTCCGTGGTCCGAATGGGATCGTCTGTGGTGTTGGGGGCACCATCCATGGTCCTGGGGGGTCACAAGAAACACAGACGTTTGGTTAGTGGATGCCACATACAGAGTGAATGGATAATGGATTCTGTGTGTGTGTGTGTACGTGTGTTTGTGTGTTGTGCAGGTGTGTCAGCTAACTGTTTGAAGCAGTGGAGGTGTGGGGTTCTTCCGTGGTCCGAATGGGATCGTCTGTGGTCTCAGGGGCACCATCCATGGTCCTGGAGGGTCAAGAAGCACAGACATTTGGTTAGTGGATGCACATACAAAGTGAATGGATAATGGATTCTGTGTGTGCGTGTACGTGTGTTTGTGTGTTGTGTAGGTGTGTCAACTAGCTGTTTGAAGCAGTAGAGGTGTGGGGTTCTTCCGTGGTTCAAAGTGGTCCATCCATGGTCCTGGGGGGTCAGGAAACACAGACGTTTGGTTAGTGTATGCCACATACAGAGTGAATGGACAATGGATTGTGTGTGTGTGTGTGTACGTGTGTTGTGCAGGTGTGTCAGCTAACTGTTTGAAGCAGTAGAGGTGTGGGGTCCTTCCGTGGTCCGCATGGGATCGTCTGTGGTCTCAGGGGCACCATCCATGGTTCTGGGGGGGTCAAGAAACAGACGTTTGGTTAGTGGATGCCACATACAGAGTGAATGGATAATGGATTCTGGGTGTGTGTGTGTTTGTGTGTTGTGTAGGTGGATCAGCTAACTGTTTGAAGCAGTAGAGGTGTGGGGTCCTTCCGTGGTCCGAATGGGATCGTCTGTGGTGTTGGGGGCACCATCCATGGTCCTGGGGGGTCAAGAAACAGACGTTTGGTTGGTGGATGCCACATACAGAGTGAATGGATAATGGATTCTGGGTGTGTGTGTGTACGTGTGTTTGTGTGTTGTGTAGGTGTGTCAACTAGCTGTTTGAAGCAGTAGAGGTGTGGGGTTCTTCCGTGGTTCAAAGTGGTCCATCCATGGTCCTGGGGGGTCAAGAAACAGACGTTTGGTTAGTGTATGCCACATACAGAGTGAATGGATAATGGATTCTGTGTGTGTGTGTACGGGTGTTTGTGTGTTGTGCAGTTGTGTCAGCTAACTGTTTGAAGCAGTAGAGGTGTGGGGTTCTTCCGTGGTCCGAATGGGATCGTCTGTGGTCTCAGGGGCACCATCCATGGTCCTGGAGGGTCAAGAAACACAGACATTTGGTGAGTGGATGCACATACAAAGTGAATGGATAATGGATTCCGTGTGTGTGTGTACGTGTATTTGTGTGTTGTGTAGGTGTATCAGCTAATTGTTTGAAGCAGTAGAGGTGTGGGGTCCTTCCGTGGTCCGAATGGGATCGTCTGTGGTGTTGGGGGCACCATCCATGGTCCTGGGGGGGTCAAGAAACAGACGTTTGGTTCGTGGATGCCACATACAGAGTGAATGGATAATGCATTCTGTGTGTGTGTGTGTACGTGTGTTTGTGTGTGTAGGTGTGTCAGCTAACTGTTTGAAGTAGTAGAAGTGTGGGGTCCTTCCGTGGTTCAAAGTGGTCCATCCATGGTCCTGGGGGGTCAGGAAACACAGACGTTTGGTTAGTGTATGCCACATACAGAGTGAATGGAAAATGGATTCTGTGTGTGTGTGTGTACGTGTGTTGTGCAGGTGTGTCAGCTAACTGTTTGAAGCAGTAGAGGTGTGGGGTCCTTCCGTGGTCCGAATGGGATCGTCTGTGGTCTCAGGGGCACCATCCATTGTTCTGGGGGGTCAAGAAACAGACGTTTGGTTAGTGGATGCACATACAAAGTGAATGGATAATGGATTCTGTGTGTGTGTGTACGTGTGTTTGTGTGTTGTGTAGGTGTGTCAACTAGCTGTTTGAAGCAGTAGAGGTGTGGGGTTCTTCCGTGGTTCAAAGTAGTCCATCCATGGTCCTGGGGGGTCAAGAAACAGACGTTTGGTTAGTGTATGCCACATACAGAGTGAATGGATAATGGATTCTGTGTGTGTGTGTACGGGTGTTTGTGTGTTGTGCAGTTGTGTCAGCTAACTGTTTGAAGCAGTAGAGGTGTGGGGTTCTTCCGTGGTCCGAATGGGATCGTCTGTGGTCTCAGGGGCACCATCCATGGTCCTGGAGGGTCAAGAAACACAGACATTTGGTTCGTGGATGCCACATACAGAGTGAATGGATAATGGATTCTGTGTGTGTGTGTACGTGTGTTTGTGTGTTGTGTAGGTGTATCAGCTAACTGTTTGAAGCAGCAGAGGTGTGGGGTCCTTCCGTGGTCCGAATGGGATCGTCTGTGGTGTTGGGGGCACCATCCATGGTCCTGGGGGGGTCAAGAAACAGATGTTTGGTTGGTGGATGCCACATACAGAGTGAATGGATAATGGATTCTGTGTGTGTGTGTGTACGTGTGTTTGTGTGTGTAGGTGTGTCAGCTAACTGTTTGAAGTAGTAGAAGTGTGGGGTCCTTCTGTGGTTCAAAGTGGTCCATCCATGGTCCTGGGGGGTCAGGAAACACAGACGTTTGGTTAGTGTATGCCACATACAGAGTGAATGGATAATGGATTCTGTGTGTGTGTGTGTGTGTACGTGTCTTTGTGTGTGTAGGTGTGTCAGGTAACTGTTTGAAGCAGTAGAGGTGTGGGGTCCTTCCATGGTCCGAATGGGATCGTCTGTGGTGTTGGGGGCACCATCCATGATCCTGGGGAGTCAAGAAACAGGCGTTTGGTTAGTGGATGCCACATACAAAGTGAATGGATAATGGATTCTGTGTGTGTGTGTACGTGTGTTTGTGTGTTGTGTAGGTGTATCAGCTAACTGTTTGAAGCAGTAGAGGTGTGGGGTTCTTCCGTGGTTCAAAGTGGTCCGTCCATGGTCCTGGGGTGTCAAGAAACAGACGTTTGGTTAGTGGATGCCACATACAGAGTGAATGGATAATGGATTCCGTGTGTGTGTACGTGTGTTTGTGTGTTGTGTAGGTGTGTCAACTAGCTGTTTGAAGCAGTCGAGGTGTGGGGTCCTTCCGTGGTCCGAATGGGATCGTCTGTGGTCTCAGGGGCACCATCCATGGTCCTGGGGGGTCAAGAAACAGACGTTTGGTTGGTGGATGCCACATACAGAGTGAATGGATAATGGATTCTGTGTGTGTGTGTACGTGTGTTTGTGTGTGTAGGTGTGTCAGCTAACTGTTTGAAGTAGTAGAAGTGTGGGGTCCTTCCGTGGTCCGAATGGGATCGTCTGTGGTGTTGGGGGCACCATCCATGGTCCTGGGGGGGTCACAAGAAACACAGACGTTTGGTTAGTGGATGCCACATACAGAGTGAATGGATAATGGATTCTGTGTGTGTGTGTGTGTGTGTGTACGTGTCTTTGTGTGTGTAGGTGTGTCAGGTAACTGTTTGAAGCAGTAGAGGTGTGGGGTTCTTCCCTGGTTCAAAGTGGTCCATCCATGGTCCTGGGGGGTCAAGAAACAGACGTTTGGTTTGTGGATTCCACATACAGAGTGAATGGATAATGGATTGTGTGTGTGTGTGTGTGTGTGTGTGTGTGTACGTGTGTTTGTGTATTGTATAGGTGTGTCAACTGGCTGTTTGAAACAGTAGAGGTGTGGGGTCCTTCCGTGGTTCAAAGTGGTCCATCCATGGTCCTGGGGGGTCAAGAAAGAGACGTTTGGTTCGTGGATGCCACATACAGAGTGAATGGATAATGGATTATGTGTGTGTGTGTGTGTGTGTGTGTGTACGTGTGTTTGTGTATTGTGTAGGTGTGTCAACTGGCTGTTTGAAGCAGTAGAGGTGTGGGGTCCTTCCGTGGTCCGAATGGGATCGTCTGTGGTGTTGGGGGCACCATCCATGGTCCTGGGGGGTCACAAGAAACACAGACGTTTGGTTAGTGGATGCCACATACAGAGTGAATGGATAATGGATTCTGTGTGTGTGTGTGTACGTGTGTTTGTGTGTTGTGCAGGTGTGTCAGCTAACTGTTTGAAGCAGTGGAGGTGTGGGGTTCTTCCGTGGTCCGAATGGGATCGTCTGTGGTCTCAGGGGCACCATCCATGGTCCTGGAGGGTCAAGAAGCACAGACATTTGGTTAGTGGATGCACATACAAAGTGAATGGATAATGGATTCTGTGTGTGCGTGTACGTGTGTTTGTGTGTTGTGTAGGTGTGTCAACTAGCTGTTTGAAGCAGTAGAGGTGTGGGGTTCTTCCGTGGTTCAAAGTGGTCCATCCATGGTCCTGGGGGGTCAGGAAACACAGACGTTTGGTTAGTGTATGCCACATACAGAGTGAATGGACAATGGATTGTGTGTGTGTGTGTGTACGTGTGTTGTGCAGGTGTGTCAGCTAACTGTTTGAAGCAGTAGAGGTGTGGGGTCCTTCCGTGGTCCGCATGGGATCGTCTGTGGTCTCAGGGGCACCATCCATGGTTCTGGGGGGGTCAAGAAACAGACGTTTGGTTAGTGGATGCCACATACAGAGTGAATGGATAATGGATTCTGGGTGTGTGTGTGTTTGTGTGTTGTGTAGGTGGATCAGCTAACTGTTTGAAGCAGTAGAGGTGTGGGGTCCTTCCGTGGTCCGAATGGGATCGTCTGTGGTGTTGGGGGCACCATCCATGGTCCTGGGGGGTCAAGAAACAGACGTTTGGTTGGTGGATGCCACATACAGAGTGAATGGATAATGGATTCTGGGTGTGTGTGTGTACGTGTGTTTGTGTGTTGTGTAGGTGTGTCAACTAGCTGTTTGAAGCAGTAGAGGTGTGGGGTTCTTCCGTGGTTCAAAGTGGTCCATCCATGGTCCTGGGGGGTCAAGAAACAGACGTTTGGTTAGTGTATGCCACATACAGAGTGAATGGATAATGGATTCTGTGTGTGTGTGTACGGGTGTTTGTGTGTTGTGCAGTTGTGTCAGCTAACTGTTTGAAGCAGTAGAGGTGTGGGGTTCTTCCGTGGTCCGAATGGGATCGTCTGTGGTCTCAGGGGCACCATCCATGGTCCTGGAGGGTCAAGAAACACAGACATTTGGTGAGTGGATGCACATACAAAGTGAATGGATAATGGATTCCGTGTGTGTGTGTACGTGTATTTGTGTGTTGTGTAGGTGTATCAGCTAATTGTTTGAAGCAGTAGAGGTGTGGGGTCCTTCCGTGGTCCGAATGGGATCGTCTGTGGTGTTGGGGGCACCATCCATGGTCCTGGGGGGGTCAAGAAACAGACGTTTGGTTCGTGGATGCCACATACAGAGTGAATGGATAATGCATTCTGTGTGTGTGTGTGTACGTGTGTTTGTGTGTGTAGGTGTGTCAGCTAACTGTTTGAAGTAGTAGAAGTGTGGGGTCCTTCCGTGGTTCAAAGTGGTCCATCCATGGTCCTGGGGGGTCAGGAAACACAGACGTTTGGTTAGTGTATGCCACATACAGAGTGAATGGAAAATGGATTCTGTGTGTGTGTGTGTACGTGTGTTGTGCAGGTGTGTCAGCTAACTGTTTGAAGCAGTAGAGGTGTGGGGTCCTTCCGTGGTCCGAATGGGATCGTCTGTGGTCTCAGGGGCACCATCCATTGTTCTGGGGGGTCAAGAAACAGACGTTTGGTTAGTGGATGCACATACAAAGTGAATGGATAATGGATTCTGTGTGTGTGTGTACGTGTGTTTGTGTGTTGTGTAGGTGTGTCAACTAGCTGTTTGAAGCAGTAGAGGTGTGGGGTTCTTCCGTGGTTCAAAGTAGTCCATCCATGGTCCTGGGGGGTCAAGAAACAGACGTTTGGTTAGTGTATGCCACATACAGAGTGAATGGATAATGGATTCTGTGTGTGTGTGTACGGGTGTTTGTGTGTTGTGCAGTTGTGTCAGCTAACTGTTTGAAGCAGTAGAGGTGTGGGGTTCTTCCGTGGTCCGAATGGGATCGTCTGTGGTCTCAGGGGCACCATCCATGGTCCTGGAGGGTCAAGAAACACAGACATTTGGTTCGTGGATGCCACATACAGAGTGAATGGATAATGGATTCTGTGTGTGTGTGTACGTGTGTTTGTGTGTTGTGTAGGTGTATCAGCTAACTGTTTGAAGCAGCAGAGGTGTGGGGTCCTTCCGTGGTCCGAATGGGATCGTCTGTGGTGTTGGGGGCACCATCCATGGTCCTGGGGGGGTCAAGAAACAGATGTTTGGTTGGTGGATGCCACATACAGAGTGAATGGATAATGGATTCTGTGTGTGTGTGTGTACGTGTGTTTGTGTGTGTAGGTGTGTCAGCTAACTGTTTGAAGTAGTAGAAGTGTGGGGTCCTTCTGTGGTTCAAAGTGGTCCATCCATGGTCCTGGGGGGTCAGGAAACACAGACGTTTGGTTAGTGTATGCCACATACAGAGTGAATGGATAATGGATTCTGTGTGTGTGTGTGTGTGTACGTGTCTTTGTGTGTGTAGGTGTGTCAGGTAACTGTTTGAAGCAGTAGAGGTGTGGGGTCCTTCCATGGTCCGAATGGGATCGTCTGTGGTGTTGGGGGCACCATCCATGATCCTGGGGAGTCAAGAAACAGGCGTTTGGTTAGTGGATGCCACATACAAAGTGAATGGATAATGGATTCTGTGTGTGTGTGTACGTGTGTTTGTGTGTTGTGTAGGTGTATCAGCTAACTGTTTGAAGCAGTAGAGGTGTGGGGTTCTTCCGTGGTTCAAAGTGGTCCGTCCATGGTCCTGGGGTGTCAAGAAACAGACGTTTGGTTAGTGGATGCCACATACAGAGTGAATGGATAATGGATTCCGTGTGTGTGTACGTGTGTTTGTGTGTTGTGTAGGTGTGTCAACTAGCTGTTTGAAGCAGTCGAGGTGTGGGGTCCTTCCGTGGTCCGAATGGGATCGTCTGTGGTCTCAGGGGCACCATCCATGGTCCTGGGGGGTCAAGAAACAGACGTTTGGTTGGTGGATGCCACATACAGAGTGAATGGATAATGGATTCTGTGTGTGTGTGTACGTGTGTTTGTGTGTGTAGGTGTGTCAGCTAACTGTTTGAAGTAGTAGAAGTGTGGGGTCCTTCCGTGGTCCGAATGGGATCGTCTGTGGTGTTGGGGGCACCATCCATGGTCCTGGGGGGGTCACAAGAAACACAGACGTTTGGTTAGTGGATGCCACATACAGAGTGAATGGATAATGGATTCTGTGTGTGTGTGTGTGTGTGTGTACGTGTCTTTGTGTGTGTAGGTGTGTCAGGTAACTGTTTGAAGCAGTAGAGGTGTGGGGTTCTTCCCTGGTTCAAAGTGGTCCATCCATGGTCCTGGGGGGTCAAGAAACAGACGTTTGGTTTGTGGATTCCACATACAGAGTGAATGGATAATGGATTGTGTGTGTGTGTGTGTGTGTGTGTGTGTGTACGTGTGTTTGTGTATTGTATAGGTGTGTCAACTGGCTGTTTGAAACAGTAGAGGTGTGGGGTCCTTCCGTGGTTCAAAGTGGTCCATCCATGGTCCTGGGGGGTCAAGAAAGAGACGTTTGGTTCGTGGATGCCACATACAAAGTGAATGGATAATGGATTCTGTGTGTGTGTACGTGTGTTTGTGTGTTGTGCAGGTGTGTCAGCTAACTGTTTGAAGCAGTAGAGGTGTGGGGTTCTTCCGTAGTTCAAAGTGGTCCATCCATGGTCCTGGGGGGTCAAGAAACACAGACATTTGGTTCGTGGATGCCACATACAAAGTGAATGGATAATGGATTCTGTGTGTGTGTGTGTACGTGTGTTTGTGTGTAGGTGTGTCAACTAGCTGTTTGAAGCAGTAGAGCTGTGGGGTTCTTCCGTTGATTCAAAGTGGTCCATCCATGGTCCTGGGGGGTCAAGAAACACAGACATTTGGTTCGTGGATGCCACATACAGAGTGAATGGATAATGGATTGTGTGTGCGTGTGTACGTGTATTTGTGTGTTGTGTAGGTGTATCAGCTAACTGTTTGAAGCAGTAGAGGTGTGGGGTCCTTCCGTGGTCCGAATGGGATCGTCTGTGGTCTCAGGGGCACCATCCATGGTCCTGGAGGGTCAAGAAACACAGACATTTGGTTAGTGGATGCACATACAAAGTGAATGGATAATGGATTCTGTGTGTGTGTGTGTGTGTACGTGTGTTTGTGTGTGTGGGTGTGTCAGCTAACTGTTTGAAGCAGTAGAGGTGTGGGGTCCTTCCATGGTCCAAATGGGATCGTCTGTGGTGTTGGGGGCACCATCCATGATCCTGGGGGGTCAAGAAACAGACGTTTGGTTCGTGGATGCCACATACAAAGTGAATGGATAATGGATTCTGTGTGTGTGTGTACGTGTATTTGTGTGTTGTGTAGGTGTGTCAGCTAACTGTTTGAAACAGTAGAGGTGTGGGGTCCTTCCGTGGTCCGAATGGGATCGTCTGTGGTGTTGGGGGCACCATCAATGGTCCTGGGGGGTCAAGAAACACAGACGTTTGGTTAGTGGATGCCACATACAGAGTGAATGGATAATGGATTGTGTGTGTGTACGTGTGTTTGTGTATTGTGTAGGTGTGTCAACTGGCTGTTTGAAACAGTAGAGGTGTGGGGTCCTTCCGTGGTTCAAAGTGGTCCATCCATGGTCCTGGGGGGTCAAGAAAGAGACGTTTGGTTCGTGGATGCCACATACAAAGTGAATGGATAATGGATTCTGTGTGTGTGTACGTGTGTTTGTGTGTTGTGCAGGTGTGTCAGCTAACTGTTTGAAGCAGTAGAGGTGTGGGGTTCTTCCGTAGTTCAAAGTGGTCCATCCATGGTCCTGGGGGGTCAAGAAACAGACGTTTGGTTCGTGGATGACACATACAAAGTGAATGGATAATGGATTCTGTTTGTGTGTGTGTACGTGTGTTTGTGTGTAGGTGTGTCAACTAGCTGTTTGAAGCAGTAGAGCTGTGGGGTTATTCCCGTGGTTCAAAGTGGTCCATCCATGGTCCTGGGGGGTCAAGAAAGAGACGTTTGTTTTGTGTATGCCACATACAAAGTGAATGGATAATGGATTCTGTGTGTGTGTGTACGTGTGTTTGTGTATTGTGTAGGTGTGTCAACTGGCTGTTTGAAGCAGTAGAGCTGTGGGGTTCTTCCGTGGTTCAAAGTGGTCCATCCATGGTCCTGGGGGGTCAGGAAACACAGACGTTTGGTTAGTGTATGCCACATACAGAGTGAATGGATAATGGATTCTGTGTGTGTGTGTACGTGTGTTTGTGTGTTGTGCAGGTGTGTCAGCTAACTGTTTGAAGCAGTAGAGGTGTGGGGTTCTTCCGTGGTCCGAATGGGATCGTCTGTGGTGTTGGGGGCACCATCCATGGTCCTGGAGGGTCAAGAAACACCGACATTTGGTTCGTGGATGCACATACAAAGTGAATGGATAATGGATTCTGTGTGTGTGTGTGTGTGTGTACGTGTGTTTGTGTGTGTGGGTGTGTCAGCTAACTGTTTCAAGCAGTAGAGGTGTGGGGTCCTTCCATGGTCCAAATGGGATCGTCTGTGGTGTTGGGGGCACCATCCATGATCCTGGGGGGTCAAGAAACAGACCTTTGGTTCGTGGATGCCACATACAAAGTGAATGGATAATGGATTCTGTGTGTGTGTGTACGTGTATTTGTGTGTTGTGTAGGTGTGTCAGCTAACTGTTTGAAACAGTAGAGGTGTGGGGTCCTTCCGTGGTCCGAATGGGATCGTCTGTGGTGTTGGGGGCACCATCAATGGTCCTGGGGGGTCAAGAAACACAGACGTTTGGTTAGTGGATGCCACATACAGAGTGAATGGATAATGGATTGTGTGTGTGTGTGTGTGTACGTGTGTTTGTGTATTGTGTAGGTGTGTCAACTGGCTGTTTGAAACAGTCGAGGTGTGGGGTCCTTCCGTGGTTCAAAGTGGTCCATCCATCGTCCTGGGGTGTCAAGAAAGAGACGTTTGGTTAGTGGATGCCACATACAAAGTGAATGGATAATGGATTCTGTGTGTGTGTGTGTGTGTGTACGTGTGTTTGTGTGTGTGGGTGTGTCAGCTAACTGTTTCAAGCAGTAGAGGTGTGGGGTCCTTCCATGGTCCAAATGGGATCGTCTGTGGTGTTGGGGGCACCATCCATGATCCTGGGGGGTCAAGAAACAGACGTTTGGTTAGTGGATGCCACATACAAAGTGAATGGATAATGGATTCTGTGTGTGTGTGTATGTGTGTTTGTGTGTTGTGCAGGTGTGTCAGCTAACTGTTTGAAGCAGTGGAGGTATGGGGTCCTTCTGTGGTCCGAATGGGATCGTCTGTGGTGTTGTGGGCACCATCCATGGTCCTGGGGGGGGTCAAGAAACACAGACGTTTGGTTAGTGGATAATAATCCACAGGGGGTGCAGATGATGGGGGTTGCAGCAGCAGGGAGGTCTGGGTGGGGGGAGGGGTGAATGGCTGGTCAAACCTGTTAAAAAACAAGTTCAGCTCATTCACCCACTTTTGGTCCCCCTCAGGCTGTTGGTTGGGCCCCTTGCACCCAGAAATCGCCTTGAGGCCCTTCCAGACCCCGACGGTGTTATTCTGCTGCAGCTGGTCCTCCATCCTCACCTTGTAGACATCTTTCCCCTCCCTGATCTTCATCCTCAGCTCCCTCTGCACAGTCCTCAGCTCCTCTTTGTTGCCAGATCTAAAAACCCTCTTCTTCTCCTTGAGGAGGGCCTTTATCTCTGGAGAGATCCAGATAAGATAAGATAAGATAAGATAAGATAATCCTTTGTTAGTCCCTCAGTGGGGAAATTACAGGATTACAGCAGCATTGCTCACAAGTAATAAATGAAGATAAAAAATAAAGTAGTATAAATAAACTAAACAGTAAACAGTCATAAAAATATGACAGTAAAGAAGAATACAAAATATACCAGTATATACAGACGGAGTAAAAATGTAAAATGTAAGATAATACTTAAACGTATTGGATATTGCACGGGATTGACATTAAGAAGACTATTAAATATACCAGTATATACAGGTGGAGGCGGAGGCAGAGTAAAATGTAAAATGTAAGATAATACTTAAACGTATTTGATATTGCACAGGATTGACAGTAAAGAAGAATATTAATTAAGATAATCCTTTATTAGTCCCTCAGTGGGGAAATTACAAGATTACAGCAGCATCGCTCACAAGTAACAAATGAAGATAAAAAAATCAAGTAGTATAAATAGACTAAACAGTAAACAGTAGTAAAAAATATGACAGTAAAGAAGAATACAAAATATACCAGTATGTACAGACGGAGTAAAAATGTGAAATGTAAGATAATACTTAAACGTATTGGATATTGCACGGGATTGACATTAAGAAGACTATTAAATATACCAGTATATACAGGCGGAGGCGGAGTAAAAATGTAAAATGTAAGATAATACTTAAACGTATTTGATATTGCACAGGATTGACAGTAAAGAAGACGATTAAATATACCAGTATATACAGGCGGAGGCGGAGTAAAAATGTAAAATGTAAGATAATACTTAAACGTATTGGATATTGCACAGGATTGACAGTAAAGAAGACGATTAAATATACCAGTATATACAGGCGGCGGCGGAGTAAAAATGTAAAATGTAAGATAATACTTAAACGTATTGGATATTGCACAGGATTGACAGTAAAGAAGACTATTAACTATACCAGTATATACAGACGGAGTAAAATGTAAAATGTAAGATAATACTTAAACGTATTGGATATTGCACAGGACTGCACGGATTAGATATTGCACCAGGTGAATGAATTGAAGTGTTCAGAAGTGTTCATATTCACGTTCAAGTGAATTAAAGTGTTCAGAGTGTTCATGTGTTCATGTTCAGTCAAATGTTCGTGTTCAGAAGTGTTCAAAGTGTTCAAAGTGTTCAAAGTGTTAGTGGTCTACCGAGAGCAGCTCGTTGTGCAGCCTGACAGCAGCGGGGAGGAAGGACTTGCGGTACCTCTCCCTCAGACACCGGGGATGAATCAACCGGTGACTGAAGGAGCTGTGCAGAGCTGCCAGGGTGTCCTGCATGGGGTGGGAGGCGTGGCTCATCAGGGATGAGAGCTTCGCCATCATCCTCCTGTCTCCCACCACCTCCACAGTATCCAGTGGACACAGGGTTTGCCATTTGAGAAACACCGTACAGTCCTGGTGGGTACGGTGTTCTCAACACAGACGTTAATATAGTCCGTGATGCAGTCGGTGAGACCGTCGATGTCTTCCCCATGGGCATCACTGAATACCTCCCACACAAGCACACATGGCCAATAAAGCTGATTCTGATTCCGATTCCGGTTCCGGGTTCCGGGTTCCGGTTCCGATTCTGATTCTGATCTGGTCTGGTCCTGGGGGGTCAAGAAACACAGACAGAGTCCTTGATGGCATCGTTACTATGGATACCAGATTGAATGTTTATCTTTGAATTTATGAATGAAATGATTTGTGATGATTCTTAAAATATGGCAAAATAAATGAAACTATATATATAAATCCTCTTAAAATACTGACATAAATGATTGTTTAATGTTTTATGTAGTGGGGCAGAGAGTAGATTAATCGTGCAAATTATTATACAAGCATGAAATTTGGTGGAGTTGTTCTCCAGAGGTATCTGGTCAAGCCTGCCTGATTGGCCATTCAAAAATCCAAGATGGCGGCTATTTCTCAAGATGGCCAACAATTGGGCCTCCCGAAAATTTGTTTTCTTCATAAAACTTTTTATTTCCCAGATTTGAATGATCTTGGTGTCTATTTGTAGGTAATAAAGGTATCAGGGCAAATGGAAAGCATTAACACCGACATCTCGATCGCATATTTTGCCTGAGTAACGGTTGATAACGCTCGTCATTGAAACTTGAATTCACACTATGACGGTTTAACTGTAACATGAATGAAGAATGGTACCAAAACATCCTCCAAGAGCAACTTCTCGCCCACACTGCAAATATTGACTCTTTGCATAAATTGCCCTCTTTGCATGGGGTTCCTCCTCTCTCAACACGTGAATGGATTGGATTGTGTGTGTGTGTGTGTGTACGTGTGTTTGTGTGTTGTGCAGGTGTGTCAGCTAACTGTTTGAAGCAGTAGAGGTGTGGGGTTCTTCCGTAGTTCAAAGTGGTCCATCCATGGTCCTGGGGGGTCAAGAAACACAGACGTTTGGTTAGTGTATGCCACATACAGAGTGAATGGATAATGGATTCTGTGTGTGTGTGTGTACGTTTGTTTGTGTGTGCAGGTGTGTCAGCTAACTGTTTGAAGCAGTAGAGCTGTGGGGTTATTCCGTGGTTCAAAGTGGTCCATCCATGGTCCTGGGGGGTCAAGAAAGAGACGTTTGGTTAGTGTATGCCACATACAAAGTGAATGGATAATGGATTCTGTGTGTGTGTGTGTGTAGGTGTGTCAGCTAGCTGTTTGAAGCAGTAGAGGTGTGGGGTTCTTCCCTGGTTCAAAGTGGTCCATCCATGGTCCTGGGGGGTCAAGAAACACAGACGTTTGGTTCGTGGATGCCACATACAGAGTGAATGGATTATGGATTCTGTGTGTGTGTGTGTGTGTAGGTGTGTCAGCTAGCTGTTTGAAGCAGTAGAGGTGTGGGGTTCTTCCGTGGTTCAAAGTGGTCCATCCATGGTCCTGGGGGGTCAAGAAACAGACATTTGGTTAGTGGATGCCACATACAGAGTGAATGGATAATGGATTGTGTGTGTGTGTGTGTGTGTGTGTACGTGTGTTTGTGTATTGTGTAGGTGTGTCAACTGGCTGTTTGAAACAGTGGAGGTGTGGGGTCCTTCCGTGGTTCAAAGTGGTCCATCCATGGTCCTGGGGGGTCAAGAAAGAGACGTTTGGTTCGTGGATGCCACATACAAAGTGAATGGATAATGGATTCTGTGTGTGTGTACGTGTGTTTGTGTGTTGTGCAGGTGTGTCAGCTAACTGTTTGAAGCAGTAGAGCTGTGGGGTTCTTCCGTGGTTCAAAGTGGTCCATCCATGGTCCTGGGGGGTCAAGAAAGAGACGTTTGGTTCGTGGATGCCACATACAAAGTGAATGGATAATGGATTCTGTGTGTGTGTGTGTGTGTACATGTGTTTGTGTGTAGGTGTGTCAACTAGCTGTTTGAAGCAGTAGAGGTGTGGGGTTCTTCCGTGGTCCGAATGGGATCGTCTGTGGTGTTGGGGGCACCATCCATGGTCCTGGGGGGTCAAGAAACACAGACGTTTGGTTAGTGGATGCCACATACAGAGTGAATGGATAATGGATTCTGTGTGTGCGTGTGTGTGTGTACGTGTGTTTGTGTATTGTGTAGGTGTGTCAACTAGCTGTTTGAAGCAGTAGAGGTGTGGGGTCCTTCGTGGTCCGAATGGGATCGTCTGTGGTCTCAGGGGCACCATCCATGGTCCTGGGGGGGGTCAAGAAACACAGACGTTTGGTTAGTGGATGCCACATACAAAGTGAATGAATAATGGGTTCTGTGTGTGTGTGTGTACGTGTGTTTGTGTGTTGTGTAGGTGTGTCAACTAGCTGTTTGAAGCAGTAGAGGTGTGGGGTTCTTCCGTGGTTAAAAGTGGTCCATCCATGGTCCTGGGGGGTCACAGGAAACACAGACGTTTGGTTCGTGGATGCCACATACAAAGTTAATGGATAATGGATTGTGTGTGTGTGTGTACCTGTGTTTGTGTATTGTGTAGGTGTGTCAACTGGCTGTTTGAAACAGTAGAGGTGTGGGGTCCTTCCATGGTCCGAATGGGATCGTCTGTGGTGTTGGGGGCACCATCCATGGTCCTGGGGGGTCAAGAAACACAGACGTTTGGTTCGTGGATGCCACATACAAAGTGAATGGATAATGGATTCTGTGTGTGTGTGTACGTGTGTTTGTGTATTGTGTAGGTGTGTCAACTGGCTGTTTGAAACAGTAGAGGTGTGGGGTCCTTCCGTGGTTCAAAGTGGTCCATCCATGGTCCTGGGGGGTCAGGAAACACAGACGTTTGGTTAGTGTATGCCACATACAGAGTGAATGGACAATGGATTCTGTGTGTGTGTGTACGTGTGTTTGTGTGTTGTGCAGGTGTGTCAGCTAACTGTTTGAAGCAGTAGAGGTGTGGGGTTCTTCCGTGGTCCGAATGGGATCGTCTGTGGTGTTGGGGGCACCATCCATGGTCCTGGAGGGTCAAGAAACACAGACATTTGGTTCGTGGATGCACATACAAAGTGAATGGATAATGGATTCTGTGTGTGTGTGTGTGTGTGTGTGTACGTGTGTTTGTGTGTGTAGGTGTGTCAGCTAACTGTTTGAAGCAGTAGAGGTGTGGGGTCCTTCCATGGTCCGAATGGGATCGTCTGTGGTGTTGGGGGCACCATCCATGGTCCTGGGGGGGTCACAAGAAACACAGACGTTTGGTTAGTGGATGCCACATACAGAGTGAATGGATAATGGATTCTGTGTGTGTGTGTACTTGTGTTTGTGTGTAGGTGTGTCAACTGGCTGTTTGAAGCAGTAGAGGTGTGGGGTCCTTCCGTGGTCCGAATGGGATCGTCTGTGGTGTTGGGGGCACCATCAATGGTCCTGGGGGGTCAAGAAACACAGACATTTGGTTAGTGGATGCCACATACAAAGTGAATGGATAATGGATTCTGTGTGTGTGTGTGTACGTGTGTTTGTGTGTAGGTGTGTCAACTAGCTGTTTGAAGCAGTAGAGCTGTGGGGTTCTTCCGTGGTTCAAAGTGGTCCATCCATGGTCCTGGGGGGTCAAGAAACAGACGTTTGGTTCGTGGATGCCACATACAAAGTGAATGGATAATGGATTCTGTGTGTGTGTATGTGTGTACATGTGTTTGTGTGTGTAGTTGTGTCAACTAGCTGTTTGAAGCAGTAGAGCTGTGGGGTTCTTCCGTGGTTCAAAGTGGTCCATCCATGGTCCTGGGGGGTCAAGAAACAGACGTTTGGTTCGTGGATGCCACATACAGAGTGAATGGACAATGGATTGTGTGTGTGTGTGTGTGTGTACGTGTGTTGTGCAGGTGTGTCAGCTAACTGTTTGAAGCAGTAGAGGTGTGGGGTCGTTCCGTGGTCCGCATGGGATCGTCTGTGGTCTCAGGGGCACCATCCATGGTTCTGGGGGGTCAAGAAACAGACGTTTGGTTAGTGGATGCCACATACAGAGTGAATGGATAATGGATTCTGGGTGTGTGTGTGTACGTGTGTTTGTGTGTTGTGTAGGTGGATCAGCTAACTGTTTGAAGCAGTAGAGGTGTGGGGTCCTTCCGTGGTCTGAATGGGATCGTCTGTGGTGTTGGGGGCACCATCCATGGTCCTGGGGGGTCAAGAAACAGACGTTTGGTTGGTGGATGCCACATACAGAGTGAATGGATAATGGATTCTGTGTGTGTGTGTACGGGTGTTTGTGTGTTGTGCAGTTGTGTCAGCTAACTGTTTGAAGCAGTAGAGGTGTGGGGTTCTTCCGTGGTCCGAATGGGATCGTCTGTGGTCTCAGGGGCACCATCCATGGTCCTGGAGGGTCAAGAAACACAGACATTTGGTTAGTGGATGCCACATACAGAGTGAATGGATAATGGATTCTGTGTGTGTGTGTACGTGTGTTTGTGTGTTGTGTAGGTGTATCAGCTAACTGTTTGAAGCAGTAGAGGTGTGGGGTCCTTCCGTGGTCCGAATGGGATCGTCTGTGGTGTTGGGGGCACCATCCATGGTCCTGGGGGGGTCAAGAAACAGATGTTTGGTTGGTGGATGCCACATACAGAGTGAATGGATAATGGATTCTGTGTGTGTGTGTACGTGTGTTTGTGTGTTGTGTAGGTGTATCAGCTAACTGTTTGAAGCAGTAGAGGTGTGGGGTTCTTCCGTGGTTCAAAGTGGTCCGTCCATGGTCCTGGGGGGTCAAGAAACAGACGTTTGGTTGGTGGATGCCACATACAGAGTGAATGGATAATGGATTCCGTGTGTGTGTACGTGTGTTTGTGTGTTGTGTAGGTGTGTCAACTAGCTGTTTGAAGCAGTCGAGGTGTGGGGTTCTTCCGTGGTCCGAATGGGATCGTCTGTGGTGTTGGGGGCACCATCCATGGTCCTGGGGGGGTCAAGAAACAGACGTTTGGTTAGTGGATGCCAAATACAGAGTGAATGGATAATGGATTCTGTGTGTGTGTGTACGTGTGTTTGTGTGTTGTGTAGGTGTATTAGCTAACTGTTTGAAGTAGTAGAGGTGTGGGGTCTTTCCGTGGTCCGAATGGGATCGTCTGTGGTGTTGGGGGCACCATCCATGGTCCTGGGGGGGTCAAGAAACAGACGTTTGGTTAGTGTATGCCACATACAGAGTGAATGGAAAATGGATTCTGTGTGTGTGTGTGTACGTGTGTTGTGCAGGTGTGTCAGCTAACTGTTTGAAGCAGTAGAGGTGTGGGGTCCTTCCGTGGTCCGAATGGGATCGTCTGTGGTCTCAGGGGCACCATCCATGGTCCTGGGGGGTCAAGAAACAGACGTTTGGTTAGTGTATGCCACATACAGAGTGAATGGATAATGGATTCTGTGTGTGTGTGTACGGGTGTTTGTGTGTTGTGCAGTTGTGTCAGCTAACTGTTTGAAGCAGTAGAGGTGTGGGGTTCTTCCGTGGTCCGAATGGGATCGTCTGTGGTCTCAGGGGCACCATCCATGGTCCTGGAGGGTCAAGAAACACAGACATTTGGTTAGTGGATGCCACATACAGAGTGAATGGATAATGGATTCTGTGTGTGTGTGTACGTGTGTTTGTGTGTTGTGTAGGTGTATCAGCTCACTGTTTGAAGCAGTAGAGGTGTGGGGTCCTTCCGTGGTCCGAATGGGATCGTCTGTGGTGTTGGGGGCACCATCCATGGTCCTGGGGGGGTCAAGAAACAGATGTTTGGTTGGTGGATGCCACATACAGAGTGAATGGATAATGGATTCTGTGTGTGTGTGTGTACGTGTGTTTGTGTGTGTAGGTGTGTCAGCTAACTGTTTGAAGTAGTAGAAGTGTGGGGTCCTTCTGTGGTTCAAAGTGGTCCATCCATGGTCCTGGGGGGTCAGGAAACACAGACGTTTGGTTAGTGTATGCCACATACAGAGTGAATGGATAATGGATTCTGTGTGTGTGTGTGTGTGTACGTGTCTTTGTGTGTGTAGGTGTGTCAGGTAACTGTTTGAAGCAGTAGAGGTGTGGGGTCCTTCCATGGTCCGAATGGGATCGTCTGTGGTGTTGGGGGCACCATCCATGATCCTGGGGAGTCAAGAAACAGGCGTTTGGTTAGTGGATGCCACATACAAAGTGAATGGATAATGGATTCTGTGTGTGTGTGTACGTGTGTTTGTGTGTTGTGTAGGTGTGTCAACTAGCTGTTTGAAGCAGTAGAGGTGTGGAGTCCTTCCATGGTCCGAATGGGATCGTCTGTGGTGTTGGGGGCACCATCCATGGTCCTGGGGGGGTCACAAGAAACACAGACGTTTGGTTAGTGGATGCCACATACAGAGTGAATGGATAATGGATTCTGTGTGTGTGTGTTTGTGTGTACGTATCTTTGTGTGTGTAGGTGTGTCAGGTAACTGTTTGAAGCAGTAGAGGTGTGGAGTCCTTCCATGGTCCGAATGGGATCGTCTGTGGTGTTGGGGGCACCATCCATGGTCCTGGGGGGGTCACAAGAAACACAGACGTTTGGTTAGTGGATGCCACATACAGAGTGAATGGATAATGGATTCTGTGTGTGTTTGTGTGTGTGTGTACGTATCTTTGTGTGTGTAGGTGTGTCAGGTAACTGTTTGAAGCAGTAGAGGTGTGGGGTTCTTCCCTGGTTCAAAGTGGTCCATCCATGGTCCTGGGGGGTCAAGAAACACAGACGTTTGGTTAGTGGATGCCACATACAGAGTGAATGGATAATGGATTCTGTGTGTGTGTGTACGTGTATTTGTGTGTTGTGTAGGTGTATCAGCTAACTGTTTGAAACAGTAGAGGTGTGGGGTTCTTCCGTGGTTCAAAGTGGTCCATCCATGGTCCTGGGGGGGTCAAGAAACAGACGTTTGGTTAGTGGATTCCACATACAGAGTGAATGGATAATGGATTGTGTGTGTGTGTGTGTGTGTGTGTGTACGTGTGTTTGTGTGTAGGTGTGTCAACTAGCTGTTTGAAGCAGTAGAGCTGTGGGGTTATTCCGTGGTTCAAAGTGGTCCATCCATGGTCCTGGGGGGTCAAGAAAGAGACGTTTGGTTAGTGGATGCCACATACAAAGTGAATGGATAATGGATTCTGTGTGTGTGTGTGTGTGTGTGTGTGTGTACATGTGTTTGTGTGTAGGTGTATCAGCTAACTGTTTGAAGCAGTAGAGGTGTGGGGTCCTTCCGTGGTCCGAATGGGATCGTCTGTGGTGTTGGGGGCACTATCCATGGTCCTGGGGGGTCAAGAAACACAGACGTTTGGTTAGTGGATGCCACATACAGAGTGAATGGATAATGGATTCTGTGTGTGTGTCTACGTGTGTTTGTGTGTTGTGCAGGTGTGTCAGCTAACTGTTTGAAGCAGTAGAGGTGTGGGGTTCTTCCGTGGTCCGAATGGGATCGTCTGTGGTCTCAGGGGCACCATCCATGGTCCTGGAGGGTCAAGAAACACAGACATTTGGTTAGTGGATGCACATACAAAGTGAATGGATAATGGATTCTGTGTGTGTGTACGTGTTTGTGTGTAGGTGTGTCAACTAGCTGTTTGAAGCAGTAGAGGTGTGGGGTCCTTCAATGGTCCGAATGGGATCGTCTGTGGTGTTGGGGGCACCATCCATGATCCTGGGGGGTCACAGGAAACACAGACGTTTGGTTAGTGTATGCCACAAACAGAGTGAATGGATAATGGATTCTGTGTGTGTGTGTGTGTACGTGTGTTTGTGTGTTGTGCAGGTGTGTCAGCTAACTGTTTGAAGCAGTGGAGGTGTGGGGTTCTTCCTTGGTCCGAATGGGATCGTCTGTGGTCTCAGGGGCACCATCCATGGTCCTGGAGGGTCAAGAAACACAGACATTTGGTTAGTGGATGCACATACAAAGTGAATGGATAATGGATTCTGTGTGTGTGTGTACTTGTGTTTGTGTGTTGTGTAGGTGTGTCAACTAGCTGTTTGAACCAGTAGAGGTGTGGGGTTCTTCCGTGGTTCAAAGTGGTCCATCCATGGTCCTGGGGAGTCAAGAAACAGACGTTTGGTTCGTGGATGCCACATACAGAGTGAATGGAAAATGGATTATGTGTGTGTGTGTGTGTGTGTGTGTACGTGTGTTTGTGTATTGTGTAGGTGTGTCAACTGGCTGTTTGAACCAGTAGAGGTGTGGGGTCCTTCCGTGGTCCGAATGGGATCGTCTGTGGTGTTGGGGGCACCATCCATGGTCCTGGGGGGTCACAAGAAACACAGACGTTTGGTTAGTGGATGCCACATACAGAGTGAATGGATAATGGATTCTGTGTGTGTGTGTGTACGTGTGTTGTGCAGGTGTGTCAGCTAACTGTTTGAAGCAGTAGAGGTGTGGGGTCCTTCCGTGGTCCGAATGGGATCGTCTGTGGTGTTGGGGGCACCATCCATGGTCCTGGGGGGGTCAAGAAACAGACGTTTGGTTAGTGGATGCCACATACAGAGTGAATGGATAATGGATTCTGTGTGTGTGTGTGTACGTGTGTTTGTGTGTTGTGTAGGTATATCAGCTAACTGTTTGAAGCAGTAGAGGTGTGGGGTCCTTCCGTGGTCCGAATGGGATCGTCTGTGGTGTTGGGGGCACCATCCATGGTCCTGGGGGGGTCAAGAAACAGACGTTTGGTTAGTGTATGCCACATACAGAGTGAATGGATAATGGATTCTGTGTGTGTGTGTACGTGTGTTTGTGTGTTGTGCAGGTGTGTCAGCTAACTGTTTGAAGCAGTAGAGGTGTGGGGTTCTTCCGTGGTCCGAATGGGATCGTCTGTGGTCTCAGGGGCACCATCCATGGTCCTGGAGGGTCAAGAAACACAGACATTTGGTTAGTGGATGCACATACAAAGTGAATGGATAATGGATTCTGTGTGTGTGTGTACGTGTGTTTGTGTGTTGTGTAGGTGTATCAGCTAACTGTTTGAAGCAGTAGAGGTGTGGGGTTCTTCCGTGGTTCAAAGTGGTCCATCCATGGTCCTGGGGGGTCAAGAAACAGACGTTTGGTTAGTGGATGCCACATACAAAGTGAATGGATAATGGATTCTGTGTGTGTGTGTGTATGTGTGTTTGTGTGTGTAGGTGTGTCAGCTAACTGTTTGAAGTAGTAGAAGTGTGGGGTCCTTCCGTGGTTCAAAGTGGTCCATCCATGGTCCTGGGGGGTCAGGAAACACAGACGTTTGGTTAGTGTATGCCACATACAGAGTGAATGGATAATGGATTCTGTGTGTGTGTGTACGTGTGTTTGTGTGTTGTGCAGGTGTGTCAGCTAACTGTTTGAAGCAGTAGAGGTGTGGGGTTCTTCCGTGGTCCGAATGGGATCGTCTGTGGTCTCAGGGGCACCATCCATGGTCCTGGAGGGTCAAGAAACACAGACATTTGGTCAGTGGATGCACATACAAAGTGAATGGATAATGGATTCTGTGTGTGTGTGTATGTGTGTTTGTGTGTTGTGTAGGTGTGTCAACTAGCTGTTTGAAGCAGTAGAGGTGTGGAGTCCTTCCATGGTCCGAATGGGATCGTCTGTGGTGTTGGGGGCACCATCCATGGTCCTGGGGGGGTCACAAGAAACACAGATGTTTGGTTAGTGGATGCCACATACAGAGTGAATGGATAATGGATTCTGTGTGTGTGTGTGTGTGTGTGTGTACGTATCTTTGTGTGTGTAGGTGTGTCAGGTAACTGTTTGAAGCAGTAGAGGTGTGGGGTCCTTCCATGGTCCGAATGGGATCGTCTGTGGTGTTGGGGGCACCATCCATGATCCTGGGGAGCCAAGAAACAGACGTTTGGTTAGTGGATGCCACATACAAAGTGAATGGATAATGGATTCTGTGTGTGTGTGTACGTGTGTTTGTGTGTTGTGTAGGTGTATCAGCTAACTGTTTGAAGCAGTAGAGCTGTGGGGTTCTTCCGTGGTTCAAAGTGGTCCATCCATGGTCCTGGGGGGTCAAGAAACAGACGTTTGGTTAGTGGATGCCACATACAGAGTGAATGGATAATGGATTCTGTGTGTGTGCGTACGTGTGTTTGTGTGTTGTGTAGGTGTATCAGCTAACTGTTTGAAGTAGTGGAGGTGTGGGGTCCTTCCGTGGTCCGAATGGGATCGTCTGTGGTGTTGGGGGCACCATCCATGGTCCTGGGGGGGTCAAGAAACAGACGTTTGGTTGGTGGATGCCACATACAGAGTGAATGGATAATGGATTCTGTGTGTGTGTGTGTGTATGTGTGTTTGTGTGTGTAGGTGTGTCAGCTAACTGTTTGAAGTAGTGGAAGTGTGGGGTCCTTCTGTGGTTCAAAGTGGTCCATCCATGGTCCTGGGGGGTCAGGAAACACAGACGTTTGGTTAGTGTATGCCACATACAGAGTGAATGGATAATGGATTCTGTGTGTGTGTGTACGTGTGTTTGTGTGTTGTGCAGGTGTGTCAGCTAACTGTTTGAAGCAGTGGAGGTGTGGGGTTCTTCCGTGGTCCGAATGGGATCGTCTGTGGTCTCAGGGGCACCATCCATGGTCCTGGGGGGTCAAGAAACACAGACATTTGGTTAGTGGATGCCACATACAGAGTGAATGTATAATGGATTCTGTGTGTGTGTGTACGTGTATTTGTGTGTTGTGTAGGTGTGTCAACTGGCTGTTTGAAACAGTAGAGGTGTGGGGTCCTTCCGTGGTCCGAATGGGATCGTCTGTGGTGTTGGGGGCACCATCAATGGTCCTGGGGGGTCAAGAAACACAGACGTTTGGTTAGTGGATGCCACATACAGAGTGAATGGATAATGGATTGTGTGTGTGTGTGTGTGTGTGTGTACGTGTGTTTGTGTATTGTGTAGGTGTGTCAACTGGCTGTTTGAAACAGTAGAGGTGTGGGGTCCTTCCGTGGTTCAAAGTGGTCCATCCATGGTCCTGGGGGGTCAAGAAACACAGACATTTGTTTAGTGGATGCCACATACAAAGTGAATGGATAATGGATTCTGTGTGTGTGTACGTGTTTGTGTGTAGGTGTGTCAACTAGCTGTTTGAAGCAGTAGAGGTGTGGGGTCCTTCAATGGTCCGAATGGGATCGTCTGTGGTGCTGGGGGCACCATCCATGATCCTGGGGGGTCACAGGAAACACAGACGTTTGGTTCGTGGATGCCACATACAGAGTGAATGGATAATGGATTGTGTGTGTGTGTGTGTGTGTACGTGTGTTGTGCAGGTGTGTCAGCTAACTGTTTGAAGCAGTAGAGGTGTGGGGTCCTTCCGTGGTCCGCATGGGATCGTCTGTGGTCTCAGGGGCACCATCCATGGTTCTGGGGGGTCAAGAAACAGACGTTTGGTTAGTGGATGCCACATACAGAGTGAATGGATAATGGATTCTGTGTGTGTGTGTGTACGTGTGTTTGTGTGTTGTGTAGGTGGATTAGCTAACTGTTTGAAGCAGTAGAGGTGTGGGGTCCTTCCGTGGTCCGAATGGGATCGTCTGTGGTGTTGGGGGCACCATCCATGGTCCTGGGGGGTCAAGAAACAGACGTTTGGTTAGTGGATGCCACATACAGAGTGAATGGATAATGGATTCTGTGTGTGTGTGTGTACGTGTGTTTGTGTGTGTAGGTGTGTCAGCTAACTGTTTGAAGTAGTAGAAGTGTGGGGTCCTTCCGTGGTTCAAAGTGGTCCATCCATGGTCCTGGGGGGTCAGGAAACACAGACGTTTGGTTAGTGTATGCCACATACAGAGTGAATGGATAATGGATTCTGTGTGTGTGTGTACGTGTGTTTGTGTGTTGTGCAGGTGTGTCAGCTAACTGTTTGAAGCAGTAGAGGTGTGGGGTTCTTCCGTGGTCCGAATGGGATCGTCTGTGGTCTCAGGGGCACCATCCATGGTCCTGGAGGGTCAAGAAACACAGACATTTGGTTAGTGGATGCACATACAAAGTGAATGGATAATGGATTCTGTGTGTGTGTGTACGTGTGTTTGTGTGTTGTGTAGGTGTGTCAACTAGCTGTTTGAAGCAGTAGAGGTGTGGGGTTCTTCCGTGGTTCAAAGTGGTCCGTCCATGGTCCTGGGGGGTCAAGAAACAGACGTTTGGTTAGTGGATGCCACATACAGAGTGAATGGATAATGGATTCTGTGTGTGTGTACGTGTGTTTGTGTGTTGTGTAGGTGTGTCAACTAGCTGTTTGAAGCAGTAGAGGTGTGGGGTCCTTCCGTGGTCCGAATGGGATCGTCTGTGGTCTCAGGGGCACCATCCATGGTCCTGGTGGGTCACAGGAAACACAGACGTTTGGTTAGTGTATGCCACATACAGAGTGAATGGATAATGGATTCTGTGTGTGTGTGTGTACGTGTGTTTGTGTGTTGTGTAGGTGTGTCAACTAGCTGTTTGAAGCAGTAGAGTTGTGGGGTCCTTCCGTGGTCCGAATGGGATCGTCTGTGGTCTCAGGGGCACCATCCATGGTCCTGGTGGGTCACAGGAAACACAGACGTTTGGTTAGTGTATGCCACATACAGAGTGAATGGATAATGGATTCTGTGTGTGTGTGTACGTGTGTTTGTGTGTTGTGTAGGTGTATCAGCTAACTGTTTGAAGTAGTAGAGGTGTGGGGTCTTTCCGTGGTCCGAATGGGATCGTCTGTGGTGTTGGGGGCACCATCCATGGTCCTGGGGGGGTCAAGAAACAGACGTTTGGTGAGTGGATGCCACATACAGAGTGAATGGATAATGGATTATGTGTGTGTGTGTACGGGTGTTTGTGTGTTGTGCAGTTGTGTCAGCTAACTGTTTGAAGCAGTAGAGGTGTGGGGTTCTTCCGTGGTCCGAATGGGATCGTCTGTGGTCTCAGGGGCACCATCCATGGTCCTGGAGGGTCAAGAAACACAGACATTTGGTTGGTGGATGCCACATACAGAGTGAATGGATAATGGATTCTGTGTGTTTGTGTGTACGTGTGTTTGTGTGTTGTGTAGGTGTGTCAGCTAACTGTTTGAAGTAGTAGAAGTGTGGGGTCCTTCTGTGGTTCAAAGTGGTCCATCCATGGTCCTGGGGGGTCAGGAAACACAGACGTTTGGTTAGTGTATGCCACATACAGAGTGAATGGATAATGGATTCTGTGTGTGTGTGTACGTGTGTTTGTGTGTTGTGCAGGTGTGTCAGCTAACTGTTTGAAGCAGTAGAGGTGTGGGGTTCTTCCGTGGTCCGAATGGGATCGTCTGTGGTGTTGGGGGCACCATCCATGGTCCTGGGGAGTCAAGAAACAGGCGTTTGGTTCGTGGATGCCACATACAAAGTGAATGGACAATGGATTCTGTGTGTGTGTGTACGTGTGTTTGTGTGTTGTGTAGGTGTATCAGCTAACTGTTTGAAGCAGTAGAGGTGTGGGGTTCTTCCGTGGTTCAAAGTGGTCCGTCCATGGTCCTGTTGGGTCAAGAAACAGACGTTTGGTTAGTGGATGCCACATACAGAGTGAATGGATAATGGATTCTGTGTGTGTGTGTACGTGTGTTTGTGTGTTGTGCAGGTGTGTCAGCTAACTGTTTGAAGCAGTAGAGGTGTGGGGTTCTTCCGTGGTCCGAATGGGATCGTCTGTGGTGTTGGGGGCACCATCCATGGTCCTGGGGGGGTCAAGAAACAGACGTTTGGTTGGTGGATGCCACATACAGAGTGAATGGATAATGGATTCTGTGTGTGTGTGTGTACGTGTGTTTGTGTGTGTAGGTGTGTCAGCTAACTGTTTGAAGTAGTAGAAGTGTGGGGTCCTTCCGTGGTTCAAAGTGGTCCATCCATGGTCCTGGGGGGTCAGGAAACACAGACGTTTGGTTAGTGTATGCCACATACAGAGTGAATGGATAATGGATTCTGTGTGTGTGTGTACGTGTGTTTGTGTGTTGTGCAGGTGTGTCAGCTAACTGTTTGAAGCAGTAGAGGTGTGGGGTTCTTCCGTGGTCTGAATGGGATCTTTGTGGTCTCAGGGGCACCATCCATGGTCCTGGAGGGTCAAGAAACACAGACATTTGGTTGGTGGATGCACATACAAAGTGAATGGATAATGGATTCTGTGTGTGTGTGTACGTGTGTTTGTGTGTTGTGTAGGTGTGTCAACTAGCTGTTTGAAGCAGTAGAGGTGTGGAGTCCTTCCATGGTCCGAATGGGATCGTCTGTGGTCTCAGGGGCACCATCCATGGTCCTGGGGGGGTCACAAGAAACACAGACGTTTGGTTAGTGGATGCCACATACAGAGTGAATGGATCATGGATTCTGTGTGTGTGTGTACGTGTGTTTGTGTGTTGTGTAGGTGTGTCAACTAGCTGTTTGAAGCAGTAGAGGTGTGGGGTCCTTCTGTGGTCCGAATGGGATCGTCTGTGGTCTCAGGGGCACCATCCATGGTCCTGGTGGGTCACAGGAAACACAGACGTTTGGTTAGTGGATTCCACATACAGAGTGAATGGATAATGCATTCTGTGTGTGTGTGTGTACGTGTGTTTGTGTGTGTAGGTGTGTCAGCTAACTGTTTGAAGTAGTAGAAGTGTGGGGTCCTTCCGTGGTTCAAAGTGGTCCATCCATGGTCCTGGGGGTCAAGAAACAGACGTTTGGTTAGTGGATGCCACATACAGAGTGAATGGACAATGGATTCTGTGTGTGTGTGTACGTGTGTTTGTGTGTTGTGCAGGTGTGTCAGCTAACTGTTTGAAGCAGTAGAGGTGTGGGGTTCTTCCGTGGTCCGAATGGGATCGTCTGTGGTCTCAGGGGCACCATCCATGGTCCTGGAGGGTCAAGAAACACAGACATTTGGTTAGTGGATGCACATACAAAGCGAATGGATAATGGATTCTGTGTGTGTGTACGTGTGTTTGTGTGTTATGTAGGTGTATCAGCTAACTGTTTGAAGCAGTAGAGGTGTGGGGTTCTTCCGTGGTTCAAAGTGGTCCATCCATGGTCCTGGGGGGTCAAGAAACAGACGTTTGGTTAGTGGATGCCACATACAGAGTGAATGGACAATGGATTCTGTGTGTGTGTGTGTACGTGTGTTTGTGTGTTGTGTAGGTGTGTCAACTAGCTGTTTGAAGCAGTAGAGGTGTGGGGTCCTTCCGTGGTCCGAATGGGATCGTCTGTGGTCTCAGGGGCACCATCCATGGTCCTGGTGGGTCACAGGAAACACAGACGTTTGGTTAGTGTATGCCACATGCAGAGTGAATGGATAATGGATTCTGTGTGTGTGTGTACGTGTCTTTGTGTGTGTAGGTGTGTCAGGTAACTGTTTGAAGCAGTTGAGGTGTGGGGTCCTTCCATGGTCCGAATGGGATCGTCTGTGGTGTTGGGGGCACCATCCATGATCCTGGGGAGTCAAGAAACAGACGTTTGGTTAGTGGATTCCACATACAGAGTGAATGGATAATGGATTGTGTGTGTGTGTGTGTGTGTGTGTGTACGTGTGTTTGTGTATTGTGTAGGTGTGTCAACTGGCTGTTTGAAACAGTAGAGGTGTGGGGTCCTTCCGTGGTTCAAAGTGGTCCATCCATGGTCCTGGGGGGTCAAGAAACACAGACGTTTGGTTCGTGGATGCCACATACAAAGTGTATGGATAATGGATTCTGTGTGTGTGTTTGTGTGTTGTGCAGGTGTGTCAGCTAACTGTTTGAAGCAGTAGAGGTGTGGGGTTCTTCCGTAGTTCAAAGTGGTCCATCCATGGTCCTGGGGGGTCAAGAAACACAGACATTTGGTGAGTGGATGCCACATACAAAGTGAATGGATAATGGATTCTGTGTGTGTGTGTGTACGTGTGTTTGTGTGTAGGTGTGTCAACTAGCTGTTTGAAGCAGTAGAGCTGTGGGGTTATTCCGTGGTTCAAAGTGGTCCATCCATGGTCCTGGGGGGTCAAGAAAGAGACGTTTGGTTAGTGGATGCCACATACAAAGTGAATGGATAATGGATTCTGTGTGTGTGTGTGTGTGTGTGTGTACATGTGTTTGTGTGTAGGTGTGTCAACTAGCTGTTTGAAGCAGTAGAGCTGTGGGGTTCTTCCGTTGATTCAAAGTGGTCCATCCATGGTCCTGGGGGGTCAAGAAACAGACGTTTGGTTCGTGGATGCCACATACAGAGTGAATGGATAATGGATTGTGTGTGCGTGTGTACGTGTATTTGTGTGTTGTGTAGGTGTATCAGCTAACTGTTTGAAGCAGTAGAGGTGTGGGGTCCTTCCGTGGTCCGAATGGGATCGTCTGTGGTGTTGGGGGCACCATCCATGGTCCTGGGGGGTCAAGAAACACAGACGTTTGGTTAGTGGATGCCACATACAGAGTGAATGGACAATGGATTACGTGTGTGTGTGTGTACGTGTGTTTGTGTGTTGTGCAGGTGTGTCAGCTAACTGTTTGAAGCAGTAGAGGTGTGGGGTTCTTCCGTGGTCCGAATGGGATCGTCTGTGGTCTCAGGGGCACCATCCATGGTCCTGGAGGGTCAAGAAACACAGACATTTGTTGAGTGGATGCACATACAAAGTGAATGGATAATGCATTCTGTGTGTGTGTACGTGTTTGTGTGTAGGTGTGTCAACTAGCTGTTTGAAGCAGTAGAGGTGTGGGGTTCTTCCGTGGTTCAAAGTGGTCCATCCATGGTCCTGGGGGGTCAAGAAACAGACGTTTGGTTCGTGGATGCCACATACAGAGTGAATGGATAATGGATTATGTGTGTGTGTGTGTGTGTGTGTGTGTACGTGTGTTTGTGTATTGTGTAGGTGTGTCAACTAGCTGTTTGAAGCAGTAGAGGTGTGGGGTCCTTCCGTGGTCCGAATGGGATCGTCTGTGGTGTTGGGGGCACCATCCATGGTCCTGGGGGGTCACAAGAAACACAGACGTTTGGTTAGTGGATGCCACATACAGAGTGAATGGATAATGGATTCTGTGTGTGTGTGTGTACGTGTGTTGTGCAGGTGTGTCAGCTAACTGTTTGAAGCAATAGAGGTGTGGGGTCCTTCCGTGGTCCGAATGGGATCGTCTGTGGTCTCAGGGGCACCATCCATGGTTCTGGGGGGTCAAGAAACAGACGTTTGGTTCGTGGATGCCACATACAGAGTGAATGGATAATGGATTCTGTGTTTGTGTGTGTACGTGTGTTTGTGTGTTGTGTAGGTGTATCAGCTAACTGTTTGAAGCAGTAGAGGTGTGGGGTCCTTCCGTGGTCCGAATGGGATCGTCTGTGGTGTTGGGGGCACCATCCATGGTCCTGGGGGGTTCAAGAAACAGACGTTTGGTTAGTGGATGCCACATACAGAGTGAATGGATAATGGATTCTGTGTGTGTGTGTGTACGTGTGTTTGTGTGTGTAGTTGTGTCAGCTAACTGTTTGAAGTAGCAGAAGTGTGGGGTCCTTCCGTGGTTCAAAGTGGTCCATCCATGGTCCTGGGGGGTCAGGAAACACAGACGTTTGGTTAGTGTATGCCACATACAGAGTGAATGGATAATGGATTGTCTGTGTGTGTGTGTACGTGTGTTTGTGTGTTGTGCAGGTGTGTCAGCTAACTGTTTGAAGCAGTAGAGGTGTGGGGTTCTTCCGTGGTCCGAATGGAATCGTCTGTGGTCTCAGGGGCACCATCCATGGTCCTGGAGGGTCAAGAAACACAGACATTTGGTGAGTGGATGCACATACAAAGTGAATGGATAATGGATTCTGTGTGTGTGTGTACGTGTGTTTGTGTGTTGTGTAGGTGTGTCAACTAGCTGTGTGAAGCAGTAGAGGTGTGGGGTTCTTCCGTGGTTCAAAGTGGTCCATCCATGGTCCTGGGGGGTCAAGAAACAGACGTTTGGTTAGTGGATGCCACATACAGAGTGAATGGATAATGGATTCTGTGTGTGTGTGTACGTGTGTTTGTGTGTTGTGCAGGTGTGTCAGCTAACTGTTTGAAGCAGTAGAGGTGTGGGGTTCTTCCGTGGTCCGAATGGGATCGTCTGTGGTCTCAGGGGCACCATCCATGGTCCTGGTGGGTCACAGGAAACACAGACGTTTGGTTAGTGTATGCCACATACAGAGTGAATGGATAATGGATTCTGTGTGTGTGTGTACGTGTGTTTGTGTGTTGTGTAGGTGTATCAGCTAACTGTTTGACGCAGTAGAGGTGTGGGGTCCTTCCGTGGTCCGAATGGGATCGTCTGTGGTGTTGGGGGCACCATCCATGGTCCTGGGGGGGTCAAGAAACAGACGTTTGGTTAGTGGATGCCACATACAGAGTGAATGGATAATGGATTCTGTGTGTGTGTGTGTACGTGTGTTTGTGTGTGTAGGTGTGTCAGCTAACTGTTTGAAGCAGTAGAGGTGTGGGGTCCTTCCGTGGTTCAAAGTGGTCCATCCATGGTCCTGGGGGGTCAGGAAACACAGACTTTTGGTTGGTGTATGCCACATACAGTGTGAATGGATAATGGATTCTGTGTGTGTGTGTACGTGTGTTTGTGTGTGCAGGTGTGTCAGCTAACTGTTTGAAGCAGTAGAGGTGTGGGGTTCTTCCGTGGTCCGAATGGGATCGTCTGTGGTCTCAGGGGCACCATCCATGGTCCTGGGGGGGTCACAAGAAACACAGACGTTTGGTTAGTGGATGCCACATACAGAGTGAATGGATAATGGATTCTGTGTGTGTGTGTGTGTGTGTACGTGTCTTTGTGTGTGTAGGTGTGTCAGGTAACTGTTTGAAGCAGTAGAGGTGTGGGGTCCTTCCATGGTCCGAATGGGATCGTCTGTGGTGTTGGGGGCACCATCCATGATCCTGGGGAGTCAAGAAACAGACGTTTGGTTCGTGGATGCCACATACAAAGTGAATGGATGATGCATTCTGTGTGTGTGTGTACGTGTGTTTGTGTGTGTAGGTGTGTCAGCTAACTGTTTGAAGTAGTAGAAGTGTGGGGTCCTTCCGTGGTTCAAAGTGGTCCATCCATGGTCCTGGGGGTCAAGAAACAGACGTTTGGTTAGTGGATGCCACATACAGAGTGAATGGATAATGGATTCTGTGTGTGTGTGTACGTGTGTTTGTGTGTTGTGCAGGTGTGTCAGCTAACTGTTTGAAGCAGTAGAGGTGTGGGGTTCTTCCGTGGTCCGAATGGGATCGTCTGTGGTCTCAGGGGCACCATCCATGGTCCTGGAGGGTCAAGAAACACAGACATTTGGTTAGTGGATGCACATACAAAGTGAATGGATAATGGATTCTGTGTGTGTGTGTACGTGTATTTGTGTGTTGTGTAGGTGTATCAGCTAATTGTTTGAAGCAGTAGAGGTGTGGGGTCCTTCCGTGGTCCGAATGGGATCATCTGTGGTGTTGGGGGCACCATCCATGGTCCTGGGGGGGTCACAAGAAACACAGACGTTTGGTTAGTGGATGCCACATACAGAGTGAATGGATAATGGATTCTGTGTGTGTGTATGTACGTGTGTTTGTGTGTAGGTGTGTCAACTAGCTGTTTGAAGCAGTAGAGGTGTGGGGTCCTTCCATGGTCCGAATGGGATCGTCTGTGGTGTTGGGGGCACCATCCATGATCCTGGGGAGTCAAGAAACAGACGTTTGGTTAGTGGATGCCACATACAAAGTGAATGGATAATGGATTCTGTGTGTGTCTGTACGTGTGTTTGTGTGTTGTGTAGGTGTATCAGCTAACTGTTTGAAGCAGTAGAGCTGTGGGGTTCTTCCGTGGTTCAAAGTGGTCCATCCATGGTCCTGGGGGGTCAAGAAACAGACGTTTGGTTGGTGGATGCCACATACAGAGTGAATGGATAATGGATTCTGTGTGTGTGTGTGTACGTGTGTTTGTGTGTTGTGTAGGTGTGTCAACTAGCTGTTTGAAGCAGTAGAGGTGTGGGGTCCTTCCATGGTCCGAATGGGATCGTCTGTGGTGTTGGGGGCACCATCCATGATCCTGGGGAGTCAAGAAACAGACGTTTGGTTAGTGGATGCCACATACAGAGTGAATGGATAATGGATTCTGTGTGTGTGTGTGTACGTGTGTTTGTGTGTGTAGGTGTGTCAGCTAACTGTTTGAAGTAGTCGAAGTGTGGGGTCCTTCCGTGGTTCAAAGTGGTCCATCCATGGTCCTGGGGGGTCAGGAAACACAGACGTTTGGTTCGTGTATGCCACATACAGAGTGAATGGATAATGGATTCTGTGTGTGTGTGTGTACGTGTGTTTGTGTGTTGTGCAGGTGTGTCAGCTAACTGTTTGAAGCAGTAGAGGTGTGGGGTTCTTCCGTGGTCCGAATGGGATCGTCTGTGGTGTTGGGGGCACCATCCATGGTCCTGGGGGGGTCACAAGAAACACAGACGTTTGGTTAGTGGATGCCACATACAGAGTGAATGGATAATGGATTCTGTGTGTGTGTGTGTGTGTGTACGTATCTTTGTGTGTGTAGGTGTGTCAGGTAACTGTTTGAAGCAGTAGAGGTGTGGGGTCCTTCCATGGTCCGAATGGGATCGTCTGTGGTGTTGGGGGCACCATCCATGGTCCTGGGGGGGTCACAAGAAACACAGACGTTTGGTTAGTGGATGCCACATACAGAGTGAATGGATAATGGATTCTGTGTGTGTGTGTGTGTGTGTACGTATCTTTGTGTGTGTAGGTGTGTCAGGTAACTGTTTGAAGCAGTAGAGGTGTGGGGTCCTTCCGTGGTCCGAATGGGATCGTCTGTGGTGTTGGGGGCACCATCCATGGTCCTGGGGGGGTCAAGAAACAGACGTTTGGTTCGTGGATGCCACATACAAAGTGAATGGATAATGGATTCTGTGTGTGTGTGTACGTGTGTTTGTGTGTTGTGTAGGTGTATCAGCTAACTGTTTGAAGCAGTAGAGGTGTGGGGTTCTTCCGTGGTTCAAAGTGGTCCATCCATGGTCCTGGGGGGTCAAGAAACAGACGTTTGGTTCGTGGATGCCACATACAGAGTGAATCGATAATGGATTCTGTGTGTGTGTGTGTACGTGTGTTTGTGTGTTGTGTAGGTGTGTCAACTAGCTGTTTGCAGCAGTAGAGGTGTGGGGTCCTTCCGTGGTCCGAATGGGATCGTCTGTGGTGTTGGGGGCACCATCCATGGTCCTGGGGGGGTCAAGAAACAGACGTTTGGTTAGTGGATGCACATACAAAGTGAATGGATAATGGATTCTGTGTGTGTGTGTGTGTGTGTGTGTGTGTGTGTACGTGTCTTTGTGTGTGTAGGTGTGTCAGGTAACTGTTTGAAGCAGTGGAGGTGTGGGGTCCTTCCGTGGTCCGAATGGGATCGTCTGTGGTCTCAGCGGCACCATCCATGGTCCTGGGGGGTCACAAGAAACACAGACGTTTGGTTCGTGGATTCCACATACAGAGTGAATGGATAATGGATTCTGTGTGTGTGTACATGTATTTGTGTGTTGTGTAGGTGTATCAGCTAACTGTTTGAAGCAGTAGAGGTGTGGGGTTCTTCCGTGGTCCGAATGGGATCGTCTGTGGTGTTGGGGGCACCATCCATGGTCCTGGGGGGTCAAGAAACACAGACATTTGGTTCGTGGATGCACATACAAAGTGAATGGATAATGGATTCTGTGTGGGTATGTGTGTGTGTACGTGTCTTTGTTTTGTGTAGGTGTATCAGCTAACTGTTTGAAGCAGTAGAGGTGTGGGGTTCTTCCGTGGTTCAAAGTGGTCCATCCATGGTCCTGGGGGGTCAAGAAACAGACGTTTGGTTAGTGGATGCCACATACAAAGTGAATGGATAATGGATTCTGTGTGTGTGTGTACGTGTGTTTGTGTGTTGGTGGGTCAAGAAACACAGACAGAGTCCTTGATGGCATCGTTACTATGGATACCAGATTGAATGTTTATCTTTGAATTTCTGAATGAAATGATTTATGATGATTCTTTATGTCAGTATTTTAAGAGGAACTATATATATAAATCCTCTTAAAATACTGACATAAATGATTGTTTAATGTTTTATGTAGTGGGGCAGAGAGTAGATTAATCGTGCAAATTATTATACAAGCATGAAATTTGGTGGAGTTGTTCTCCAGAGGTATCTGGTCAAGCCTGCCTGATTGGCCATTCAAAAATCCAAGATGGCGGCTATTTCTCAAGATGGCCAACAATTGGGCCTCCCGAAAATTTGTTTTCTTCATAAAACTTTTTATTTCCCAGATTTGAATGATCTTGGTGTCTATTTGTAGGTAATAAAGGTATCAGGGCAAATGGAAAGCATTAACACCGACATCTCGATCGCATATTTTGCCTGAGTAACGGTTGATAACGCTTGTCATTGAAACTTGAATTCACACTATGACGGTTTAACTGTAACATGAATAAAGAATGGTACCAAAACATCCTCCGAGAGCAACTTCTCGCCCACACTGCAAATATTGACTCTTTGCATAAATTGCCCTCTTTGCATGGGGTTCCTCCTCTCTCAACACGTGAATGGATTGGATTGTGTGTGTGTGTGTACGTGTGTTTGTGTGTTGTGCAGGTGTGTCAGCTAACTGTTTGAAGCAGTAGAGGTGTGGGGTCCTTCCGTGGTCCGAATGGAATCGTCTGTGGTCTCAGGGGCACCATCCATGGTCCTGGGGGGTCAAGAAACACAGACGTTTGGTTAGTGGATGCCACATACAAAGTGAATGGATAATGGGTTCTGTGTGTGTGTGTCTACGTGTGTTTGTGTGTGTAGGTGTGTCAGCTAACTGTTTCGCCATCATCCTCCTGTCTCCCACCACCTCCACAGTATCCAGTGGACACAGGGTTTGCCATTTGAGAAACACCGTACAGTCCTGGTGGGTACGGTGTTCTCAACACAGACGTTAATATAGTCCGTGATGCAGTCGGTGAGACCGTCGATGTCTTCCCCATGGGCATCACTGAATACCTCCCACACAAGCACACATGGCCAATAAAGCTGATTCTGATTCCGATTCCGGGTTCCGGGTTCCGGTTCCGATTCTGATTCTGATCTGGTCTGGTCCTGGGGGGTCAAGAAACACAGACAGAGTCCTTGATGGCATCGTTACTATGGATACCAGATTGAATGTTTATCTTTGAATTTATGAATGAAATGATTTGTGATGATTCTTTATGTCAGTATTTTAAGAGGAACTATATATATAAATCCTCTTAAAATACTGACATAAATGATTGTTTAATGTTTTATGTAGTGGGGCAGAGAGTAGATTAATCGTGCAAATTATTATACAAGCATGAAATTTGGTGGAGTTGTTCTCCAGAGGTATCTGGTCAAGCCTGCCTGATTGGCCATTCAAAAATCCAAGATGGCGGCTATTTCTCAAGATGGCCAACAATTGGGCCTCCCGAAAATTTGTTTTCTTCATAAAACTTTTTATTTCCCAGATTTGAATGATCTTGGTGTCTATTTGTAGGTAATAAAGGTATCAGGGCAAATGGAAAGCATTAACACCGACATCTCGATCGCATATTTTGCCTGAGTAACGGTTGATAACGCTCGTCATTGAAACTTGAATTCACACTATGACGGTTTAACTGTAACATGAATGAAGAATGGTACCAAAACATCCTCCAAGAGCAACTTCTCGCCCACACTGCAAATATTGACTCTTTGCATAAATTGCCCTCTTTGCATGGGGTTCCTCCTCTCTCAACACGTGAATGGATTGGATTGTGTGTGTGTGTGTGTGTACGTGTATTTGTGTGTTGTGTAGGTGTATCAGCTAACTGTTTGAAGCAGTAGAGGTGTGGGGTTCTTCCGTGGTCCGAATGGGATCGTCTGTGGTGTTGGGGGCACCGTCCATGGTCCTGGGGGGTCAAGAAACACAGACGTTTGGTTAGTGGATGCCACATACAAAGTGAATGGATAATGGATTCTGTGTGTGTGTGTGTGTGTACGTGTATTTGTGTGTTGTGTAGGTGTATCAGCTAACTGTTTGAAGCAGTAGAGGTGTGGGGTTCTTCCCTGGTTCAAAGTGGTCCATCCATGGTCCTGGGGGGTCAAGAAACACAGACATTTGGTTAGTGGATGCCACATACAAAGTGAATGGACAATGGATTCTGTGTGTGTGTGTGTACGTGTGTGTCTAACTCCATAACTGTCCGTGCTGGATCCGTCCCCGTTGTTTTAAAAAGCTAAATAAGTTATTAGCATGACATCATCCAGCTAGCCAAACCTGTCTGGTGTTCAGCTGGAGAAGCTTCGCATGTACTGCTTCCCTTTCCTGCTAGTCTGCTGTCTGATTGTGCAGTTTCTCCGCGAAAGTTCTCCTCTCAAACGGCTGGCGCTCGCCTGTAGAGACTAGTCCGGACGGAAACGAGCAGCTTGGGGCAGAATCCAGTTTATTTATATTTGAAGACGCTGATTGGCTAAATTGTATTTCACTCATTTATATCTTTAATCAGCATTAAAGCATCATTGGCTAAACTGCTTCATAGACCCGCCTCTTTGGGGCAGATTGCATGCTTGGTGTGTGATTGTGTGTGTGTGTGTGTGTGTGTGTGTGTGTGTGTGTATGTGTGTAGGGGTGCTGCCGGCTCGCAGATCGAAACCATGAGTGTTAATACAGATCGCGAGGAGCAGTATAAATATCAGTCAGCGATTATTGACTTTCAGTATTAGAGTAAATTTAACGTGTTCTGTGAAGCATAGAATATAGTCGGGGTCGCCGATCCCAGAGCGAGGGCCGGTTAGTAATGGAGGCAAAACCCCGTCGGCCTACCGGGGTATCCCCTATGGTCAGCCCGCCCCTGGGTTAGACCCATTAAATATAAATGTGTTAATTTTCTAAATTGATATATTTAAATTCATCAAACATTATTCAAATGTGTCACCTTTAAGAAGGGCTTGAATCGTTTTTTTGAGTAAATCGGAAGTGTGAATTTAACTCGCATAGTGTTAATATGGCCGGTGAGGATTATATAAACACAGGCATAACACAATGCCTAACACTCACAGTGTTGTTTAACGACATGTGAAAGTGTATTTTTAACACTAAATTGTGTTGTTTCCTTTCACTAGGAGTGTTGATTTCTAACACTCACAGTGTTGTTACCACTCTGACAGTCCGCCCGCGGCCGTTGTGACCATGAATCACAATGCACAGTAGGATTTTCACAGCAGCCATTTTGTCACGTCATTGCAGGGTAAACAGGTGAAAATAGTAACATTAAGTATGGCCCTGTTCCATTTAGGTGGACCAGGGCCCTGATTACCATGCATGCTGGCTCACTGGAATGACTGGTAACACACTAAAGAGAATGCGACCCTGATACATTTGATCAATTATGTCAAAAAACATTTAAAAATGGCTGCCATGAAATGGGCCTTTATAGGAACCTGAAGCTGGGCACCAAATTTCAGTTTCCTGGGATACGTGGGACTTCCACAACATGTACAAAGCAGCAATAAAATAAATGTTTCGTGAACACAGCCTAAAGGTGCGTTCACACCAAATGTGAAGCAACATGTTGCATCATGGGAGTTTACTCGCAGGACCATTTGTGGTTATTTGTGTCTTTCGCTTCATTCGCGCTAGACGTGCCGGAGAGGAGGAGTGGCTTATCTCCATGGAAGCCGTTATCAACTAAGCCATTTATTTCCGCCATTAACCATGGAAGAAATAACCACTATTTCAACGCTGATGGGCTTTCACCCAACGGCACAAATTGTTTTTGCCCGATTTGAAAAATTTGAACTTGCGCAAATGCTTGAATGGGGCTGTCAGGATCCAGGATCCCTGTCGGACCCGTTGTGTTTCCCCTGATCTCCTCTCCTCATGTGTCCTGTCATTCCCCTGTTTGTTATTGTATGCCATGTGCTCTGTGTTTGTCCTCTGTCTCCAGACACCTCCCACACCCTTGATCGTGCACAGCTGAGGACACTCCAGCCGATCACCTCCTGCAGCCTGACACACCAGACTCAGGGCCCGCTAATGAGTGCCCTGTCACTATATAAACTCTGGTCCTGCAGTCTGGGGTTGTCAGGTCGTACCGTCTTTCACCCGCTTCAACCCCGTGGCATCCTCTGCCCCCCTGGGGTTCTACGGATTACACGCCGCCGCTCCGCCCTCCGTGGCATTCAACGGACTACACACGCCGTTCAAGCGGCCAGCTCTCTGGTGTCGAGCCACGGGACTCTCACCGCCGGTTTGCCTACTCTGGTGTCGGACCACGGGCTCCACACCTGCACGCACCTTCTAAATAAAACCTGTTTCCACTAACTTCTGTCTCCTGTGGTCTTGCGTTTGGGTCCTACGCGTGAACTCCCGTGACAGGGGCGAATTTTGCGTTTTTGCATTGCCAAAGCATCAATGCATCCAAAAGTAAACAACAATAACGAGTGTTCACATATTAGCACAACAATACGATTTTTATATTTCATATTATGATTACATTTAATGTGTGTGTGTGTGTGTGTGTCTAAGTCATTCAGGGACCTCAGGTTATTAAGGCATGGCATGTTAGATGCTAGCACCCTGAGCTGTTGGCACTATTAGTTGTTAGCCCCCGGCTCAGCCATGTTGAGAGCCATATGGAGGCAATCCCTCAATCATGGATGCTCTGAATTTCACAATTTAGCAGCTTCTACTCATTTTAAAGACCAATGTTGCTATTTTTTATCTTCGGCCTTCTTCTGAACGTGTCGCAAAACACTCAAATCAAGGTCCAGTTGGTAGCTTTTTCAGGACGTTTAACTGCATCCCACAGTCAGCCAACTGGCTCAGGTGTCGTGTGATCGTCTTTAGGTACTGTGGCTATTTGTGTTCCTATTTGAGGATTTTAACCTCTTTGTTAAAACTAGTTTTGACATTTGATGTGAAAAAGCTACACTTACAAAAGATATAAGGAAGAAAGATAAAGGTAGATTTCCATGTTCACTGCCTTATCTCAATTGTGTCCCCACAAAATCATTTTGATTTATTTTGTCTTTTATTGAGTACATACACATTTTTTATATCATTGTCATTTTCATGATTTGTCTTTTATTTTGAAAAAAACACTCTCTTTTTAGTTTGCTTTTTTGTTCCAATCTCAAAATAAAACCCACGATGTTTCATATTTGTGAATGTATGTTCATTAATATTATTCTACAATACTTCCATATGCCATGGGAATCAAGCTTTGTCACAATACTGTACAAACATATTTGCCTCAATAAAACCTTTTTTTTAATGTATACTAACAACAAATGGATATTACCCTTGAAAAGTGACTGTTTGAATGTGTGAGATCTGACCACATGATATCACAGAAATAACCTTGAATAGATGTAATCTTTGTGGCTCTGGAACTTTACTCTGTACATAACTCTCTCCAGTGGTTGGCTGATGCTTTATATATATATATATATATATATATATATATATATATATATATATATATATATATATATGGTATTACCATTGCATCTCTTTTGCTGTCATCCTAAAAATTAAAATATGAAATATGGCCACCATACACTGACAAAATGTAAAAGCCTACCCAATAACCTCATCCTCAGGATTTGGAAATATTCTGATGTGTTTCGGTGACAAATTCTCATTTCATTTTTCAAAATGTGTATAAACAAACCCAACTCATTATGTCTACCATTGTTGTTTTCTCCTCTCCTCCCTCTCATTTATTCTCTTTCACCTTCTGTCTCTCTGTCTCAGTCTCTCTCAGTATCACCGTGTAGCCGTGTGTGTGTGTGTGTGTGCGTGCATGTGTGCTTTGTGACTGTGCACACCCTGAAGTCACAGAGTGCCAACAAGTCATCATTCAAATGTGACATTGCAACTTTAACCGTAAAGTATTGTTTGAGTCCCAAAGAAGCACAACTGGGATCACACACACACACACACACACACACACACACACACACACACACACACACACACACACACACACACACACACACTTGAGCTGCCTATCCCTTATGTTACCTCTGGGATGTAGCTGACAAATGACAGTGCTACTTGTCTGCCAACCCTGAGTCTTTTGCTCGTCTTTTGTGTGTGTGTGTTACTGGTGAAAATTGAAAATCGTTGAGGGACACGAGGAGACGGAGGGGAGCATTGGCAAGATTGTTGCGTTCTGATTGGTAGAAGTGAACATCCTGCAGAGTTATGGATTTTTGACAGAAAATATAGTTTGCTTCAACCATGTTGCTCAGCAGACTATGTAAAACAGTATATTTCCTTTCAATCCATGTACAAACCATGCTTGTGAAGGTAAAATAAAATCTGTTATTTGGCCATGTATGGATTTTCTTCCCCGGTGGGGTACAGGAACAGCTAAGAATAGGAGAGGTGAAATCTGCAAAAGGCGAGACCTTTAGTTGAAGAAAGCCAGACAAAATGTTTGAAATCTGTGACTAAAGTTGGGAAGGACTCAGAGCCGAATGCAAATGGTTCCAAGAACACATCTTGGCCACGTCACGAGACGTCCCGGATGCCATGGCAGACGCTTTGGATAAAAGCGCTTGCTAAATGACTGTAATGTAATGTAATGTATTTGAAACATGCTTCCACCCAACCATTTTTCACTACTGCTGCCGCCATTTTCTGGATGACCTCCCAGTCGGACGTACCAAAAGCCTGCACAGGGGGGCATCCAAATCAGATGTCTGAAACACTTCCGACTGGCTTCTTTTAATGTGTTAGAGCATGGGTTCTTCTCCAACCCTCCATCTGGATGTCTAAAGAATCTTTAAGGATGAGCCCAACCACCCTGCACCCTTAAAGCTCATTACGTTGCAACGTAAATCAACGGGCAAGCTTCCCTTCCAGGCTCAATTCACAATGCGCTACTTCTGAGTAATTGCTGAGCAATGCCACGGTAGCCTCTTGTTCCATCTCACAATTCCTGAACGGGACACGTCATTCCACATCCCAGGAGCCAATGTTTTGCCACCTTGGGTCAGCACGCCATGGTGTATACCTTCCGCTGCCAAACCGATACGCAACAGGCATGAACCTTTGGCCTAGATCTGCAGCTGGTCGGCCTCCTTGAGAAGAAGTTACCGTGTCTTTGAAACTTTGAAAGTCTTGCACGCTGCTGGAACAACAAAAGTACAATGTTTACCTTTAATTTTATTCGTCTGTTTCAAACCCACCTCCTTACAGAGGTTGGATCGACCAACCGGCGGGCTTGACGTGCAGGTCCAAACAATGCTTTGTTGAGATTTTGGGAGGTGTGCACCTCCGCAAGCGTCTGTGATCTACCGTAACTCATATAATACCTTTCCCTGCAAGGGCCACAGAGACGTTTAACTGCATCTGTGCAGGAGCCAGTATTGAAGTCAACACCACCTAAACCGAGACCAAGAGAAATGTCTTGATCAAATAATCCGAAGGCACTTCAGAAGGGACTTTTATGTGTGGAAATGTTCCTTTGTTTTCCATGTGTAATCAGACAACGCACAGACTATTTGGTGATCTCCCTGCAGTTGTGAAATAAAATCCCTAGTCCTCTTTTGTCTGAGACCGAGACAAGACTGAGTAAAAATGCAGTCGATTCTGAGAAGAGACCTTCAAAAAGAAGTGTCGAGACCGGTCTCAAAGCCAAGACCAATCTTGAGTGCTCCGACACTGGCATGCGCGTAATCCCTGCTTCAGTTTACACACTGGCAACCTGCTTTTTCGACTCACATGAGGAGCAGCTTTATACAGCTTAAAATAAAAAATAAAATAAACAAATGTATGTGATTCCTTTTAAAAAGGCGGAGAATGCTACGTGACGGATATCACACTCTTGAGGAAGAAACACATTTCTAGGGTTTCTTTTCATGGATCTCAGCATTGAAATTTGACAACCTCTTTCATCATGTTGCTCCTTTGATTAGCAACGACAACAAAAATATAAAATCAAAACCCCGGGTTGGATGCTTCGGAGTAGCTGGCTGTCAAGTAACCAGGTTCCTCTAATGGAGGCTGGGAAATCACTTCTTTTAGTGTTGATCATTTCAAAAGGAATTACCTGTAAGTGTGTTAAGCAGCTCTGCCTGACACGCTGTAACATAAGAGACGGCTCTTAAAAGGAGAGCTGTTGTCCTTTCTGCTCAACTGAGATTCAACTTCCAAAATGTTCCAGTCTGTGGAAGCGATGAGTCCGAACTCCCAAAAGTGTGTCTTTTGAAGTTGGGTGAGGTGACACAACGGGGATAGGAGATGAGGAGAGGCTGAGGGTGGATGACAAATTGAGAGGGGAGTGGTGAAGGAGTGAATAACTGCATATCAATCTGCATCTTGGTAGAAAATGACGTAAGCGGGGGGGGGGAGAACTCCTAAATGGTCAAGAAGCGCAAGCGACGTACCTGCTCCCGTCTGAGCGAAGGCCGTGGCGATGGAGTGAAGGAGGAGAGCAGTCGAGGCCAAAGCAGCAGAGATCAGGTAGAGAAACAGATGCTTTCATTAGCAGACTGAGAAATGCCCATAGCTCTGTGAGCGTGCACATGTGTGTGTGTGTGTGTGTTTGATGGCTTTAATTAGTTGAAGTGTAAGATTAAAAACAGAAGGAAAATTAACAGAGTGGCATCTCTGCAAAGGTTAATAACCACCCACCTCCTCTTCTCCGCCTCTCTCCCGTTCCTCTCTGATCTGCTTTTCTTTTTCCCCGAGCGTTCGTAAAGGAGGGAAAGAGGAAATGAGAAATGAGAGAGCGAAGACTCACAAGAAGGCTGAGCGACTGGTTTGATTAAAGAGAGTTACTCTAACTGCCGTCAGCTTTATTATCTACAAACACACACACACACACACACACACACACACACACACACACACACACACACACACACACACACACGCTAGAACAACATGCTTATTTTAAAAGGCATCCAAATTGAATTCTGCCCTCCAGAAAACAAGGGAGAGATTTAGTTACAAACCCGTGTCTCACTGTACAGACTACAGGTAGACGCACAGAGATCACTGTGAAACTAAAATTGAGTGTCTAGATGTCTGGCCCGCGGCTCGAGTCACCACCACTCTCTACTTTGCTGCGAGGGTTGCTTTGAGATTATTTAGGCGGGGACGAAAAAGCAAAAAAGGTAAGATTGATGGGACAGTTATGAGACGGGATGATACGCGGCAGGTTTTAGTCTGCAGGAGCCCGTGGCCCCAGAGACAGCAGACGAGCTGACGGGAATTCAGAGTGTGTCACGTCTTGCTGGTTTCCCGGGGGCCTGAGTCATTACATTGTTTGTTACATCACGGCCCACTATCTCTGGCGATTGGTTGTCGTGTAACAGAGTTAATGATTCCACTTGCCATCACTGGCCATTGGTTGCTAGTATTACTATATTATTTAAGTTATTGCTAATCCTTATCATTTTCATATTATTTCCTTGTTTAAATATCATTTACAACGTATCATTAGTTCCCCATGGAAACAAGTGGGTTGTGTGTAACAGCGCCCTCTGCTGGCTGCTTGCAGACTTTAGTGGTGCGCCCAGCTTTCCTGAACTAGTCTGAAACAAGCTGTTTTCATGGTAGGTCGACCTGTGACGAGCTCCGTTGTGAAACATCTCATTCTATGTCTGATATACATATATATATATAGAGAGATATCTGTAGAAGTCCCTTTTTGTTCGTATAATTGTTTTAATTTATAATTTCTAGAGCAAATGGTTTTAACTAATAACTGATTTAGCATTTAGCATTTAGCATGAGTAACATGCTAACAACAGTTAGCTTAAGTATTTGTCCCTTTTGATTTAACAGTGTTCCGGAGCTTGTGACCACAACATTGTCTATGAGAGTCACTGAAGCTGTTCTGTCTTTTACCAGGTATATTGCACTGAAATGTCATTTTATTTACATGTGAACTAGTCTGAAGCAAGCTGTTTTCATGTGTTCCGGAGCTTGTGACCACAACATTGTCTATGAGAGTCACTGAAGCTGTTCTGTCTTTTACCAGCTATCCATATTCTGTCCTATGAATAAACGCCTGGTCGGAGCCATCAAAAGAAATCGTGTCCTGAATTAAACACAACGCAACCGAGAGTACACAACTGCTACAGTCGCATGCTCTCTTATTCAACTATCAGGATGATTTGGGTCTTTGTCTTGTGGGTAAAGAGAAAACCAATCGGTGACAAACGTTCAATGATCGTTTTTACACAAAGTCAACTTCATGCCATTCAAGGTCAGAGGGGGACGGAAACATGATTCAAGGACAAAAAAGATGGTATTTAAGGTTTGATCTCACATTCAGTCATGATAACAGAAGCTCTGTGTTCTGGTTGGGAGTGAAACTATTGAAAGGGTTGATTTCGTACAGATATTCATGGTGCCCAGAGGATGAATCCTTTGAATGAGTTCATCCCCTGATAGTTCATCCAACAACGCACCAGCAGTTCAATATCTTTGAAATGAAATATCTCAACACCGACTCGGTGGACTGGCACAACATTTGGTTCAGACATTCATGGTTCTCAGATGATGTATCCTAATGATTTTTTAATGACCAGATATCAGCAGAGCTTTGTGTTTAGCGCCAGTTAGCGAAAGCTAGCTTTCTAATGTGCAGAACTAAGATGATGAACATGGCACTCCTTGCTTGCTTAACATCAGCATGGCAACATTGTAATTCTGAGCATGCTATTATGCTAACATGCTAATTTATTGATCTGTATACATTTTTATTTACAAGACCAACTTTTAGTTTTTTGCGTTGCTGACCACCACCCACAATACACTGCATACATAGTGTATTTGGTCACTTTTCCTGTGTGAACATACCTACTTAAGGGACAGGTTCACCGTTTTTCAAACAATAGTCAGTTGCCCATATTATGTTTGCTGTAATCACGCTACGCACGCTGTGGAAGAAACATAAAGAGGGTAGTATGAACAGGAGGAATGATTGCAGTGACCAAAACCAGTTTTTAATGAATTTGCAAGAAATTAAGGAAGTAATCAGACCCTTTGCCATGACACTTCCCATTCCCCTTGATCATCTTTGAGAGGTTTCTACACCTTGATTGGTATCCTCCTGTAGTAAACTCAACTGATTAAACACGATGTCTCACAGTTGACATTACAAAGAACTGCCTGCAGAGCCGAGAGACCGAATTGTGTCGAGGCACAGGTCTGGGGTAGAATACAAAAAAATGTCTGCTGCAATGAAGGTTCCCATGAGCACAATGGCCTCTGTAGTTCTTCAATGAATAAAAGTTTGGAACAACCAGGACTCTTCCTAGAGCTAGCCCGTCCAGCCAAACTGAGAAGAGCCTTGGTAGGAGAACTGACCCTGAACCCCAATTGGCGCTATTGCTGAGCTCCAGACATTCATGTGTGGAGATGAAAAAAAACTTCCAGAAGGACAACCATCACTGCAACACTCCACCAATCTGGGCTTTAGGAGAGAGTGGCCAGATTGAAGCTTCTCCTCTCAGTGAAAGGGCACTGAATGCACTGTGGACATGAGAGTACTGTGACTACAGCTTTTGTGTTGTCATATCTGCTGACATATATTCAAGCCCAGCAGGTTTTGTGCTGCTGTTTAAAAAAATGAAAATTGGGAACCAAATTGATCTCAGTACACTGATACTATAAATACTAGAAATGATTGTGGAATACCACTTCTGCACTTGTTCTGAATTCAATAGGAAAAAAACAAATATGCATCAAAAAAGACCAGTTGAATCCGCTGAAATGCCAGGAACAAGATGCCAGGAACAAGATGTTGGCATTGTACGTTGCTGCAAACCACGGACACGATGAACGTCAGTGTTTCTACATTCGGTCCGGGCCATCGATGTAGCGCAACGAGCAACCGACAAACACAGGACTTTCACCCAAGAGACCTCTGATCGTGTCTGAAAGCAAAAGTAAACATTGACGTACCGCTTGCTACTTAACGTTACGCAAGAAAGGCCGCTCAGGGTGGTTGATTATTGACGCTAGTTAAGTTGTTATACGGTTGTTACGATGTTATTTTAACTCAAACCATGATCTTTTTTTCGAACCTCAACCAAGTAGTTTCGTTGCCCAAACCTACTATTTTACGTCAACCACATGCTACCAGTATGATGCGGAACATATTTGCGTTTTGGGTTCACAAATGTCAACATTATCCCTTGGGTGGCAGAAACATACGACGCCAACAATTTATTGTCTGGCGACTGGGTTGATTAAATGGACATCCTCACAGCGTACTTCATGGTATGAATGTGGCAGAGAAGGCAACACAGTCTAGTGAGGAGGAAGGGGGGAGGAAACCACCCGCGGCGATCCTCCAACCTAATCCCCGGGCTGCAGCCTCAAAGACTCTTTTATCAGGGCTGGAGAGCTGTTTCTGTCCATGTGCGATTGTTGTCCGCTTCAGTATCTATTCCCGTTTGTATTTCTTCCATTCTGTATTATGGTTGACATTTTTCTCGCAGACAAAAAAAAAATCACATTGGAAACACTTTTACACACAATGGTACATGAATGGTTCAATCCATTTGTCCAACAGTTTATTTATCACTATTGTTTGATCTATGCCAGTTTGAGGTGTGTGGCAGACAGAGATATGGCCTGTGTGTGTGTGTGTGTGCGCGCGTTATGTGGCCTGCGAGGGTAAGTGTGTAGATTTTTAGTGCTGTTTTATAGTCCATTACAAGCCCATTACTGCAGCCTATGGCCCCGTTCTCTTCTTTTCACTCTGTTTCTCTTAATGGTGTTAAGTAGTGTTAGATCCTGGGGTTCTTTGGCCCGATATGGGGCTACCTACTGACTCAGCTCTCTATTAAAATATTGTCAGAGGTTCTGCGTGCGGGATCGCGTCGCAGTGAAAGTGTTTATCGCGGGTCGTATCCACAATCAGCTGCCGTCGTCGTCTCGCGAACATACGGCCCTGATGCGTGATACGCCACGGGTCTACACCTCACTCACAGAATTGATTCAAGGAAAGAGAGAGTAACAAATGAAATAAAACAATCCCAGAGGACAAAGAGAAACAGGAAGCGGGCAAACGCTGCGGGCTCGGCGGTCCGTCAGCGATTGCGCAATATTCAGCAACATGAAAACAATGACTTAAACACGACGAAACACGGGAATATCAACACATATATGAAATAACCTGAATTAACCTTAAGTTATTTTAAGCTAACTTATGCCCAGACACACTCAATCTTACTGTTAGAAGCTTCGTTGCGACGATGAGAGTTTTCATTCGTGATGAATGAGTTGCTTGTCGGGAGGAAGAAAAAAAAGTCTTGAGGTGAGGCGCTGCTGTTGAGCACAGCGGGGCAGCGTTGCTGTTGCGAGAAACTTTTGCACGGCTTTGCGGTGCTGTTGGGTCCCACTCCTGCAGAGAGGGGACCTGGTTTCAACGTCGAGCCGAGATACGTGGTCGATTCGTATCTGCCGGTAATGAATCGGTGAAGAAGGAGATTTAGTCGATCTGGTACCGTTGGGTCGTGCACGAAAGAAAAAGCGGCGGAGCGGATGCGGTTCTCGCGGGCTCAGGGCCGTAACTCAGAATATGCGTGGTCTATTTCGGCCGGCGAAATGGCACGTGGTCGCTGAGTTGAGGGTGATCGGTCCTCGGGGCATCTTCATGAGGTACCGGACGGAGTCCAGAACGAAGAGGAAGATCTGTGGATGCACGGCGCTTTTAAACGGGTCCCTCTGCACAGCGGGAAGCTGCTTGTTGACCAATACAGAGTCCGCTTGAGCGGTGACCGAAGGCGGGGTCATCTTAAAGGTGCAGGATCAGATCGGAGGTCAGCTTGTGTACAGGACGGAGCCTGTGAGGGGCTGAGCCAGCCTGATGATGGTGCCAGAGCCCAACAATGGCGACAGTCGCGCCCCAACCTAGGCCCCAAAGAGCAATGGCGCCGATCTTGTGGAGCCAACGCCCTCTTCCTCTTTCCTTCATAGCCATGGTCATGACCACGAGGTACGCCAGCGCTGCAACTGCTATCATGGCCTCGACGATCGCCGACACCATCTTCAGTGGTTTGTAGAAAACTGCAGCGACGTCGATTCCCAACCAGAAGATCACCATTCCTCCCTTCACTAGACCGCAGCGGGTGGAGTCGATGTTGATTCTCCCCAGGAGGTAAGTTGCAAACCAGGACAGGGTGAGCCACATTGATCCTTGATAGATGTTTTCAATCACTGCTTTCAGTCACCCTACAGCTAGGGCCAGCATTCTTAGCGGCTGGTCTAGGGACCATTTTCCCATGCAACAGTAGAAGAACCATATGATTTCGAGGACCCAAAAGTCCAAGCTGGTTAATCGGATCACTAGCACGCAGATGGGCGCTGCTTCAGAGGAGTTCTGGAATGCGTCTGTTATACTCACTCCGAATGTGGTCATTTCTGGAGGTTCGGTGGTTGTGGTATCGTTGACTTCGGTCATCTTGGCTGTTTAAGGTAACTTTTCTTTCTATCTTTTTAGTTTGAGGCACTTGGTTGAAGGTCCGGGTCTGCAATGGCTATGGCGCTCCAGTGGTTCACCCTTTATAGGTGCGTATGCCCCTCCCTTCTTCGTGGGAGGAGTCTCTCCTTTACTTCCCCTTTCTTCCTCGACTTCCCCTTAAAGCACGAGGCAACAGCGGCTGCTACCCCGCCCTTAATGGCGGCACATATTATTATGCCCAGGATCAAAGTTCCCACTATCATCAACAAATAGGGCCAAAGCCAGGAGAACAAAGTCCCCATCCAGCCCCTCACGATCGTGAATCCTTCTCCAATCTTCCCTGCCAATTCTTCCACTACAATTGTTGCGGTCCCGACCATGGAGGCTCCCGTTAGTTCGATCCAACTGCACTCATGTTCTCGTCGGTCGGTCCCGCAACTTAGCCAGTGTTCTTCTGGTGAATAGCACGTTCCGTTCCCATATAGGAGGTTCGGTCCTACCCACCCAAATCCTTCGTCTTCCTTACCCTCACAGAGGCTCTTCCTGAAGGCGTAGCTAGAAAAACTGTAGGGTCTGTCACCGGGGGGATTATTTGTCCGTTCACATTTACTCTGTCTTTCATGCGATGGCCCAGGATTAAGTTGGTACAGCTGCCGGTTAGTGGCCCGGATCGTCTCCATTTCTTGTCTTGTCCCTTCTTCCAGGTTACCTCTTGCACATGGGTTTCATATTCAGCCCCATAGTGCTTCTGGCAATGGTATTCCCATCCGGGCACGGTCTCACAATATCCCCCAGCCAGGCTGATGTTGCAGGTCGTATTTCCTCGGTTGCACTCCATCTTCCAGGGCCGCGGACCTATATATGGTTCTGGCCGGCTCCATACCCTAGGCCAGATGTCCCTTTCTTTCGAGTACACTGTGGCCAGGTACTGATATTTCACCCAGTAATTTGTGGTTTGAGTTAGACATGGCACCACCCATTCTAACACTTCATCCTTCTGTAGGCCCCACCAGGTTGAGCTATCGTCCCTGGTGTGGGCCTCTTTCCATGCCTGCAGGGTCCCTTTGATTGTTTGATTCGTTGTCAGGCCCGTGCAGTCATACAGCCAGGTCCCCCAAGCCCGTTGCCACTCTTGCCAGAGCGTGCATCGCGGGGAGGCTCCGTCGGCTAGATACTCTGTTCCATTCAGAGCGTTGAACATTCTAGTGGTCACACAAGTGTCAATTTTTTGGAAATCCCCTTTTGGGGCTGTCATCAAATCCTCGCGTTTCGGCAGTTTCTGTACATACATATCGGATATCCTTGGTCCCAAAAGGCCGTAGCTGGCTCTGGAGTATCCCTGCTGGAAGGCTCCCTTGAAATGCGTCAGCGGGGTTATCCATATCCAGGGCAGGGTGTCGTTGAGCCACTCTTCGTGCCGGGCATTAGGTGTGGGTAGATAGATGAACTTGTGAGCCTGATACTGTGGTTTGTTAACCGGAGTTATTACGAAGTAATTCTGACCTTCGCAATAAAAGAACACATTCCAGAAACACTTATCCAGTCGAGGGAGTTTGTTCGTCACACATTCCCTCATCCATTTTCTGCTCCTGTTTCTCTGATGACTGTCACGCGGCTTGAATTGTGGCGGCGGCTGCTGCCATTCTTTGGGCTCCTGAGCCGTAGGTTGTACTTCCTCTTCTTCGTGCTGTGTGACATTGTCGACTCGGCTGGTGATGTTGTGCTGCTGGCCGATGGTGGTGTTTCTTAGTGGCCTCACCTTAAACCGCCGGGTTTACAGGTGAGATTGTAGTGTCCCCAGAACATTCCTTCTGCCGGCATAATCGTCAAACACGTATCATTGCGGTGGCTCGCTGCATATGTTACCTCGGGTTTCCAGTATCCCTTGGTCCCTTGCTCTGCCCATGAGACACATGCCCATGAACAGTACCAGCCTGGGACACCGTTTGCGGGGTAGATCCAATTACACTGTGCCCTTTTTTCTTCACTTGCTTTCTGCATCATGATCGTTATCTTCATCTCTGCTCCCTGCGTAGATACGTCATCTACCCTCCATGTCGAATTCTCTATTACTCTCTGGAATTCACCTGCCCAGTCTACTCCTTCACCTGTCTCGTTGATTCCATTTTTCTGTTCCCAGATAGTCATCCACGCGATGATGGTAGCAGTCTGGTTCGGGTTTGGTTCCGTCCCACCCCCTTCTTGGACTTGACGGCCTGCTTCAGGCATACCTTCAAGGTCCAACTGGGGCAAGGTGCTCCGCCATCCAGTGAGTTTGGAGAGAATGATCGTTCCAGGTTCAACCGTCCAGCATGTCTGGTCGAAGCTCTTTGTGGTAGTGTAGGACACCCTTACGTGAGTTAGGGCCCATGGGACACTACCGTAGTGGTACAGTATGGCCAGGATTATGCCTAATCCTGTTAGCACTGCAACCATTTTAGCCATTACGCAAAAACATAACCTTTTTCCATTCCGTAGTCGTTTACTTGATTGCTCCAGTCGCTTGCCTTTTTGTTTTAATGAGTCGGGCGTTAGGGTTGAGGTGCGTCTAAATTCTTGAACCCTCCCATGTAGAAGTGGGAGATCCATGGTGAGGAATGTTCCAGCGTGGTGACCGGTGGTGTGAGCACTGTCGGCAGATCGCGGTAGCTGGAGCTGTTGCTCGGGGGAGAGTCAGGGTCACTCTGAACAATCCTACCCTTCAGGAGCTGATGATATAGTACCGATGGGTGTCGGCCAATGCTGAGGTCCAGCCCCCTCCACACCCATTTGTAATAGGTGACTACCAACGAAAAGGGGCGTGGGAGAGGTCCGTCCGGGTCTGGACCCAAACTCAGCCAAGAGTACCCCTGTCTGTCTTTCGGGTAGGCTAGGTTCCGGACTTGAGCGAGAGCTGCGTATAATGGCTGACCGTCCTCCATCTGGAGCTCCGTCACTTTAGCCCACAAATCTGAGCGATTAACCTGCGCGTGCATCCAATTGCGCGCCTTGGTAGGTGGCAAATCCCTCATGCGCAGGCCAGGATCTGGGTTCGGTGGGCCTAGGCTCGGCAGGTGGTAACTCACCGTGCGCAACTGCATGGTGTGGTTCTCAATGACACAGCGCTCTGGATTTTTCACGTGAAGAGCTGTGCGGCGCTGCATGATTGGGCTGTTTGTCCAAATTAAATTCTCACCCAGCCAAACATCAACATATTCGTCTTGCAGATAATCAGCATAGTTAGGACCCCACCGTAGCATCAGCGTCTTGCCTCTTCCCTGGTGTCCGTAGGTCTGGGGAGCGCTTATATTCGCAATTGCTGCAGAAATAAGCGCCGGATCCACAGAATCCTTTCCTGTATGCAAAATCTCTCGTGGGTTTGTCTAAATATATTTTCTCATTTGGTAACAGAAGATATGGCCTTTTACGTGGCCGGAGAGACTCTTTCTTTTCCATCCTCCTTTAGTTGGTTGGTGTGGCAGCGACATTTTCAACAATCAAGTTCCGTTTTTCTGCTATTATGCTTCTATTCGCTGCTGCTGCGATTTCGTCCTCCCCGCGTCAGTTTGAGGAAAGACTTCCGTGCCCAAGCTGTTAAACCCCTTGCATCTGTGAGTGGGTCCGGAGGAGGCGCCGCCTCATCCGCTTTGGTCAGCTCCAACCCGATGGAGTATACCGGGTCGAATGGGACCATCACGGTTCTCAGCGTCACCATTACGCGCATTGTGCGGTCTGGCCAGGTGGGCGTTTCCGCTCTAGCCGCCCAAGAGCCCGGTATTTGCATAACACGTCTCTTCGCCACCCCTCGGGGGTGATCGTAAAGATTTTACTTTTTTCCTTTGTTCTGGCACCGGGGTGGTTGAATGCGTCCAGAGCCGTGATGGCGTACAGAAGATTCGTGCCTCGTGCGCCAGCCTCAGTTGGCACAGGGGCAAGCTCATGTATCGGCACGGTTGGATCACAGAACACATCCTCGATTAACAGGCGCCAGGACGTAAGTTCCCAGGGCCCCATCCAGCCCTGGGTCGTTGCCATTTCTAAGCGGCAATCTGGTAACCCCGCTGCGACGGGGGTGTATCCTGGTGCGTCTGGGTCGCGGTAAACCCTGAAGGCCGCTGGGATTTGTACTGAAGCGAGGGGCGGGTAGGTGACCTCGGCCTGAGCTGGGCTATATGGCCAGTTCCTCCACACCGACTCCTTCCAAGATCCCCTGTGGTCGTCAATCCGGCTTCCGCTTGCATCCAGCGGGTCACCGTCGGATGGGCTCATAGATGGTGCCGATGGTACCCCAGGCTCCCCTTGAAACATTTCAACAGGAGCGTCAGCCCCGTCCTCCTCCCAGGAGGCGGGTGCCAGGGTTTGTATTGGCCGAAAGAATTTTCTCACCTGCCATCCCTCGGCAGTGCCAGCCTGCACCATTTGTCCGCTCTGCTGGAGTAGGGAGCAGGAGGCACAGAGGAGCAGCTGGAGTCCATCCCATTGGCAGACGCATTCCCTTAGGTTCAGCTTCGTCCCCCGTAGATCCCACTGGGTGATGAAAGTCAACCTGGGTAACATCTCCATACGGCATGAACCGCATACATATGCATCCATAACCTTCACTGGTTTATGGTGCATGCGGTTAAATTCTCTTCTTTTTCCTGTGACCCGGCGTGGTTTCTGGTTTCCGGGTCCCTGCCATCCGATGGCTAGGGCAGCAGGCCGACCTCTGATAATGACAGCAGAAGGGGCTTCAGTACGAGCGGGGCTGCTGCACACTCAAAGACACAGGCCAGCAGTTTCAGGCGGGAGAGACAGCCAACACCACTGGAGCTGCAGTCAATCTGTCCAACCTCAAACGTCTGAAATGAAGGGATTAGTTTGTACCCATGTGTTTGATATAAGATGGATACAAATGCTCACTCAATGTCTGTGCTGTCACTGCTCGGGGCTGTCAGTCATGATATCAGCTGTTCTGATCAGCTGGTCTCCTCTGTCCAATAGCACAACGAAACAATTACATCGTCAGCCTATCATCTTGCTGCTGTCTCTTTTAAATACAATTGTCTCTCTACCTTCAGTACGATCATGTTGCTATTCTATCAGCCTCATCAGCCTCCACCACCAGTGTCTGGAATCCATGGGGGGGATTTATCTTGCCTAGTCCACACTACTCCAGTTTTACTCCATCTTGCAATGCTGCGTTCACACCGGTCGCGTTTGTTTTTTGACGCGCGTCGAGATTACATACAAAGTCTATGCACAGAGTTTGAGTTGCTGCCCCCGTCATCAGTGCCGTCATCAGTGCCGTAGCTCATAACTCCTGCCGGTGCTGAATCGTAAACAACAATGGAGGACAAATTAATAGTGGCGGTTTGTGGGTTCCCCGAGCTCTACGATACGTCGTCGTATCTCTACCGCGACCGAACTAAAAAAGATCTGGCATGGAGGAAAGTAAGTGAGGACGTCGGACAACCTGGTAAGTTATTATTATGTCTTTGGTACTTGATTATAGCTATCGGTTGTACTTTACTAACTAGCTATATGAACCATGTTAGCATGTAAAGCTAGCCCAACCACCGGCTTTCACACTAAATAAGTTATGCGTTTCTAAAAGGAATATGTAAAATTTTAAATTCACAAATTAATTTATGAAGCCAGCACTGTGGTGCTGAATTTGGAACATTTGGAGTAGACATCTGGGGGACAATCTTTCCAGGGAACGAACCAGGAATTAAAAAAAAACAATTACACAGTTTGTATATGTTTTTTGTATATGTTTTTCAATATATTTTCAATAAATAAATGCACTTTATGCTTTATTTCATGTTACTTTGTCTTAACAAACAAAGGATACAACTATCCTATATATATATATGTATATATATATATATATATATACACATATATATGCCTTTTTTATAACATCCCATCACTGCACTGAATATAGTACATTATAGTGTGGGATGATTGTATTGTGAAGGACACACTGCTACTACATATATTAAGTAACATTGCAGGAAGTTTGCTCAGTAGTAATGTGTGGGTGGCTCTTAAAAGAGCCGTTTTGGATGTGCTTGGGCATTACACGGTGTCTTGCCATGGGACCGTTCCCTCAGCAGAGAAGTAGGATGTGAAGGCCTCCCTCACCCTGATGGCCTCTCTTGCCGAGTTGTTGGCAGCAATTCTTCCCAGATCTGGCAGTGGCTCCACCTCTCCAACTGGTATGGTCACTGCAGTTGTTGGGGTGGTTTTCCGCAGGAAGTTATGCAGAACACATGTAGCCTTCACACACTTCTCTGCAACTTCTGGGTGGACCTCAATGGCTCGCCTGTACATCCTCCACTGAGAAGAAAGGATCCCAAAGGCATTCTCCACAACCAAGCTCGGGAGAGACGGTAATTGAAGATCCGGCGGTCCCTTGGAAGGATGCGGCCGGGGAATGGCCTCATGAGATTTTTTCTCAGTGGAAAGGCCTCGTCAGCAACAAAGACGTGTGGCTGAAGTCCTTGGTGGTCAGCTCCTGGTAGTGGCAGGTCAGCAGGCAGTTGGAGGGTGCCAGATTTAAGAGCTTGACCAAAAGCTGAGTTGGCCAGACTCCCACCATCGCTGGTTCTTCCGTAGCCTCCAACATCAATCAGCCGGAAACAATATTTCGCATCCACAACTGCCAGGAGAACTAATGAGAATGTTCCCTTGTAGTTGAAGAACTGAGATCCGGAATTAGCAGGGGCTTTGAGGACAACATGCTTTCCATCCAGTGCTCCACAGCAGAGAGGAAAATTCCACCGCTCCTCAAACTGCACAGCAATTGATCTCCACTCCTCTGTGGTGGGCATGAACTCCTCCACAAGGCAGTCCCAAATAGCTGTGGCAACATCTGAGATAATACCGGAGACAGTGGAGACCCCAACACGGAAGCTGTTTGCGATGGTCCTAAAGGAGTCACCAGTAGTGTTGTGTAAAATAATATGCGCTATACTTGTATGCTTATATTGCGGAGTTGTAAGGTCACAGTAAGTAGGTCAAATACTCCGAGCAGGGCCTTCCGGCACCAGCCCGTACAATAGAAACAGACACTGTGCCTCTGAAGAGAAACACCTGCTTAAACCACCAGATTAGGGCGGAAACCGCCATCATAGCGTAGGAGAAGGGCTCTCTTATCTATTCACACAGAGACTTCTGAAATAGCTAGAATTGCACCCTTTCGGCGCCTCGAGTGCTACCAACATGCACACACACTGATGATGCAGCGAAGGAGGATCCATCGTGAGCCAGTGTGGGTGGAGAATACCCAGCGCTCCAACGGGGCTCTCTGACAGCTAACAACAGAGCCGCCTCCTACTTTGTATTCCACCAATGGCTCCCATAAGGAGAACCTATTAAATATGATGCGCACTCTGTTTAAGCCCCTTTTCTTAGCTATTCTTATCTTTTCTGCTCCTACGGAGCGGACATTCTTAGGCCCGTGCACGTAAAACTGCTGGGCATAATACTTCTGTTACAAATAAACCTTATTGCTTGAATTGAGCTAAACGCCTCGAACTCAGTCTGTGCATCCGAGTTTTCTCCTCAACAGTAACAAGATATCTGCAGCACAGAAAAACATTCAATTTAACAGAGTTATATTGAAGATACTGTAGCTGCTAATAGAAGTCGTTTTTTATTGATATGACTGCACAGCTGCTGTCATGAATAATAAACATCTTAAATGCTGATTTTCGTTAGATTACGTTATTTTGAGTATTGTCGGAGTTTGGATCCATGATGGATCCGAACTCCATTCAGAAAAACTATGTTAAAGTGGCTTGCTTGCCCTGTTGTGGACAGACAAAGCCTGAACTTATTTCATTCTTTCATTAATTAATTTTATGGGACTGCCACGCACCGGAGACAGACGGACAGGCGCTCCGCAGCTGAGATGGAACGCCTGTAGTAGGTGTCCAGTCGAGAAATCCTGGGACCTACCCGAGCCAACAGGTCATCAAACTGGCTAATGGTTAGCCTCATGTAGCACTGGAAGCGGCAGTCATCCAGACGTAGTTCCTGGAGAAGTCTGTGAAATTCACCGAGCTGTGTGCGGCTACGGATGCTATTATGAACTCAGAAACGACGGCGTTTGGCATTCCGACATTTGAGGGACTTCCACAACACGTACAGAGCAGCAATTGTCCTTATTCCTTTCATGGTTGTTAGCGGAAAGAAATGGCGGCCAGGTGAACGCCTTCCAGGACGATAAACCACGCCCCCTCTCCGGCACGGAGCGATTTTGCGGCGTTTGGTGTGAACACGACCGGCGGTGCGTTGGACGCGATTTTGCAGTGCGTCTAAAAATCGACGCGACCGGTGTGAATGCAGCATAAGGCCTTAAAGTCTAGCTACCATCCCTCATCAAGACGATCCACACTCTGAAGCAGCCTCCTCTCCAGTCACCACCACTGATGGAATTAAATTGTCTGCGTTTAACCACTTAAAACACGACACACAGCTGAAAAATGGCTTCCTGTGCAACTCACAACCTTTTGGTTTTGAATTGGAAGATCGACCTCGGGGGGCCAATCTGTAGCTTTTTATGGCCAAATGTAGTGTCCCCAGCTAATGAGTTCAATGCTCGAGAGCTTATCTGTGCTGTGAAACTATTCCATCAATCATTTAATTGGTCTTAAGAAACGCAGATCTTTCTGCAATTAAAAGTCGAAACAAGTCATCGTTTCCTGCCGATCTTGATGTGGAGCAGGTTTTGTCGGTGTGTGTGTGTCATTATGAAGCATCTGTTCAACAAACAAGAAACAAAAAGGGAGGAGCGGCGATAGCTCTGCCTGGCCTGGGTGCAATCCATCAACACGCATCATGAACTGTGTGAGAGTGTGGTTCCAGGTGACGTGTGTCTCAGAAGTGATTAGGGAGTGTTTTCAGCTCTCAGACATTGTCACGAAGGAGAGAAGTCAAACGACGCTCCTACACACACACACACTCAGCGCAGCCCAGCACAGTTTGACCCTAGTCTGTTGTCATCAGGATAGCTTGCCAATTAAGAAGAGCTTCTCTAACACTGACACACACCCACACACTGACAGCTTGTCGCTTGTTTCCCTACCCTGGAGTCTCGTGAGGAGCCTCTATATGTGTGTGTGTGTGTGTCAGAGCGCTGTTGTGTGACAATTTCTGTTCTTCTGTCAAAGAGCTGTTTCCTGCTGTGAAGGACCAGAGAGGTGATTTGTCTCCCTCAACTCTGCTCTGTTTGAGAGTGTGTGTGTGTGTGTGCGTGTGTGTGTGTGTGTGTACTTTAATGATTTCAAAACCTTTATTATCAGCATTTAGATACCGTTACCTTTCTCTGAATACTGAACCAGATAGTCAAATGTTGCCCTTAAATGAATCAGACTGTTCGGTTCCCCAATTAAGCTCTCGGGGATGAGGGGAGTAACAAAGTAAATAAGGAGTCATGGGCAACGAATAAATAAACAAAAATGATTTATGAACAAAAAGATGCCTACAAAGGCAACAGCGGTAAACTACTTCCATAAAAGGAAAGCTACACTAACCAACAGCAGCACTAATGGAACTCAAAACCCCACACGAGGAATCACACTAGTGGGTCAGACACAGCTTGAACGCTGCCTTTTGGCCCACGGGGTTGTCTGTGTGGATCTCCCGGCCTTTTAACCCCCGTGGCACTAATGGCTGATTGAGCCCAGCCGCATTCACTCACACACTGCAGCTGCTAGGGAGGGAAAAAGGGCAGCACCTGAAAGGGCACTGGGGGTGGCATAGAGAGAGGGACAGCAGAGACACAACACAGGAACACAACTCCAAATGATGTTGCTCCATATCTTCTGGATGTGTAAACCAGTGTGTTGACCAGTTGACAAGTTTATATGTCACAGCAGGAAATGCAGCAGTGAGTAAATAAATGATGGCTGAATTTCATTTAGCTGCTTCACTTTCAGGGTCCTGGTATATTGTAAATGCCAGATCCAAGTGGCAACCTCCGGTGCTGAGATGTGAAGCCAGCGTGGAAGTGACAAAAAGTTGCAGTTCCTCAAATGACCACTTGAGGCTGGCCCCCGAAAGCAAGTCAATCCCCATAGGACCCCCCCCCCCCATGTTAAAATGTTAAAATGCTAATAATAAAATGCTAATAAAAAATAAAGTCCCTGGAACAAAAAATGGGATTATCTTTAAGGCTAATTTCCCTGTTCATGATGACTGTTCAAGTATGCCTATAACTTAAAGTTATAGGCATATTTGTGTTTGACAGGTGGGGACCGTCTCAGGTTGCTAGCTGCTATCTGTCTCTGCCTCAGCTCCACTGACGATCCACCTCTTTGCTCATTATTAAAGTTAGGCCGTGTCGTCACCATAGTCTGTATAGAAGTGGATGTAGTCATGGTGACGTCACCCATTGGTTTGTGGACTGCCGTGGTGAAGCCTTGAGTTCGGAAATTTAGCTGTCGCCATTTTGGCTTTTTTTGCATCCGATGAATGGAAGTTACTCTATTTTGGACTGCAGAGGAGTGACGTAGGGATATCTGTCAATCACAGTAAGCCCGCCCTAAAACATACCCTGCTTTATGGTCTGTTTGACTCTAAAGGAACATCATTTACTAAATGAACATCATGCTGTATTGAAGAAGACTTGAAACTAGAGATTGAGACATAAACTCATGTTTACAATGTTTATTTAGGGAATAATCCAAGTTAGAAGTAGAGTCATTTTCTCATAGACTTCTATACAATCTGACTTATTTGTACAACCAGAGGAGTCGCCCCCTGATGGCCATTCGAGAGAATGCAGGTTTAAGACACTTCAGCATCGGCTTCACTCGGCAGAACCGGAGGCCTGGTTGCCGCTATTACGATGGCGATAGCTGGGGCCGCCCACTTTGAGCCTCCCAACAGCTCTTCAGAACCCTGTGGCTGTCATGGTGCAGCCACCATTAATGATATCAGTAACGTCTGTGCCTTTATGAAAATGAAATGTCTGCTGAGAAAAACGCCTCTATTATTGCTACTTTACCTTCAATGCATTTATCAGCTTACCTTAATCTTTGTATTATCATGCGTATATGTATTCGTTATAAGTAATCATTCATTTACAGTCGGCCATGTGATGACTACCGAGCTATCTCCATGACAACTGAGCAAGCTCCTGAGGAAGACTGAGATGAAAATATATTTCTGTCCAAAACAAATAGGAATAACAAAGAGAAGAACAGAAGCTGACTAAAGAGAGGGTGGGGTGATGAAGAGATAATCATTAACAAAATGTCACTATGTGCCGCCCCTCCTCTTCCTTTCCCTCTCTTTGAGTAAATTAACGTCTTCATCGTTGATATAATTAACTGTTGTACAGCTGTTCGGAGGCCCCTCATGGGAAAACACATGGGGAGGAAGAGGGAGGAAAATAATCTTTGAAAGGATCTGGACTGACAGACTTGAGAGTGCCTGTTTGTGTGTGTTTGTGTGTGTGTGTTTAAGTGTGCAAATGAGACTGAATTAGATCTAAAGAGAGAGAGCGAGCCTCATCCATATTAATAAACTGCAGGTCTCTCGCCCCGTCCCCCTGGGACAAATACCTCCCCGAGCTCTAATAGATCACACGCCGCCTTTGATCACAGAGCTGTTTGTTTTTGTAATTAACTCAAATTCAACTCTGTGATATTTCAGCTTTATGACATTTGCTTGGCATTTCAACTTCATTATGGCACTGCCCGTCTCTTCAGCCGGTGGACAGTGATGACGGGCCGTCCTGTGCTTCCACAAAGCATTCCATTATTGCCTGGTGCTAGTTTTTTGAGTCCTTTTTTTGCTACAAACGTCTAGTGAAATGTATCTATGCAGCCCAATATCACACATTTGCCTCAAGGGACTTTATAGACCGATTCATCCGTCAACTGTTAAACTATGTACAGTGGACATTTGTTTAATAAAGTGAGTGAGGGAGGTATTTTTTGGCACTAGACATTTATGTATTCACAGCTGCAGATGGTATCTTTGAACTAAAGACATCATCAGTCGACTAACACAGTTTTGTTAATGACTCTCTTCGTTGATTTAATGGACGGATCCATAAAACCGAGTTCCTCCACAAAGAATCTCACAAAAGCAACACCTTAAAATCTTGGATATAAGTCAATCAGCATGAAAAAAAGTATAAAGAACGACTAATCGACTCAGTCAACTAGGATGACGACAGATCGGTTGACTTCCGACTTATCAGTAGATGTAACTCTCACCACAGCTCAGCTAACACCTGCCAACAGTGGTTTAATCACGCAAAATAACTGAATACACTTGTGGGTGAAAATGATCTTTTAAGTATAGCTATAAACTAGTAAAAATGCAGAGCACCATGTGAATCACTGTGATAATCCCATTTATATTCTTAAACCAAGTGTTCTTTTCTGACCAGATGGCGTTCTTTGCTACATTTGTAGAATAATTCACAACAAGCAAGAACACCTCGCTGAAGAAGAAGAGGGCGACACATTTTCACTTCAGGAATTTTGGGACACGCTGTGTGATGTTGACAAAACACACAGCGTGCTGGCCGGCCATTATCCCTGGCCTGGAATGGAGGCATGCGTCCATAAATGGGTACATTGAACTGTTTATTAATTATAGCCTGTGTGATATTTTCACTACTTGCTTCGTAGGAACTGTATCAGTTAAAATATGAAGATAAAGTAAGTGCAGAGAGAGGGATGGATAGGGTGGCTAACGATGGATCCTAAAATAATGTGAAAGGTGAATTTGTACCTTTACCATAATGAGGTAGAGCACACATTCAGGTTCAATGTTGGGAGACAGAAGGAGTGGTGTATGCTCAATACTCTGCTTTCAGTTTCCATACATATTTGCCATTAGTTTGAAATGTTGAGTGTTTAGATTGCTCATTGTCCACACTGTCACACCAAGAGAAACAATATTAAAAAGGTGCAACATATAAGATATGGCCAGAATTGTAGTTTGAAACATATTTTTTTATTATAATTTACTATCAACAGATCTGAAGGGGTTACAGTGTTGACATTATGTCAAAGAGATGTTTGCATCTCCAGGAGATGGACAGTTGGCTCGAATTCAACCATCTCTACAAACCTCTGATCCCGTGGGACCGCCAGGACTGACCCCCGAGATCAGCCAACTTTCTGTGGCTGCTGATACACAGGTTAGAGCCGGCATTCCACCGGCGTTGGGGTTTAAGCCGGCCTAATCCGAACCGTCAACTGAAGCGCCGTCCCCCAGAGTGGCCGCACGCTCCCCTCCTGGCAAAGCGCTACCTCGTTGACGGGGAGGACGAAAACACAAGTTGGTCTCTCGTCTCTGCCAACCCCAGGTAATGGAGCCTCTCAAAGTTGTTGCGATGGACCTGGCGGGTAAACTCACGACAACATACGGTGGCAACCAGCAATAGTATGTGTCATGGTTGATTGTTTCACCACAAAGGCAGAGGCCTGCACTGAAAAGCAAAACAGCAGATGAAGTGACCAGTTGTATGCTTAATTTATTGAAAAATGTTGTGCACCTAAAAGAAAAGACCAAGTACTTTTGCAACACGGTACAGTGATGCTGCATTATGAGTCCAACACGTCTTACTAAGCTGTGTTGAGTGATTTTATGTCTGTCCAACCGATCATTTTAAGGTCAACTATGGCCTGTGTGCAGAGATGGGCAAAGATACATCAAAATGTATTTTGATACAAAATACAAAATACCCCTCAAATAAATGTATCAAAATAAAATACAAAATACTGGTGCCAGAAAATGTAACAAAATACAATGCATGTATTTTGTATTTAAAATATAAGAAATACTTTTTCCATTTTCTCACAATTTGGTATAGCAGAGCATTCAGCTTTGGGCTTTATAATGTACACACAGCTCTGGTGAACCCCACAAAACTAAGAATACTTTCATAATATGCCTTTTAAATAAAATCAATTGGATATTTAATGGTTTTTAACAAATGGACATCTACTGTCATAGCCTGGCTAACTGTGAACTATATTATCTGCAAGTAATTGATATGGCATTATGACATCCACATTGAGAAGATACAGCATAACTTGTAATTCAGTGCAAGATTAGATGGTCAGACGTCTCTTGATAAGGTTATCATGAACATACAAGCTCCCAATCTCCCTCTTCCTAGCTAGCTAGCTACTCGACTGATAAGTTAACTTGCTAAACACTGGCTATGCACTAGCCTAGACAGCGTGCTAGCGTCATTAGCATGTTAGCATCGATCGCTAGCTTGATATTATAACCATCACCATGTATATAGACAGCAGGCTAGCGTCATTAGCATGTTAGCATCGATCGCTAGCTTGATATTATAACCATCACCATGTAGACAGCATGCTAGCGTCATTAGCATGTTAGCATAAATCGCTAGCTTGATATTATAACCATCACCAGGTATTTACACAATAGGCTATGTAGCCAGACCCAGACATAAACTATACATTAAGCTAATTGACGTCTGTCACACTCAGATAAAATATTTACCTTGACAGACAATCCATTGAACTGGAAGAGCTGAAGACTGAACTCGTGAACTGTTTTTTGATTGGTGGAGAAAGTATTTTGAGTATTTTAAATACAAAATGACCACTCTAAAGTATTTTGTTACAAATTACATTCGATTTTTTTATCGGCCCTATCAAATACAAATTACAAAATACTCAAAGTAATTGAAATACGTATTTCAAATACAAGTAATAGAAATACTGCCCATCTCTGCCTGTGAGAGAGGCTGGGCGTTGAAAGCAGAACATGCTCCTGTATCATCTACAGACCAATGGCTTTGTGGAGAGATTGAACTGCACAACACAGGAGGTATATTTTGTTTTCAATACTAGAATGAATTCCGCTGTCCTTTCCTCGTCTCCCCGATCGATGTTGAAGCCAAATTTATTTGCATGTGCGCAGACATTTTGAGGAAATGTTGCTCTAACCTGAAAAGGTGCAAAGTCACCCACTCAGGGTGTTTAAGGGGAAAAGCCACCCTAGATTTTTTTAAATTGTGCATTCTGGAGATTATTATTTTCATCCTGGCAAAAGCACCACGTTATCATTGAATGTATGAAATAAAACATTTTACCTTCAAAAGATTCAAGAGTCCAAATGTTTATTGTCACTCCGGTTATAAAAGTACAATCATGTGAAATGCGTTAACTGGGAGGCTTGAAAGAAAAAAGAATATAACAAGACATAAAACATGTAATAACTGTAGCACTGGTTATTCCTGATGCATGAGGCCATCGGGAGGCGGCCTTCTGTTGAGCTCCCAGTCCTGATGGACTCATGAGGCTGACGTGGTCCACAGTGGCTCATCATCTTCTGGAGGAAGAGGATTCTGCACAGCCCGGCACAAGTAGCGGCATCACAGCAGAGCCGCATGATGAGCCATCCACCTCGGCCCGTCCTCCACACAAAAAGAGACGTGCCACTAGAAGCTTTTGTTACTCATCAGTGTTTATTCACAGCCTTTCATAAATAATTACACTCATACACCATAGACCTCTTGCAAATTGATTAGCACCAACTGAAAAAGAGGAGCGCAAAGCAAAATTGAAATCAAGCAGACAATACAAAATACAGGTAAGAGGATGTTAGGAACAAACTGGAATAATAACTTGTTTACGGAACAAAACACACCACATTCATTGATTTCCTTTAGAACATAATTGAACAACACAAATCAAACTCGAGGTAAACATAAAAATATAGAAACCTAAAAGAAAAGGAGCTTCAAGACGCAGAGCTTCTCATTAAGTGTGGTGGACCACGTCACAGGCCTTCATGTCCCCAAGGTCTACAAATGATAATCTTACTGCAACTCCACAGAGTGAACGTGCTGGCCATGTCTGCCTCATGCCCCCTAACTGGACATGGTGGAACAACACCAATGTCCCCTGGGTCCTCGATGGGCTCAAGGATGTCCCCCGAGGTCCGCCCTGTAATTGAACGGGCCTTAGCGTGACGCTGGTTGGTGGCAGCAATCAATGGAACACCACACACCTGGAGAACACTGGGCTGTTGGCCAGCTGTGCAAATGCTCTGCCAACCCCACCAAGTGCTCCAGTGATGGGCAGTTTGATGACCTCCGGATGAAGGGCTGCAATTTTCTCCACTCCACTGTGCACCAGTATGTAGACTTGGGAACAAGGCCACCACACTGTTAAGATAAGCCGTGTGCCAACCAGTAGATGGTGATTAATAGATGCACCTCATGTGACCAGCCTCATGTGACCAGCCTCGTGTGTGCAGCATCCTGCAGAATCCTCAAAGGGGCCTCCGTGGACTGTCGCCCCCAGCCTGTAGTCCGCCATGAGGTTCTTCTGACCATCAAAGAACACAGCAAGGACTGTCACAAGAGGACTGAGCTGTGCATGTGTTGGATCAGTGTCGCACTCCATCTACAAAATAAAGGAAACTCTTTCTTCCCACACCTAGTTTTGGTTAACTCCGAATGGAACTGATCCAACATTAATTGAATCTTATTAGTGAAACCCGTCAAAAAGCATCAGACTTGAGTGATGATTAACTCTCTCCTGCACATTGAATGCTCCTGCTCTTGAGCGAGTTATTTATATATATATAAATAATATATATGTATATATATGTGGCATTTGCACAAACCACTGAGTTTAGAGAAGTCCTTTGTTTGTCTGATACTCCACATAAACCTGTTACCCTCTTCTTTAATTACCTTCATGAGTTACAGCTGGTAGTTTGTCAGAACACCTAATTAGCCTAAATTCAGCTGCTGAATTGAACACAATTTAAAACGGGTTCATTTGCAGAAAGTCTTTCTGTGTAACCCAGGGAGTATTCATTTAAACTGGTCTTGGCTTGTTTTGATAAAACATAATTTTTTTCATAAATCGTTTTATTTTTATTACCCACTTATGGGAATATTAATTAAACTGGTGTTGACTTATTCATTCATGGCTATTATCTGTGACTGCAAATTCATTCTTCATTTATGGATTTTATTTTGGTCTGCAATAAGTGATAGAAATGGAATTACAAGTACATTTCTTTGGTTTGTGAATATAACGGTAGGCCTTCTCTTTGGTTAAGTTGACTGTACTTATATAGTTTTGTAGTCTTCTGACCACTCAAAACACTTTTACCCTACATGTCATTCCCCCTCATTCATACAGTAAGGGCAGGGGCTACCATGCAAGGTGCAAGGACGAACGCGCTCGACCACTGAGCCACAGTCACTGTTAAGGTAACAAACCTACTTGGTTAGGTTTTGGAGAATATCATAATTTGGGTTAAGATCAACCCTTTCTGGCAGAAAGCCCCGAAGGCTGTGCGTGTGGGATGCTTCAGAGGAAAGGACGCCTCATTCCTCTTTAAACAGACTAACTCCTCTCTCCTCTCATGGTTTCCTGCTTCTCTCGTGGGAGGCACTGCGATGCAGGGAAAAGATGCAAGTTAGGGAAACATAGATGCATTTTGAGAGACTTGGGATGCATCAGTTGTCCACTGCATAACGAGCCCTTTGGACTTGTCAAACACAAAGTGTACCCTGTAACACTAACCATGTCTGAACTCTAAAGATGAACTGAGCCATCCTTACAGTTCTCACCTACACCTGTGATTTTGCTGCTCAAAAGGAACTCTTTTTCTTCTGTCTTTTTCCACTGATTGCCGATTGCCCTGCAGCTGCACTGATTGTTGATCGGCCTTCACTTGGAGCTGAGGCGAAGTACTGAGGATTGATGGTCTTTTGCTTGTATGGTTTAAGAAAGGCCTGTGACCAAAATCATCAGAATAATGAACTGAGTTTGAATGAAAACTCAGTGGACAGTTTAGTCTCTACGTAACATTAACATGAACTTAACCTCAGATGTCCAACCACGGCTCTATAATATCTCTACAGGGATTTGTAGTTAATTGAAAATGCCTTATATCAATACAATGGTCCCATGGGGGATCTGGTGTGTAGTTCTCACTGTCCTTTTCTTACTTTCATATCACTATAATTGATATATAATATTGGTGAAATACCCACAGGAGCTTTGAGGTTCGCATGTGTAACATCGTGAGCAAACTTGTTTCTCCACATCTCTTGTTAAATATTCAGCCCCTTGTCCGCTCTACAAACATCCTTCTTTCTGCCAGTCAAAGTGAACAGTGTCGCCTCATTTCTCAGTCTTGCTCTTCACTGGTTGCTCTGTGATGGACAGCTGATTGCTGCTAAACACACTTTAAAGCTGCTCAACACAAGACTTCCATCCATAAATTCAAACATTTGATCCTGCATAATAATTAAATGCTGCTCATTATTTTCTTTTTTTAAAAAAACGAGAATTTGGTCACAAAAAAGGTGAAAATTAGACAAATGCAAATGTTGTTTAAAGATATATAATGTATTTTAACATGCCGTTTACAGTGAAAATCTGTGGTTGAGCTATTTATTGGGGATTGAAGTGGATATGTAAAGATGAAGTGCACTGTGATGCTTATTTCAATCTGCAGCTTTGATGCTGATCACATTGGCGTTTTTGCATTCAGGCGTCTGTTAAGCTGGATTCATTCTTGCTGCATCCCTTCAGTTTTCACACCAGTCTTTTTACGGCGGTCCGGGCACATCCAACATTTTCAAACTACGCGGATGGGTTTGAGAAAATGGAGAACTTAGAGGGGATTTGAGAACGTCGGTTTGCCAAAAGGAGAAACCAGGGCCCCGTTCCTCGTACGTGGTTCAACTAAGTCGATCAAATGTCCTATTAGCAGCTTAAATTAACCTGATGATTGAAGTCAGGCTATCTCGGTTTCTCCAAGGCTGATCCGCGCTCAAACAATCTTGTTAATTTGAACCAGACTTCAGTAATCAGGATAATTGTGCGTGCCCGTCCTACTGAAACCATGATGTTCTAACAGTACAATGGCAAATACACTCAAAAAAAGAGCCGCTTTGTTCTCCGCTGACGAGCAGGAGATGATCATGAACGCATATCAGGAATTCAAGACCATAATCACGGCAAAATCTAACACCGCCACCGCTGCGAGGGCTAGACAAGAAGCACGGCAAAAATATCAGACAAGTTAAATGCGTAAGTGTTGGGAAAATGTATCAGCTAATTTTAATGCCTCTTCACCCCAATCAATCAGATTATATGTCTTTAAATGTGCCTGGAGGATATATGTACTGTATGCGCTTATGTATCATGTAGCCTACTAGTATATATACATGTATGTGTAGATTACCATATAGAACTAGCAGTTTGAATATGTGTGTGTGAATCTGTGTATGGGCGGATCAGTATGTATGTGTGTATTATTCATAATCAGACATTCAATCAATTGAAGCAGTGAAAATAAATAGTGCGTGATTCTTTCTATTCTTATCATGAGTCCACCTTAATCATGTTCTACAATAATGATGTGCTGCTGCACTAATAACACTGTCATATCATTATGAGTGCTTTAACCTGTATGCAACCAGCCATCAAGAGGACATGGGAGCAAGTAAACACTAAGCACAAACACATTATTCAGAATGCTGAGTCAATACAATATGTGCCATGGTAATGTAATGAACACATCCATAAGTTTATTAAGCGACAAATAAACTTTACGAACAGCGCGGCATGCAGCGGCTTTCCCCATGTTCTCCGCATCGCCGACACTGTACAACAATGTAGCACTCGCACAACAGCGCAAGGCTGCATCCAGTCTGTGAGACAGTCAGTGCTCGGCTGGGCGTGTGGTGTTCAATGTATGGCTCGAGAAGGTCTGTAAATAAATGATTCCTTGTCGGCAGAATGGATAGCGCTCGTATAGGAAGTCATCATGATGTGATAATGGATCTTGCCGATGTGGAAGAACTCTCTCCCAATGAAAAGCTCATCTAACTAATATCCTCCTTCATCAGTGGATCTATGAGGAAGGGAGCTGTACATTAATGCAATAGAGGCTTCTTAGTTTGCGCAGCTGGTTTTACAACACAACTTCTGTTTGTTTGCCAGTAAACTCCACAGGGCCAACAGCCCCCAGCTGCCCCATGTTTCTCCATGACGGTTAATGCTTCTGTTTATGATGTGCTCATTTCACTCTAACTTAAAATAGCTCCAGAGAGCTACAAGCTTTACCAAGGTCCCCAAATGATGGCTCCATGAGCTGGACTTATCAGTGATGGTTGAACTCCCACCACCTCGCCTCCACACCACACTAATGACACCTCTAGTATCATTTTACAGGTCAAATGTCAAAGATGGTGTTGTTGCCATTTGCAGCCACCAAAAGTTAAACAATCTCACATTTCAACCTGTTTTTCTGTCGGTGAAGACATACATCTGCATTTGTTGAAAATATATTGACTTCCTATCATTAATCATTGCATTATGAGCATCTCCTGCAGTGATTGTCCTCTTGTTTTTTGCTTTTTTACAAGAGAAAAGCAGTGTGTGTGTGTGTGTGTGTGTTTGGGCCTGCGCATGTGTCTTTTGTGTGTTGTTTTTGCTATTGCAAATGCAGCAACAATAGCCGCACTCATCATTTTAATATTCACTTTACTCCTATTGCAATTAATGAAGTCCATTATGCTTTAATTAAAATAGATAAATAGCATGACATCAGCTGGCCCTGATGGCTGACATCCTTATGTTTTATTTGGTTGTTTAGGTAGTCCTGGCTGGGTTTATGTACAATATTGGTTGTTGAGAAACCAAATCGATAAGACGTTCTCCCTGTAGCTGTACCTGGAGGTGTGCCATCGGTGGTCAAAGACGTATTTCCCCAGGAGTAAATCTGCTGAAGTTGAGGTCTGTCCAAATATGTTTTCCACCTCAAGAATGTTCCGCAAAGGTGTGCAAGGATTCACACTGTAGGAACCCACAAAATCAGTTTTTACTTGATATCAAAACAAATCTGTTACTTGTGAGACAACACTGGAAATATGACGAAATGGCCATATTTATTTATATTTAGATTTGTCTTACAAATACTTAGAATAGGTAAATAACAATACTATTTCCAATGTCCCAGCCACCAATGTTGTGTTGCATGTTTGATTTGTTTCCCTTGTTTGAACCGAGCAGACTGCAGTTAATGGGTCCATTCTATCGTTCTATGAGCTGCACTATAAATACAAGCGATGAAATAAAAGACTCCAGCAAGAAAGACTTTAAATGTATGTCATCAAAAGACAAGTGGAAATATTCATATTCCCTTCGGGTATGGTGTCATTATATAAAGGTCATCAGAAAGTCAACAGGGCACTGGCTTTATGACACATTTGACACATTTGTCTTATGAATATCTGGCTTACGATCTCTCCACACCGGCTAATTAAGAAAAAAAAGAAATTTTCTTTTACTCATTATCAGTGTGATTTGGAAATAAAACCTTGAGTGTGACAGTTCATTGCACCGTATACAGTACATAACCCTAGACTGTATATAAGAAGTGGACGTAGTTGTGCCATCACCCATTTGTTTGTGGACTGATGTTTTGAAGAGTTCGGCATTTTGGCCATTGCCATCTTGGTTTATATCCAGCTGCATCCCCCTTCAGTCAGGTTCTGGCTCACATAGGATCTTTACATGAAATGTTTTATTTCCAAAGTAGGAAGTAGTGTGACACTCCCTCACACCAGCAGTCATAAAAGTGAGATGTGTGGCCAAATCATTTATTTCAATGGAATCATTGTGCTAAGCATATCCACTTGCTAAAAGTGAATCTGGGGAAAGCTTTTGCGTGAAGTTCAGAGTATTGATGATCTCTGACATAAAAATTTGTGCTGTTGATCGAAAGCAAATGGTAAACACATATACACATATATTAATATATACCCTGCTTTGTATAAACTGCTCCATAAAAGAGGCAAGCAGACAGTTATGAGACTAGAGTCAATGGTATAAGTCCTGAATAAGTTGTGTGAACTTATGTTATGTTACGAAGGACTTCAAGATCATTTATTGTCATTATACGTCACAGACGAAACACGTGACAAACAAAGCGAAACAGAAACAGTACATTCCTGTAGTGCATTTTATTAATTAGCATCATACGGAATGTAAACAGGATGCAACAAAAACTATTCTCTGTGCAGATATGGCCGACATCTTCACATTAAAAACTCAACATGAGGAAAACATTGTCCATCAACTTTAACTGTTTGAGCACCAAGCATCATGATGTAAACACAGAGTCCACCTCCTCTCCTCGGCGCAGCATGTACCATAGTAGCTAACTGAGCTAGCTTGTAGCCAACTAGCGCTAGAGAGCTATTGTGACTCACTAGTGCTGCATGTTCCTGGCTGAGCATCATGTTAGCGGTTAGCACAACAGCTACAGTAGTTTGCCAACCAGCCTGGAAGTAGTTGCTTTCGTCCCCCTTCTATCGCATATGTTTTGCAATAGGTGACAAACTTACTTTTGAAAAACTAAATAGTTCTGTTGGCGTCACTTGCAGGATTGTGAAGTAAAAGCCAACATAGTCATACTTTCTAACATGTAAATGTCCTACTAAATGCACACAAGTGATTTACAGAGTCCAGCAAAGTCTATTGGCTCATGGGAAGCGTTGGGTTTTAAAGTTTCTGACAGCAGCAAGAAGAAGCGATGCGTTTGGAATCGGAAACTCAAACTTCTTCAGAAAAGCCAATAAAAGGGCCAACACACCACTGGCCATGCTGTCTGATTGATGAGGACACAGTGCAGAAAACACCACAGCAGTGAACGCCGAAACCAAAAATGAAGACAAAAGAATAGAAATGGAAAAAAACACGTATTTTCCTTTTGTAGTAAGATAGTCTGTCAAAAGTGCTCAGCTTCTATGTTGCTTGTCCCACTTCCAACACAACCTTTAGTCACAGAGTGATGATTTTCCCTCCAATTAAAGTCAGTGATGAATGTGATATCCATTGATTTCTGTCCTCTTTATTTCCTCTCTTCACTCTTTTTTTCTGTTCCTCTCATTTCCCCTCCAACTTGTTTTCTCCTCCCTCCCGCCTTCTGTCTCTCCTCCTCTTTCTCTCATACTCTTCGTCTTCTCCAAACTAATTATCTCGATCTAGCAGACACTCACAGATTGGTGCCCACCATGCGGTTAAAAAAAAGGGTAATAAGGAGGATATGGAAAAAACAACAAGAAAACTGACTTTAAGAGGAGAGAGAGGAAGAGTCAGACAAGTACATTTCCCCCTGTATCCACACTTTTCTTAATGATTACCCATAACTTAACCTGTCTTTTTTCCATCCCTTCTTCCACACCCTCCGTTTTTAAACCATGTGACAGTCCTCTGCGTCTGGGTTCCTACTTTTGCCAGAGAGAACGAGACGCTCTGTACTTTCTGTCCTGCCCTGAAAGCCCTCATGAAACTTTAACATGCTGTGTTTGTTTAAGCGCAGCTTCAGGTGTAAGAAGAACGTCTTCAAAATGTATTCTTTGCCCCGCGGGGGAGGCTAATCGGGGCTGGGTCTTCAGTGTAGCACAAAGGCTGGGATGTAGCTATATATCGCACACAGGTTGGAGAAATCGGAGCAACAGCCTCTTGTTGGACCATACAGAGCAATAAATGGGATGGTTGTTCCATGAGGCCCGAGAAATGCAATTTCTTTCAAGCATGTTTGATTTTCTCTGCTGAAGACTTTTGTAGTGTGAGGAGATTGAGCAAAAGGTCTGAGAGCTGTGAAGTGCTGTACTGTAGCCAGTGACAGCCTGTAGAGACACCAGGCAGGAGAAGTGGGAACTGTATTTAGACGTTGCAGGCTCGGTTATTTATATAGCACGACAAGTAGAGTTGAAAAACACAAGCAATGCCCAAACTCTCTGGAACACACAATCCATAATGCTTGAGTTTCAGCAGAAATGCGTACCGCCAAGTTCATCCTTTTCTCATACGACATTTCCTTTGATATCTGGTGAAAATTTCACATTTTTCACGCCTTCTCCTATGAATTTCCAGTATCCAGCGCAGAACCTGTGTATGCAACAAAACTACTTGCTTGGGTGTAGGAAAAGATTGTGGTTTGGGATAAAATAAGTACCTTTGATATACAACGTACGTAGGTGGCGTTAAGTGAAAAGTCCTATGCTTGTTTGATGCGTTTGAGAAGGATTACTTTAGTTTTGTTATTTTTCTCTGACAAACAAACCGAGGTAAAGATCAAAAGTTTCCAATGACTCACACTGAAAAGAGAAAACTCTCAGAAAACAGAGTTTTACACATGGCCAATATCACTCGCACATATGAAGCTGTGCTGGGAGTAAGGGCACAGAACAAGGTGCAGCATGTTCATTATTGAGCTTAAAGGAATACCTCACACACATAATAAAAATGTATTAACTACTCACCTTGTTTCCTTAAATTCTTGAAGAAAACTTGTTATTCTTGCATGCTTCCACGAATGAAGAAGACAAAAACGGAGAAAAGCAAAACTAGATCAAAACGCCTGCTTGCAAACTCTCCTATAACTCCAAAACCTTACTATTGAAAACACTTTGACCTCACAGGGACCAGTAGTGTGAGGAAGCAGTGACCATACGACTGGATATATTTGCGTTATGTGCTGCACGAGTTAAGTTTGTAAGCGGATGTTTTTTAAGTAGTTTTTCTGTTGTTAAATGCTGCCCCCATTTACTTCAACTCACTAAGACTTTTCTCTGTTTTTGGGCCTGCAAGAAAACACTTTTCTTCAAGAATTCAAGGAAACATAAGGTGAGTAATGTTGTGCCATAGTATTCCTTTAAGGAGTGTCAGCTCTATTATTCAACTTTTGAGTGAGCTGGTGAGTTGTTTCCCTTTGCTTCGTCTTTATGCTGAGCTAAGCGACTCCCAAGGAAGTGCATTTCCCCAAAATGACAAGCTATTAAAAAAAATTGAAACTTAAAAGCTATATCCCATTATTTCAGTCATTTAAGACTTCATTTAACAGAGTGATTTGTAGCTGCAGCATATCTTTCCTCATTCCATATTTGCTGCATGCAGTATGGCTCAAATATGCTTACAAGGCATTTTATGATATCTGATGAACACATTAACGTCACAAGTGTCCGAAAAAATAACTGAGTCTTTTGGAAAACGGCAGGGTGTTCATTTTGTAAGATGCACTCATCTACTGATGGCAATGGGATCGTGAAGTTGCTTAAAGGGCCAGCAGCAGCAGACTGTGAGCCCAGCAGGAAGCTCCGGCTGTGTAGTCATGTGAGTGCAAAGCAAGACGTTGGTGAAGAAGAGCCGTGTGCTCAGTAAGCCTTCTCCGGAGGAGGGAAGCTCTTTAAGTCAAACTCTCCTGTTCTGTTGGAAATCATCACCCGAAGGCTTCCAGATGTGTGAGCGATGACCTCCCCTTTAGATTTAATCTCTCTCGACTTGTTGCATTTTGGGCTTGAGTAGATTGCATTTCTATTAATTATTTATTTTATGTGAGCATAATAATACTAGAGGGAGGTACAGTTGCTACGGCAGCAGAATAAAAAGGTAATATTTTGTATTTTTCATTTGAAATGATTTGACTATTCAGGATGCGATTCTAGAAATACAAAGTTTGATTGAATTATAACTTTGATCTGCAAACATCTAAAAAACACGAATTAAGGTTCAGCTCCAGTCTGATACGACAGATCGGCGCTGTGGTCACTTGTGTTTGCAGCTTTGGAAGATAGCTATGAAGGTAATTAATAAATAACAGTTCTTTAGGCCGGAATAACAGCAGCGGTTAAAGGGTTAATTGTGTGGTATTCCCCTATAAAAGGGCTCTAATAGTTATTGTAGTTTTAGAAAACACATCCTCTGAATGTGGAAGATTTTAATGTTACTGTGAGGAACTTTTAACTGGTTATGACACGGTCTATTTAATACTGATGCCTCTATATGACCTAGTAAACGAGACCATCAGCCAGAAGATTGGCTATTTATAATTTGTTATTCTTAATGCTCATCATTGGTGTCACCGGGTCGGATTCCAGCCTTTGGAAATCAAGTAGGTTCACCAGGAACTTCAGCTCAGACTCCAGCGGGGCCTCCAGGAGCAGCCAGTGTCTGAAAATCCGTCCTCTATTCAATATTAATGATCCTGCTATTCTCTGTCCTAAAATCACCTGAGAGCTTCGTCTGTCGAGTGTCTAAATTTGGAAAAAATGGGAACAAACAAGAGGACTTTAAAAATCCTGTCCAACGGGCTCGCCATCATACATTTAACAGACTTTTGTTGAACAGAGGAGTCTCTGTTCAGAACAGACTCGGCGCTGCTGTCAGGAAGACAACCAGGTAGCTCTCCGTTTGAGCCTAGTAGCAACAACCAGCAACACAGGACACACACTGTGTTTTCCACTGTTATTTCGGTTGTTTCACTGTCTGCAATTTCCGCTGGGGATAGTAACTGCGAAGAACTTACATTGATACTCTTTGGGGATAGCAACCAATAGAAGCCAGGGAAAACAAAAGTGCTGTCCTCTTCCTGTTGTGGTTGTGCAATGGATGAGCCTTCATTTTCCTGGTGATCCGATCCAATGGCAGCCAGAATGGCAGAGTGAAAGCAAGGCTTAAAGGGAACCAATTTAAACGGTCTCATTATTCTGCAGCCATTACATTGTGCATACAACATTCCTTCGTAATGGTAAGTGGAAACAAAAAATGGCAAATAATTTTTTCCAGCTCCAGGAAATCCAAATAATTGCATACTAAAACAACACCATGTCTCAAACAGGTGGCACTAACTGTGCTGTGCACCCCTGCATGAGACACATGAGGAACAAAGCAGAGTACACCACAGACTTGTGGACTTTTGTAGTCTTTTCCCCACCTACAACGCTCTAGGTCTTCTGTCAGTCCCACGCACACGATTTAAGACACGTGGTGACCGAGCCTTTGAGGCAGCGGCCCCGAGGCTCTGGAATGCTCTGCCTGCAACTCTACGCCTCGTAGATACTATGAATACTTTTAAGAACCAGCTCAAAACCCACCTTTTTAGGCTGGCGTTTGAGTAAAAACTCATGTCCTAGACCTGCTCTTAAAATATGTTTTACATTTTTATTTTATTTTTTATTATTTGTTATTTTATTTTTTATTTTTCTGTGTGTATGTAATTTATTGACCCTAGGGTCAATAAATGTGTTTTTTATGCTTTTAAATGTCTGCTCTGTTAAGCACTTTGTGATGTTATGTTTGTGAAAAGCGATATATAAATAAAATTCATTCATTCATTCATTCATTCATTCATACAATCTTTCCTTCTAATACTTGGTAATACCATTGACAGTATTTGAACTGTGGCATCGTATGTTTTCCCTATCCTTGAAATTTGATTGGCTACACTGAAATTCTCCCCCTTTAAAAAGTAATAATTAGTTGATTGGCTGCTGGTTATTTATATATTTATATTATTGATAAATTCAATCATATTTTCATCAAATGACTCATTTATAATGCATTCATACACACATATACAGATAACACAGAGACACCAAGTTTAACTGCTAAATGTCCAGGCAATCAGGTTGTAAATTATAGACAGAAACCTGGGAAATAAAGATGCATACAAAGTATGCGTGGGACGTCATCATTTTTCAGTAGCTTTCAAAACTGTTGAATCTTTAATATGATGTTCTAACCATAGAATGTATAAGAAGGGGACTTAATGCCTCCCATTGTTTTTCTTTTTGCAACCAGGAAGTGACTCACGATGGTGGAGCTGTACAACAGAACTCTGAATAAGACATTTTAATGTTACAATTAACTTTCATGAAGTGAAAACTCACTGTAAAAGAGACACTAACAACTCCCAGATGGGGCAAAGCTGTGGTGGCGACCTGCCAATCACAGTAAGCCCGCCTTAAAGCATCCCCTTCTTTATGGTCTGTTTGACTCCAAATGGACCATAACTTACTAAATGAACATCATGCTGTATTGAAGAAGACTTGAAACTAGAGACTGAGACCATGAACTCATATTTACAATGTTTACTGAGGGAATAAATCAAGAGAGAAGTAGAGTCATTTTCTCATAGACTTCTATACAACCAGAGGAGTCGCCCCCTGCTGGCCATTAGAGAAAATGCAGCTTTAAAGCACTTATGCATTGTGTTCACCTATTAGAACAAGAGGTTGCCACATGGTTCATGTTGGTTAGCTGAGGCTGTTGTTCTTTTTGGGAGGACACTCTTGTGGATACACTTATTAAAAGGCAAACAAATTCAAATACGAAACAAGCAGTAAAATACAACAAATATAATATTGCATACGAATCACTGCATGTCCTTTGACACATCATATCCCGACCTTTCATAAACCTGATCTGAATATAGAAAAAGCTTTCCTGCGCATGAAATTCATCACAAGTTTCACCGGAGAAATAGGATGTTTCCATTCCAGAAATGAAAATTTGCAACATTTGGGACTCGCTTTATAATTATCCAATACTATCTAAAGACCTTGACATCTAAACGCGGGGCTCAAGCACGTTAAACGCAAAAGTTTTATCAAATCCCGAGTTGCTTTCTGTGAGGAGATAAAAAGATCGCTCTCCACAAAATATGACAATATGATTAATGCTTTGGGTATCCATCAGTCTGGGTCATACCCAGACAGCCACAGAACATTTGGAACAGTGTTTGAGCGTAACAGGTGTTTCAGCCATGCTGAAGTGATACACGGCGCTGTGTTTGTATATCTGCATGTGTGCAGATATATGGTGCCCAAACACAGTTCACCGTCCTCTACCTTTTTTTCTTGCATGTCTGCTTGTACATACAGGTGTCAACAGTATGCAGCAGTGTGTGTGTGTGTGTGTGTGTGTGTGTGCTAGCTTTTTGCTCGTGGTCTCGTGCATTTGTCTGCGGGCGAGGTGATGGAAGGGAGAGAGGACAGGCAATGGTGTAAATAAGCCCTCTGTGTCACTTCAACTAAACAGTCAAAAAACTCTGCGCAGACTAACTAAGTTAACTTGGACAGGAGCTGAGACGAGGGGACAAGACGAGGGGGGGGGACAAAAGTGCAGAGGAGACGTCAGGAAAGAAGGGATGAAAAGTTGAACAGGGATGGGTTGAGGAGACGATTGGGGAGGGAGGGGGTTTACCAGAGAGGAGGAGCAAGGAGGAAGGAGACCAGAAGAGGGATTGAGGACAAGAGTGAGGAAGAGAGATGAGGAGAAAAAGGTGAGTGGAGGAGACAACATAAAAAAGGACAAGGCAGGAGGTGTCACAATGCAGCGTTTTGCTTGTGCCAGGCCGAGTGTAAGCACACTGTGTGTGTGTGTGTGTGTGCGTGAGGAGGGGAAAGGTTGACAGGCTTATGATGTCATCAAGTGACATTTAGTTGACAGGGGCCACGCAACAGATGGGGTTGAGATTGAACGTGCATGTTTGTGTGTCTGCATCTATGCCTTCGTGTGTGTGTGTGTGTGTGGAGCGCAGGGACACCTTTGGTTTCAGAAGTGATGCGACGTTAATTGGTCCAAAGGGTCACCAGGTTCAACGCTCTGCGTTCATCATGTGGGCAGCATCACGTCTGCTCCTGATCATGGTCAAAGGTGTCCGGTACACTGGCCTTTCAAATAAGTGGACTCCTCTTCTTCTTTTAGGAGTCAACCCTTTTGGAGTTTCTTCTTCTACATGTACATGAATTAGGGGTTGGAAGGACACGGGTAAAGAAGGGGAAGACCACGATGTGTTCTGTTTCAGGGAAGGACACGGGCCTCCCTCGGGAGACTGTTGGTGGTAACAAGGATGACGCATTTACTCAAGCACTTAATAAGTCCTTTTGATGTTATATTTCATTTTTTCTTCTACTTACACTTGACAAAATCTCAGTGGGTCCTTTTTTATTCTACCAGAATAGAATGAACCGCCCAACAGTACATAAATCAGTAATTATCAGCTGCAACATTAAAATAAAAGCTGCAGCAATTAGTCAACGGATCGATTGACAGGGAATTTCATCAGCAATTAGTTATTTTTCAATCAAAATTGTTGAACATTCGCTAAATTATGGCTTCTCAAATGTTCTCTGGTTTTCTGTGTCATTTACGTATAACCGGACATACGAACATTTTAGGGAGTATAAGATGGCCTGGAAGTTTTTTTAGTTTTTTTTAAATTGTGCATTTTGGTGATGATTTATATCCCTGGAAAAGGCACCAATTCATGCATAAAAAGTATAAAATACAAATGTTTTACCTTTAAAAAGTATGCTTTTGGTTATGAATGAATCCTATTTCCCTCACGAAAAATTACAACGGGCTATTCTGCCGAATGACTTTTGGTCATTTTCAGTGATATTTCCGAAACTCACTCAGGTAAAATTGAATGCAGGATATTTGCTTAGATTTTAATACTGGCAGCCAACTTTTACCTAGAAGTTCTTCCGCTTGAGTGTGTGGTTGCTCTCCCCTTTGATCAAATGCAGTTTTCTTTTCTTTCTCTCTTTCTGTGAGGGTCAGGGAAAGAGCAGGCAACGCTGTCATCGTTCAGACTCTAATGTTAGCATTTAAAGGTTGAAAACCTAGAGGCCATTCCAAAAAGTCTTACAACATTGGATCAAAAAACCTAAAAACCCGAAGAAACATCAGCTCACAGACTTTTCCAATGAATTCTTTACTTTTGTCCGTGACATCAACTCCTTTCCTGTGGTTTGAAACAAACTTCTATAGGATTGGTTTGCGGAACACGTAAGCACTTTTATTTGATTGTGTTTATATTTAGCCATCTCAATATATGGAACCACAGGGACGGAGACATAAAGCCTGGAAAGAAATGACTGTGAGATGTTGAAAGCGAATGAATCACTTCACACGGTGCTGTTACAGTACAGCGTCACACAAGGCACGCAGGGCAAAACAATCAAGTGCACCTCAAGTCATTAGCAAAGGCATTATGCTGTTAATTAATGGCAGTACACAGAACCTTCGAGGTGTCCTGCAGTGTTCAAGCAGGAATAATGAGGTTTGTGTTGTGTTGAGTGAATTTTGATGCCGTACACCAAAACAATATGGGTTTAATCATTTTAATAGATCCTCGTATGTCAAAAAATGCAGCTTCTCAAAAATGTCTCCAGAGCGATGTAGCTTCAGGCCAAAGATATCGTCCTTTGGCCTGTAGCTTGTAAACCGCTCTTACCCCAGACAGCATTGTTAACACACATTTCCATATGCTTGTCAAACAATCGCTACAAATCGCCAGATGACATCATACACACATATTCATGTTGATGGTGGTTTAATGGCAGGGATGGCAGTCTTCTTCAAAAACATTTATTGTTTGTTGAAATACGCGGACATATACGATCACTGTATCATTATACCACTGTATCAGTGTATTTAAAAAGGGTATAGACCAGGGGTGTCAAACTCATTTTCACTCTGGGGCCACATCAGCATCACGGTCCCTCAAGGGGCCGGTTGTAAATGTAAGACGGTGTAAATGTAACTACTCCAAACATATTTAGTTTAGTTTCCCGGGATATTTGTGACTTCCACAACACGTACTAAGCAGAAATAGAGGTTCTTTTTCCATGGTTAATGGCGGACAGTTGAACGGCTTTCAGGGCGATAAGCCACGCCCCCTCTCCAGCGCGTCCAGTGCGAATGAACACAAAATAGCCCCCGGCGAGACCGGCGGCGCAAATGGCTCATCTCAACTTTTTTATACTCAAACATCTCCGCGACTTACTGAGTGGCGTAATAATTCCGCGACACAACGGACCGATAATGAAATTCGTTGCCAACTCTTTTAATCATCGATTTTCATCGATTTTATCGATTTGTTGTTGCAGCCCTACAGACAATTGGAACAGCAGCTTACTTGATGACATCACCACCTCAGCTGGTCTCATGAGTTTAATCCATTTTTTTCTGTAAAGTATTTTTACAATCAAACTAAATATGACAACCCTGCTGTTTTCATTTCCATTTAAATCAAAAATTATATATTATTATTTACATATATATACATACATACAATTATATATCTATATATATATATATATACATATATAAATAAATATATGTATGTGGATCAGATCCCACTAGCAACACCTCACATCCGGCCCGCGGGCCGTATGTTTGACACCCCTGGTATAGACTTTCAAAATGGGTAATCCTCAAAGCAACAGAGGGTTCGCTACTAGACGGAGCATGCGCTGCCTGTAGTCCACAAGAGATGACCATTCTGTTGTGTTGTCCTTTGTCATAAATACAGATGTGGAATAAACCCAGTGGCGGCTGGTCAAGAGAGGGCCATGGGGCATGGCCCCACCATGAGCCACAAGAAAAAAAAAATAAAAACTTAAATTATACAAATTGTCAATATTTGTGTTTTTTAACTATGGAATGTACCCAGTAATGTGTGTACAATATGATATCTGCGCAAAATATATGCTTTTCCTGCTCGTCCTCTCCCCCTGTGTGCTCGTCTGCTCGTGCTCTCTGTCTGTGTACGACACGTCTGAGAGCGCGCAGCGAGGGGGGCTTGATCGTTTTAGCCCAAAAGAGACGGGTCTATGAAGCCGTTTAGCCAATTGCTGATTCAAGATACAAATGAGTGACATACAATTGAGCCAATCAGCGCCCTCAAATAGATTCAGCTGTGGGCAAGAACGATCAAGCCCCGGAGCTGCGCGTTCTCGTCAGGAGAAGTCTCTACAGGCGCCCGCGCCAGCGCGACCACTCCTCCTCCAAGACCCGTCTGAGAGGAGAACTTTGAGGAGATTCTGCAGCCAAAGAGCTGATATCAGATCAGCCTGACCTCACAATCAGACAGCAGACTACATGCGAAGCTTCACTACTTCGTACAAGTCAGTCAATCAACTTCCTTTCTTCCGAAAAGTACGCTGATTACTTCGACATACCATTCGTATCCACAGGCAGGGGCGGACTGGCCATCGGGGATACCGGGGGAATCCCCGGTAGGCCGATGGGGTTTGGGCCGTCTCTGACATCGCCGGCCCCGACTATATTATATGCTTCACAGAACACATTCAATAATCAGTGAAAACTGTATCAACAGTATAAACTGACATTATACTACTCCTCGCGATCCGAGGAAGCCATAGCACGGCTGGACACTACGGTGCTTTTAAAAACGTTTCTCCATAACCGTGCGGTCGTGCCGGGCGTCTGTCGGGGCGACGCCGGCGGAGGTGCGAATGGCCGCCGTAGACCGGCGAAATACATGCCGTGTCTCAATAAATAAACATGTTATATTATATTGTATTATATTATATAAGTGTTATTTACTGCTTTTTTTCATGTTGGAATAAATGTTAAATATTTAACTGCCAAGTAATAATGCGTGTTTGATGCTAAATTTTTTTTGCATGAAATCATACTGGGATGTTTGCTGAAATTTATAGGATGGCCCTACCTAGAAAATTTTCCACCAGTCGCCACTGAATAAACCTGCTGTTACCACAAGCCTGACCAGCTCCATGAGATGCATTTAGCCAGAGGTTATGCTAGCTCTACAACTGTGAGCAGAAACAATAGCGGTTCGGTGCTCCTCGTGGTAATTCTGGGGGCGGGGCTTTGGAGGGAGGCCTGATGGGACGGGATGTCAGTGTAGCCGACTTGGCGTCTTTAGATTTAGCAACTTTTGGAGCTAGCGCTGCAAGCTCCTTCTATTGGAAAGGAGTAGGCAACACTTTACTGGATAATTTAAAAAAAATCTAGTTTACTGTTGCAAATTTCTCAAGATGACCAACCTGCCTTTAATCTATAACAGATAATCAACATATTTAAATTGAGAAATTACATAAAATGTATGTAAAACCTTCACAGGAAAGTTGTGAGCCAAAGTGGTCTTCCTGGTTTAACTTTGACCTTCTGTCCTGCACCTTGGTTGTAGTGACATTTCAATTTGAATGCAAAACTGGCCAAGAAACATTCATTTTACTTAACACTTAACGGGATAGTTTGGCTGTTTTGAAGTGGGATTGTACTTGGTAATTAGTAAATGGACTTGTACTTGTACAGCGCTTATGTCATCATTCACCCATTCACACCCATTCGTACACTGATGGCAGGGGTTACCATGGAAGGTGCCACCTGTCCACCAGGACTCATTCATACCCTGCAGGAGCAATTTGGGGTAAAGTGTCTTGCCCAAGGACACATCGACACGGCCTAGCAGAGCTGGGGATCGAACCGTCGATCCTCTGATTGAAGGACGAACCTGCTCTACCACAATGTCCGTAGTCAGTTACAGCTGATGGCTAGGACGCTAAGCAATGCACTGCTGTGGACGTCTGGAAGACAATGACACAGTGCAAACGCATTCTCTCATTTGAAGGAATAAACTACAGGCGAGTGAAATATGTATCACATTTAGTGTGATGTGAGGCAAAGAATTCACCAGATATTTTCATATTTCCATGCCTTTGGTCACCGGAGGCCCAGATTTATGGATATATAGTACTACATTGTGTATACTTACAAGCGGGACAACAGTGCTTGGCCTCAAATGTGGGTCTTATTTGACTCACTGAAGTGTAGATTATTCATTAGTTACGTTCTTAAAAAATATATTAATATCTATTTTCTCACAAATGACGGAAAAGGTTCAAAATATGCCGGCACGGAAGAATGTGAGACAATACATACTCTGCTTCTCTGCCATATACTACCATATTCAACATCTTTGGGGTATTCAGAAATAAATAAATAATAAACAGTCCTTGTCCCAGTACTTCTGCTGGCTGTGAGGTGGAGACAGCTCAATGGTTTGGAAACAGTGTAAAATGATCCCCCAGGGTGATCGGAGAATAAGATACTGGAAAGTACTGTATCGTAGGCTACAGAGGGGGGAGGAATAACTAGAATAACTGTAATAAAAAGTCTCTCTGAAAATAAATGTGTTTCACAGTGGAACACATTATAATGGAAGCATACATTACAGCCCTCCACTCATCCATTGCTGTCTGTTTTATTTGGAAGAAGCGACCACGCACCGACTGCTGATGCATTCATTTTTCACAAAGACATCCATGTAATTGACATTTCCCTTCAGTACTTCAGTGATGAAGAAAATGTTTGGTTAAGGTTTCCAGTGTTCAAAGTTCTGAAATATAAATCCGACAATCATACAAAGATGGACCTGTTTGCTTGGCATTCATAATTGCTTGAATACCCAAACAGCCCAGCACAGAATGCATTGCTGTGTACCGCTTACCGAAAGCAAAGAAATAGATCCAGAAAGGATCATTGATATTTATTTAAATTGTTTAAACATGCATGAACAGATTTTTTGTAAGCACTACACTTAGGCCTACATCCACCCATCCATTATCTTTAACCGCTTGTCCTTGTCACGGTTCGGCAAAAAGGCCACAGGGAATGGATCCAACTGCTCGATAGACACGTGGAGCAGAAGGATGATAAACAGTGATTTTGATAAAGAAATCTCCAAAACAAAACTTACAGAGCAGATGAGTCCAAAAATGAGAAACTGAAAATCCAACAGGCAGAAAAACACAAAACTGGACCAGGAAAATCACACACGAGCACAAGAGATATTTACAGGAACATAGCAGAGCGATCCCAGCTGACATCGGACAAAGTCACTAACGCAGGGCTGACACGTACAGACACCCATTCACGCTTACATGAGAGTCTCCAGTTAACCGAAGCTGCATGTCTGTGGACTGTGTGAGGAAGCTGGAGAACCCGGAGGGAACCCACGCTGACACAGGGAGAACATGCAAACTCCACACAGAAGGCCCGTTTAGCCCGGGAATCGAACCCGCTGCTGTGAGGCAGCGGTGCTAGCCACCACATGCTATATTCCCAGCTAACTGTTTACTGTGGCTTGGCGGGTAGAGTCTGTTCATCGGTCAAATGAAGTAAAAATAAAAACAAAAAAGCAGAATTCTCATTCCTTGGCCCTCTGCTTGATCTTTGCCAGGACTCTCTGCGCTCTCTGTTTGTCTTGATTACAGGATCAGGTGTGCGGGCGTCATGGCAACCTGCAAATCACCAATTAGCTCGGCTGCTCAGTTTTGATTCTCTTATTCGTTAAAGCGCACGTTTTGCTGTTTCTTGTGCCTGCCGTCGTCTCTTCTCCTGCCTCCATCACCTGGATCACACTCTGGAAACAAATTGTCTCTTCTGGGATCTTTGGATCCGCTCTGCCCGGCATCCCCGCTCGCTTCCCTGCCTCGCTCTGCTCAGTCCTCCGGCTCTCAGACTCTCAGTCTCTGCACTGCCTTCACCAAGAGACTCTCTGCCCTTCTTTCAAATTAAGGATTCTAATTACAATTGCTTCTATCGCACCAGTTCTGCATTTAGGTTCAGTCAGTTAATCCCCCACAACATAAAATGACGTCTGCTGACAGATTTGATCAGCTGCTGGAGTGCCGACAAATATCTGTAAAATACTAAAATGTCCCGGGTTTTCAACATTCTATACCAAATTGTCCATTGTCATCTTCTGTCTCACTCATTATAACACGTCTATGAACAGTAATTTGTCCATACATGTGTCAAACGATCGATGTGGCTGATATAAAAGACAACATTAAGATGGCCAAAGATAAGCTGTGGCTACAAGCGGGGGCGTGACACCGCTGCCATCTATTTCAGCAAATCACAGGGACAGCAATCTGAAACAGGCAACTCAGGGGGGGGACGTTTGCCTACCATCGGGTGGAACACAACCGGATCATTTGATCCATGGACTGTACTGCTGGTCTTATTTGGAAATTCTACGATGATGGTTTTACATGTGCTAACATACTAAGCACTGACATAACTGTCCTCCATCCTGATGAAAATGTCTATGGTGCGTGCACAAGCAAAGAAGAGCATGAGGTAGACTTCAGAGTTGTAGTTTGGGCGTTTGCAAATATGGTCACCCCCTACTGTAGCTAGCTAGTGTAGGCTAACGAGTACCCTGTTGAAAAACAGAGTCACTTTTTACGAAAAATACTGTGAACCTATAAAGTTAAAGAAGAAAGCTAAACGGCTGTATTTCTGAAGGAAACCTAAGAAGGCACAATGACTGTGCCAAGCTCTTGTCAACTTTAAACAGAGGAGCAATAGAAAGCATCCTGACTGCAAACATTACAAACTGGCATGAGATGTGCACGGCCCAGGACCGGAGGGCTCTAGCACCTATCTAGCACCCATCTACTGAGCATCAGTGGTATTGGTGAGAAGAACTAAAGGGATATTAAAAGACAAAACCCACCCGGCCTCAGCCTGTTCACCTGCTGCTGTCTGGAGAGAGATACAGAAGCATCAGCTGCTGAACCAGCAGACTTCAGAACAGCTTCTGTCCTCTGGCTGTGAGCCTTCTGAACTCATCCTCCACCCTCCATATATTATGTATTTTCTGTTGTTTGTGTGTTTTGTTGTGTAGCAATATCAATCTGCATTTCATGGTGCAACCCTGTAGACAATACAATGACTTTGTAACCATATGTTACCTTTATTAAATAATTCAGCAAGCGCATACCCCTTGGTAGTACTTTTGTTAGTCGGGCATGCTAACGTTTGCATAAACACACTATTTATTACATTCCTTACACTACACATGTGGATATGTATCACACCCGTTTCTTCAAAAGTCGTCTTTGTGGACCCGAGGAGGTTTGATTTCAGCAGAGCCTTCTCTGTACGAGGTCAAGAAATACAATCTGTCTTCTCGGGTGTTGTCCCAGTCATTCACAGGGATGGAGATGTGAGGTGACACACACACACACACACACACTGAAAGTAGAGTTGTCTGGATGGCGATGTGATGTGGCATGTAGATCAGCTGTGATTCCCTGCGAATGCTTTGGCACCTGTCACCTTCTTTCTCTTTCTTTCATTCATTCTTTCTTCCTTGCGCTCTCCACCATTGTTTACACTCCTCTTTCCTCCTTTTTTTCAATGCTCTCCAATGTCATTAGACACCTGTCACTGTCCTGTCTTGAACCGTCTCTTTAGCCCACAAAAATGTGTCTGCTCGCCTCGCTGTTACGGCCCGCGTGTGCACGTGTGTGAATAAAGAGACAGAGTGTGTGTCCGGCTGCACTGGAGAGCGTGTGCGTGTGTGTGTGTGTGTGTGTGTGTGTGTGTGTGTCTGGTTGTGTCAGCCATCCTGTCAGTTGAAAAATCATGTGTAAGTCAGTGAAGGCTGCAAAGTCATTTCCCTAACACAAGGATCTGCAGGCCAGTCTTTTCAGCAGTGTCCCTCACTCTCTCGCTTTGTAGGCGTGTCCGTCTCGCATGGTTGAATACAGTGGCGGGTTATTTGTTTCTAGGGGTGTAACATCACGTATTCGTTTTAAACCGTTCGGTACGAGGCTTACAAACCGAACAATAATACTGGTGCATTTGGAAAATGCAGAAGCTGAAATTGTGGTGAATATAACGTTTTCGGTGGACACCGGTCTGTCTGTCTGTTTAGTTTCCGGGTCAGCGTCTGACCCCGGAAGCAAAACAACACGCACAAACTCACGCTACATTCTCCCCGCAGCGTTCAGCTGTCCCTACTGATTCAAACAGGGCTAAGCAATCGCCACACAATCCCCATTTCTCCAGACCATCATTCTTGTTTGTAAAAGAAAACAGCCCAAACTGATTCAATTATCCGGACCCTAACCCCACGCAGGACGGGATGCTTCGTAATTAACGGACAATGCATATGGTCAAAATCGATGTAATTAACTCAATGACAAGAGCTAACTCACAAGAACCGTCACACATATTCACAACAAAGCATGACAAAACAATCACATTAAAGAGCAAGGGCCATCTCCTCATGCAGGCATCTGGCATAGACACACATAGAGGTGAGATCTGAGAGCAACTGAGGAAGACAGTAGCTGTGCAATGAGGAAATAAGATAATGGGAAAAATATTTTTATAAGTTATAATACATGTAGTGCATTTAATAAAAAATATTAAATTATAAAATAAATTATAATTTATTTTTTTATTTTTATTTTTTTAAATATAAATAGCTTTGTGATTCTGTTTAGGCCAGCAGAGAAGGCCTTGCAGGCCCTGACGGCCCGCCACTGGTTGAATATCTCCCTGGTTTACAGTATAGGTCTCTTCTGCTCTCAGTGAGCTCTGTCCATATCTTCAGAGCTGTTTTATTCCAACCGTAAATTCAAGTAAGCTTTTAAACCAGCCTGGATGAATTCAAAAAGCTCCTCATAGCGTTGTAGCTAATCTTGACCAAATATTCCGTCTCTAAGTAAAGCAGGGAAGGTCTACTAATATTGTAAATATAATATCAACATGATGGAATCTTCTATGCAACATTATAAGATAAGAAGACACATTTTAAATATACAGTAAGTTTACTAACACCTGCATAAACCAATATCTTGGACAGTCATATTGACTCAAATGACCGTTAGAGCAGAAACAAGAAGCTGATTTAAAAATAAAAGCTCTGAATGAAACCTGCTCGGCACTAAATGGCAGACAACGTAACAGCAAATAAATAACATTCCACATTTTTTTAAATGTGGTTCAAAACATGCAAATCGGCAAAACTTTGGGTTGAGAAGGTTTTTTACAGGTTTTGTTTGAGACAAAAAAAACACTATTGACAGAATGACTATTGGTACATTTGTTTTGATCACCAGAAACTCTAAATGAGTATTTATTTCTAAATATACTGTTTCTACTTCGAAAGTACATTTAGGAAAACATATTTTGATTAAAAACCAACTCTCCATTGTGTCCTCAAAATCTTCTGTCAGTCTGGATTTCTGTGCTAGGTTCGCTGTATCTCAGTACCCGGTCACAAACTATCCAGCTCTGTCTTTCTTGGTTTCTGTCATCCAGTCACTTGAACACTGTTTTCAGCATGTCCACCTCACACCTATGTCTGCCTTCGTTAGTCTTGTTGACCCATCCCTCTACTTGTCTGCGGTTGGAATTTGAAGCTGTGAGTCCTTTTATTCGATGTCAAAGCCTAACTTGCTCTGCTGTTCATTTTTTATTTGTCTGTCTAACTTTCTCTCCAAGTCAAAGGCTCTCCCCACCTTCCAATGTCTCTGTCTGTTACTGTAACTCTATTACAGCTTATGCTCTTCAGTGCCAAAGTAAATAAACCAGTGTAATCAGCATTGTCATTGTGAATGTTGGGAAAGGTAGTGACAACGAGGGCACCCAGACATGAAGAAAACCCTAAAGGACTTATTTTACATAGATAATAAAAAGACTGACTTTTCTATTGTGTACCCTCATTTCACCACTTTATGTGGTAACACAGAACATCTGTCATTATTTTATTTATAAAGGTACTTAAACTTCCATTCACTCCTCTGGTTGTAAAAAGAAGTCAGATTGTATAGAAGTCTATGAGAAAATGACTCTACTTCTCTCTTGATTTATTCCCTCAGTAAATATTGTAAACATGAGTTTATGGTCTGAAATGCTAAATTCAAGTCTTCAATACAGCATGATGATCATTGAGTAAGTTATGTTCCCTTCTAGAGTGAAATGGACGGGGCTAGCTCCTGATTGAATGGTCTCTACCACAGCGTATGTTCTGGTAGTTGTCCTTGATTTCGTCCCACAACTTTAACTCTTTCACACTGTGCTTTCAGGTCATTAAGGTATATTGTAACATTTCGATCTCTTAAAAATGTCTTATTCAGCTTTGGGTTTGTCGTGTTCGGGTTGGACGTAGCTTCACCCTTTCGTGCAACTTCTGGTTGCAAAGAAACCAAGATGGCGACGGCCAAAATGTCCAACTACAGGCTTCCAAACGGTAGCCCATGATACGATGGGTGACGTCGCCGTGACTACGTCTACTTCTACTAAACAGTACGTGTGCGACCCAAACACACGATACCTTTAATACATCTATGATCTGTAAAGCACGTTTGCTGTGTGAAGTGAGCATCAAATGACACTTACAATGCTCTGCCAGTCGACCAGTGCGTGCTTTGTGTCTTGGTGTGGTATTTTCACGTCTTGGCTCTAGCAGACAAATGTGATATTCCAGCTGATGTTAGTCATGTTGAAAACATTTTGCCAGAGCTTCTTGCATTTTCCTTTGAATAGTTGTTCAAGTGGCAACGTAGCAAAAGAAACTGGCAAGAGAGTGCCAGATTAACACCTTGCATCTACTGCCTTCAACTGTGCCCAGCTCTCAGGGTTGGCACTGGGCTGTTAGCAGATTTAGGAGTTGTTCATTGCAACTTCTGGCAGCATTGCGTGACGCACACAAAAAGTAGTTTTCCCATAAATAATCACAAGAAAAGGAGTGTTTGTAAAATGGCGAATACATTTGAGCATCCAAACACCCCAACATGACTCTTTGTATTATCAGAATTTGATTCCATCTGGTCCAGCAACATTTGGAAAGTTTTACAAGGCTGACTTTTTTTAAACTGTTTTTAAACCTGCGTTGTTTCGATTCATGCTTACTAGCTGGCACACTTCTTCGTCACTGCCTTTTGTTGGCACATTGCTGCGTGTCTTCGCAATTTCCTGCCACCTGTCAATCAGTTAAATAGTGTGAAACCATAGGCAGGACTGTGTATCATGTCACTTGTGTGCATTGAGGTCCTTGTGTGGGGCCAGGTGAAAAAACCTTGTAAAAGTGCCTTGCATTCTTTCTAATGGCCATCAGGGGGCGACGCCTTTGGTTGTAAAAAGAAGTTTGATTGTATGGAAGAAAAACGGCCCTCCTTCTTGATTCATTACCTCAGTAAACATTACTTTATGGTCTCAATCGATTGTTTTCTTGTTTCTTTACACTTTAAGACCGACTATAAACTTTATTATACTCGTCCCCATCCCTAGCATATTGGGCTGCTAAGAAGCACCCGGGGAGCTTGCTCAGGGAAACTTCGGCACAGGACTCGTAGCAGCTGAGGATCGATCTGGCGGGGCTACCTTGTGATTGACGGGTAACTACCACGCCGCTGTCCGGTTTGGAAGTTGTCTGGGTTTTTTAGTCTCAGAACTTGAACTCTTTCACAGTGCGTTTGCTCCACAGGGTACCTTTAATACATCCACGGTCTGTACAGCATGTTGTGTGAAACGAGCATCAAAGAACACCCACAATGCTCTGCATCTCGGACAGTGTGCGCTGCCCTTAAGGGACACCTCAGGAATCCACAGAGGTACGTCTTTTTCATGAGAACTAATATTGAAATATATCTAGACCAGATAGGACACATTGACTGGACATTTCCCAGGCTAGAGGGCATGACCCGCTCACCGGTTGTATTTATAACACTTGTTTCGTTTGCCAATGAGGAAGCATTTGCCATTGAATGGAAATGTTAAGCTACCCACAAGTACAGTGACTACAATCATTTTTAGGAGGCCCCTGAGTGATACAAAGCCCTTACCCAACGAACTATGAAAAACCATCTACTTTAATGATGTTAATACAATGTGTTTATTGTAGATTGATGGATTGTCTTGGCATTTGAGTAAAGTCCACAGGAATGCATGTCCAGGCAGGTGAGAGCAGCATACGGCAAATATTAATTTCCTTTAACCTGGATATGTCTGAGTTAACTTGATTAAAGGTGGACTGTGGCCTCTCTCTCTCTCTCTCTCTCTCTCTCTCTCTCTCTCTCTCTCTCTCTCTCTCTCTCTCTCTCTCTCTCTCTCTCTCTCTCTCTCTCTCTCTCTCTCTCTCTCTCTCTCTCTCTCTCTCTCTCTCTCTCTCTCTCTCTCTCTCTCTCTCTCTCTCTCTCTCTCTCTCTCTCTCTCTCTCTCTCTCTTGCAGGTGCAGAGGTGTGTGTGTGTCAGTGATGGATGTATTGCAGATGGTCTCAGCTCCATTTAATTATGCTGTGGACACTGGAGGAAGTCCTGGCCAGAGGTCACTTAGGACACACACACACACACACACACACACACACACACACACACACACACACACACACACACAGAAAGAGAGAATCAGAGTGAGTGTGCTCGAGGTGCTTCTGTTCAATATACTTTCTCTTCAACAGTCTGCAGTAGTTGGAAATGTCATTTCCTCACATACTGACTAAATCAAGGTTACTCTTTTTTTCCCCTCTCTCGCGGGGAATTTGTAAATGTCTGAATGTTTCCATATCATCATGTGCAACTGTGATTTAAAGTTGTGTAAAGCATGACATCTGTGTTGTCCCAGAGTCAACGCGCCTACACGTTAACACTGCGCTGTTGCAGATCGAGTGCTTACAGTTTATGCAGATGATAACGTGCCCCTCCACTGCCCAACATAAACATAAAGCTGTTCTCAACACATTAAGCACTGCAGTGTAAATGTCTAGGCTTTATATCTAAGTTAAGTAGGCAGCATCATAATAACATCATCCATCCTTGAGGTCCAAACGCTGTGAAATTCACTTTTTATGGGAATACTCTGTTCGGCTACAGTGAGCCATCTGTTCCACAGCCTCCAGCTCTACTAAATGCTCTAAATGTTGTTGTACAGTGGAGAGTCCCTGCAAGTCCAAGTTAAATGATTCTCAACCCATAACAGGAAAGTAATGAGCCTGAATATACAGTGCATTGACTTTAGTGCCTTGATTTAGTGCACATTTTGTTGTGCTGCAGCTTAAAATCACAGTGAACTGAATTGAGATTGATTTTTGTCTGCATTTCTTTTTGGATTTCCCAAGCATGGATAGGACAACACATTGTTTTACTCAATTTGCACAATTACTATTAAAGTGAAACACAGGTAGGTTGAAAAACTAGAAAACCACGGCATTAAATCCATTTGGCTTTATAGATTATTGCGATTCAAACCTACCAGCTGTAATAGAAAAAATAAACAGATCCAATACGAGTTAATGTGAAACACCATCCATCTTAAGAACTGATTTAATTTAGCACCGATTGTCACAGTTAAAGCACCGCTCTAACAGTAGAGAATGAAAAACCTCAACACAAAAAACAAGTACGATAGAAACTAACTCCAGGGGAGGACATTGAAAGACAGTTCACCCCGTCGGCTTGAGTGCAGCGATTACAGTACTTTGAGCAAAATGCTAACATGAACAAGCTAACATGCTGATGAATACAGGCATGATGTCCACCATTGCGTGTTAGCATGTTAACATTTTCTAATTACGACTAAAGACAAAGTACAGCAAAAGTACAGGGAACGTCTGAATGACTTCGTTTTGCAAGTACCCAGTCATCAACCACAGTATTGGGCGAAATACTTTCATGGGTTGTGCCATGGCGAAAAAATCAGCGGATCATCAAAGTTGTTAAGATTCATCTTCTGGGGAACATGAATATCAGTATCAGGATTTGAGGCAATCAATCCGTTCGATGAGATATTTCTCTTGATAGGTGATCAAAACTAAAGTCAGTGTCATTCAGTCTCTGGGGACCATGAATAACTGTTCCAATCCAATGTACTGTGTATATTTCATGTATTACAAGACATTTCAGTTACAAACATGAATATCAACCTCCATTTTAGCGCAAGAGGAGCCTATCACGTCACACCAAACAGGCCGACGCAGCTTTAAAGTACATCTGCCACATTATTATGACATGCATCGCGATCGTGCATCTACACCCTAGTTGGCATCATTACCCCCCCCCCACACACATCAGGTGATCCATTATCGCCCAAGACAAGCGAAGAACGCAATGCACCATGCACCCCTCCAGAAGACCAAACCAGAAGGAAGGATCAACACCTGGAAAGATACAGTCAATGGAACCTACTGGGTTGCCAGTGGTCATGACCATGGCTGGGCAACCTGGAAGTCTCTAAATCAGGGGTCTCAAACTCCCGGCCCGCGAATCCGCCAGCAAAAAAAATCATTTATTTAAGTTAGACTTGATAATAAAAATATCCCCATAGTCGAAATTACAAGATAGAAAGTCGAAGTTATGAGATAGAAAGTCATAACTATGATAGAAAGTCATAATTATGAGATAGAAAGTCAAAATGAGAGATACTTAAACACACAGTCACAGGAGCAGCTCTTTGGCTGGTTACTGTACATTTGACATGAAATGTATTGTGAGTACATTGAAGACTACTGTAAACATGGCTTTACAACACATGAAATACTTCACGTGGGATTGTGCAAACGCACCCTTGAAAGGATTTTAAGCATTGAACAAAGTTATTGTAATAACTTGTGTTTGATATTTGTCTTTGCTATTTTCTTTAATAGTTTGATCTTTGATAGAGTAATGTGGGTTTCTTAACCCTAAATTAAAAGGATTTAAGTTATAATAACAGAAATGTGCTTAAATATATGTTTACATTTATATAACTGCATGTACAATATTTTTACACTGAAATAAACAATAATCAAATGCAGAGAGTTATTTAACAATATGTTACGAGTAGTTACATTTACAACCGGCCCTTTGTGGGCGACCATGATGCTGATGTGGCCCGGAGTGAAGATGAGTTTGAGACCCCTGGTCTAAATAGAGTGGTCGTGGTCGTGGAGCTGGGGAGTTGAGGAATAACACAACAGAAGACACATGCAGCTGTCACTCAGAGCAGACCATGTCCTACTTGCTGGAATGTGCCGATGCCCCTCCGTGTAACCCAGAAGGCTGAAGCCACTCTAACAGCTGTGGCCATCATCGGAATGACATCTGAATTTGCAATGGACTTGAAAGTAGAAGATCGTGGTTGTGTTGATCAGTCTGTGATGTTGACCGACAATGACGTCGAACTTGGGACCAATGTCTATCTCAAAAGTCTGAGGTGTAGCTCGAGCAGGTCGAGTTTTCACACATTTTAGGCAAACTTTGCAACCAAATTGACCCTTAAAGCGTCAAAACAAAGAAGGAATAAACATGCTGTTCCCCTATGACAGACTTTTCCTCCGGGTCACCCAACATGGCAGCTTGTGTCAAGGCAATGGGAGTGTCGTTCAGTTCAGCGGTGAAAATAGCCGGTAGGAATGCATCATTTCTCCAGGTTTCATCATAATCGAATCAGTGGTGTCTGACATATCCTTCATGCGTGACATCCACACCCAGCTCCTAAGACTTTCATTAGAAAACATGCAAACACCCTCAGCCCTTTGAAGATTTGTTCAACGGAGAAACAAATGATGATGACTCAGTGCAGACCAAACGAGCTGTTAAGATGGATAGTTGTTCTTGTCTGTTTAATGCATCTTTAATAAGGATGATAATGCACCTGCTACTGTTATGTCCCCGAGTAAAAGTACTTTGATTTATATCCAAGTGCATTTACAGTTTAAGCTCTCCAGGAACATTTGGGATTAGATGGTCATAAAAAACACAAATTCGACCGTCCAACTTTAAAATTCAAGTTAAGTGATTCTCCAGCGTATAGCCTCGAGAGCAATAGCCCTAATTTCTCCAGCAAAGTAAAAGCCAAGCTATTAATAGCTGAGCACAGATAAGCCCAAACGGTGTTAATAAAAGATTGGGTAATGATTTTTCAAGAAAGGAGCACACAGGACTGAAATAATTAATCACCGTGAATGGAGGAAGAGAAAGAAAGAGGAGCAGACGGAGAGAGGGGGAGATACAGAAAAGTGCAGGAGAGGAGAGGAAATGAGAGGAAACGATGAAGACGACATGAGAGGAGGAAAGGGAAAAGAGGGCAAGAGGTTAGGAGAGGAGCGCGATGAGAGGGGGGGAGAAGATAGTGCTAATATTATAAAGAGACAGACACCGAGCAGTAATAATTAATCACCAAGAGTGGATGGAAAGATGAGGACGAGAAGGCGGGGGGGGGATGGCAGAGAGTAAGAGAGGGGAGGGAAGCTGGACAGTAGAGGTAACTTTACTCCTTTTTACCACAAGAGTATTTTACAGTATGAGCTCAAAGTTCAACAACACCGAAATGACTGGTAACCAAAAGTAAAGCTGGACCTCAGTGGCCAGGCAGTACTCCTGTGTCCGTATGACCATGAGTATTATACCGAGAGCAGCAGTGCTATTTAGAGAGGGGAAGGTGATGCAGAGCACGCCACTTCTTGCAAAAAGCACATCGCAATTGATATCAAAAGTGGCTCAAGTGGAAATGTCATTCCGCCAGAGCAGTTGAGTGTCTGATGTCACCCGCTGAACCCCACCTCTGCCACATGCATCACACCCGATGAGGCCGCGTCATGCTTTGATTTGATTCCCCACCGTGCCATTGTGTTTACATTACGGTATTGACTTTGTGATGCAAGTGACAGAAGGTTTGCCCTCAGGTTCATTTCTGTAGATGAGAATATTGCGTGCGATCGTTTATGATCTTTCATAAGTAGAGATGACTCTGCTATATGTGTGCTTCTAACATAAAGTTAGTGGGGGGGGTTATAAATAGAATAGACTTTTGCAACGCTGATTTACACATTAATCACGATGCTATTTCAAAATGGAATAAAATCACAACAGTTTATTTGTTTGTTCATAGCATGGGGCTTTATGCAATCTTCTTGATTTGTATGCATATGCGTGTTGTTTTCTATTCAGAGTCCCACTGTGGCAAAAACAAACAAGTTATTACTCCCGCTGCTGTTCCTTCTCTGCACCACGTCTTTATTAAACAAATGGCAGATGGAAAATTTGGTTTTATGTTACAATCTTTTATTTACATAAATGCGTGCGCACACACACACACACACACACACACACACACACACACACACACACACACACACACACACACACACACTCAACTACACGTATACAGTCACTAAAAATCTTGCTTCCGATTTGAGTGGTAAATGTTTCCCAGAGAACTCGGAGTTCTCAGGTTGTTGTGCTGTACATCTGAAAGTGGCAGAGGCAGCATGGTGGCTTGTGGTGATTATAGTGTCAGCCCTGTAACTGGAAGGTTAAGAGTTCAGCCCTCCATGACCCCCCCCGTTCCCTAGTCTGCAGAAATATATAAGGCCATCGAACACACAGCAGCAGTGGCAGTTGCTTAATGGCCAGAGGAGCAGGCTTCTTCCTGGTTGAGAAACTCTTAGTAGCAGATGGTGCTCACTGCTTTGAGGCGAACATGGCTGTACTGGGCAGAATCCTGGTGTAAAAGTGTGTATTGCAAAAAGGAAAAGACGAGGAGAGCACACCAATTCAACCAATTCCATTAATATTGCCACATGGACATTTCTGGTATTAGACGCCCTTTTTCAGCGTGTGATTTCACAATTACTATACCCAGTTGGGGTTAATTATAGGTGGCCAAAACCATTACACAAATGCGTCCCCGACAGGAGGAGCCACCGACTTCTACAGGCGCAGAGTCACAGGATGTAGATTCTGTTCTGTAGAATGTTCAAATGGTTCAAGTCGGAAAGAACAAGAAATGCTATTCCCAATGCGCCCCCTTTGTATCCTTATTACCCCATCTCTGTGGTGTCTTTACTCAGGTAGGGTAGAACTATTATGTACACTGTCCTTTAGTGCAGTTGATTCAAGCTGTGGTTCTGACTCTTTAAGGGTCTAGCCACCGATGATTTAACAGCATGATTTAGAATAATACAATTCTGTTGACAGATCCTGTTTTTCTATCTCTCATTTGTTTTTTCCAAACATATTATGAATTACATTTACAATGTAGACCCCATAGTGTTACAAGTCATTCTGCCCCTGACCTTAGTGGCAACACCAGACTTCCAATGGGTGAATCGCTTACCTGCAATCATAGAAGAGCAGTGTATACAATTATGAGCACAAGGGACCTGAGACAGAAAATGTTTGGTTTCGGAGGCAAATTTTACTTTTCTATGTAATCACGCCAGTTGAGAGACCTCTACGGAAAATATCTATAGTTTGAAACTATGTTGAAAACTGTTTTGATCACAGAAAAAGGGACATTTCAAACACTTCTGTATAACACTGTACTGACACTTTCCCAAAAGGCAACAGCCCACAACCGCTATTATACAATTAAATTAACAACAAAAATAAATAGATTAAAAGACTAGGACTACCACCTTGTGGTTGTATTCCTCTCATCAACCAATCAAGTTGCTGTTTACATCCATATCCATGAAGATGGCATCCTTTTATGTGTGAAATTGTCACAATTAGCATATCACCTCTTGAATTATGTCCAAAAAAGTGTTTTGTGAGGTCACATTGATCCCCTCCAGGTGACGCTGAGATGTATCGCTCTCACGAGAATGGACCGGATGGACGGACGGACGTACAACCCAATTACTTCGGTGTCTGTTTTATCTCAATTCACTTTGGTGTCTGATGGGCAGCCTGGAGGCAGTGGGGACAAGATGTTGGGCTCCGGTCAGTCAAACGGAGACACACTGTCTTTGTCTTGCTGCTGAGCAGGAACCTGCAGCCCTTTCAGGAAAACAGGGCAAATGCACTGTAGCTTGGGCAACCCTCTAAATGTAAAAGTATATATGTAGGTATGCAAGGTTTGTGTGTAAAAAAAGAAGAAGAAATGAATGTAAACACTGGTTTAGTTCTCCACAGACAACATTTGATGTTTAGTCTTCCATTCACAGTTACTGGACTATAATTAATTAGCAACTAGCTCCTGGTTAGTTATTTACTTCGCCTTTATTGTAAAGTGTCACCAAGTAAATAACAGTCACTAAATCGCTGCCAACTCCAGGGGTGAAGATTTTCTTCTGATGCCGCACTCCCAGCTTCCTGTTGTTGAGTTTAAAAGGCACAAAGCCAATTTCCTGTTCAGGATCTGTGTCTCAAAAATAACATCTTCCTCAGTACAATTTATAAGACCGTGGAGTTCCGTAGCCCCAAAAAGACAGTCATTATTGAAAACAATCATTTTTGTGCGACTCTTAAAACGCTGGAGAAAAACAGACCTATTTAAAGTAAATTGAGTCACGTCTTGTAAGACTTCCAGTGTTAGTGTGTAAACTGAGAGCAAAAAAACATCCTCGGGAAAACGGGCAACTGTTTCCACCATTCTGATACTACATTGCACGCAGGGCCATTGATATTTTATTCTAAACAGCAGTGATTGATGTGTGTGTTAAGTCAGTGTTGAAATATCTATTTCAACAAAAGTAGTTGTACCTTTATTCTCCTTAAAAATCAACAAGAACTACTTCTATGTTGCATTATTTGACAAAGAGGTAGCTGTCAGAGTCCACAGCAGCTCTGTGATGTTGAGCAGGTTTGATGTTTTCTTTAAAATCAAAGGTAAGTTCTTCAGAAAAAAAAGATTGAATCACTTTCTTCGAAACAGAAGCTTGACTGTGGTTGAAGGGCCTCAGGGTGAGCGGGCTTATTGACATGTCTTCATAAATGCTTTAAAGGCTTCATGGTTAAGGTCCAGAGAGCAATACCACCTGTCTTTGTGAGGCATCATGTCCTTCTTGATAGAACCTGGCAGCTTTGTGCTCTGATGTGGTGTTTTATTTAAAAGCACTTATGGTATCGATACTTCACAAATGTTTGTGCCAAATTTTAGTTCAGCTTTCACTAAACACCCATTACCGTTTAACTAAACCGTTCAGCAGCTCTTCCCGAATCATGTTGTCTCATAACCTCATAACTTTGTGAGATGCAAGAAGTGTCATTATTATAATGCATCATGTGTCACATTGTGCAATGTATCCTCACACAACAGTTAATGATAGCCGACAAAAAGTTACTCCTCATGTTTGAACGTTTTCCTACATAAACAAAACTACTTAGATTTAGGCAAACAAACTACCTAGTAAGGTTGAGACAACAAAACTACCTCGTTAGGTTGAGACAACAAAACTACCTCGTTAGGTTGAGGCAACAAAACTACCTCGTTTGGTTGAGACAACAAAACTACCTCGTTTGGTTGAGGCAACAAAACTACCTCGTTTGGTTGAGGCAACAAAACTACCTCGTTTGGTTGAGGCAACAAAACTACCTCGTTTGGTTGAGGCAACAAAACTACCTCGTTTGGGTGAGGCAACAAAACTACCTCGTTTGGTTGAGGCAACAAAACTACCTCGTTTGGTTGAGACAACAAAACTACCTCGTTTGGTTGAGGCAACAAAACTACCTCGTTAGGTTGAGGCAACAAAACTACCTCGTTTGGTTGAGACAACAAAACTACCTCGTTAGGTTGAGGCAACAAAACTACCTAGTTAGGTTGAGGCAACAAAAGTTCTTCACAACAAAAGTCTTTAAAAGTGCCGTATGCAATTTACGTGTTACATTGACCTCTCATTTCACACGGGGAACAAACTGCAGTCTCCTGGATGAAAGATTGTTGGTTGTTGGACCCATCCACCTGCTCAGTGTGTGATTTTGCAGCCTTTATCTTTGTTCAAGATTACATGGATAACATGAAAGAAATTAGTGGAATAATGCATTATTTGTTGTAGGTATTGCTACGAATACTGGATGAGACCAGCCTGCATTGTAAGATGAGATACCAAATAAATCATGTATCAACCGTTAAATCACTGTGTGCAGTTTTTTTCTGTTGACCCATTGCAAAGTCTTGTACTGCGGGCCAAACTTGTCAATCATAGCGTAGCATCGTCGAGCTCCGACGAGGGTCTGACTAACACTTCTAGACGTAGACACTTATTCAATCGTTTCTGATTTCTTTCATTCTTAGGCTGGTTCTGTGGATTTGGAAGTAGTCATGGTTAAATGTTGTGTGATAGTGAAGCTAACATTAGCAGAGTGTGTAACTAGCGTAAGCACCTCTGTGATACGCTAGCTACTGAATGTATACTGCGAAGGGTTGATTCAATATGCTTTTTTTGCATTTGTGAAAAATTGACTGATGGAGCAGTCTGGCTGCCACGTTAAAGCATTTACGTAGAGGCTTCAGAAAGCCAACCCTCCCAAATTTTCCCAGAAGACTACAGTTTTTCATTTCCCCTCCTTGTTCCTCCCATAGTCACAATTCTCCTGCATTTCTACTGATTCATGACACATTTTCACACCTTTTTCCTTTTTATTATCACAACCAGTTTCTGGCACATTACAGCACGCATAAGCACTCCTACTCTAAAAATCTGCCGTTTCCATCTAGACAACAACACACTAACACCAAATGTCATTTCCTGGCATGCACATGACGCAGATGAGAGCTGCTCATGCCTAGACAAAGAGAGAAATGAAGCATACTACCAAGAGAAAGAAATACCCCTACAAATGTCAAATGTCCTGGGAAGAATAATTCTCATTTCTTGTGGAAACTTTTTAAGGAAAGGGGCATGCATTTTGTAAAATCTGCCCCGTCAATTTTTCCATCAAGCAGGGGTGTCGCAGCGATGCGATTCACCATCGTGTGACAATTACTGACAGAGATTCACCCAAGTTCACGGCAGAAGGGCAAATTAATCTGTATTCTTTCCAAAGAATTAGAAGTCAAATTAAAAGTATTAAACATATTCAAAATGCTCTTGTGGTGTACTTATTGTTTTGTAAATGTCATTCTCTTAAAGTCACCAGAATGCAGGAAACAAAATCTCAGTTTTGAGGTCTCACAATATGTCAGTAAGCTCTGTATAAAGTTGAGTAGCTTGTTATGAGGCATGACTTCATCCTCTGATTAAAGATGTCTCATCTCACAGGTTAGTGGAAATACTAGTCAGAGTCTGCAGCCATGCTAGCAGCTCTGGGAAGCTGTGTTTGGGCATGGTGGTGCTTTGAGCTAAATGCTAATGGCAATGTGTGACAATGACAATGATAACATCTTCTTAGTTTAGTGTGTTTGCATGCTAACAGTTGCTAACAGTTGACACCAAACTAAATATTTTACATCTTTTTCAGCCTTGTAATGTCCTAATTCCAAATGCTTTTGAAATATTATTCAAATGACCAAGATTTTAATTGAAGTTTATTTCAGGAGATGGTTTGAAAAGAGGATTATCCTCTCTTAAGTAAACCCCACTCAGTGGCGTGCAACACATAAATAAAAAGCTATTTTTACACTCTAACTCAAACGCATTGACGTGATTGAGTGTGGTGGAAAGTACAAAACATTGTGACAAACCTAAGCCTCACTATCAGGATGTAATGTGAAGCATGTCCCAAAATTCTTCTCCGATCTTTGCGTACAAGCGAACTACAATAGAATAGAATAGAATAGAATAGAATAGAATAGAATAGAATTCATGCTATCTTTATCCCTTTAAGGGGGACATTTTTCTCTGCATTTGACCCACCCCTGTATATAGGGAGCAGTGGGCTGCCAATGACAGGCGCCCGGGGACAATAGTTCAATAGTATAGACAATAGTTCTTCGCCTGCACTCACTACACTCAAATACTTGCAGAGGCACCTTGTGTGGTCTTGCAGTGTTTTTCTTTTTATCTGTCAGTCATCATAAGGAGAGTTCTACAGCTCCGTCGAAGCCTGTTGTGATCTCGCGGCACAAGCTATTTATATGCCATTAGAAGAAAAGTGATTTACTAATTAGGGGATTAAATTAAACCAAAACAAAAAATATGCGGTAAGTCTGCTTTGTTGACTTTGACTTTCATCAGCGGTGCAGTCTCAGGCTCATTCCATATCACGCACAATAAAATTAAGTGACACATTAATAACGACGATCTACTTAAGCTGGTGGATTCAGGGCTATGATTTGGTTCTGCTAAACACTAAACTCAGACAAGAACTTTAACTTCTTTAAAAAAGGGCACAGTCAGGAAAAATAATATCTGAGCACACAAGTGATCAGAACTACCTCGGTGGTAACAGTACAGCATTTAAAAGAATCTGATTCTTAGACAGTAACATGTAAGTTGTGTCTATTTATAATTACCGCATGTCTATAACTTAATTTGGCTTCATTCTCTTTGTGTGTTACTGTTATTCCAGATTTGGACTCGGTAATGCTGCATTCACTGTGTCAATGGCATTGAGTTAATCAAGGGTTAGAGAACCACCCTCTGAACCACCTGTGTATCTTGTGATACTGCTCGTACCTTGAGAGGCGATAGTGAGTCACAGTAGCGTCCAGTTCGTCCTCAGGCCGACTTGAGAGGACGACGAAGCAGAGCCACCCCGAGGGCTTGTCAATATTGCTGAAGGTACAGGGTCCGTGTACGTCTTGCTTATCGGATTATAGTCAAAGAGGCGGAAACGAGAAAATGACAAATTTTCTATCGTGCAACTTTGGATTTGCTCTATGAAAATGTACAGGCCCCTAATTAGTGGCACTGTAAACACAAATATGTCATTTTCCTCACTGCGTTTCTGCAGTTTGGTCGACTTTTTATTCCTGCCCTGCTGAGCCCTATTTCTTCTAAGCAGGTGGAGACGTTACGCATCGCAATATTTTTTGATTAATAGAATTCATAGTGAAAAACCTTTCTCTGATATGCAACTTCTCTTATTCTATGATTCTGTCACTAACACAACAGAACACATGACATTTAAATGATCACTGAATTCTTTCTATTCAATCCGTTTCTATGTTCATTGATGGATGAATAATTGCCGAGCCTTCAGCTTGGTTTAATCTTACAAGGCTATTGTGTTCCACTCAAAGCTTATTTGATCTTCTGAAAAGTGTTTGACATTTGCTGTATTATGTTTCTTATGCATTATGTAAGGTATTGCTTGTGAGATTTTCTTCACAATGCAATAGTTATCCATTGTATATGTGGATGCACTGTATCTTCAATGCGTTTGTTTAGGTATCCTCAATAGGTCAATTATTTTTTTTGTATTTTATATCTATGGTTCCTTCTTTTCAGGTGCAATGAATGATTGCGGTTTTCCCCAAAAGGTTTCGTTTTGAGTCATCTAGAAACTAAAGTCTCACACAGACTTGCTTGTTACTGTGGCTGGCAGCCGTACAGGGATGAAGTTTAATTGGTCAACAGTACCCGAGCAGTAACCTCTACATGTGACCCTTTCTGCCAGTGGAGAGACGAGCATAAAATTAGACCCGAGTGTCCTCGCCGTGACATTAAGGGAAATGTTCTGTAACTACTCCATGTGTTTCACTTTTCTTAGAGGATGAGAAGACACGGAAAGGACAAGCTCAAAACCCCACCAGCTGGCTGTCAACCCATAAATACACCTTTTTGACGTCTCCCCCTGTCAGGACCTGCCCACAGGAGAGCCTGGAACTGTCACAGTGGAACTGCAAGCCCTGAATGTATTTCACCGTCTTGAGTTTTACTGTAGGTGTGTGACGTGATGGGGGGGATGAAACTTTAATGATACCTGTGGGTAAAGATACTTAACTTCCCAGCAGGACATGATCAAATGTTCTGCAGTGTTACTTCTACAAACTTTTGTCACAGAGTCGCAGCTTCTCGTATACGGCAGAGGGAAAACAACCGGTTTGTTCAAGCTCACAAAATACAGCAAATCTGAACGTTAGAACACATAAAAAAACATGTATTTCATTGTAATTCTTTGTCATTTCCTTTTCTTTTTTCAATTAAAACAGGCTTATTTTGAGGATGCAAAGAAATACAAAGGAAGACACACCTATCCTTTCTCACACACACACACACACACACACACACACACACACACACACACACACACACACACACACACACACACACACGCACACACACACACACACACTAGACTGTTCTCATAGAGCCTTTGTAGCTAAACCTACAAAAATGAATGCGTGGATTTGTGATTTCGTTGATGTCCCACAAAATCATTTTCAATATAATCCACATAATAATGAACCAGGAAGTATAAAGACTGCAAAGGACCTCCACTGGGCGGGTGGAGGTGGATCGGTTAAACAAAAGTGGTCCTTCGCACAGCAGACTGTTCCTGCACCGTGTGAAACAAAAAGTCAAAGTTTTCATTTATTTGTCACGTAACTTCACGTAACGCCTCTATTTCTTAAACAAGTAGTTTCATGTGAAGACGGAAGTTTATTATAAAAAAGACTGTATGCATGTAACAAGCGAAAATTGACACGTGTTGCTGGACTTTGCTGGACAAACGCACAAAAAATGTGAAACTTTTTTGTAAGCTATCATGAGGATGCATGACGATAAGATGCACACAGATGTCTTTCATCTGATTCGAGGACATTGCATTGACTCACATTTATTTCCTCGAGACTTACCCTATCCCTAACCATAACCATTTTCTAACCCTAACCTAAGTCTAAACCTAACCTGAAACAGTTTTAAGGTGAAGTCTTCACCTTAAAATATAATGATCTACCTGGACGTGCATGTTGTCCCCTAAAGGAAGGTGAGTCCCCACAATTTGAGTGTGTTAACATATTCATGTCCCCACAACATAAGTAAAACACGCACTGAGCATCTTTCTCTCTCTCACACGAGAGAGCACACAAAGCGGGCACAGATGCATACACACACACACCTTGCACATAAATGTAAATAGATTAGTTTACAAGCTGCTAGCCTGCTGTAAACTGTATTGTACAATCCATTCACTGTGAGGAAATGAGAGTCATCAATATTATGTATTGGGCTCCCCAGTGTGTGAGTGTGTGTGTGTGCATCTTGTCTCATATTGATTCAGACTCCAGGCTACAAAGCAGTCAGCTAACACGATTCTGAATAAAATAAATCTGGCCTTGGAGGCAAAGGCTCCTGACACAGAGCTGTCATATCCCCTTACCCTCTGTCTCACACACGCACACGCACACACACACACACACACACACACACACACACACACACACACACACACACACACACACACACACACACACACACACACACACAGTGACGTTCATCTATGCACCGGTGCGATTGCGGCAGAACCACTGAATGATTAATCACACCTGAGTTGAGGCGTGTGTGTGTGTGTGTGTGTGTGTGAGAGAGACAGAAAGAGAGCAAGACCAGATGAGGGGGAGAGAGAAAGATGTGTGTTCTGTCTCAACCTGTCACATGACCTGCAGCCCTTCTGACACACACACACACGCACACGCACACGCACACACAAACAGAGATCATCTTTGGCACAGATATTGGTTACAAAGCATGTAATTATTGCATTACATTTGCTATGATAGTCCAACTACATTAAAACCATCCCTGATGTGATACGTGGTGTATGGCAAATTAACAGAATAGTGTTTGAATACAATGAAAGCTACGGATTAAACCTGCATGAAGAAAACTTGAACAAGGTTAATCATTTAAACACGAATGCATTTTCTTTGTGCCTATACAGTTAAGGTATGGCTGATTCAATGTCAGAGGTATGAGTCAAATGCAAGTGTCCCCTTTGATCCTGTTAGACTACACAGCTAAAGTAGTTCATTGGATTGTGGGATTTAGGGCTCGTTCACACCAGCCTTGTTCAGTCCGGTTGACCCGAACCCTGGAGCGTTTACCCCCTTGGTCCGGTTCATTTGCGTCTGTCTAGAACTTTGGTGGGAACCAAGGGGGTGGTGTCTGACCGCTGTCAAGTGAATTCTGGGGCGGTTGATTTCTGAGGTGAACACCGTTCGAACGAATAGCAAAGCGTTAAACAAACCTGCCTTCTTTTCCTTGTAACAGGTGAACTAGTCGCCTATTTACATACAAAAATGTCAGGTGGAACAAATTTGGACCCACAAGGAAGTGAGATGCCTCCTGAATATATGGGCTGAAACAAACATCTCTAAATTACTTGAGAAGGTGCATAAGAAAACCAGCAATGAAATGAAATGCCTGCATTATCAAAATGTTTGATACCCACTATTCATATGCAGCTCCTCTAAAGTCTGCGCTGTAGAGCAACGCCAACATGAACAGAACCTAGAGGTTTCATGATGTAAGATATCCAGGTAGAGATTGGGAGGGCTTTGATGTATTTCTACCTGCTAACTGTAGGACCAAATCAAACGTGTCCATCTCATGACTTTTGTTACAATATCTGGATTGTGGACTGACAGTTTTGAGTTGGTCTACACAAACCTGACTGGTTGGAGAATTGAAACAATGTGTAGTGGCCATTTGTCGGCTAAATCAAACTTAAACAAATAATAATCAAACGCCACTGATGCACCGTGGTCGGTATTCTTACGCAGCCAGAAGAGAGTGAAATGTCCAAGCAGGATTCCATTTTTGTGTATTTATTAAATAAAGCAAATAAAACAAGCAAACAAACTAACAAACAAAACTCCTGTCGTGCTGTCTCTCCTGTCCTGTGCAGTGCAATGCTGCTGTGCAGCTGGTAAAAACTATACGCCCACCCCGGTGCATGCTGGTCCTATCTTTCTACTCGTTTAAATAGCAACAGGTGCCCACAGTAATTACTCAAAAAATAATATAACTAAACAAATGACTATTAAAGAGAAAAATAATCTTAATGGATGAAACATCTACAATAATTAAACAATACTACTTATAAATGAAATAACAAAATACAATATCAAATAAATAGCTCCAACATTCCGGCCCCTAATTGTGCAGAATATCACAATTATTATTCTCAAACGAGCTATTCCTACAATAAACATGACCTAAAGTTAATCTTCTTCTTGACACCTACAACAAAAAAGAATGATTAGAGAGCGAGAGAGAAAATAGAGGTAGAGAAATATAGAGGTGGAGAAAACATCAGTCCATGATGTTTAGTCTGCTGCTTCCAAAAGCAGACAGAGCTTTGTCACCGGCCTCTCCAGAATGCTGGTCCTGGTTTGAAGTCGCACAGACCGCACCAGCCCCTTTGTATCTGGTCTTGCCTCCAAAACTTTCCCCATCATCCAAAATCCTCTTGGAGCTGTGGAGTCCGCAACAAGGACAATGTCTCCAGTAGTGAGGCTTCTTCTTGGCCTTGTCCACTTTTGTCTCTCTTGCATCATAGGCAGGTACTCAGAGATCCATCTCTTCCAGAAGAGTTCAGCCATATACTGTACTTGCTTCCACCTTTTCTTGATGTATAGATCGCTTTGAATGAATAGTCCTGGTGGCATGATTGGTTTGCCCTTTAACATTAGAATGTGGTTTGGTGTGAGAGCTTCAAGGTCATCTGGGTCATCTGAGACATTTGTGATGGGTCTGTCATTTAGAATTGCTTCAACCTCACAGAAAATAGTCTGGAGCCCTTCATCGTCCAGAATTTGCTGTTGCAGAACTGAGGTGAGAACACCTTTCACTGAACGAATCAGGCGCTCCCAGATGCCGCCTTGATGGGAAGCTGCTGGGGTGTTAAAGTTCCATTTTATGCCATCCTGGACCAAAGCCCTTTGAATTTTGTCATGATTCAGAACAGCCAGACTTTCCTTCAGCTCCCGGTTGGCTCCAACAAAGTTTGTGCCATTATCCGACCTGATAGTGGAGACTGCACCTCGTCTACAGATGAACCTTCGTACTGCATTTATACAGGAGTCTGTGTCTAGTGTATATGCCACTTCCAAATGCACAGCACGACTGGTAAGACAGGTGAAAAGCACTCCATATCTCTTCAGAAGACTTCTTCCTGTTTTAACATTGATGGGCCCAAAATAGTCAACTCCAACATTTGTAAAAGGAGCTTTATCAGGCAACACTCTCTCCTCCGGCAAGTCTGCCATCTTCTGTTCACCAAGCTTTCCTCTGTTGCGTCTACAAACAACACAGTCAGATATGACTTTCCTGGCAGAGGAGTTTGCATTAATGATCCAGTACTTTTGCCGTGACCTTGACAGCATGTGATTTATTCCAGCATGTCCCAGCTGATGATGGATATGGCGCAAAATCAGCGTGGATACATGCAGGTCTTTGGACAAAATAACTGGATGTTTGGATTCTGCTGGCAGTGCTGCTATACTCAGCCGACCACCAACTCTGAGGATTTCATCATCCATTACTGGGTCCAGTTTGTACAGCGGACTTTCTTTGTGGATGTTTTTAAAGCATCCTTTCAGTGAGGCAATTTCAGCTTTGAACTTGTGTCATTGTACATATTGAATGATTGACTGCTCTGCCTTAGCAAGCTCTTCAGGTGTTATTCTTTGTCCTTTGAGTGTGGCTTTAAAGCTTTGAACTTTTCTTTCCACTTCATGCTCCTTATTCTTCAGATCGTCCTTTCTGAGGCCTGCAGAAGAACAAAACTCCTTTCTCTTCTGTCCCAATAACAAGAGACGTTCCTTGACCTTCAGAAACCCAAGCCACAGATGTTTTTAGTCTATTCCAAGATGAAAAATAGTAGATCAGGTGGTTGGTGGCATTTTCCAAATCCTTGATGATAGCATTTACCATTAAGTCCCTTTTGACCTCTGGGTCATCTGCAGAAATCACATCAAGATTCACATCAAGTTTAGGCCACTCCTTCTTTGACTGATAGAGAAACTCAGGTCCATTTATCCATCTCCTGCCTTTCAGGAAATCCTCAGGTCTCATTCCTCTTGATGCTTCATCTGCTGGATTTTCCTTGGAACCCACATATCTCCACTGATCTACATCTGCTGCTTCTCTGATGAAAGAGGTTCTGTTTGCCACAAAAGTGTGGAATCGTCTGGTTTCACTCGAGATATACTTAAGGACTGTTGTGCTGTCCGTCCAGAAGACTGACTTCTCCAGCTTGAGTTGCAACTCCTTCCGAAGGATTTTATCCACACGAACTGCAAGAACTGCGGCTGTGAGTTCCAGTCGAGAAATTGTGGTCTGCTTTAGTGGGGCAACTCTGGCCTTTCCCAAGAGAAATGCAACATGTACTGAGTTTCCAATCTCACGTAAGACACAGTTCCATAGCCAACTTGACTGGCATCAGAAAAGTGGTGAAGTTGTGCTGTAGCAGGTTCTCCAAAGTCTCTGGGCTTAATACAGTGGTCCACTTTGAACTCAGACATCCTTTGCAGGTCCTCAAGACAATTAGACCATTGTTCAGTGAAAGAGTGGGGAATAGCGTCATCCCAACCCAAGTTTCTCCTACAAAGCTCCTGCAGTAACAGCTTGGCTGGCATGCTGAATGGGGCTAGAAATCCCAAAGGGTCATAAAGTGAGCTGACCACTGACAAAATGCCTCTTCTGGTGTTTGGCTGTTGTTGTAATGATGTCCTGAACTTAAACTTGTCAGTTTCAATGCACCACTCTAGTCCTAGTGCTCGCTCCATTGGAAGTTGGTCTGTATCCAAATCCAGTTCCACCATTTCTTTTGGTCTTTTGTCCTCAGCGATTGACAGCAGCACTGTGCGGCTGTTGCTGATCCATCTTCAAAGATTGAATCCTCCTTTATGACATTATGACAGAGAGCATTCAAATCTTTGATCATTTGCAGTGCCTCCTCCTCTGACGCCATGGATTTCAGGCAGTCATCCACATACAAATTATGTTTGACTGTATTTGTCACTTCTGGAGGGAAATGTTGGACATTATCATCTGCAGTTCTCCTCAAAGCATAATTTGCACAAGTTGGTGAGGATACAGCTCCAAACAGATGTACTTTCATCCGATACTCCAGTGGCGACTGCGCAGTGTCACCATCAGACCACCAGAGGAAGCGGAGAAAGTTGATGTGCTTTTCTGAGACATGAACTTGATGAAACATGGCTTGGATGTCGGCCATTACTGCAACAGGCTCTTGCCTAAATCGGACGAGGACTCCAATAAGAGTGTTAGTGAGATCAGGTCCCTGCAAGAGCTGGCAGTTCAGTGATGTCCCTTTTAAAAGTTGCTCCACAATCAAAAACAACTCTCAGTTTGCCTTTTCTGGGATGATAGACTCCATGATGAGGGATATACCATACCTTTCCATCACTTTGTTCGAGTTGATCAGCAGGTACCATCTCAGCATAGCCTTGAGTTTTCATGTTGTTTAGGAATGCGGTATATTCCTCCTTAAATGGAACATTCTTGACAAATTTTCTTTTCAGGCTTCGGAGGCGCTGTTCTACAACACAGCGATTGTTAGGCAAGACAGAATTTTCCTGTCTGAAAGGTAAGTCAATACAGTAATGGTCTCCAGTTAATACTGTTGTGTTGCTCATAACATTCATGAACTTGATGTCTTCTCTGGACATTTCAATCTGCTCCTCTGATGATCTCTCATTAAAGTCATGGTTATACTGTTTAACCAGCATTCCTTGCAGATGTTCCACAGAGATTCGGTTGGCTGTTACAGCAGGGCAGCCACTCTTACTCCTACTGCTTCTGCCGCGAAGTGGACCATTAATGACCCAACCAACTCTGGTTCTGACCAGATATCAACAAGCAGATGTACCAGCAGTGGCCCCTGAGTTTATGTTTCATCACCTGAGTGGATTACCCTGATGAAACAAATTACAGCTGCACTAATCAATGCTTTTATATTAACAATGGATCACTATTGGTCTGATTACTTTGTGTAATGCTCATAGGGACAAACCCACATAGTCTTATCACCGAGCTTTGCAATTCCCCTCAGCTCTGCAGAAGCTCTGTAGAATGAGTTTGCTTCTTCCAGCTCCTTGTTTTGGTTTCACAGTTCATAACTCTTTCAGTCTCATCAACTCTGCTCCCAGCAGCAACAGCAGAAAGCTATTTTCAGAACAATGTGGCTCATATACTCACTGTATAGTATACTACCCGCTCAGCACCAGACAGCAGACAGACAAAGTTAGCAACTATGGTGAACACAGTGGAGCATCTACCGGCTAAAGAGTCAGATGTTTCTCTCAGGTGCTGATGAAGACCCAAACGGAGCTAAAAGTGAAACGTTACACCAGTCAGGGGAGATATGTCTTCTTCTTATGATGCGCTGTCATTTGTTTCTAGAACATCAGGACAAGTCTAAACAAAATGATTATATAAAAGCTTCTAAAATAAGTGTATGTTTTTAAGGGTAAAATGCTGAACCCAGAGGGTGAAATTGTAAAAATATGTATCTGTTCTCAAAATGAATGCTGTTTTAACAAAAATACAATTATTCTAAAATCAGCATTAACTTTAAATGTGTACTCCATGACAGTTCACCAGGATCTGACAAACACATGAACAACACATTACCAGTAAATCCATTATTTTCACTCAAAGATGACCTGATTTTGTTAAAGACAGGGGTACATGTACAAATTGTAGGCGTGTTTGTGTGGCACTATACACGTTAGGCCACAGAGATCATTTTATCCCATTTAACAAAGTCATTCCCTTTGTTCTTGGGACTTTGATGTCATATCCAGATTGCTTCTGATATTCTCCTCTGATCTTTGTATTTTAAAATGCCACACTCTGCTTGCTGCATATTAAAGCACTGTGTGTAATATTCAAATTAATTTCCTTCGTACAACAGCTGCAGAAATAAACACTGGTGAATTTTTGAAGGTAACACATCCTTTTAATGTTCTAAATTGGCTTTTACATGGGTCAATAATAGTCCCCGGTGTGTTTGCATCTGCTGAGCGATTCAGTTTTAATGTGGTTTGAAACACTCGATCATCCATTTATATGGAGCTGAAATGCATTACTAATATTCTAGGATGTGCCGGCTTGCAGGCGCAGACACGGTGAGCTCCAGATGCTGCTCACACACTGCTGGAGGCTGCTCACACACTCACACACACATTAACGCAGAAGTGCACACACTCCTAGTGGTGTTAATGGGAATCAAATGAATGAATTATTTCTCTCCTTATCCACTCTGTGGGGATAAGGGAATCCATTCTGTGTAATAGCTGTGGCCGTAAGGATAGTACCAAACAATTACTCTATGTCTAATAGCTTAGGGTGACCAGCTTAGAGTCACTGATACTGTTATCATATTTGTAATGAATAAGCTATATGCTGTAGACTGAGCTTCAGTTGTGGATGCTTATTTAAAAAGCACCTACTGTTTATACATTTTCTTATTGTTAATGTATAGAAAGTGGGAATGTGTTGAAGGAAAACCAGTTGTTTGGCTGGATCATTGGTCTTTTGATCAAACACTTATGTCCCAAATGAAATACCTCAACATGGATTGCCAACTAAAAACATATTGATTTTGACAACATTATGCCCTTTCCAGGCGGCAACTACCGGTTGTGGAAGTGTCTTATAGCGTGCATTCTCTCTACTGTCCAGCAGGGGGCGACTCCTCCAGTTGCAAAAAGAAGTCTGGTTGTATAGAAGTCTATGAGAAAATGACTCTACTTCTCTCTTGATTTATTATCTCAGTAAACATTGTCAACATGAGTTTATGGTCTCAATCTCTAGTTTCAATACAGCATGATGTTCATCAAGTCGGCAAATGTCGACTTGATTGGGGAGAGAAGTTGTCCTCCTCTGCCTTTGAAGGATATGATCCTTACTTTTGCAGGATAAAGTTGACAAGTCCAAAACAGCCTATCGTTAGACCAGCGAATGTAGAACTATTACTAGGTTTTCTAAAAAGCATCAACGTTGTGCGCACCCCTTTTCATACGAACTGAATCACGTAGGATGGCTCAGAGCTGTAGCGCTGATTTTTATAGTCTCAGTGATGACAGGGCCGTAGCACAGGGAGCCCCCGTGGTGCCCATGCTCCTCGTCCAACGAGACCCCAGTGTTGGGTTTGGATTAAATGTGACACATAGGTGAGATTTAACGTCTGGTGGAGCTTGGTGTGATTTTAACCCAAATCAGGCTGTTGAACCATAAAGGCCCAACTCCCTTTCTTCCAACCACATGGTGAAGTCCCAACAATGGCAACCGCCATAATCCAAGATGGCGACAGCAAAATCGCCAAAATCAAGGCTTCATAACGGCAGTCCACAAATCAATGGGCGACACCACGATGACTACGTTGTCTTATATACAGTCTACAGTCCTTTCCTCTTGCACCACTCTCCGGCCAAATGTTACATTCTAACCCCACTAGCGGTCTAAGTACAGAGCACACAGAGGTAGGGTTCTTCAGGTGTCCTGAATTAGAAAAGACACTCTGGTGTTACATTGTACAACAATGACACGTATCTATTCGGACAGAGACGGATCCTGGTGATGGCAAGGGCGGACATCCTCCTCCACTCCACCTCTGTACACTACCAAATATATATGGGTAGCAAAGCTGTCTGTACTTTTACGTCCATCCATCAATTTTGTACGTCATATCTAATGATAGCATAGCTACAGACTTTAAAAGATGTGCTTGGACAAAAAGCAAAGCACGTCCTTATATCTTTCGTATTCATGATTATGTGGATAAGAAACAATTTCAGGGGATCTACGACTTAAGGCACATCATTTTTCGTAGTCCTTAATGGCGGGACTTCACACACACTAGATGCCGAACATGTGACACTGGCACGAGTCCAAGACTTAGGGAGTTAGCCCTAGGGTGACCAGACGTCCGGATTTAGGCCGGACAGTCCGGATTTTCAATGCCCTGTCCGGCGTCCGGACGCGTATTTGTCCTCCTTTTTGGAGTTCCACTGGGCCTAAAGAGCGATAGAATATTTTGCTGGAACGCAGTCTAACAAAAAAAAGCGTTGTCAAATAAATATCTGATAGGCTTAGGTTAGGTTCTAGCCCTATATCATTGTTTAAAAATGTAAACAAGGCTCCGTGTGCTGACTACGTCATATCTACGCACTGAGGCCGACTGACAGCTGATCACAGCTGATCAACTGTCAGTCGGCCTCAGTCATCAGAAACCGACATCGCTTCACGTGACGCTTCAGATGAAAGGACGTCTCATGTCTGTTAAAACATATCTCCTCGCGTCTTCTCTCCTCGCATGGTTTCCTCTCCCTCTCCATTTGTGTCTGTACATGATCACTGTACAGAGTTGTTTTCTGGTCAGGGCCGTTTTCAGCGAACATTCCAATAAAAATGCACTTTAAATATTGATTAAAAAAAAGATTGTATGTTTTCAGTTGATTTAATGGTGTTAAACTACTACTTATATTAATAAAGACACAGTTATCATCACTGTCAGAGTGGAGATGTTTTCTCTGTAGTCTGTTACCTGTTAAACAAACTGCACAGTCCCCAATAGACTGAATCACTTCAGAAATATTTTGTGGCTCAGTCTACAGTTGTTTTTGGAATATATTTTTTTACGAGGATATTATTTACTGCCTTTCCTTTAGTATGTTAGTATTCCGTGTTACTGTGTTCTTTTATTCCACAGAAAAGCTGCACAAAGCTTTTCTGTGACCAACAAAGACAAAGGTCCCAAGGCCAAAGTACAATACTGTTTTCAGTGATAAAGTTTCTCTTACACTGGCTGTTTTAAGGTGACATTTCAGAAAAGAAAACTGTCCCTATTGGACATACTATGTTTTTTGCCCTATTGGCTTTGGTTGTCTCTTTTCGCGCCCTGAAATATGTCTCCAGCACGCCTCTGTCCATATGTGGCACAAAGCTTGGGTGTAGGATTACACAGGACTTACATTTGTTATACTGTGGTATTGCTACCCTGACTTCAGAAAATGATCTGAATACCTCTTCCACTGCAACATTAATTATTTGTTTTACAGCAACCATCAGTTGAACAGATAACATTCAAACTGGTGCGTTCAAGTACAGACATTCTGCATCCCTCTTTCTACCACTTGATACTGCCGATGTACAAATTAGTCTGATGAAAAAAAAGACACTGCACACAAGTCCCCAATAGACTGAATCACTTTAGAAATTCTTTACTTTTTGAGCCGTTAAATGTTAACCAAATTTGTTTGGTTTTCTTTATGCTTTTAAAACATTTATTTATCTGTTTATTATTTATTATTTATGTGACCTGTGATTTAATTTGTACATTTTAAGTCCACAAATGTTATGCTTTGTGGCACTCAGCACAGTGGTCAGTTTTTGAACACCACAATGTATTGAATAAATACAAATACTGTGAACAAACACTTTGACTCTTTAAGACTAATTTTTCCTATTCTGTTACACATACATCATGTAGCAATCACACAAAGTTGTATTGTAGAGGGGAGCACGCCAGAGTCCTGCAATTATTCACAGCTTCACTAAACACCGCAGAGTGTCCTCCTTTTTGGTGTTATGGATATGGTCACCCTAGTTAGCCCGCTACAACAGTTGCATTGCATTTGTACACACTGGCCACGGCTCTGACAATCCTGCTACGTTGACTTTAATTGGGAATGTCCGCACTACTATTCTAATTTTATAACTCTGACTAACCAGGAACTCAAGTTATTTGTCATTTCTCAACATTCTCTTTTCCAGTAGTAATAGGAAGTATAACAACGACTCCATCTGTGTCAATACAGAAATCTGGGCCACATGTAGGATATTATGAGCACCACTAATGTGATTACCACAGTACATGCATTTCACGAGGTGTCTCATAATGTCTGCATTAATTACTTCACTGTTAACGCTGCAAATTACAAGTCAGCTGCTGATTACAAATGTAAAAATAAAGCACACATGAAGCGGTACAGCAGAAGCTCTACTGAACTGAATTAATTAACAGGTTTCAGTGGATAGACTGTCTGGTAATTCCAATACAGGAAAAAAAAAGGTATTGTAGGATGTGTTTCTCAAGATTAACATTCCTTAAACCCCTACACAAAGAGACCGTTTCGGAATTTGTAATTCAGAACAATAAGAAGCAAGTGTGTGACACTTGAAAAGGTAAGTCAGAGGCTAATCTCCTGTTATGCTAGCTTTCCTGGGAAATTAGCATTCCAAGAGCCTGAGTCAAGTCCCTTCTCAGCTGTTGTTTTACAACAGCAGCATAATAAATGGTGATAACTGCACTGTTACATAATCCGTTTAAACAGACAGCCACTGGAGACAAAAGGTGTGTTAAGCAGGTTATGTAACATTGCAGCTCATTGAGCCATACTCCAGTTTGCCCTGGTCACATTCTGAACCCACACACCAAACGTTCTAGGTCTGTGCTATGGACTGGCATGTGAGACTTTCCATTTCATCACTCCCCAATCTAACAGTTTGCTACGAAGCAAAAACATGCTTTATACAAATTAAAGTTTGACTTTTTGTTAATACATGTGTGACAACCCTCCACCGTCTGGGCGGCCACGCTTCCCACCGGTCCGACAGCACTCGGACAGACAAACAGACAGACAACAAGTGTTCAACACAGTGTTAGCACCACATGGCAGCTACAAGAATCTACTATTTAATTTCTTGGGGGAAAGCAATCAGTGCCACGAGGGTAACAAAAACCAACTATTAAACTAAAAACTAAACAAAACAGCAGTGGCAGTCAGCTCCTGTCTGATCCTTGCACAACCCCCACCCCGACCCTCCGAGTCGCTATGGAGCAGGACCTCGAGTAAACGAAACAGAGTAAAACCCACAGTAGCAATGCCTCAATTTAACAAAACTAAAGTTAACTCCTTCCAAGCATTGCACGTGACGGGCACAACCTACTGCACCAGGGATCAGAGGGAAAAGACACAGCTCGTAGGTACGGCTTATATAGTAAACACACAATTTGGGAAGAAGGAAGTAGGAGGTGCTAAGGCCTACCTAACCCTACAGTAGCCAGGGAGGGACACTTCACTACCGGCTACACATGCCTGATGTTAAGTTCATTGGAGTGACGGCGTGCAGAAAGAAACTGTTCTTGTGTCTGGTCATTTTGGCGTAGAGTCTTCTGTAGTGCCTCCCAGGGAGACGTTGAAACAAGTTGTGCTCAGGGTGTGGAGGGTCTGCAGTGACAGGCTGGCACCAAGGATTTTCTCTGCAGTCTGGACTGTTTGTCCTCGTCCGTAGAACAGACTGCCTGTACTGCCACAGGAAGTACATCCTCTGCTGGGCCTTTTATTCTGACGGTGTCTATATGGATGTTCACTCGAGGTCCTGGGAGATGGTGAAAAATACTGTAAAAAATACCTATGATTAAAGCTTAAACACTAAGGCTTTGGACATTGCTCCAAATTAAAAAGATAGGTCTTCCATTTCCTTTTACAAATACTGAGATAGCTTGCCATAATATCCAGAGGCTGGGAGTTTAGGGGTATAAAACAGAAGCTCCTCTCAGTGGTATTTTAAAGGGGCACCTAAGGAACATTGAAAAGAAAAGCGGTGGAGGACCCAAGTGATCCGGCTGGAACATAAAATGAAATACAATGTCTTATGTAGTGAGGAGCAAGGTAATTTCAAGCTTTATAAAAAAGTAAAAGAACAGCCAGTGCAGCCTCTTGGGGGGGTAATGTCATCCATTTCCCTCATTTTAGTTGACTAAAGACTACAGCTGCTTCTTGCACTTGCTGTAGTTGTCTTATAGACGTTTTAGCTAATCCAGTAAAAAGGAAATGAAGTCTGTCATTTCAGATATCGTGGTCGTTTGTACCGAATGCTGCACTGAGGTCTAGGAGTAGAAGAAGAACAGCCATGTTGTTTGCAGCCACGATAATTCTCAGTTCGTTTACAGCTTACAGTGTAGGACAGTCTCTGTGCTGCAGTTTGATTGATAACCTGATTGGCGCTACGTTGTAAAGACTCAGTAGATAACCAGGTTCGAACCGAGATGCACAGCTCTGAGACAAGCAGGTTGGGTAAAAGTTCACGTTTACTGGTGGCAAAACCAGGCCTAACTAGGCAGGCAGAGCAACAGAGGTGACCCGATCTCATGGGAAGATGCGCAGCACGACATTTGAAGGACATCCTGCCTGTTGTGATATCTCATTTTAGGCATTTTGTTTATCATTTAACGGTCACAGGTTTAGGCAACGAAACCGCTAAGTTGGGTTTAAAAAAACAACAACAATTGTTGATAAAATGTACTGAATGGTCAGTACATGCAGTTGACAGCCATTTGTTCAGTGCAAACAGCCTGCTGAATCCTTTATAACTTATCGTTCTCATGTTTTATACCAGATCACTTGCTCTGACTGAGCATATTCAAGCATAATGCATTTACATGGCAGTCAGGACAGACTACATGGCGTAAAATGACATGCAAAAAGCAAGAATTGCATTGTTATTGCACGCTAAGTGACATACACATTTTCAGGAGGGAGCGCCCCCTGGATCTGAAATAACAGGAGTTAGTACGAGGCAAGCAAGAGAGTGAATGACTAGGAGTTGTGACACATGAATGGAGGACATAATTGGATACCACCAAATCATGTCGCAGAAAGCAGTGACGTCAGCGTTCTTTCACAGGCAGAGCAGACGGTGATACTGGGTGGTACACTGAAAATACTTAAGTTTTACCACAGACGACCGTAAATCCTTCACTTCTCACTACCATTGAGATTTTGCCTTTGCGACAGGGTCATGAAACATTCGGGGGGAAACATGTTCAGCTTTCATCTTCAGTTAAATAATGAAACTAGAGATTAGAGCTTCCTCCGGAAAGAAAACAGCTAAGCCTTTCTATTTCAAATGATTCGCTCAGTGACTCACCCCCAAAGCTCAATAGGCCTGGAGATGGAGCTGCACTAAAGGGCCTATGGTATGACTCACTCTTTTCACCATTCCCATCATCAATATGTTTTTCTCCAAATGAAAACATTAATTGCAGACATTTACAAAAGAGCAGGCAAAACGGAAGCTTTTGATTTTTTAGGAAATCCCATCCTCCTCTCTCTGTCGTCATTCCTATCCTCTCTCGCTCTCTCTCTCTCTCTCTCTCTCTCTCTCTCCCTCTCTCTCTCTCTCTCTCTCTCTGTTTCCAGCCTCTTCATTGACTTAAGAAAGATGTATTTACGTGCGTATGTATGCATGACAAATACAGAAAAGAGGGCAATTATATAAATCTTTCTGCTGTAGGGTTATAATCTTCACTGGAGAGGAGTAAACCAAGGACTGTACTCCACTTTGATATACATATATTCTGCACATTAGAGGTAGGAAAAGGATAGAGTTAAAGAGGCCCTCTAACACTTTTACACATGAAGGTCTTCATTTCATCTCCAGCAGAATACACTCAACCAATAGTTTGCATAGTTGCTTTTGAGGAAGTCCTAGGTACAAGCAATAAAAAAATACATAAGAGTCACCGATGTCCGGATCTTGCTACTTTCTGACCAAAAAAAGAAGAAAAGAAAACTGTAGTACGAAAAGAAGCTAATTCGGGAACACAATTTTTTTCCAGGCATGGGAATCAATGAAACAATTTTTTTCATTTGAATCAGTAAACAAATCAACTAAAATGTTTGATCCTTTTCTTCTGTAAAGGAGTACACTACAATGTTTCATCCTTTTCTCAGGAACGGGACAACAAAAGATGAAGCACTTGAAGATAAAAAGACATATTGCCATAATCAGTATCAAAAATACCATTTAAGAAAAGTATTCAATGTACTGTTACCATACCCTGCTCTAATCTGTGACACAGTACAGGATCCCTGAAGATCCTGTAGCCATGGACTGACCCGGGCCACTTTTAATCAGACAATGATGAGCACAAGTCACCTGAAAAAGCATTTGAGGTTCCAGAAGACAACAGCGTTAAAGTCAATGTAGCATCAATGTGCATTTGAAAAACAACTCCATGGTGGAGGGAAAGACAGTCCAATGTGCTGACCTTTGACCTTTAATTACACCTGCTGCTGCATTTTCTGCTAACCCTTTATATCCATGCAGGCAGTGTGCTGGTATGACCCATCAATGAGAGTCCTTATCTATCCTTCAGATAGTGATCGATAGGATAGACTACTTCATTCATGGCCAAAGGGCAAGTTTTGTGTCACAGCGACAAACACATACATGACAAGATGACAAAAGACACATGTAGCTTTCAAACCCGTACATTACCATGTATTTACTGGCTGTGGAATGACTCGGGATTTACATAATGGGCTTCATTCTCAGCCAGAAGTGAGGAGATTGATATGTGGGTGCCCTGGGGAACCCTATGAAAATAGTAGACTGCATTTACAATAGGCCTACAACAGTGTACCTCATAGGGTCTAAATTATTCATGGATCAAGAGGTCACATAGGCTAATGTACACCTGCTTTGTTGTAAAAGCCCTCTCATATGCTCTGCGTGGGCAAGTTGCCGGGTGACACACAATGAAGGCATCAATTAGCTCTGTCAGAGCACGTGCCACTTTGTGAACTGCTCTGCAGACTGTGGTTTTGGGCAGGTTCTCTGCGTCACCCACGGGATACATGAAAGTACCTGCAGCAAAGTAATGCAAAAGCAATGCATAACGTCTGCGGCACTGTAAGAGCACAACTCCGACGTGTCGCACTGGCAACATCCGGCTCAAGAAGCTGACAGAGATACGTCAGTCTCTCTGCCGAGAATCTGTGTCTGTCATATCAAAAGGGTTTTGACGGTCTCTAAAAGATTCTTGCCCTCCTAAGAGACCCACTCACAATCCGCATACCTAACTCTACAGGATCTTCTCGGAATGGGGATACCATTTTCAAAGAGAATTGGTTGGTCAGTAGGCGGTGTTGATCTCTTATCTTGAACATAACGTGCTCTGTAGACATAATGACCGTGAAAACAGGGCGAACCTTTGGCAGAAATGGTTTGGCATCCCTACAGTATCACTGCCCATGCCAGAATAGTCACTATATCAATGGCTTTGGATATTCATGAAGTCACAAGGCTGCCTTGCGTAATAGCCAATGACTGTTCCATCCTTGGCTGTCAATAACAGTTTGTTGACTTGAAGCCTGCTGTATGTCAGTGGCTTTGCTGTGCCTCTGGGGGAGCACAGGCTGATGCATAGCTCTCAGTTTGTATCTGCTGTCACGTTGCACACAATCACAAGGCATCATCTCGTCTCATGCAATAAACGGCTGCCATCAAACAAATCTTCAATGGCACTTTCCAGGCTACACGGAGAGAAGAAGAGCGAGGGAAGGAAAGCAGCACTACACACACACACACTGAGTAATGCATAACTATGCAAGCGATACCGCAAGCTACCGCCAGTCTAAACCAGTCATGAAGGTAAAAAAGAAGCTGAAGGTTCAGCGATGTCCCTGCAAAACAAACGAGAGGTATACGATGGATCTAAAACCTTGAAGACTGTGCATTTATCGCAGCTATGCTGGGTAAAATATATTGTACCTACAATAAGCAGTGACATAATAATCACTGCTACATAATTGCCATAATAGGTGCCAGTTCTCTTTCCGATTCAAACACAAGACAAAACGCTGTCCATTAGAGAAAAAAAGGAATCAACGTTCCAGCAGCACACAGGCAAAACATCATTTTTTGCACTTGTACTCAGCTGCAGATTAATTTTGCCTCATGAGTCAGCCATTAATGTTGAATGGTCTATAAACACCAGGTGCAAATTGCTGCATTGCGGCACACACAACACTTGCTCTTTTAGCGAAGGCAAAGTACGTTGTCAGTGGATTTTCCTGGTTAAACAATAAATTACATTTTGACTAGAATGGCCGATATGCAGCTGAGTTCTCTTTGAGTAAAGGGAACTGTTGATGGAAGCTGTGAAATGACTGAATGGATGAATCATATCCACATATCCAATTATATTTGCATGTGGTGTGAGACACTGTTGAAAGAAGCCAATGTGCATAAAACAACTATGGTTAATTGGTTATGCAAAATGATGAAACTCAGTCGCATGAAAATATGCTGCGGTATCAGCAGCAAAGAGGAATACACTTCAGGATGCCCTTACATGGATGCTTCACGGTATAACAGTTCAGTGCTCAGATGCCCCGACAACACCTCAGTTTCTTTCCTCAAGTTCTTTCATGAACCAAATAGACGTTGCAGATTCTGAGAGGATCTTAGCCAGATGACCGTATGATTCTAAATGAAACCCCATGAAAACATGGCATTACATCTGAAAGTATTTCTTTGTAGCATTTAATATTCATGACTAAATAAGCAAGAATCCAAGTAAAATAAAACATCACCCTCAGGCAGTGTTTAACCACCCAAACCTAAGCTAATGCCACATCTTTAATGAGATTTGATTGAATGTCATCAAACACAGATCATCCATTGGTGGTTTAAATTCACATTATTTTACACTTTCCAAACACCCCTGTAATTCTGAAGGTTTAGAAGTCATATTGGAGTTCTTATCATTCTCTTGACTGAGTGCTTCTCCAACATGTTTTATATCCATCGATCAATCTCGGCACTAAGGGGGCGAATTCACAAAAGGATTTTGCGGCTTTTGCAGCCACTAAGCCTGCACAGATGAGACCGTGTAATTCCCGAAGCACTCTCAAAGGGTGAAACATCTTCTCATGCCAACGATCCTCATAACAAAAAAGTCCAATTCACAAAAGAAACAGCGCTAAAAGCCACACGCAGTTACAGTGACATCTTTAGCGTCTTCAGAGAATTGGTGGTAACTGCAGTAAGGAATGTCAGCTCGAACCCGTTAATATTGGGATGCAGTGACAGGATGCGATGAATGAAATGAATGAATAAATAAAGCTCCTCTACATGTCATTTTTCAACATACATGGACAGGAATTGACGCTGCTGTGCCTCGTGGGCAGATGGGGAGTCGAACTCATCGTTTGGGTTTTGTGGGATGGATGCAGGTATATAATAAACTCAAAACATGTCTCAAAGGTCTCGAGAAACTCTTAAAATAAGATCATTTTTCTCATTAATGATGTGTAGGTGTATACGGGCACAGTGAAATGAGTCGACCCGAGCCTGGTTTCTAAAAATAAAAGGTCAGAGCTTGTCCCGGATCGAAAGTGGGCTTTTGACAGGCTGACTCTCACCTCTCACAACAGACGCATCGAGCTCCAACACATTCATACTTTGCCTCATGGATGATTACAATCACATACAAATGCACTTAGCTGCAAAGCTCCATGTGAGCGTTTTGCTGTAATATCATAAGTGCAATATCTTTTGTGATTCGAACCTTGGGACGACACGCAATTCACGTTGCAATCAGTGGCCACAGTCCATTCTTTGTGGACGGAATGACCCCCAGGGGTCTCTGCGGATTATCGATGTAACTACTTCCTGTTTGGATTGAAGAGTGGACTCTAAAGAACGCACCCGAGGCAAAGATTTGTGATCGAGAGACGGACAGGAAACAAGGAAAACAAGGAACTCCGCCTAATCTGTCAGCATCACTCTGCCCTCACAGAGGGAGAGAGACGTTGTGTGTAGTCAGGTTAGTGGGCTGACCTCATTTCACTGAGTACACAGGTTGAAGGTGTCAAGCGATTGGCCGCCCCCCCCCCCCGAGGCGGGTTCGCGGACTCACACAGCGTGGTCCGAGGCTTCACACTTTCTACAGCGGCTGCAGTTAGTCCGCGGGCTGCTCAGCCCTCGCTGTCTTCCTGTCTCTTGAGACTTGTCACTCTCAGCTCTGCACTGCTGACTGCTGGTCCGTCCCCCTGCAGGAGATGAGAGGAAGCGTTTGGGCTTCTTTCAGCTGGTTCCAAAGCCTCTTCAGCACCACAAAGCTTGTGCGGTTGCTTCCCCCCCCCCCGTGGTCCCAGACAACAGCTGGCCTCTTCACAGTTCAAGGCTAAACTGCAGGGGCATCCGACGAGGCTTCCACGTAGCATTTGCCTTCCCTAGACCCAGTCAGAGGGATGCTTATGAGGCTTTTAATGGAGTAAACAACAGTCAGAACAACTTTTTTTAGGAGCTTTATGGCTCCAGTGAGCGTTAAGTCACTTACACTTTTTTTATTTATATTCCTCTCATATTGTTTCCATTGACGCTGCAGAGTCTGGAAAGAGCTTCCAGCTTTGACCTGAATGTATTCTTGCGATAATACTGTAAATGTTGCATCACCTTGTTTTTCCTCAATGTGTTTTTTCGAAGTGCTAAATGTTGTGTGGATTGTGTAGAAATTCACTATATTTCAGAACCTGGCGGAGCATAAAAGTGCTAACGCTAGTTAATGATGTGCTAACGTATCTGCTAATAGTAGCTCCACAAGTTTTCTACGTAGAAATACTGCTACTTAGAAACGTATACATCCGTATACAATCTCTCTGGGTAACGAGTAACACAATTACACAGCGTTTAACCACGACTTGCTCCAAATCCACAAAAGCAGCCTCAAAATGAAGATCGTCTGATACGATTGCATGATACATGGCGGTACATAGCGAAAGGGCCAATAGTGATAACATTTAAAGCTGGCTGCTCCCAAACTATCCACAAACTGACGGCCCAGTGACTCTGTGGCACACGGTGCAGTGTGAGCGCTGCCAGTGGTCTCAGTGAGCGCCACTGTTTGTTTAATTACTCTAACGTCCCAAAATGAATGTAACTCATCGTTCGCAGCCAACAGTGTTAAAGTCTTGGCCCGAGCCTTGACAGAAGCACAATATAGCTTGAGCTGAGAGGCAAACGATTAGATGGAGCCTCTCACCCGGCCTCATTGAATCATAGCGGCGGTGCTCTTGTCATGTTGAGGCCTCTCCATCAAACAACCCTGCAGACCCTTCCAGACATAGACCAGGTATTTTAAGAGAAGCTCGCCGGCTCACACCCTCCCGCAGTCTTCTATCGCCTTTCTCAACTTATTTCTGGGCTCCCTCATCTGCTTGTGATGTTTTCCTTCAGCGGCGCGGCAGGCATTCAATAAAACATCCCACTCTGAGGACACAGAGAGATTTATTGGTTCCCCATGGCCGACTGATGGAAGGAGCTGGAGATAGGGAGAACTCTGAATGTCAATTGGTGGAAACACACAAATAGTTCCACCATCTATCGCTCTCAAACACACACACACACACACACACTATCTCCTTCTCCTCGTTTCTCTCACAAACACAATCATACCATGCCTTTCCATGTTTCTCACGAGCATTTCTATATAACACTATAACACTGATACACACACACACACATATTGGAGGGAGTGAAAGGTGCTCGAGCTAATGTTCGTACCTACATTCAAACACCAGCAACCTTAATGTCATCAGCAACTTTTTTCCTTTGCCACATGTACAAGTCTCAGTGTGAGTGAACATGCAATAAAGTGCCTTATTGTGTGTGTGTGTGTGTGTGTGTGTGTGTATGTGCCCTTTGCAGTAATCCATTCTCCAATGCAGAGTATTTTTAATTAGTTAGGAAAGCCTGGAGACGAGGGAGGGCGTCTCTGGGTTTTCGTCAATTTACAGCACTGAGAGTGACATTAAACAAAGCTTCGACATCACACACACACACATGCCCCCTATTGACGGATGAACACAGTCAACACAAACACACACACACGTACGTAAATACTCTCCAACTCATGCTGCAGAGACACAAACAAACACACCACCATAGCCTGCTAATAAAAGCTGCTATATATGAAGAGCTTTGTCTCAAGGCGAGTCCAGTTCCTCGCCGATGATCCCAAACGGTCCCTGTTCGCTTGTCCAAAGCTGTGTGTGAGTGTGTTGCAGGAGTTTGCGTGTCCATCCTTGAAAAATCTGTATATTGAGTTACTGACGTCATAAAACTTGCCTTGTGGGAGCTGGAGGCACTCATCAGTGCTGGGTTCATCCGCATTTTATTAAGGGATTTATTACCTTCACTTTGTGGCACAATATCCATTTGCAAGCGTTGGTTTGATGAAAACCAACAAGGAAACATAAAACTGGGGTTTCAAGACATTTTTTTTGACATCAGGGCTTTATGGTTTTTATGATGATAAACCAAATGTCTGTTTTTATTATGACTAAGACATCTGTTATACTCTGTTCTTTAGTAGGTGCTGTCCCCCTTTTAACGTGTACTTAGATATTCGGGCAGTTTAACACTCTAAAGAGGAACTGAGGAGCAGAGAAGTTTGACAGGTGTAACAGGGGAGCAGTGAGACATTGTGGATGGAGGAAAAAGAAAAACATTGGAGGATGTGAGCTTCTTATAACTTTCATAATACGTAGGAATGTGACAGACACTGAATAAAAGCTGGAAAGAATATAAAAGTACCATACGTTTTTTCAAGGGAGAAGCAAAGCTATATATATATATATATATATATATATATATATATATATCTTATACTGCTGCATATAATAGTTCTTAACAAAAATACTATTGCACAGTCTATGTTTGTATTATCATGAATGATGTCTTGATTCTCCAAATCCACGTAACGATTTGCCTTCCACTCCGAGGTCACGGTTTAATAAAACCTTCAGTTTAAACCTGTTTTCAGCACTGACGGCGAAGCCATTGTTACACATCAAGTCTTGATTTGATGAATAGGTTGGTTTGGTTGCCCTGACAGCTGTCATTTACATTGTCATGGTATTATTAGAGAGGGAATCGTGACACCCCTATTTACATCTGGTAAGTGAAGAGATTATGTCAAAGCAACTTGGAAAAAAACAAAACCTGGCTGCAATGTTATATTCCTGGACATCCTAATAATCAACTAAACGCATCAGACATCGTCACCACCGCAAGGCTGAGTAAAGACAACAGACAATCTGTGGCGTTTGTATCTAAATGATATAACCGTCTTTAACAAAAGTCCTTACGTGCAAAAATGTAGACCCCATCTGAAACAGACATTTGGAAAAACTACCCAAACATGGTTCATGTTAGGACCATAGTTAAGGGTTTGTTTCCCTGACATGAGGTGCTGCCAGAGTGGCATTACTCCGAACAAAAGAATCCCAATGTTTGAGGTGTTCAGTCCTGTATCACGCTTACAGGGATTTACTGTTAATTTAGTGCGGCTACAAGTACCAACTAGCCAGACACAAATCTCTCACTGCTTCTGGGCAAAACTTATCCAGAATAACGACAAATACATTTCATGTCTACACTTCTCTAGTGGTACACATAATAAATATTTGTTATTAAATCTGTTTACTACACATTCCAGCAGCCATTTATAAGGGTTAGCTCAGCTGGCTTCTTACTGCCGCACAGGTGGCATTAAGCGTATGCAAGTCTACTCCCTGCGATCACCTGAGCAGAAGTGATGCAACACCAGCATCCATTATCTGTTTATTAAGACAGTTAATACTTAGAGTTGCAAGTTTAGTTTCAAAACTTTTTAAGACCTGACTTTGGGTGTGTTTGTGTGTGTGCGCGCTCACTGCCCCCATGCTGTGGGTTCCAGTCCTGTTATTTCAGTGGCCATTAGAGAAATGGTGACCACTTATACAGCAACACACACACACACACACACACACACACACACACACACACACAGACACACACTTTCACACCAGGAAAGGCTTCACAGACAGAGGCGCACACACACACACTAGAGAAACACCTACGCATGAGTTCACACACACACAGCGGGAACTAAATGTTGGACATTTGCTTCCTGTAGGTGAAGTCCTCTGCTGCAGCACGGCAGCGTGCTGGTTATCCACCGTCCTGTGACTGGAAGATGACCACTTTTTTTGCGGGAGGCACAAGTGAAACCAGATGCGGCGAATTGAAACAGAGGTCGTGAAATGAATTTCAGGCTGTAGCTAATGAAGCTCTACTCTTGCATGCCTACGCCGGTAGTTTACTTCCCATACATCTGCCAATCACTGCTCACGCATGCTCGCTCATTATTTCCTTGCTGTCATTGTTCGGGGCTCATTATATCAGCCTCATCAGCCAGTGTCTGGACTCCATTGGGGGGTTTATCTGGCTGCTGCTCAGGGCAGACGCCCCTCCATTACACATCTCCCTGTAGAGTCCAAGCACCAAAGATTCTGTCAAGACTTTATAATCGCATATCATCTGTTTATAATAAATAATTAAAAAACTTCCTGGAAGGCGGCTCTCATGCATCCTCGCTCATGGCTCCTCAGAGATCTCTCCTCGCTCCTCAGAGCAGAAATAACAGCTTTGGGACGGCCGCCAATATTCCGGTTAAAGCGAGGAAATTATAAATAAGAGACTTGGGATGTACCCGTCGTCTCCTTATTTAATATGTCTATAAGTTGTACATAATGTTGGTATGATCCCAGGGAAGTCTATATAGGATTTATCTAATAACAAAAGGTCACAATTTGTATACAATCAATGAAAAGATGTATCATAGATTGGAGGTGAGCTGTTCACTCAAACTATTGTGACTTTCTTCTTGTACAATTTCTTTTATGATGTGTTCACCATGTTATAGCAAACACTAATTCAGTCAGAAGTGACATAATTGAATATATGCAGGATGAATAATACAGAGTTATTGACATAGTGCACAACAGGAGAGTACTTTGGTTGTTAGACCTCATCGTGGTATCATCACTTGAGAGGGGCAGTGATGCATGGGCTGGACAGGAAGTTCCCCCTACGGAGCCCAGACGCTGGTCGTGGTGGTAAAGGGCTTAAGAGCAACGGCTGAAGTGACTTCTCATGAGCTCAATGGAAGGACCAAATTGGGAAGACTGGTTCCCTTACTCAGCTGATTAAGTTAGAAGTGAAGACTGGGAAAGAGAGAAAGAGAAAGTAAATAGTTAATAGAATAAACATGAAGGTAGTCAGCCCTCCTCACTGATCGGGGCGGCATTAACCCCAGAGACAAATACAATGTGCTGTGGTTCACCAAGGCAAAGCTTTTCATGTGAAACAAGAGCAGAAGGAAGCAAATGCTTTGAATTAGCTGAGACTTAATTAAGTCCGACAGGGCTACAACACGGAGAGCATTCAACTCTGACATTAGTAAGGTCAAATGGCATTAGTAAGGGAAATGCTTGATGTTCAACTTTGAAGTCTACAAAGGCTGACAGGTTGATGGACAGATGTGTGGTGCTGATCTAGAGTGTTGATGGGCTTTTGACTGGCGTGTTTTTCCACTACTGTAGATAGCACAAGAGCAAAAGTAGCAAACTAAGCAGTAACATCAAATGAATATGATAAGGATGAGAATAGTCATTTTATCTTAATCCTTGCAGGTTGATTTATATGTTCAATGTGACCGTGAATACGTATTTAAGAAGAGAATGGTAAGCTTGTGGTTGGTTATCGAAGTCAAATGTCAGCAAGCAAAGACATAGGCCTCCAATCTGAGCAGGACATCTCGGCGTTTTCCCCCGTGGTTGGATGTTTCTGGCCCGTCTCCCTCTTTGGCCTTTCTTTTTCTGCGTGCCACTGTGTTTCAGTAACTATCTGAACTTGTCGTCAGGGGTCACCAACTGCTCAGAAACAGCCCAATTTCTCACTCTGAAAGGTACATTTGTCTCCCCTCTCTCCCCTACTCTCACTTCACTGTGCATGTCCTTGCAGCATTCCCAGCATGTACTTCATACTCAGAGGAAGAACATTTTGAGCAGACAGCACTGACATTGAACGATAATGAATTTAGTCACTCACCTTCACTCAAGAGTTCAACATAGAGAATGTCACCTTGTTAATGGCCTCACAGGGAGGATGATAACTCATTATTTAAAAACTAATAAGGGAATGCGATTGGGAAATCGCTGGATAATCCAGTTTTAGACAGATTTCTTCCATTATAGTAGATACTACTTTGCCTTCCAAGCTTTCAATTTCCGTGCGACACTAATTTACAACGATAACACGGGCACATTTCCCCCTCAATATTCTCCGAAAGTTTCTTAAATGATGGTTTCTTAATGTCAAACGGAGGCTGACTAAAGGAATCTAATCATTTTAGCCAGCTAGCATTGATTTGGTCCGCTGCAATGATGACTGTTTGACATTCTGCAAATCTGTGAATACTATTTTGTTTCAGTTGCAGCCCTTGTGTGTTTCCTGCCTCCTTGGTTTTCCACAACTGCCCTCATTCATCACCTGCCCCTGATTTTGACCGGTTTGTATGTACTCCCTTCCTACTCCCAGATTGCCTCTGTTCATCCAAGCGAGTGCGTCTAGATTTATGAATTATTGTCCATATTTTCAAATGGGTTTCGCTTTTAACGTTACAAGGGAAAAGGTTTTTAGGATGAAGACCAACCAGTGTGTTTGGCTTACGTCACGATATCTCAAATGTTACGTTTTGACAGGGTGTTAACTTCACCAAATCCAATAAAGAGCAGGACAGAGCTGCTAACATCACGTCCATGATGGATCTGTGTGTTTGTTCAGTGTCAGGTCGAGTTTTTTGTATACTGCTGTGATTGTGTGTGTGTGGGTGTATGAATTACATCCTTATCTTGCTGAACAATAACCATGTCTTCACCAAGACCTCTCATCCCCACTGTAGGGAAATAGGATTAGTGTACTCACATTGACTATCTCTGGCAAGGGTCAACACACACACACACACACACACACACACACACACACACACACACACACACACACACACACACAGACTGAGGCTAATATCGCTGAGCTAAGAATTCACAGCAGGATGTGACTGTCAGCGTTATTCATTTTTCTCTTGTTGCACAACAGTGGCTGAGAGCACACTGCTCTGAAGTCAATAAATCGGGGCAGCCGATTAACCTTTGGACGTGCCCAGTGTTACACATGAGGTATCAGATGGTTTTGCCTGAGTCGTTTTACTGTCTCCGTCTCAAATATGAGATGCAAAACTCTGCAATAAAATAATAATAGCACATGATGCAATAGTGTTGTGTGGGTTTGATCCTGAGCAGAAACCATTGATTACCTCGGAGGCTGGCGCTGCATATCGTAGGATATGTGAGAATGAAAGCAATCTGCTGACAGCTGCTCTTTAAATGTGCAGGATGAACGGCAGATCGAGGCAGCAGGAGCCCTCACATGAGGAACGTTTTTTGCAGGTCACCTGAAGGGTTGAAACGACGGACCTGATAGGAAACTGATAGGTTATCGGCTCATAAGAGGAGCAGCAAGAGGGGATTGCATTATCCCACTCAGGAAAAGTGCTTTTAGTCATTCTGCATTTTCTGTACAAGCTGCACTACAATGGAACTCCATCCCAGTGACCATTAGAGAACTAGACACATACAGGTCATTTAAATCTCACTTACAGAAATGGTTAGTTAGTACTCAGCTCTGTCAGCACTAGATTGTAACTCTTTCTCTGTCTGTGTTGAACTTCCCTCGATCTGTCTGTTGTCACCTTTCTGTCTTTCTTTAAAATGCCGGTCGACCATCATCTACCTGCATGCTTGTCTTTTATTGTTGTTTAGCTGTGTCTGAGTGATTTATGTATTTCACATACTCTGTATGCTTTTATGTTTTGTGCCTCTGACGTGGATGTTTTTTAGCATCTAAACAACTACAGCATAATACTGTTTTTAGTCCATGTTTTAACATAGTTATTCTCACTTTTTTTCATTGTTTGTCCACGCATTGTTAAGTGTCAATATTGTTTAACCTTTTAACTTTAATCTTACATTGTTTTTAGGTTTATTGTGTAACATCTGCCTCTTGGGACTACCGATGAAAAATAGCCTTTTGGCTAACTCTGGCACATTTGCAGAAATGTTTTTATGAATGTGCACTGTCCTGTTCAAATAAACCAATAAATAAAAAAAATAAACTGTGGGAGGGGAAAGGGAATGGTAATGTTTTCAAAAATTTTTTTTTTATAAATGGTACTGCTGAAGGCCGTTCTTATTTGAGCCGCTTCTAAAAGTAGGAGACCCAGTCAACTGTCCTGAAACAGTTTAAATAAGGGCCCTGTATATTTCTTTATGTATCTTTCTTGATATGTAGTTTTTCAATAGAGGAAAGGAGGTCAGTGATTCAGAGAGATTTGCTTTCATCCAACACGATCTTAATTGATTGAAAAGACAACAGACTTGATGTCAGTATTTTGAGGCTCTGTCTACACATATACACATACACAAAATCTGATACAAAAAAATCTGTTGATTGTCATAGTCTTGTCAAAATCTTCTTTGTTGGTATTTGACGTATCGTTGACGTGGCCTTTATTGCCACCCATTGGCCCATAGTGCATTGTTGTGGCGTTGTAGTATGGACGGAGTTATTTTGTAAAATGAAGACTGTGTGGACAGATTTTTTAATTTAAAGCGGAGAGTAAAATGTTGTGATCTGTAAACGTGTAGACAAGGCCTTAAAACCATGTATAAATAATCAAAAAAGATTAAAAAAACACAGTTCTATTATCCAATCTGTAGCATTCAATGCAAATGTAAGCGAGGCATCAGTCTCCTCTCTTTCTCTTGCCGAAGCCTTTTAGTTTCCACCTGGAGGGCGTTCTTTGAAGCCAGATCTAAGATGTGAGCAATGTAACATCCAGGGCCAACCGGGCCCCCGTGGTGACTCGTTTCTTCTCCATTTCCTCCCTCAGATGTGCACCTTGGAGCATTATCTGAGTGTTTTATTTCCTGCGTGCTCTTGATTGAACTGTCCGGTCTGCGACACACAGCGGTTGTTGTAATGCATTGTGATAGGTGTCAGTGGCACATCAATATGTGGTCACTGCTACGTGCCGTGCAGCTTTCAAAGAATCCCCGGCCCTCTCATAACTTCCTGGGTTGGATTTTGTCTGATCTACTGTCTCCCTGAATGAACTCACAAGATGTGTTGTACATTGGCTCAGAGTATTTACGATATTTTAACCCCCACTTTACTGCATAACTTGTGTTGCATTCGCAGTTGCTATTGCAACTACGGTGTTCGATGTTTGCATGAACAGACATAACATATAAAAGTCAATACTCGCTTGTGTTTTCGTGACAGAAACATTGTTTGGAGATGTGGGAAGCAAGAAGTAAGAAACAGACAGATATGGGTTTGAAGGATATATACGGGATGTCAAACTGATTCAGCAGCAAAAGCAAGTTCAAAAGACATATTGTCTGTATACGGTATGCTTGCCAATTAAAAGGTTGATAAGATGCAACTCTGAGCGATTTAGAACTGGTGGTTATTTGATTGATCTAAGGCAGCGGTTCCCAAACTTTTTAGACTTTCTACATCCCGACCGGGTTCGCGCACCCCCCTTAATAAAAAAAAATTAAAAAAGCAACAGAGCCGCATAAAAATCGGACCAATGAGAGAACAGTTTGCTCGCGCGTGGCGTTTGTTTACAATATTTAGTCCGCTGTTAAATGTTGCAGTATGAACACAAACCGAACAAAGGGGCAACTGCAACATTGTATCATATTAATCCCTGAATCAGAACAAAGCAAACGAACTGAAGGTGTGAAAACGCCCTGAAACACTGCAACAAAGTTTCAATAACTTTCAGTTACACAAGGCGTCACTTTTAAAGAGCAATACGGATGGCGAGCACACATGCACAGGCTCAGAGGCAGATTATCACATTTAATTTACAATTAATGACCGACTAACACGTCCAACTTTTTTGCTTCTTTCTCCCCAATCATACATTCCACCATCTCTCTGGCAGCTGGCAAGCACACGTCTTCAGTGATTGTGTGTGGAAACTGACCAGATATGAAGCCCGCAGTGCGTCATTTATAGACCCGACATGAATGAGACTGCAGTTGTTTTTGGCTGTTTTGTAACTCCTCCAATTTCGATATTAAACAATGTAAGGGGCTTTTGCTACCCGGTGGGTCTGGGGAGCACAATGACGCCAGCACATGGTGGAATGACGGGTTCAAATGGTCTTTATTGTCCTAACCCTAACTGGGCTTGGCCGTGTGCTCTCCTGCCTTACACACCGCGGGAGTTCTCCGTGCTGTCCGTCTCAGCATAACTCTGTGCTCGTCCCGAGCTGCCTTCCTCGCCTCCGTCACTACTGTGGGATTAAATACAGCTGCGAGTGAGACCATCAGGATCAGTTTCAGCTGCGCCTAATTAAGTCCCTTCCCGGCACCGTTCCCCGAACCACTCCCACACTCCACCCCCTCCACAGCTAAGCCACCCACGCCACACCCACTTTTTAAATTACATTTTTTTTTAATATTTAATATTATTACACCATTAGACGCCATTACACTTTTCCTCTCGTGCACCCCCTAGAGGCAGCTCGCGCACCCCCAGGGGTACACTTTGGGAATCCCTGATCTAAGGCTTCCCATATTCCCCTTCATTGGTGAAAGTCAAGATTCACTCGGGAGTAATTTGTCAATTCAGGACAAATGTCGAATAGAAATAAAAAACATGCTTGAGAAATTATTACCACATAAACAAAGAAATACTGTAATATAGTTTCCAACACCGTAGCACAGTAAAGCTGGAGTGCTACACTAAAGACTGCATCTCACTGGACGTCCAGTCCCTCCAGTCTGTCTGGCCACAGAATTTCATCTACATCACAGTTTCTCTAACATTCAGCAAATGTCTCTCCTTCTCAGGGATCAGATCTCTGCAGAAGGTGGAACATATCGGCCACATCACAAGCACAATGGCGGGAGGGATTTCACCTGCATCCTGCACCTGCTGATTCAAGACCTTGATGAGAGAGTGCGGTCGCTTTGCTGCTTGCTCTTGCCTCTGCTTGCCTCTGCTTGCATTTTCTTGCATTTTCTTGCTTCAATTTGCCAGATATATCACATATATCTTGCCAGATATATCACATATATCACTCTTCAACGTTTGAGTGAAGACAAATCCAGAAAGTCGTCAAGCTATTTGGATTGTTAGCTAATGCTAACTAGCAGCTAAGCTAAAGCTAAGTAGCAGCAAGATGCCTCCCTTCTCCACGGACGACTACTACAAACTCCTACAGAAGATTGCAGTCTTGGAAACAAAAATCCACCGACGAGAAGTAAACGTGGCGGTAAATGGACTGTGTGGGAATGATACCACTTTACCATGGACTCAAAACACTGGACAAACGCAAGCTAAGACACAGCTAACTAGCACAACCAGGCCTACCAAGAAACAAGAGGAGAGAGCAGATAATGAATCTTCAAATGGTAGTCCTCCCTGGAACTCTCTCGGTGCAAAGCCGAAGAGAAAATATGTGGGAGGACGACTAACAGGCAGAGCCCAGCGCCCTGAGATTTGTGATGCGACTGGCTGGCCTGCATTACCACACAGGCAGAACTCCTCCTCAACCCCTGCACCCAGACGGCCAAAGCCAAGGACCGCTGAGAAAAGTAAAACCTGCAAAACACCTCCACAACAACCAAGCCTACAACTTCAAAACCGATTTTCTCCATTGTCGCAGGATCAGAAATCTCCATCTGATGACCTGGATAAGCAGCCATCTCCTCAAAGCGGGGTAAGAACTGAGAGTCAATTTGAGAGTAAAAGGCCGCAGTCAAAGCTAATGACTGGGCCTGAGACTCTGATTGTTGGTGACTATGCTGTAAAAGATGTCAGAAAACTGTGCAGCAAGAATACCAAAATACTCTGCTTTCCGAAAGATATGGTCTCTGACATGAGAGACAAAATCCTCGACATCGTGGCTGACCATCCCACAGCGAAAAACATCATCGTGCATACAGGAAGCTGTGGTATTGTGAAACAACAGTCTGAAGTTCTGAAGCGAGACTTTATTGATCTGTTAAACACAGTCAGCTCTGTCATGGCTGAGGTGTTCATCAGTGGCCCTCTTCCACCAGTCAGAGGAGGAGTTGAAGGATTCAGCAGGCTGTTTGCACTGAACAAATGGCTGTCAACTGCATGTACTGACCATTCAGTACATTTTATCAACAATTTCTACCTTTTCTGGGAGCGCAGACATCTTTTTACAGCGCATGGAGTTTGCCTGAACAAGTCAGGGGTAAAACTGTTTACCTCAAACCTATTTTTCTCCCTGCGTCACCCGTCTGTCCCTACTGCCAAGGACAAGACACAAGAGGAGTCTAAACAAGAGATAACCACACAGCATCGCCATGGAGACCTTACGGGAAGGATGCCCCCACCTAACGACAGCCAAAAGGAGGAGCCTCCAACCTCATCATCAGGGACCGCCTCCGATCTCCCACTTTCCCCACCCTTCCTAGACGATCTCCCACTTTCCCCACCCTTCCGAGACGAGGAGTCTTTACGTGGCTCCCCAGCACCTACTTCTATTTCAGGTCCATACTTTGGACTGCAACTCCCACTTTCCCCACCCTTCCTAGACGAGGTCCCAGCACCTACTTCTACTTCATGGGCAAACTTTGGACTGCAATCCTCTCTCACACTCTCCCCATCCTCCCCCCACCTGGAGTTCACTGAACACATGAAAGAGCTGGTCATTGCTGGAACCAAACACACTCCTCTCCCCACTCGACGGCTCCACAACCATTCTCTGTCTCCCCTAACTGATAAAGGAAATAATTGATATCTTCTGGGTCCAGGCTACAAGGCTAATGACACCAATGACTCTCTCCAGGAAAAGTCGGGGCCCTGTATGCAGCTAGCCGTCTCAATTCCTGTCCTGCAAGTTTATAGAAAAAGAAAGGTGAGGCTGCGAAGAAACAATAGTAAACATGCAAACTTATCAAACTTAGCATACATTCCTCGTCAGCCTGTCCAAATAAATTGGGCAAAGAAAGCTTTAACCACATTAAACTTAGCTTTATTAAATGTCAGGTCTCTGTCAGGAAAAACATTTTTAATCAATGATTTTATTGTTAGGCACAAACTGGACATTTTGTTTTTAACTGAAACTTGGTTAAATCAAGATAACAGTGCAGCTGTTCTTATTGAATCAACACCTGACAACTTCAGTTTCATGAGTGAAACAAGAGCGCATAAGAAAGGAGGTGGAGTTGCTGTTTTATTTAATGATTCTCTTCAATGCAAGCAGATGTCCTTTGGTCATTTTAGTTCTTTTGAATATGTGGCTCTGAACTCCACTCAAGCTTTATTCCTAAACATTTACAGACCGCCTAAATACTGTGCAACCTTCTTTGATGAGTTTACTGAACTGCTGTCTGTAATCTGGATTGATTTTGACTGTGTTGTTATTGTTGGTGATTTTAATATCCATGTTGATAATCCCCAGGACAGAGAGTCTATAGAACTATGTAGTGTCCTTGATAACTATGATCTGACTCAGCATGTGACAGGACCCACCCACAACAGGGGGCACACTCTGGACCTAATCATCGCCAAAGGTGTAAACATTTCCAAGGTTGCTGTGATTGATGTTGCACTCTCTGATCATTTCTGTGTTTTCTTTGAGAGTGCAATCTCCTTGCACACAAATGTCCAAACCAAGGTTGTGACAAAGCGTTACATCTCTGAAAACACCAGTGAACTATTTATTCAGAAGTTCTCCTGCACACCAGCCCTCTCTTGCCTCTCAGTCAATGAGCTTGTAGATGGCTTCAATTTTAAAGTTAAAAATATTATTGATGCCATTGCACCCACTGAAGTGAAGGTTGTCTCGGGTAAGCAAAGATCTCCTTGGAGAAATGCTACGCTGGTCAAAATAGAGAAACGAGAGTGTCGGAAAGCTGAGCGCAGGTGGCGAAAAACGAATCTCCAGGTTCACTGTGACATCTACAAAGAGAGACTTCGCAATTATAATTTGGAACTTAGAAATGCAAGGCAGTCCTTCTTCTCTGACATCATAACCAAAAACAAGAACAATACACGCGCCTTATTTGCTACCGTCGACAGGCTAACAAACCCTCCAGTGTCGGTAGCTGCTGAGCTCCAATCCACTTGGGCATGCAATCAATTTGCCTCCTTTTTTACTGACAAAATTCAGAAAATCAGACAAGCAGTCAGTGCCTCCACACCAACCACAAGATATGTGTTGTCCCCATCTCTGAATAACATCCATTCAAATATCATGACACAATTTCATTCAATCGACCGTAGAAGCCGAGAAGACATTATACAACATCTGAAGTCATCCTCCTGCTGCTTGGATATTCTACCAACACACTTTTTCAAAAATATTTCAAACTGCATGACCACTGATCTTTTACAAATTGTAAACACATCCCTTCTCTCAGGTGTCTTCCCACAAGCCCTAAAAACTGCAGTTATTAAACCGCTCCTAAAGAAGGCTAGTTTAGACTCCGCAACGATGAAAAATTATAGGCCAATATCAAACCTCCCATTTTTAAGTAAAATAATTGAAAAAGCGGTTTTCCAACAGCTGACCAACTTCTTGGCCGTAAATAACTGCTTTGATGTTTTCCAGTCAGGCTTTCGACAGCACCACAGCACTGAAACTGCTCTTGTTAAGGTTTTCAACGACATCCACTTAAACATAGACAATGGCAGAAGTTCAGTCTTAGTGTTACTCGATCTCAGTGCTGCATTCGACACGGTCGAACATGCCATACTCCTAGAAAGACTAAAAATCTGGGTGGGACTCTCTGGCACAGCACTTAACTGGTTTGAATCCTACTTGAAGGACCGAGAATACTTTGTGTCTGTAGCCGATTACACATCAGAGCTGACAAAAATGACATGTGGTGTTCCCCAAGGTTCAATACTGGGGCCTCTTCTGTTCAACATCTACATGCTTCCACTAGCTCAGATTATGGAAAACAACAAAGTGTGTTATCATAATTATGCAGACGACACACAAATCTACATAACTATGTCACCAGGGGACTATAATCCCATACAAGGGCTGGGAAACTGCATTGAACAAATCAACAACTGGATGTGCCAGAATTTTCTTCAATTAAACAAAGATAAAACAGAAGTAATTGTTTTTGGTACCAAGGACGAACAATTGAAAATCACCGCTCAGCTTCAATCACTGATGTTAAAACCCACAAACCAAGCCAGAAATCTAGGTGTAGTTATGGATTCAGACCTCAACCTGAACAGCCATATCAAGACAATTACAAAATCAGTCTACTATCACCTGAAGAATATATCAAGGATTAGAGGATTTATGTCTCAACAGGATTTGGAAAAACTTGTCCACGCATTTATCTTCAGCAGACTGGACTACTGTAACGGTGTGTTTACAGGTCTCTGTAAAAAGTCCGTCAGAAAGCTGCAGCTGATTCAGAACGCTGCAGCTCGAGTCCTCACTAAGACCAGGAGGGTGGATCACATCACCCCAGTTCTGATGTCTTTGCACTGGCTTCCTGTCCAACAAAGAATTGACTTTAAAATCCTGCTGTTGGTTTACAAAGCACTGAATGGTTTAGGGCCAAAATACATCTCTGATCTGCTGCTACCTTATGAACCATCCCGACCCCTCAGGTCGTCTGGGACCGGTCTACTTTCTGTTCCCAGAGTCAGAACTAAACATGGAGAAGCAGCGTTCAGTGTTTCTGCTCCACACATCTGGAACAAAGTCCCAGAAAGCTGCAGGTCTGCTGAGACCCTCAGCTCCTTTAAATCAAGATTGAAGACTTTTCTGTTTGCTGCTGCCTTTAATTGAACCACATTCAATTAATATATCAATCAATTTCCTGCATTTCTGCATTTTACTATGAAACTGTTTACACTGTGTTTTAATGAATGTTCTTAATTGTTTTTAAATCTCCTTTTCTTTTGTCTTATGTTTTGATGCTTTTAATGGTTTTATGTGAAGCACTTTGAATTACCTTGTTGTTGAAATGTGCTATACAAATAAACTTGCCTTGCCTTGCCTTGCCTTGCCTTGCATCCAGCTCCATTATTAGTACACAGGTATATACTGCAAGTACACAGTGTTATGGGGAAACCCATGTTCCATTGGTTATCTGATGTCTTTTCAACATTCTGTCTATTGTAGAGATGCTGACAGAGTTGATGTGTTTGAAAGAGGCTATTATCCTCTAAGGTTGTGCTCTGGATCTCTCAGCGTAATTATTTTCCGTGACTTCACGTAGCTACGTCGCTGACTTAACATAGCCTTCTTAACTACGTAACAAACGTAGCTTAGTCATTTAAACCCAAACCACGATTTCTTTCCTAAACCTACCAGGTTGTTTCCTGTTAAAAACTGAAGTTCATTCTGAGAAGACAGTGTTACATCAGGCTACGCTCGGCATCCAGCACTGGTATTGCCACGGTTAATTACATGGTCCAGAATTTGGACCGATATTTCATCTGGGACAGCTCTATATCTTCGTACTGTTCTGCGTCTTTTTCTATTACGTTGTCGTCCCCTCACTACACCACCTCAGATTCTTTCTCTTCTTCCTATATGTAACCACGGGCCACGAGAATGCCCGGTTTGGGTTTTCGTATTCACAGTGCACTGCACCTTTAATACCGGCTCAAACCACTCGAAAGCCCACAGATTATCTTTTTAGGGTACATGTGGCGGTGAATGACTTACAGAGACCAAGGATTACCCCAAGATTAAAACATTTATTACGACAAACAATTTAATGTTAAAAGACAATAAAAAGGTACATATCTAATATACCTGTGACACTGGTTAAAATAAAGGCAGAACCATGTAAAACAAAACCAAGCAAAACAACCCGAAGCAAAACAACCCGAAGCAAAACAAAACCAAGCAAAACAAAACCATGAATACAAATAAATTGATGAATTAAACAAAACAGCAGTGGCAGTCAACGTCTCCTGCCTGCTCACTGCACGACACCTAGTGATGTTACGAGATGTGCCGACGCTTCGAAGCGTGTGTCGAGTAATGGAGGGGGCGTTTCCTCGAAGCGTGTATCGAGGCTTGCTTCATTTAGGGGAGGAGCCAAAAATGATGACGTCCGAAGCCTCGCTGCCTGGCTGTACCACGTGACTGCTTCGGGAAGTGGTTCAGATTTTGCCGGGAGGTTTGACAGCAATATAAACCCCTCAGGCTCCATTCAAAATGTGGGTTGTTGGTGGAGAGTTGCGGTCAGTTGAGAGTTTGGATAGTTTGGATAGCGTTTATATAGTTTGGAGAGTTTAGAGAGAGCGAGATAGTTTGGATAGCGTTTATATAGTTTGGAGAGTTTAGAGAGAGAGAGATAGTTTGGAGAGTGAGGAGAGAAGGATAGGTGATAAGATGGAGCCAGCTAGGAAGAGGAGGATTTCCCCTGTGTGGGAACACTTTGATTTGATAACTCCTAATAAGGTAAGCTAAATCTAACTCTATTTCAGACACATTAGGTTTGCTTATCAAGAACTGTATTTTTCACAGTTTCTTATTTTATTCAAAGGTGAGGTGTTTATTGTGCTCCAAGGAGTTGGGGTACAATAACAACACCTCGTCCATGCTAAGGCATTACCGTGCCTTGCATGAGAATAAGGAGGAAACTGGAGCTTCACCCAGCCATGGTAAGTCATTACAATATTACAAATGCACCATCACAATTTTTCCCTGTTCACTTTTGTTTATTGTGCAAATAAAGACATGTAACAGACACTGTATTTATTCTCTTTTAACCAGCCACCAGAAAACAAGAGCTGGATGAAGCCCTCGTCTCCATGATAGTGAAGGACACACAGCCCTTCAGTATTGTGGATGATGTTGGATTCAGGGCATTTGTGTCCAAACGGGATCCTAATTATGTTATCCCTACAAGGCAGGTATGTATGGGTGCATGCATGAAACAAATGAGTACTTTATTGTGTCTCACAGTTCAGCACTATATATTTTTTCCTTTAGGCTCTGAAGGCCATGGTGGAGGCCAAGTATGAGTCAGCTAAGGAGAAGGCTAAAGTGGAAAAGGTGGCTGCTGTTAGCCTTACTTCTGACATGTGGACATCCATCAATATGGATGCCTGTTGAGAAACTGTTATTTCTGAATAAAAATGAATAAAATGTCCCCTGTCCTGTACATCACTGTCCAAGTTACACAAGCATATTCAGTCCCCTCTTCCTAGTTCCACAAGCACTTTCACTGTTCTCTGCCTGCTTAAGCCCATGCCATTTTCCTAAAGTGACATAATAACATTATTACACAACCTGCCATATCATATGATACTACCATTTTTGGAAAATTTTTGGAAAACACACAGAATACATTCAAAAAATATTTTATTATGCACATATGTGATAATTTATGTACAGAAATTATTTGGTCATACATTTTTGTAATTCATAGTCATTCCCAACAGCCATAACAGACACAAAAATTCAATGCATCACATTATGTGGTTCAGATACAGCTGCCTGTGATTATACACTTGGCCAGTAGGTGGTGTCGTGTGTACATGAAGCTTCGAGAAATTAACCCTTTCTCGAACCAATTGGCTGAAGTGGTTCGATGCCTCATGAGGCTTCATCTCGCCATCACTAACGACACCCATCTGGAGGGCTTGACGGGGAAGTAGGAGTCTCTTTGGAGCTGGACCTAAAGTAAAATAAGACAAACGGTGAAACCCACGGAAAATATGTCTCACTTACACAGCTAAAGTTTACACCTACCGAGAGCCTGGAGGTCAGAGAGAGGGAAAGACCCAGCTCATGGTATGGCTATTTATGGTGGAACAAACTAATTGGGAACCAGGAAGTGGGAGGGGCTAAGGCATACCCAGCTCCACAGTAGCCCAGCAGGGACATTTCATATATCTTGGACAAACTGTTGCCCCTGTTCGTTGTTTACCTGGCCAGGTTCCTCCATGTTCAGAGATTGTAGCGTTGTAGTCAAATTCTATACGTGGCAAAATCCATACTCATGAATATCAACTGTCAGCTAGCTTGACAGAATGTGTGATTGGTGGATGTAAGATGTGAGACATCCTCCATTCGTTAGGGAAATTCAAGTTACATCCGAAAGGAAATTTACCAATTAAAAACAGTTTTTGACAATTGAATAGACCATTGTGGATGAGATGATTTACACAATTAAAGGATTCGTACATGTTTTGGACACTGCGACTATTGGCATAGATGTGCTTAATACATTTGCGATTTGTTTAAAATAATGAGAAATCCCAGTGCCTTGTGGTTTGGAGGTTTGCACATATCATTTAAAAAATATTCATTATTATCTTAAAATTGTGACACAGCAATACAACAACAACATTATTTTAGATTTTTTTAACTGCCTCATAATATTAAATTAAATTGGAAGCCACCAACATTTGCAATTAGAGTGATAATGTATATTGTGCAGTGAGACCTCCCTAAAAACCTCTCGTTAATGTTGACTGACAGCAATAAATTCACACCACTGGTAAAATAATTGAAGAGCTGCATGTTTGGCCACTAATATCACGTTCCTTCAATTAAAATGGAATGTGAAACAGCCAGTGTGGTTCTGGATGAAAGAGACACGGACAGGATGCAGACACAAGAATTGGATGAGTGCGCCGCAGCCATAATTGGAGTGGTTCCATTGACAGGTGTGAACTCCCAGCTGTCCCCGGGACTGAGCACCAGACAAACAAGCGTCAGCCGACAAACACGTCGCTGGATCAATTACTGAAGAGCTCGGGAAAATGTTCCGACACCATCCAAATTATAGATCCTTACAGCTGAGGAAAGCTTGCCTACTTATTGTGCTGCCTGCGTGCCCTTTTCAAATCAATTGCACATATTCCTCACGCAGAGAGCAATAAGTTTCCATAAAAGTTTGCGGGATGCATACAGCCTGACTGCATGCTGAAGGTATAAATTATATTGGATTTTTTTGCTCTCCACTCAGAACTGGACATGAAAGGACATTATTTTCACCTATCTGAGGTTTAAAAAGTTTCTTAAAAATAATGAATTAGGCAATTAATAGAAGTGGATGAATAAGAAAAAGGACATATACTTTGGTCTGTTCCTGCAACACATCACTCCCAACTGCTCAAAAAATGCCTCTCGGTCAGTGGAACCTACGCTGCAAAGTGCCAGAAAGCTGCAGGTCTGCTGAGACCCTCAGCTCATTTAAATCAAGATTGAAGACTTTTCTGTTTGCTGCTGCCTTTAATTGAACCACATTCAATTAATATATTAATCAATTTCCTGCATTTCTGCATTTTACTACTGCATTTTATTTCTTACACTGTTTTTTTTATTTTTTATGTTTTAATGCTTAATTGTTTTTAAATCTCCTTTTCTTTTGTCTTATGTTTTGATGCTTTTAATGGTTTTATGTGAAGCACTTTGAATGACCTTGTTGAAATGTGCTATACAAATAAACTTGCCTTGCCTTACAAACTATGACCCGTCTGTCATCAGTTTTGGACGTTTCAGGGACAAAGTGTCACTTTCCGCTCATTAAATGCATCATGGCTTTTCAAAATAAACTTCCAACATAGATTTACATAGTTTTTATGTTTACTTTCGCAACAAAAGTACTTTAGTTAGGTGTTGGCAACAAAAGTACTCCGTTAGGCTGAGGAAAAGTTTTTTGTCTTACTTGTTTGTTATGTAACTGACATTAGCAAACTACAGGAGTTACTTTACAAAACTGTGATTGTAGAAGTAGATGTTTTGTGGCGAGGGCAATAAACTGAGAATGGGAGAAAACCGACAGCGCCACCTGGGGAATACAGCTCAGGAAATACTGTCTCAAGAGCCTCAGACATTGTTTTGACAATGAATAAGGCAAACAGATTTGTTACTAAAACAAGACATGAGCCCTGTTTTCAAAATTAATCAAATAATTAAATAGGCAGGAACTGCTTCGCTGAAAGAATGAGGAACTAATACAAAAATAATCAAAAAAATGAGAAAACTATTTGATGTCGCCAAAAGAATGAGCCGAGGCCAACAGGTTTTATAACCTGGCCATGATTAGGGAATTGGTTGGGGGAGGAGCCAGGCTTGGGGCTGTGTTCACCAACACTACACCTTAAACTGCATTCACTGGCACTAGGGGAGCACTCCCCACCACAGTTTCACGGACAGGTTAAAGACCTGTTTGTTTGATGAGGACCCCTTTGAATTACCTCATTTAAGAATTTTGACAATATTGTGAAGACGTGAACTCAACTTAGCAGGATATTCTACAGTTGTAAAATCATTTTGACAGCATTCTATGCTAAACTATGGAGACACTGTTTTTCTGTGTTCTTGTTACTTAACTCCATCGACAAACTAACATCACAGACTATCTGTGTCACGCTAAAATCAGCCAGTAATATTGGCCCAGTCAATATTTGCATACTGAAAATGTGCCGAACTTGAAGATCTAATGCGTGCACAGATGCAAGTCCTTTTCCATTTCTGCTGTGTCACAGATGCTGATGTGCTGTCTAACACCGCTTTCCCCTTCAAACAGCTGAAATTAATGAGGCAGTGGATTGAATAATGCATTTTTGTCCACACCCAGATGTTATTAAATGTTCTGTCATGTCAAGTCATTTTTCCATTGATTGTTTGTAAACACAGGGCTCGAAGCTTGAGCAAATGCATGCGTCAATATTAATACTGGCGAGTAAATTATTGCAGAGATCCCAACTATTGCCCTAAAGCCTTAGGCCTACACTTAATCTGCGTTAGGTTGTGCTTGATTATCATTGTTCTGCTGCAGATTGTTTGGTGAGTTAACGCAAACAGGAAATTATAGCTGACTAAAAACCTAAAAGCCTAATTCATCGCGCCGCTTATTCGCGTCATTCGCTGGACGCGCCGGAGAGGGGGCGTGGCTTATCACCCTGAAAGCCGTTCAACCATTAACCATGGAAAAATAACCTCTATTTCTGCTTAGTACGTGTTGTGGAAGTCACAGATATCCCGGGAAACTAAACGCCGTCATGTCTGGTTCATAATATTGTTCAGAGGAGCTCCGTGGATTGTATCGAGCTGTATTCACTGTGTCTAGCAAGCCACACGTCGCTGTTTACTACAGCTGTAGGAACACAAAATAAACTGATTTGGCTGTGATTTAACGGCAATAAACCGAAAAAAAGGGACTCCGAAATAACTACCTAATGATGCCGATTTGATCGTAGAGCTCTGAGTGAACACAGACGGCTACAGTATATATTTCCTGATTCAACAACGGCAGGAAGTCAGTGATGACAGGAGGAGCATCTCAACACTGATAGGCTATTGCGCTGAAGCCTAACGCGAATATTTCGCAGAAGTTGAAAAATTTCAACTCACGATTTGGCATTTGACGCGAATTCGCATCAATCGTGCCGCAAATTTGTGTCAATCGCGCCGCGCCAGTCTCATCGCGTCTGTGCAAAGACTTTGTATAATCTACTCGCGCGAGTAGTGTTTGGTGTGAACGCAGCATAAGTCATTTTAAATCATGCCTTTAGATTTCTTAAATGGGGAAAGGGGTTTCAAACAATTCATGGAGCTAACGCTTGCTTAATTAGCTAGCTAGCTACAGCTGATAGAGTCTGCCAGTGAACATGGACTGTATAAAGGAATGTCCTAAACTTGCATTCTCTACTGACCAGCAGCGGGCGACTCCTCTGGTTGCAAAAAGAAGTCTGATTGTATAGAAGTCTGTGAGAAAATGACTCTACTTCTCACTTGATTTATTCCAACATTGTAAACATGAGTTTATGGTCTCAATTGCTTGTTTCGGGTGTTCTTAAATACAGCATGATGTTCATTTAGTACATTTTGTCCCATTTAGAGTAAAATAGATGACAGGGTGTGGCTACCTTATGATGGACAAGTCACTACCATGGCAACCTGTCAATTAGGATAGAGGCGTAGCAATGCATATCCGTCCCCAGCTGCACCCCCCGAGCAAGTGTGGTCACTCAAGGCTTCAAAACGTCAACAAACCAATGGGTGACTTTCATACAGTCTATGCCAGTGATAGTTTACATTTTACCTCTGTCTGAAATTAAAGATCCATTGATTGAAATATCTTTTTTTCAGTGGTAAATCTGCAACTGTTCATTATGGTAAACTGTTAAGTGCCGAGCAAAGATAGGTGGATGGGTCCAGCAAACAGCCATCTTTCAGCCAGGAGACTGCATGTAAAACGAGAAGTCAACGTTGATTTATTTGGTACGTGACTGTCGTAATTCAGTAACGGTACTTCCGTATTATTTTAACCCAAACGACGTTCTGTTCCTGAACCTAACTCAGTAGTGTTCTGTGAAGACAGAAGTTTATTTAGAAAAGACAGTATGCATGTTACGAGCAGAAATTGACACATGTTGCTGAGTTTTGTAGGAAAATGCACATAAAATGAGGATTAACTTTCTCCTAAGATTTCATAAGAACTGTTGTATGAGGATACGTCGAGTAGGCACTGGATTAAACAGATGTGGAGATTTGCAAATCAAGGTTCCGACTTCCTGTCTGTTCATCTCTTTTATTCTCTCCGTCTTTCTTTTCTCTGCGTCTCTCAGTCTCGCCCTCTCCTGCCCGCTGTAATCCAGCCATCTAGGGATGCTCTGGATAATAAAGCTGTCAGGAGTCAATCTCTGCCAATAAACCAGCTCTTCCTGCTTTTTAGCCAATGGGGGACAGCGATTCGCTCCCGGTCCGTTTCATTGGATGGGCTCCAGGAAGTATTTGGATGGTGTTTTGTATATGAAATCCTGCTCTGGGAAATGGGCTTACAGTGCTCGACGCACTGTGCCAAGTACTTGGGCGTGCACACACACACACACACACACTTCATCACATGCACACACACATGCATGCACCCAGTACTTTATCCCAAGTACACAGGCACATGCTTCCTTACACACACACACACACACACACACACACTGCAGAATGGCTAGTTTAGTGCGCACATTGTGTGTGTATGTGTGTGTGTGTGTGTGTGATGGATGCGTCTCATTTTCTCTGTGACCTGCTCCTTTGGTACAGTGGATCAAACCAAGCCATGTCCACAAACAACAAGGACAACAAATAGAAAACAACCAAAAGGCAACCACAATAACATTATCAACAACAAGAGCCATGGCAATAGCAACACAGTAGAATCATCATTATAGGAAACAATAAAAGACTAATGATGACTTCAATGATCAATTGTCTTACTGACGACATACAGCATATTGAGGAAACTGTGAACACATCATATTTTACATCATACACATCATATTTCTCTTTGCATGTGTTTGTCCAGGAAACTTGATGCAAACAAGTTTTGATAAACATCTAAATCTTATGTAATACCTCTATTTTAAAGCATTTACATGTCACTTACTTGACAAAGGGACACACCGATGTTTTTACACATTGATATATGTTTACACTCGTTCTGGTGTGGAACGCTACTCGACTTCAGAACTTGTGCAAATAGTCCTCTGTGGCTCTGGAGGGAGCTTTAAATTACATTTTTTTAATGCAATTGTATTATAGTCGTCATATACATTTGGTACATACATGAAATGTAACTTCTACATTTAACCCATCCCTGGCTTATTGGGAGCAGTGGGCTGCTGACTAAATCACCTTCTCAGCAGAGCGAATGATGCGTACCAGACGGTGACGGAGGAGCAGAGGATGGACTCAACGATGGCTGAGTAGAAGTGCACCATCATTGTCTATCAAAATAACTTTTGAACGGCAGCTCTTCGGAGTCATGGTGAAACTGAGAGAATTTATTTTCACTCGGCTATCTGGCCGCCCCATTGCTCCAGGTTGCGACAAAGAAAAATAATGCAAGGAACTAAAAACACGAAACCTCAGACTTTTTTCAAAACTTCCAATTGTGATTCCGTCAATGTTATAGAAATGCTAAATTGATGGGATAACTTTTAGGGGTTGCACCTCAAGGAAGTGCTTTAAGGAATAGAAGATTAATTTCCCTTGTCAGAATGTTACATTTTTGATAACTTTTAGGGACCCAAAGAGGTCAAACTATGGAGCATAAAAAACAGATCATCAAGCCGCCTTGTGACCCGGTTTGGAGACCACTGATGTATACCAAAGCAATCCTTCCTAAATTATATTCAGTATTCTAAATATGACAGTAGCTGGTGTTTGATGTTTTGGCTGTATCCCTTTATCCGGTTACGTTTGATGTGGAATGACTCAGTGAATACAAACATTACAGTCCCATTCTGTTACTGCAGTATAGCCACTTTGCAGAGTTTATGTTTTCAGTTCAATGAGACAAAGACACTCATTCACTCAAACCTCCTGATGTGTTAATGTGAGCACAACATGTGAATTCCAATGTATGCTTACTTTGGAGAAAAAGCTGCACTTTGAATTGTGACATAAAGGCTTAAGAAAATGCTATACATTGTGCACAAGTTTGATTGTTTATGTGAATGCATAGTCAGCTCAAAATAATTCCTACTTTTAAGCATTATGAGCATTTATACTTTAAATATAAATAATATATGGTTTTGACATGTAGGTGGGGAAAAGTTTTTAAGCAGTTCAACTCAATAGTCTTGTATTTTACCTCATCAGACCTTTCACAGTTTCATAACTAAGGGAATTATTATGGCTGATTGTCAATTTTGCATATTGAGAATACATTTGAGAGAAAAAAAGTATTTCAATCTCATACCAGAGCAATATGTTACATTTATTTACAAGCCGACTCCAGTAATTCAAAAAGTTTTCAGAATGTGATTGTATATGTCATTCTCACAGCACAAGCAGTGATGTGCAGGGCTTTCCTTATAGTGAAAATGGTTAAAGTTCTGTTTAGACTATTTTGTTCATTGTTAAACTTGTGTAGATGCATGCAGGAAACACACTTTTAATTTTGTGTAACAAAATTCTTTCAGTTTAAGGGAAGGCTTGTATCTTTTTGGATGGGTTTCAACTCCATCTCATGGTATTCTTCAATGAGTGGAGCTGGCTTTACTGTCAAATATGTCAAAGAGCCGTCATGTCTCGTAAAACCACTTGTACCTCGAGATGCAAAAGTGAGTCACTGTAGCTTCCTAGTTTGGCCTCAGTCCAACATAAGAAGATGAAGAAGTAGAGCTCCATCTCAATCAAGTCTTCAGGAATTTGTTTTAATCAGGAACATTTTGAGTTGTTTTTCAACCTCAGCTACTGTTTGCCATGTTTCATGATGTCCGGCGAGGAACACGAGCATTAGCACATTTTAGGAACATTGAGAAGACGCCGACAGCGGAAAAACCACCTCAGGCGAGTGCAAAAAACATAAAGTTGTATTCAATTTGGCCGTTTCAACACAAATCTTTCTTATAAAGATATTTCAAAATACACATCAAAATATGTGTATGGAAACATGGCTACTGTGACACTAAAGTGACAATCCTCAATTGCTATGAAACACGACGCAAGTGCTGCTTCATGCAACGTCAGCTTTTCATTATTTCCATACAGTGAAGGAAGGAATGAGGTGAGAGGAGTTCAAAAAAGGAATGTTGGAACCTGTTATCAAATAATTGACAGGTCTTTTAATATAAGGACTGACGCCACACAACAACTCCTTCAACATTCCCTTGTGATAAGGGGTTTGTATCAGTTATGTTTGCAAGTACAGTAAATCTTGCAGTTTCATTCATGATCATTTAAAAAACACTCAACACACAGACGTTTTTCATCATGAGGCAAGCTGTACACCTACTGTATCTGATTTGGCTTTAACCCAAGATCAGTCAGTTTAATTGTCCTTTCTTTTTCTTCCAAACATCAATCTATATATGTAAGTGTGTTTGAGGTTTTTGAGATTTTAGAGACGGCTTTGAACCAGTTCCATGAAGATGGTTTCATCAGACGCTCTTGCCTCGGACTAATATGCTGCTTAAATACTCTAAATCAAAGGAGTTGAGATCAACTTCCAATGCAGGACTCCCCCTGCTGCTGTTTCCTTCAGCAAGTCAAACAACCCCAACATGTTCCAGCACTGCTGTCGTGTGTCTGACCCTGACCTCTGACCTCCGCGCCGAGGGCCCCTGCAGAGGGCTCCTGCAGGCATCAGCGAAGTGTGACTCTGATATTATCTTGTTTTTTGACAGGATGGGAGTTCTGTATTCACAGCGGCGATCATTTACATCTTGTCACGGTCATTTGGAAACAAAGTCTTTTTGGGTCTCTTTTTTTTTTACATATTTGATGGACGTCGGCATTAAATAAACATGTCGATGCACAAGAACATGAACAAGAGAGGAGACCATCAATTATTCACAGCAAACACAAACAGCCTTCCGGAAATTAGAGAGAACGTTTTTTTTGCTTCTGGCTCTCCTCTCCTCTTTACCTCTCCTTTTCTCCCTCTGATTCTCTCCCTCTCTTCTGCCCTCTCTCTTTCTCTCTCAGCCCACTCTCTATCTTTGGAGTGCCTGCCAACTTCTCCATGATATTTCCCTTTGAGAGGGATAAAGAGAGAGATGAGAGGGAGGGATGGATGGATGGAGGGAGATTTGGGGAGAGAGGGAGGGCGCAGAGGGACTCTGGGAAGAGGGTGATGGAGGAGGAGAGGGCAGAGGCAGGTAGGAGAGAGAGATGGACTGAGGGTAAATGGTAGATTAAGGGAGGAGTAAAGTGGGAGATGGAAGGAGATGGCTAGTTCAATAAATAAATCACTACTTTGTATCACCTAGAAGGGAAGTACAGAGAGTAGGAAGAGGAGATCTTTATTTCAAAAAGCCTTTTTCAAAAGACCAAATAGGTCCACACATTCTGCTACCTGTTACATTACAGGTCGTCCTCCCTCGCTCTCATACAGATCTTGTGTGTCTCTCTCTATTCACACATGTTTACTCTCGCATATCAGTGTGCCAGAACAGAAACTTCGAAACATCTAATTGCCTTTCTTGTGCATGCTGCAGTTTTTCATGGAAAGGGCCAGATTTGGGTGTGATGGTGGGCGGAGACATGTGGGCACCGAGGACCGAAGACTGAAGTGTTGGATGTGAGTGAACTTCTGGTGAACTCCAGCTGAGCTGTGCTTTTACACCGCAACCTGGGTGAACGTGATTATGAAATAATACTCTCACTCGTGGCACAGGCGACTACTTTTCCTTTTAGCCCGCAGACCGAATGAGCGGCAAATGTGTATGAATGAATGCTTTCTACTAACACAGTCCTTTTGATCAACTGGTCACATGTGGCCAGGTGTTGAGATTTGGGCAGCCACAACATTAATGGCCACAATATTCTGACTCATAACAATTTCAGTTACATAACCCCTGACTTTCAAAAACAGCAGAATATTACAGTCTGATAAGAAAACAAGGTAAAAAAAGAAGCTCTGGTTTAGGATCTGAATTACCAAGCCTCTGGTGTTCCTCTCATTGTATTAACAGTTAGCAGTTAAATACTGGCTAGGACAAATTGATATATTAACAATGTTTTATAATGTAGAGATAATGAAGTTATAGACAGTAAGGGAACAGCGCAGTTCCTCTCCCTGAAGAGGAGGGGGGTCTCATTGCTGAGCCTTGGATTGGCTGGTTTGGGTTAGAGTGCCTATTGAGACAAACAGATTGTAGATACACCTGATTGGATGGCGTATGGAATATGCAACAACAAAATGACTTCCACACCTGCCAGAACTACCGAAGTATCCCATTCGATACAGTCTGAGGTCCATGAAAACAGCCTGGACCCTCCGGCCTACTACCCCCTTTGACTGGCCCCGTCTGCTGACTCCACATCACCACTGTACTGTGATGGCTGATGATTTACTGATAGAAGACTTTGGAGACTGGAGCAAAAAAGCCAGCAGCTGCCCGGCCACACATATTACACAAGAGACAGTGTCGGCGTTCTGCTTCCTGTCGCGGCTTGTTTGGTCAGCGACTCAGCCAGTAACATGCCTAGAAAGTGGCAGCATGCGGTAGTGACTTAATGGTAAACACACATTATACCAACGAGCACCAGCCCAAGTGAAGTTACGCTCTTCTCGTTCCTCACATTTCCATTTCATTTGAGTTCATTCTGATGAAGCTTCAGGAACGTGTGCGTCTTGCTGATGAATTGTGTCACTTGTTCATTGACAACTTGAACTGCGACACCAACTGCCGGATAAAAATGACATGACATTTGGAGCACATATCCAGCCATCTTTCCTGGACAAATTGGCCTCCGCAGGACCATAACTGTTCCCCATTGTGGATTTCTCATGAGTACTGTGTGTCTGTGCTTTGGCGGCTAATGATGAGCGATGAATACCCAGTCTCCCAGACCCCAAAATCCATCACCAGCTCTGTGCCCATAAGGGTAGAATTTCTATTCACGAAGTGATAAATACTGAGGTACAAACTGTGACTAAAACCCATTCACATATCATCATCATCACAGTCCTGTTTACAACATAACTCTTCCTCTCTCTCTCACTGTCTTCACTGGTCTGTACAGAGGACAATGTTATAGTGACTAAAAATAATCTGCTCCTGAAAAACAAATCTTTGCTACGGATCAAATTAAGAATGAACAATGACATGTGCATGAATCCTGACTGCAGGCACGGGCCACTGGAATAAAGTCTTTCACAAACTAAAGAGGGATTTAAATGGGATTACGTCTAGCTGTGAAAAGTCTGGTGTGCATAATGTTTACATACAGTATATCCCTTATGATGTGCTGCCAACAGTGAACAACTGTGAACAGCTGTTTGTGTGGCGTCTCTTCCTGCTTCCTTCACCTACATTCCCCTGGGTCCTAAGTCCCTCCATATACAGCTTCTTATCAAACTCTATGTACCAACATACATTTATAACAAATATAACATATTACGGTAATCAGCGTTGCATATGTGTCAGACCAAAATACCAAAAAAGCAAAAAATAAATGATTCATTTAAATAATTTTTTTGGTGTTTTTAAAGTTGTTTTGTTTGGAATATGTATAATAAGCATATCATTTAGTTATCGCTACAGCGAATCGAACAAACTTTTGAATTCATCATTGAATTTTGCACATAACAATGCAATTAATCGTGATTAATCGCAGAAAATCATGCGATTAATCACGATTAAAAATTGTAATCATTGCCCAGCACTAGTTTTTACATAATAATGAAGGGAGGCATCAGGAAACGCTTTCTGTCATTAGCACGTTACAAAAATGTGTGTGTGTGTGTGTGTGTGTGTATCTATAGTAAAAATACATTTATTTTTGTATACAAGAGATATATTTTGGTGTCCATAGAGAAAAAAGTAAAAATAATATATATAAATGTGACAATTATCCATTGTGAAATAAAAACCTTTCATATAAAGTTGTAACACGTTTCTTGTGAGAAGTTTAAAAAGAAATGGAACTGTACAAATGCACAGGGTGAATTTATATGGATTACGGTAACAAATATTGTTGCCCAGTTTTTATTTTATTGTTTCTTTTGTGTACTTCCCATGAGTAATTCCATTTACCTCCTTTTCTTAATGCTTCAGTTCAATGTTCAAGGTTGTAAAACATCTGTTGCCGCAGGCTTTGTTTGCACTTCTGTACTGAGTTAATCTACAATTAGTACCCTGTAGATAAAATGGTGCCTCAGACACAGACAGTATGAATGGGCATATAAACATGCAAAGAAGTGCGTGCACACACACACACACACACACACACACACACACACACACACACACACACACACACACACACATATTAACCAGCTGGTATAACCAGTACAATCCAGAAAAATAGTGCCTGAGGACCGAGGATGGATACTAGAGGGGAAATGCCGTAGCTCCAGCTTCACACTAATCTCTTCTGTCATTCCTCACCTGCTCAGCAGCCGTCACTATTGAGCTTCCTGCCTCTGCTCATCAGCTGACCCAATCACCTGCCCACCCAATTAATTATGTTGCTTTAGTGGTCTAAACTTTAATCTGGTCTATTCGTACTCTTTACTCTGCAAGACTACCTGCTTGTCTCTCCATTATTGACAACAACCTGCTTTTTGTGTCTCCTGCTGCCCGGTGCTAGATGTGTGATAGTGTGACACACACACACACACACACACACACACACACACACACACACCAAAACAGAGCACGTTTGATCATTTCATGTAAATTGGGTAAAGCGTCTGCTTGACGCATCAACATTCTGGTGTTACATAAAGAGCTTTGCTTGGAAGAGGTCGAGACAGAGTGAAATGAGAGTGGGAAGGAAGGAGAGCCAGTGAGTAAGGGAAGAGAGGACGTAGGCCGACAGATAAAAGGTGGGGCTTCAGACAGGCTGTGTACAAAATACCCGTTGGCAATTGGGGGGTCCCCCCTGCATTTTAAATGATCAATGAAAACTTTAAAATGAGCAATAGTAATAGTGATAGTAATAATTGTTGAACTAAAATCCATCACAAATAATCTCAAGGAGACTAATATCTGATCTTAGGCTATATAGCTAACTTCTCTCACTGGGTTAATTGTAAAAAAACAAAGATACTGTGTACCTGTGCTCCATTTGTTGTGTGCATTTAATCCCTCTGTGATTGCTTCAACAGCATTGAGCGGACACAGCATGTGTAGTGTGCAGAATAGTCAAAAAACTGTGGAAAAATGTATTTACATAAACAAAAAGGTGACTTTATGTCACATGCCAACCATTTTCCTCCTTCCAAGCCATTGGTAATAAAAGGATGATAAAAAATGATGATAAAAAATCATAAAAAAACAATGTCTGTCGGAAGTCTTAAACTGTGCAGATTAACTTTCAGGGACTTGACACTTGCTTGAGATAAGGTGAACATTTGGCGTTGTTTCAATGAGTTACCTTAAAATGTTCTAGAAAGACATTTCCGCCCAAACTTTCCTCAAATATGACCTGTAACTACAGTGTTAAAGAGCAACTTCAACAAACTTGAATTTTGTCGTTGTTTAATTACGCATGAATGTTTAATGTTATGCAAAAATACTGTTTAGGGTTTTTAGGGTATTTAAAGTAGCAGGGAAGCATCTTATTGCTTTCAGATTTTGGTTTTCATGGTCTGCACAAACTCTGATTGGAATAGTTTTATGGGCATTGAGATTGCTGATCATTTATGAAAGAGCCATGGATTACCGTTGGGATCACGACTTAACTCCCTCCGCAGTACAAGTTACCCACTATTGCTCGGTCAAGGAGGAAATGCTCCTTTAACAGCTTTACTTCTTGCAGCTAGGGGTGCTCAGCTGCAGGGTATCAAAGGTGCAAATAAAGAGCTTAAAATTAACAAGACCTTCAACAGAGTCTGGCCTAGAGCCATGCTCCTCACTGCACTGTCATCGCAGCCTTCACTCTCGTTAATCTCTCTCTGCACAGTGTGGAAAGTTGTCAAGAATCTGTCTGTATGGGTCCCCGGGTCATAATCTCAAGCAGGGGTCGGATGCCCTCATGGTTGGGAGCATTTGGGCTCCACAACGTTAAGAAATGTTCACAGCAAAAAGGCCTCTTAGAACGTAATTCATGCTGAAAGAAATCCAACGCTGTAAATACAACAACGGCACAGACCGGTTACACAAGCGCACAGCTGCTAAGTGGCTGTGCAAGCGAGGCGGAGGAAATCAAACAGCTTTGGATCAAAAGACAAAATATATTTTTTCCTCTGTCTCAGATCACTGTGTGTGTGTGTGTGTGTGTGTGTGTAGGTTCTTTCCACACATAGGAAACAGTGTGGGTTGCAAACACTCCGGGCGAATCCGCCTTTTTATTTTTGCTTGTGTGAGGACTCGTGTGTGTTTTTGTGTGTGTTTGACAGAGTGTGTAAGAGGGAAAGAGAGGATTTGTGAGTGTGGGTGCATGCGGTATTTTGCGAGTGTGTACGTGCATGTCTGTGTGTGTGTGTGTGTGGTAGCGGTGTGGGTGTGTGTCAGAGAGGGGGAGCGAACAGGTCTTTTCTAAACGAGGGGGAGAAAGAGAGATCAGGAGAGAATTAGTCACAGAGAGAGATCTCCTGCGCCTCCGATATCCAGTATTTCCCTGACTCGTTATCTTTCCTTTCTTTCCTTTCCTCTCTGTGTATCCTCTCTCGTTCTTCTTCCCTCTCTGTTCGTACATTTAGAGCCACGATTATGCTGCAGAGCCTCCCATTCTCAGCCTTGTTACTAACCGAATCTGGCTTGGGTATGAGCCTAATTATATACCGTTTTGGTAAAACTATGCTCCAATTAGGTGAAACATGATTAACATGCACAGCTTACTTCCATATTAAACAGGTCAGCGTGGTACAGTACGTTGCGAAGAGCCGTGGTTTCTATTAATGTGTTTCCGCTGCATTAAACACTAAGCTACTATGGCTGAGTCAATGAGAAGAGGGAAATTGTGTTACAGTAAGTCATTTATTAATGAGAGCAGGGAGACAGGAGCAAGTGTCTCAAAAGTTCACGAGAACACAACCTGAACACAATCTTAATTCAGTGTGAACAGTGCGTGTCCAAACCCTTATTTCCTTCCATGTGAAGTATCTATTGTCCTGTCACAGCAGGGATACTTTACAGTATGTAGCATATCATGTTGAGGAACACATGGCAGAGAGAACAGCAGCCCTGAAATGAGTTGAACTGAATCCAGCCATCAAGTCCTGCTTGTATAGATAAAAGATATAAACAAGACTATGCTGCCTTACTTCATGGTACGGCACGGCTGGACTCGACTTGGTTGGAACTGCTCTATATTTGGTAAAAGTTGTGGATAATTCTTGGTACCTGGTACTTTGTTTTTGGTACCACCTCGGTCAAAGTTCCAAGCCAGCTGAGCTGATTACGCTGCATGCCACCGATTGGTCCGAGATAATTGTCACTAGAATCGTCACTTTTTGGACACGGGAAATCCTGCACAATTAAAAAAAAGAAAGAAAACAAGCTTTCGTCAAAAGCAAAAGCATTTTCTTTTCCTTTAATCGACCCAGATATAAAGAAAATTGACAGAATTGGCTGTGGTCAGTTGACAAAGCACTGACGTTCTGCTGTTTCTGTGCCAATGAAAAGGATCCAGCGAGGGAACACACTGCGTTTGTATGTTTGTGTCGCATTGAAGATGATGTCTCTGCGGTTTTCATGTAGCATCGCTAAGAAGCTTGCCTACATTGAAGTTCTATCTGCAGGGAGAAAACGAAATTGAAAAAAAAAGCATGTGGTGCCGAACCGTACAGTAGAACTTTAGAGTCAGCAGTACATCCATTCTACTGCCTCTCTGAGGAATGACAATTAGGGGAAAAGGTCAAACGTTGTGTGACAAGACAGGCTGGTCTCATCCAGCATTCGTTGCAATACCTACGAAATACAATGCGTGGTAATTCGTAGATACCGCAGCATTTTTTCGTATGTTAGCGACGTAATCATGACCGAGGACGTATAAAGATCGGCAAATCACACACCGGGCTGGCGGGAGGGGAAGTGGATCGGTCCGATCAATCTTTCAACCAGGAGCCCGCTGTTCATTCCCCGCGTGAAACGCCAAGTTATTGTTCATGTTTTCGTCACGTAACTTGCATGCTTCAGTAACGGCGCTTCCCAACGACGATGCATATCTAAACTAAGCGGTTTCGTCGCCTAAACTGAGTTTCCTGTGAAGACAGAAGTTTATTCAAAAAACAATTATGCATGTAGCAGAAATTGACACGTGTTGCCGACTTTTGTAGGAAAACGCGGAAAATGAGGAGTAACTTTTTGTCGGATATCATACGAACCGTTGTGTGAGGACACATCGAGCAATAGAAGGGAAGGGTCAGCAAAGTGACTCATGTAAGCATCATCTGAAGTCTGCTTACAATATTCATATTACACCCAGTATTTCTGTTGCAGCAAAACCCCTGAATATATTAAACTGAACGAGGGTGTGTTCTCACTCTCAGCTTGTCAACGACCCACTCGTCATCAGAGCCCCTCGGTGTCTGATTCCGACACACTGAAGAAGCCTTTAGCATCTGTATGAGACACACCAGTCTTTCGACCAACTCCAATGTAAACCCATGCGTTGAAATAGCCAGAAAGTCCACGTAACGAGGAGGTCGTGGATGGTAGCGTCCAACGGACACGGGACTTCCACCCCTCTGTTCGTGTGCGGCGTTACCCTGCTTTTGATGCGGCCAGAACTGACACTACAGGGGAACACAGAGAGTCATAGTTTGAAGCGTCGGGCTGGTATTTGACGAGTAGGGAATCTTTCAAAATTTACATTATCTGACTGTAATAATCAAAATAATAATATTGAGTGACATATTACTTTATTAGTTAACACAGCCAGCCCTGGCAGTCCAATCTGTATGCACACCAGAGCGTGGTAAATGCTTTGGCATGGCAAACAACCTGCACCAGGACGACTGGAAGGGGAAATGGCATGATGAAATTACTAGCAAGCCAATTTGGTTCTTAATGAGAATTGGTTGTGGTCCCCAATGTCTTGTTCGAACACGGCTAATGAATGCTAACAAGCGATTCCACTGGCGATGTGTCAAAAAGCTGTCACACCAACATCGAGGGTTTTAGAGGACCGCAGCCTGTGATCAACGTGCTGCATGTCTTAAGAAAAGTGCCAAGTGTGCCCCTTATGTTAAGACAAAGCTTGTGGAAATTAGTCTGGTAAGAAAGACAACAGATGAAAACACAGAAGTGCTTCAAAAGAAAAGGAGGATTAGACGGAGAGACTTGGAGAGAACCTTAGGGAGACGGTTATACTTGAGAGAGGGAGGAGCACAGGGAGATAAGGAGACAGGGAAAGCATGGGGACATGTGGATGAAGAAAGAGAGGGAATGAGACAAAAAACAAATGGATTAGAAAATAAGAGCGAGAGAGAGAGGAAATACAAGCAGTGGTGGAAGTGGTGACTCAAAGAAAAAACAAATGCAAGGGAGAAGAAAAATGATGGAGAGAACGACCAGAGGACGGCCAGGTGGAAAAACTAACTGTATTATAGAGCAGTGGGTCTGATGTCGGATGGAGGGATGTTTGGCAGAATAAAGGTATTGGAGGAAGAGTGAAAGCCTTTCAGAAGAGTTGTCATGGGAGCCACAGAGATCCCTGCTCAGCAGCGGAGGGTGAACAAGTGGGAGAAGCATGTAGTACTTCAAAGTATATACTCATCTGGGAGGTTTGTGTGAGTGTCTGTATGTTCCCATCATACGTCTGCCATTTGACGGTCTGGCCTTCATGAGATACGTTTCCCTAAAATCTGTCTTTTTTAGTACCAAACAACCCTGTAGGCTGGAAAAAGTTCCTCCTCTAAAGCAAACACAGATTTAGTTGACTTGCATTGATTATTAGTTGCAATGGATTTAAATAGAGACAGGTTTCAGAATCAGAATCTATCAAACTATGGAGACGTGCAGCACTGCAGCAACCCAATCCCCTTACCTGCTCTCCATATCCATTCATGTATTTGAATACAAACCAACCTGTGCACCTGTTCTGGAGTAGAGTGGTTGCAACACACTATACCACTGACATCAGGTTCGTCCGGAGATTATGCTCAAGACACTGTTTGCAAACCCACACACACACACACACACACACACACACACACACACACACACACACACACACACATTAGTTGGCAAAATTCTTCGATTTTTATTGCATCTATAGCTTTTTAACGTAGTCACATCTCACAAGATATCTTCCTTCAAAAACAGTCCATAGCACACGCTATGTCAGTCTGTGTTGCAGTAAAACAAGATGGCTTCCCCCTTTATTAGCACCCTCTCAACTGTTCTCCCGATATCCTCTGCACTCACAGGGCAAACAATCTCTACAAAAAACAAGGATAAGAACCAGTGGCGGCTGGTGGAAAATGTTCTAGGTAGGGCCATCCTATCAATTTCAGCAAACATCCCAGTATGATTTCATGGAAAAACATTTTCGTATCAAACACGCATTATTACTTGGCAGTTAAATATTTAAGATTTATTCCAACATGAAAAAAAGCAGTAAATAACACTTATATAATATAATACAATATAATATAACATGTTTATTTATTGAGATGCCCCTATGGACCTTGTTATAGGAGGTAAAGATCAGGAGACGTAAACATGAAGTGTAATTATGAATACTGATGTTAAATTAAGCTATGATGAGTTTTCACTGTTAATTTAACATCTGTAGGAGCCAAATTCAATGTGCTGTTAAATATTCACTTGTATTTACATGTTTAACTGTAATCACTTCTGTTTCTACTGTGAATGTTACAAGGATGTCGTTATAATTTGTTACAGTAAGAAATACATGTCAGTGACAGACAACTGTGACTTTAAGGACACTGACAGTTACTGACAGTGGTGAGTAATATCTGAGGCAGGATGGAGCCGCACAGTTTTCCACCGTGTTAGGAAATGTGTTATGAAACGTGTTAAATGGAACGATCTACGTGCATTAAGTTGTGGATAACCTGTGGATACGTATGGTATGTCCAAGCAATCAGCGTACTTTTAGGAAGAAAGGAAGTTGATTGACTGACTTGTACGAAGTAGTGAAGCTTCGCATGTAGTCTGCTGTCTGATTGTGAGGTCAGGCTGATCTGATATCAGCTCTTTGGCTGCAGAACCTCCTCAAAGTTCTCCTCTCAAACGGGTCTTGGAGGAGGAGAGCTCGCCTGTAGAGACTTCTCCTGACGAGAACGCGCAGCTCCGGGGCTTGATCGTTCTGGCCCACAGCTGAATCTATTTGAGGCGCTGATTGGCTCAATTGTATGTCACTCATTTATATCTTGAATCAGCAATTGGCTAAACGGCTTCATAGACCCGCCTCTTTTGGGCCAAAACGATCAGGCCCCCCTCGCTGCGCGCTCTCAGACGTGTCGTGCACACAGACAGAGAGCACGAGCAGACGAGCACACAGGGGGAGAGCACGAGCAGGAAAAGCATATATTTTGCGCAGATATCATATTGTACACACATTACTGGGTACATTCCATAGTTAAAAAACACAAATATTGACAATTTGTATAATTTATGATTATTATAATTTTTAATTTTTTTTTAATTTTTATTTTTTTATTTTTTTATTTTCGTGTGGCTCATGGTGGGGCCATGCCCCATGGCCCTCTCTTGACCAGCCGCCACTGATAAGAACACACACAAGGAGAGCGGCGTCATTCTCACAGCCTCTGCAATGGCAACATATTATTATGGCAGACCCCAGAGTTCCAGGAGCTGTAGAATGCATTGATGGAAGTCATATAGCCTCGTCTCCAAGATGAGAGAGATGCAGATGAGAGAACATATTTCAACAGGAAGCGGTGCCTCAGTGGCATCCTACAGGGGAAAAAATGCAGATACATCTTCATGCTTCATCATTGATGCCAGTTTGGACACGTGCACGATGCCAATACATTCCACAAGTCCAGTCTGCGCAACAGAGACTTGGTTCTAACAAGGACAGGTGAATTCTACATCTTATGACATGCTGCAGTGCAACGCTGGCTGCTTACGCCGTACAGGGATCATGGAAATCCGTCTCCAGCCGTCAGCTACAAGAAGCAAGTCATCGAACGAGCCTTTGCTCTCTTGAAGAGAAGACTCCCCATAATGTGTGTCTAGGCCCTGTACAATATCTGCATCCAAAGGAAATGACCCCCGACCTTAAAGATCAGGATTCTTTTCCGTACAAGGATGACCCAGAAACTGTCAGAGTCAGACAAAACACGTAACAAGTTTGCAATACAAGCAAAAAGAAGAAAGTTCTGTGTTTTTTTAAAAACTTCATTTCCACAGTTGAACTTGCAACAGGTTTAGGAAGTTCAATTTCTAAGCCGCATCTACCAAGAGAAATACAAGAACAACAAAATGATTGTTGTTCCTTACCTCCAACAACTGGCATGTCAAATGATGCTGCTGGATGCAGGAAGAACTAAATATTTAGGAGTGTGGGAACTCTGGGCCAATATTACACACACTGAGGAATGTCTTGCTTCAATCGACTACATTTACCATCAACACTGACTGGACATCCATAGGAACAAATTGGAAATTTCTCTTCTGCGTAAGGAGGATTGTTGCATATTTGTGCCTTGTACCTGAGCTGCTGATCATCTACACATGTGCTGTTTTATGTTCACTAATGTATAAATCCTTTAAGAGGATTGTCTCATACAGAAAGAGTTCAAGTATCACATGGTTGTTTTTGTGGAGTATGGTTAACTGGTGCTGTGACACAGATGCTGAGTCGAATGTAGCATCCACAGTAATGTAGGCGTTGTATTTTACAGACAATTGCTGTCAAAGCACAGAGTAAATTTGTTCAAACTTTTTAGGGCTGAAGTTGAGCTTCATAAAAAGGTTAATGTTCGTGCAAAATATAAAGAATGAAAGTTGAAAAAAGCGTAAAAAGGTTCCTACAAACATGATGAAATGTGTTTGTGTAGCAGAGCCATTTACTGGAGGGAGATTACTGAAGACATTGTTTGAAATACAGCTAGAAAAGGTTAGACTTACTGTTCAGAAAGCATGATTAACTTAATACCTCTGAAAAACTGTCACCATTCCCTTCTCTCTCTGTCGCTCTCTTTTTCACCGCCTCTCTCTCTCTCTCTCTCTCTCTCTCCTCCCACATATCCCAAGGAGACACAATTAGGGTTTGACATTATCTACCTTCCTGTCTTTTTATTCTTAGTGACAGGGGCATTTGGTAGAAGATGGGTACCTTTGTTTTACACCGGGGAGTCCCCTTGACCTTAAAGACAGCGCACAAGCCAAAAAAGACATAAAGAACAAGTCAAAGGAGTAATTTAATGATTGTGAAATTACAGGTAGATTCCTGTAACAAGGAAACTCTCCATGAACCCCCACGTGTTAATGGCTTCATAACTCTCTCTGGATTGAAGAGCACCTGAAGTTTCCAAGTCTCTCAGCTCTCCTCTGTGCTTCCTTCAGTTAGTCATCAGTGGCCCACACAGTGCTTCTTCTTCCTCCTTCCTTCTTCTTCACTTTGTGATCAAAGTCCTGGAGAGCCCATGTGGGTTTCTTCACTGCAGGCAGAGAGCAACAGAAGTAGACGCAGAACAAACTGAAAAAGGTTTTTGATGAGATCCAGTTAAGGTTGCATGATTCATTTACGAATGTTTCCCCAGGTAGCGAATATCAGCGAGTCACGCAGATACAGGTAGAACCAACCCGTTCTCTCTCTGGACTTGTCAATTACTGCTGCTTGGTTAGTGCACGTCGGCGTCTGATACCAATGCTAGAAGCTCAGAGCAACCAACGTGGTACAACAGATCAGGATCATGGCCGGTCGTAAGTAATGAAGTGAAGTATATTGGTTTTGTGACACAAATTGTCCGTTTTTTATGTTTTCTTCCAACGGACGAAAATAAATGCCAATGGAAAGTCAATAAGGATCCTTTTTCGTGGTGGACTTACAAATTGAAGGCATCTCTGTGACGATGCAACAGTCAGAGCTAGTGAAGTAGTATTATATATGGAAAAATATATGGTGTGTCGGATAGATGGTTCCAAAAAACACAGAGCTTTCAACCACTGGGGTTCGATACTGTGTGTCTTGTTGTGGTTTTGTTACCTAAATCTAATGTTTGAGGGATGAGTGAGACAAACACAGGACTTGCACATGGGACACGAATAGCGGTCACCTGAGTGAAAGACCTGCGTAAGCAAGTTATTTTATCCTCGTTTTGCTGCATAACTTCAGTACTTTACTAACATCAGTTAAGTAACAAACTTGCTTATTCAAACCCAAATCGTGATCTTCTCCTAAACAAGTGCTTTTGTTACCTAAACCTAACCAAGTAGTTCTGTTGCGCAAATAAACCTAAAAGCAAAACAAACTTATTTTGAAAAGATACCGTATGCATGTAAAGAGAAGAAACTGTATCCTGTGAACACAGACGTTTTATTTTGAAAAGACACCATGCATCCAACACCTGGAGCGTCATAGTTTGAAACCATAGGGCCATTGACCGAGTTGCCGTACCAGAAGAGCTGGGAGTCAGAATGTGTTGGTAGAACATACAAACTCCACACAGGCAGTGGACTCACAACCAGGACTTTCTTGCAGTGAGGAGATAAATGCTAACAATGTATTGTTTACTAGTGAGCTATGCAGCAAAGAAACATAACATGCAAGCTACAAATTACAATAGCGCAGGAGTATGAACCCTGCAACTCATTCTGCTCTACGTTTACTACAAGAGACTGCTACGCTTCTCCTCTTCGTTAACGAAAGGGAACGTGGGGGAAAGAGAGCGACAGAAGCGATATGCCAAACGACGTCAGACATTTACAGACCTGATGGGTTTGCACTCATGAGGCAGAGAAGGCGTTGAGAATCATGGTGGGTTTCAACATGTTGTCCTCACATGTAAAAAGACAGGATTCTCTTAAATTCAGCAGAGCGAGTAAAAAAAAACAAGTGCCATAGACGGCACTGAAAAGGTTGGTGGGATAGTCAATGTCACAGAAATGGATATACAGTACACACACACACACACACACACACAGTAATATAGCATTTCTTTAATTTATAATTACCATATTCCATTTTCATATTTGAGCTCTTAATGGCACATCTCTGCTTCTCTTCTCTTTAGACATTTTTATAATTGCTCGGACAAGCGGCAGAGGAAATGAGGAAAGTGCCGGATCAATTATATATATATATATTAAAAAAATTGATAACAGATCAGGAGTCAAAGTCGAGTGGAAAAGACATTTTGAAATGCCTCCTAAGGTGAATCAAAAGTGGCTTGAATAGAAAGACATTTAATAAAGCGGCTTCTTATCTGTGGTTTAATAGGAGCCCCGGCTCCCTATTGTAAGTGAAATATCTCTCTGGGCGTGTGTGTGTGAGTGTTTCGGTGAAAGCTTTCATGTGTAGCCGTGAAGTAGTGTGTGTTCACCCGCATGTGCTAAATTGCTAATGCCTGTGCAAATGAATTAATTTCCCATCACATTTGTGGGCATGTAATGGTGTAATCGCTAAGCATCTGCTACACGTGAGCGGTGTGCGAGTGCATGTCATGTATTTGTGTCGCTCTCTATGGCGTGCACAATAAGTGTTGGTTCACTTGTGTGTGTGTGTGTGCACATGTGCACGTGTGGGTGCGTAAAGATTAGATAAAAAAGTAAAATTATAAATTAAGCATGTCAATGTGTTCAGTGCACCTGCCTGCATACACACATCCTGCACCACCTTCTGCTTCCATGTACCCCGCTGACTCTCTCCATGTTACTACGAGCAGTGCGCTCAGTGTCTAATCAGACACACGTGCATCACAGTATCTTCTAACTGGTTCACTGGATAAGAGGCTCAGAGATCAGGGGTTGGATAACAGGGGAATGTGTGCACCTGTATGGAAACTCTGACTTTCACCAACTGTAGCTTTAACCGTCTTTGGGCACATTACTGTATGTCCAGTTCTGTCCAGACCAGGCATCAACCTGCATCTTAAAACCTGCATTCTCTCTAGTGTCCACCAGGGGGCGACTCCTCTGGTTGTATAGAAGTCTATGAGAAAATTACTCTTCTTCTCTCTTGATTTATTCCCTCAGTAAACATTGTAAACATGAGTTTATGGTCTCATTCTCTAGTTTCAAGTCTTCTTCAATAAACGGAAGTCCACAAACCAATAGGGTGACGTCACGATGAGTACGTCTACTTCTTTAATACAGACTGCAGTGGAGTTTAAAGGTACTCAGGATTAAAGATTTACAGTGCGAGTAAACGGTGTAATCACAGCCTCCATATTGTACGAGAAGGCTGTGCAAGTGGTCGCGGCATGAATCTTTGTATGCTGTGATCTGAGCTTTTTGTTCACTGATAAAAGCATTATTAAGAATTAATAGGAAAATAGTTTTTAAACGCTTTACAAACCGGCGGTCTAAAAAGAAAAATGCTCATTTGAGTAAATATTTGGTCAGCCAAATTCAATTTTCAACCTCTGTTTCTTCATAATGCAATTACTACTTGACCTCTGTCTTTACAGGGCTTGCATGAAAGGCAATAAAGTGGTCCGGTAATTTGAGATACAAGTTTACAGTTAATTACAATTCCTCCTCAGCATTGTGGAGCTTGGTTTGGACGACACTTGTGGTCTTCACAGTACATTTTTATTTTGTACGCCGTTTGTACAGCATCTGGCTTTCGGAGAATCTGCGGAGGCTAGCGCCAACGTTGTCTGACGAGAGTATGAACAAAGCTTGAGGATGGCTGAGACTGGTTAAGAGTAACAGCGAGGGACTGGAGACATGAAGAGAAATGTTAAAGTGTTTCACTTTAGTTTCTATTGTCAGGGTTTACCTCTGCTGCAATTCTATATTAAGAAACATCGTAAACTTTAAAATGTGTCCGGAGAAGTGCTACCCTTCAAAATAAAGCTTGAACTACAAAGCAGACTCAACCACTGGTGATGAATTGGCCCACCAATTGGGAACCTCTGGTCTGAACCCATTTTCTCACGATAAACAAACCCACAGTTAAACACCGAGCCAATTCACTGTCATAAAAAAGGGGTAGCGAGTGCCCCCCCCTCCACACACACACACACACACACACACACACACACACACACACACACACACACACACACACACACACACACACACACACCGCCTATTATTCCTATTAAAAATAAAGTCTGAATGCATAAATTCTGCATACTATTAGCTGTTCCCGAAGAAGGGCCATTAATCTGCACATGTACTTCCTCAGGCACTTTATTATAAATGCAAAAAACAGGAATATAGCAATAAGTAAAGCTGAGTGTGTGTTGTGTAAGTGTGTGTGTTCATTTAATACTGCATTTCCTAGCAGCCCACGGGGCCAGGGAGTGTGTGTGACAGGGTGTTTTTGTGTGTGGAAATCATTTCAATTCAGATTAAGGACACGAATGAATTAGAAACATGCTTGATCTAAGTTATTGCAGCATTAAACAGAAACGCCGGAGAAGTGACTGTAGCATGTTGGAGTGGGCCTAAAGCATGGCAGGGTTATCACATGGAGGCTTATACACTTGGTGGCGTGTCATGCGGTTTTCTTGGAAGGATCCTTTTAACTCATCAACTCATTTTGGGTTTTAAAGTGTCGCTTTGCTTGTGTTGCCGACTGTCTTCAAACTCTAATTCAGGGTCGACTCTACCGGTAATCCCTAATGGAAAGAAAATGTCTCTTTATGGCCACTGCAGATTTTCACTCCGTCAGAACCGTCAGAACATATTGGAAGATATGAGAGCTTGACTTGAAAAACATTTTGACCTTTAAAGTTTACATGGGAAAACCTATAATCAGGCCACATATGACTGAGTTGTAACATTCGCACCATGATGTAACAGAATGAAAATAAACCATTTTCACACAACTCATTTTGTGATCGCCACTTCCTGTGATCCTGATAATCTTAAATGAATGATAGTACATTCTTTGAGGCAACATATATTCTCAAACACAAAAGTGTCATTTCAAACTGGGACTGAACTATAAATAGGGACTTAGTGATGGGGGGTGGGAAGAGGTGAGCAGGAGCACAGGTGACTCCATGGGCTGACGGGAGACAGGTGAAACTAACAGACAATCTGAAAGGCGGGAAAAAAACCCAAAAGGGCTGGAAGTAAAACAAGAAAAGACACATGAAGAGTTATCTTCAGAATAAAAGCTGGAAACACTAAATCTGAATGAAAAAAACATGAAACAAAGAAAAAACTGACAGAAGACCCAAAACACTAAATAAAAGGAAAGGCACACAAAGAGTCGACACCGCTTTTCCAACGATGGTCAAGCGGATGAGTGCGGCTAGGCCAAGCTAGCTAAGCTAACACAGACAGACTTGAATGGTAGTCGGCACACTGCAGCAAGCATGGCAGGAAACGCCGCTGCTCTCTCACCTTTCAACACCAAAACGTACCATGGCTCTGTCGGGACTCGCTGGAATAAATGGGTGCAAAGGTTTGAAAATGACACCACTGCAATGAACAGTGGCGGGGATGCGAGGCTCAAAGCGTTATTGCTACATGTAACAGGAGAACGAGTGCATGATATTTACGACACAGATTTAAAATATGCAGTTCATGAACTGGTTGTTTGTCTGGTGTATAACTACGGAAACATTACACAGCATAACATCCATACAGCACACTCACACCTCCAAAACTCAGGTTATTGATAATACACACTACGTACTCATTGCTTTGTGTGATTTTCATGTTTCTGCACTTAAATGACCTTTATAATCGATCAGACCTGTGTTTCCCATTTATGTCACAACCTAAGAGCCGGGCTGTGACAGCAGCACATTACGGGTATCAGTTATTGATATGCAGCCATAAGTATAGTCAAATCTGGTATTGTATGACTTGTAACATGGCAAACAAATGTGGGAAAAAAGGGCATTGGTGCATGGGCGGAACAATAAAACCTGCACTGGTGTGTCATAGAGCGGCTCAACAAGCAGAAAACTGATTTATATGCTTGATTTTAATGCACAATTGTGAGTTGAATTGCTTTCTTCAACGCTCTTTTGGGATGAAATGTTCTCCCCCCCCCCCGACTCTCCCCGCCGGTTCTTTTTCTCTCTGCCTCCTCGCGGTTAGCCATGAAGTCGCCACACAGCGATCTCTCACCTCGCCGCCTCCGCTCCGCTTTTAAAAAGGCACGCTTGAGGTCAGTCGGGAGGCTTAATAAATATGAAAGGGAAGAAAACTAGAAAATGGATGACGAGGCAAAGTGAAGCCTGTAGCTAAAACAGCAAGTCACCCTGCTGGACAGCTGAGCTAGCAATGAAAAGAGAAAAACACGGCCCGGTAGAGAGGGAGCGAGGGAGGGAGAGCGAGAGGTTGAGCTGAGGTGGGAAGAAAGAAAGAAAAAGCGAGAGACGGGGAGTGAGTGTGTTGGTGTGTGTGTGAGAGAAAGAGGTGTACCTGAAGATGCTGACTACGTATTAAAACTCCAGTTGATGGGTAAGTGGATTTCTGTACTTGACTATTCAGTAGAACAAGGTTCACACACTGCAAAAAGTGACCAACCGTAGCAAACTGTTCAACCCAGCATCTAGAGCTAGCAAGCTTGTTCTTTGGGATGTTTTTAATTATGCACTATAAGGTAAGTCTGTTTGTATTGGTCCATTACACCGGCATGGGAGACTTCATGGCATCTGTGGGACTGTTTTTGCTTCGTGGCTGACTAATAATAACCTGCCCAAGATCAGAAAATGAGCTTGATGGATTAATCACATCAATGAGTCAGTTTCAAATTAAAACCACCTCACTCCAATTCAAAAAAAGTTGCAATTTATATCATCCAAAACACTTTAAATTGTATGTATGAGATGTCCAAATATCTGTATCCAGTTAAAGATATCAGATGATCATCCAGCTAGCAAGGCAGGCTGTGGATGATGCTGCAAGTTAAAAGCAGTTCCAGAGTATACAGATTTTTTTTAGCGGTGCTTTTAGCTGTAAGTGGTGCGGGGGGGATAGAGACTATCTCCGAATCATCAACTTTCCTACATTAGAGGGTTAGGAGAGCTAATGCAGACGTGCAGAAATAAATCTAAATGTGGCTGCAAATTATTGCGCGAGCCCGTGTGCGGTTGACTTAATGTGACACGTAGAAAGAGTCAAGAGCCAACAGATCACGTGATGCAAGGTGAGACGATAACTCGAGCATCCCTGCTGAGGAAATACCTGAAAAGAAGATGGCATTGCGTTTTAATAGGGATGAGTGGATTCGTCAGCCTGAACTTATTTGTCAGAGATAGCAAGTTTGTTCTTCAGGATATTTTTAATTTAGCACTATAAAGTACGAGTCTATTTCCCCAGCAGGGGAGACTTCATGGCATCGGTGGGACTTCTTTTGCTTTGTGGCTGACCCGCAGTGGGGAAATTCACCGGATTACAGCAGCATAGTGGATAGTGCAAACAGTAAAAAAACAATGTGTCAAAACAAGTGTTATAAATAACTCCCACCACTTCCACCAGTAGACACCCCAGCACACTGCTGGCCTTCTTGATACGTTTGTTCAGTCTGCTCCTGTCAGCTGTCGAGATGCTGCTGCCCCAGCAGGCCACTCCATAAAGTGTCTGATGCCAACCACAGAGTCGAAGAAGGTCCTCAGGAGCGCTCCCTGCACTCCCAAAGACCTCCGTCTCCTCAGCAGATAGAGTGTGCTCTGTGGCTGCTCTCTTTGTAAAGTGCATGTGTGTGGTCAGTCCAGTCCAGTTTATTAGACTGGACTTTTGCAGGTGGCAGTTTGCAAAGTTATATTTGAAGTCCGGCACCATGGTGCCGTTAGAGATGCTGGTGGAGAAGAGGATAACGCACAAACTTTCGTGCATCAGGGAAAACATCCTCACATCCTCTTTAGGACCTTCCTGTCTAGCAGCAGCTCTGCTGTCCGCTCTGTGTCGGTCAAACCTGGCTCCTACAAATTACGTTCCTATACAACCACACTGCATTCTGTTATGTTTCAAGGGAAAGTTATTTTCTCATGGATTAAAGTCGCAGTTCAAAGATATGCTCTACATTGTGTACTGAAACAAAACTACTTGATTAAGTTCAGTAAAAGCTCATTGTTTGGGTAAAAATGTGTACGTTTGTTATGTAACTTAAGTTACCTACTGTATGTTAAGTTATGTATGTGACATAAGTAAAAAGGGTGTATACACTGGGGGCATTTATAATATATACGTATATATATTTCCTTTTTTCAAACAGTTTTTTGTCCTCTTTCACACAGGACACAAATATCACACGCCTTTATTGCTCCCTTGGTCCTTATTTTTTTCTTTTGTTGTCTTTATCTTCAATACTCTAAGCTGCTGTAACATCTATCTACCTATCCATTCATCTGCTCCAGATTATTTCCATGACCTACCCGCGGGTCCTTGTGGACTCTTTTAAAAAGCTCTGGTGCAGAAGACTGAGCTGTGACAATCAAAATAAAGTACTCAACTTCAAACTCAGAGCACTTTGACACAGACCTAATGGCAGCATCATCTCAATGGCTGCACACTGATTGCTCCATGGATCAGTTAACAAAGGCACAGAAAGAATGTGAGAGCACACTGCACACCGTACAAAAACAATATATCTTAACAAGCCATTCAGTTTAGTGATGAGTCACATAGTACACATTTATTGAGTCCAAGTTTATCAGATTTGTTTCAGTGAATCATGGCACCAACTTGTCCCATTGTCATGACTTGACGCTTTGCACCATATAATAGCTCCCGGGTCTTTCTGGATTACCACAGCCTCAGCTGTCCTGCATCGACCTTATTACTCCTAGCTGCTTCCAATTGCTCTGGTGTATTTAAGGCTGAGTGTCCAGACAGTCCCGAGGTCTTAGTGACAAGTTCTGCCATTGCTACTAAAAATAGTCTGTCAAGTTGAAGAAATGAAAACTCGTGGTTTTCACAGCTTTTATAGTCTTTGCCATAACCTGACTCCAATACAGTAAGCAGCTTCATGATGTCATGAATTTCTATTGCCATTTAAAATGTCACTGTTCAGCCCCACTCAACACTCATATATCTGACTTCTTTGGACCATTGAGGCAACCAAGACCAAGGTGCACTGACCATTTCACTTCTTCCCCAATCCAAATCCACCTTGACCCGTCGTGCCAGTTGTTTGTGGAGTTAGATGCCTGTAATTTTGTGGTGGGAGCAGTACTTTCACAGGGTTCTCCAATTAGCCAGAAGCTCCATCCTGGTATTTGCTTCTTAGGCAAACTTCCCCATACAGGCAGAAGCTTTGACTGGCTAGAGGAAACCAAAGAGACTTTTTCCAGCTGAACATTCTTCCTCAAATGAGTCATCTTCTTCGGGTGACTGTGGCTAAGTGGAGAGCAGGGCTGTCCTTCAACAAGAAGATTGGCGGTTCGATTCCCCGGCTCTACTGGTCGCATGTCGATGTGTCCTTGAGCAAGACACTTAACCCCAAAATTGCTCCCTGCGCCTACGGTGTGTGGATGTGACAGTCTGATGGGCAGGTGGCATGTGTGAATGGGTAAATGATGAAGTAGTGTGAAAGTGCTTTGAGTGGTTGGAAAGACTACAGCTCAATACAATTACAGTCCATTTACTATTCTCCCAATACCACCATTCTCCCCTGGTTCAGGGCAACCACAGAGATTCAATAACCTGATATTGCTCTTATTCCTCGGCTGCTCACTGTTGAAACTTGAGACATTGAATATATTGTCCCACCGCCAGTCCACCACCGCCATTCATTTCCGGACAACTCAACATCATTCATCACTTTTTGTACTTCCTGCCCTCTTCCTGTCTTTTGTCCTGGTCTGCTCAACTCACCTTCAAATCCCCTCGTCAAGCTCCTTCTAGTCGAGTGCAATGTCTCCTTGCACCACATTGGCCCTGATCCCATGTCTCTCTTGATTCTGTCACTGGGCTTTCTTTATCAAATGGCTGTTCCACCATCCTGACTTTTGTGGATAAATTCTTCAAGACTCTCAATTCTTTCCCATGCCCAAGCTCCTTACTTAGCCTTCCCTCCATCGTTGCTCAATTAACTGACATTGATCATGGTCCTCAGTTCTGAAAGCCTTTCTTCAGACTTCTCAATATTGATTCCTTTGCCAGCCTATGGTCTGCGTTCTACTATTTTGTGTACTATGGCACGACACTGCAGTACAGGACAGAACGTTTGATTGTCTGGCCTACAAGTCTCCAGTTGACTGATGTAATTGGCCCATGTCTCCCGCACCAGCCCCTCTGCAAATCATCTCCACCTACCTTACACCATGTATGTATATTCATCCGATCTTTGTTGTCTCTAAGATCACATCTGTTGACCCGTGCCCAAATCCCCCTCTACCTCTGTGCTTCTGGGTTTTCTGCTGCCATGGGAGAGGCCTCCAGTATATAGTTGACCTGAAGAGCTTGGGTCCGGTTGAGAGAGATCGGCTCTGTAAAATGATGTCTTGAATCTGACTCTTCATTCCAACTTCAAAGAGCAGCACCCTCCACTGCTGGAGTACATCTGGAGTCAGCCTAGATCTACTCAGCCACAGGAGAACGGCAATTTATTTTCTCTTCTTATATGTTCCAGATGTCTATCCAAGAGTACCTGGTCAATTCCTGCCTGTAACCTCATTCTATCCAATCTTAGTCTCCAGATTCCTCCCTTTATTCAGTCTCCTGCCACCCTCTATATTGTGCGGCCCACCATCAGCCACTTTTCTTTAGTCAGCAAAACAAGATTCATCTGTTTCTCTTAATTACGGTGGCACCTGTGATAGCATACATGGTCACTGCTTTAGGGCTTTTGCTAGCGGAAACCCAGAACCTACACACTGTGATAATAAAGCACTCATACACTTCAGTCAAGCTCTTTACATTTTTGTCTGCTGTATTTTATTTCTTCCAAACAAGCAGTGGTATATAAAGTACTCAAAAGCCATACTTGAGTAAAAGTAAAGATACCTTACTGGAAAACTACTCCAGTAAAAGTAAAAAGTCACCTATTAGAATACTACTTGAGTAAAAGTCTTAAAGTATCTGATATTTATTGTACTTAAGTACAAAATAAATTTTCTGATATTAAATGTACATCATAACCTGAACATTAAATGAACATCATAACCTGTTTATTGAAAGTAAAAGTACAAGTAAATGCTGTTCATAAAAAAGCAAAGGGTCAGAATTTTGAGAATTATGAAGTTTATTATTTTAAGTGCTGTGGCACCATGACCAAGGACATGGAGCTGTGTTGACAATAATTGGGTTGGCTGTGATCCATCCAGCAGCAACAATGTTCAACATAATATATTGTACATAAGTATACCTTTGCATCTACTATGAACGTATCATCATAATTCTCCGAAAAGCAATATGACACTATGAAGGAGTTGTAACAGTGCGTTTATAAGTATGCTCATTCCGACTAGAGGATGTAGAGGACAAATGCATAATATTGTGTTCAGCAAAAAATATCCACTTGATGCATCAGGTCAGTGTTATGAGAAAGGACGCCTGCCTTGTAAACTCCTATGGGCCTGATTTGAACACAATAGGCAAAGGTTTTGCTCAAGCTGAATCTGCAATTGGGAGACTGCTACCATCATAACTCCATCTGATCATCCACAAAATGACTCAAATAGCAAAACATGATCAATACTAAAGCAGCACCGAAAGTAACCCAGTCATTACTTGAAACTGAAAAATGTCCTGTTCATCTTCAAAAGAAGTTGGTTTTCAAAATTGCGAGAATTCAGTCTCGCTCTTCTTGGGCTGAAGACTCGTCCTGCGATGCTAAATAGCCTTTCACAGGCCGCTGAGGCAGGTAGAGGTGTGTTCAGCGTCACACACAACTTGCACACAGCTGGGAAGGATTTCCCTAATGCTAACGCTAACGCTAATGCTCTCTCGGCTCCCGTCAATCCTATGTCAACACTTCCTCAGCTCACTAACTCGCTAGCGATCCACGGGTGTTGGTCTTCGTCACCACCGTAGTTTGTTGCAGGAAATCAGTCATCGTAGAGTGGAATTATACTCAGGTAGTCGCCCGCTAGCTTATAGCATGTAGCATCCTGGGAATCAAAACACCGCGGCTTTGAGAGCACTTGTTTGCAATTGCGCATTAACGTGACTAACCAATGATTTCACTTGCTGCTAGGACCACTGATTCACCAAACCTGCTTGCTTGCAGTCTGTGTTCCACCACAGTCCCCGACGCTGCTCTCATGATTCATTTTGTTTCTAAAGATAGATTTGATTTTGTAGCGAGTAACGAAGGTTTCAGGGGAAATGTATCGGAGTAAAAGTATCAGTTTTCTTTCCAAAATGTAGTGAAGTAAAAGTAAAAGTCAACAGAAATATAAGTAGTAAAGTAAAGTACAGATACCCAAAAAACTACTTAAGTACAGGAACGAAGTATTTCTACTTCATTACTATACACCACTGCAAACAAGTCACTGTTTTTGCTCCTGTAAAGGCAGAATAAATCGCTGTTCAGCAGAGGATTCTCTAGGGAAGATGAACCTGTGTCCTATCTGGACACACACACACACTTACACAACATTAACCGGCTGTGTGATGACAAGGACATAGAGGGAGAGACTGGAAGTGAAAAGTATGGCGGCAAGACCCACATATCCATTCAAAGTATATCAACGATTGTTTGAGACCAAGTTTATCTTATCTCCTTTATATTTGGTATCATTACATGTATGCATGGTCGTGTGTGTCTATGCATTCCGAGTGTGTGCGTTTATCTGTCTGTTCTGTGCGTGGCTGTATCTGCATGCCGGTGTGTGTTGATATGCAGTAATGGGTTTCAGCGCAGTGCTGAAGAGGGTTTTTTAAATGGAGTCCGGAGAAGAAACAGGGAGGACAGGACAGCCTGCCGATGTCAACGCGGAGAGATGAGATGAAGTCAGTTTAGCGGCAGAGGAGGGGGTCAGCGTGGCCACGGCACAGGACTGGACCCACAGGAGAGGCTGCTGATGGCAAAGATAAGACTCTGGATGCTTTAATCCCATCAGCATCAGGAAGAGGCTGATTACAAACCGACAGGCTCACTGAGTGACCAACTGCGTATCTGGCTGCCTGCTTTCCTGAATGTTAATGGAGATGTTTGACTGACTGCGAGCTGGTGGCTCTTCTCAACTAAACCAAACTAAGGAGCCACACTATACCCATGAACAAAATCAGGATTAAAAAGCGCCTTTTGTTCCATCACTGCGTCTGAAGAAGAACATGTACTGCAGTTCAGGTTCATTTGATCTTAGCTCAGTGAGTCTAAAAGTCAAATATTTGGATTAAAAAAGTAAAATAGGAGTAGTTTCTTCTGTTTATCTCTACACTAACAATGTGATGATCGACTAAAGGAGGAAGTATAAGATGAGACTCTCACAGGTCTCACTTCTGGGACACGTAACCTGAGACTATGTCAGGCTTTTATGTTTTACAAACCAGAATGTTTGGAGATATGTAATTGATATGGCGACAGTGGGGCATCCTCATTTGGGACAGACAACAATGGAATAACAGGCACGTAATGACCTGTAAATGTCAGTATCATCAATTATTGCAAGGGCCCAAACCTCGGGTAAGAGTTGGACAGAATGGAGCCGAGAGTCCACCAGACCAGCTCCCAGCCCTTCGGATACGGCCTAAAATGCTGGATCTGGTATTGGCAAGTCTATGATCCAACATCACATTATCATATGATTTAGAAGCTCATTTACCCTCCACGGGATCACCAACAACACATCACTCAATTCCCAACCCGTACATGCTGCCCCATTGGTACAGCAGCTCTGTGGTGGTGCAGGTAAACAAAAAAAAACTCTGGTGGAGAACCGAAATCTGTAAAAGCAACAATCATTCCAAGTTTTTTTTTACAACAAAACTCCACTCCAGCTGTTGCATTCCATTGCTTTGAGTGTACCTCAAACTTGGATTTGGTTCCACTTCACCCCCTGAGCAATGTCGAAATGAATGTTCTAGAGCTCGTACCCAAAGCAGGTGGCGAGTGGAAACAAAAGCAGAATTTGTGAAGATTTCTACAATGTACAGTTTGTTAACTTCCTGAAGTGGAAAAGGGCCTTATGGAGACTAATGAACGACCGCTCAGCCGAGTTAACAAACAGATGTTCTGTCTCACATTATTGTCCACATGAACAATGCGAAACTAAAAGAGAAAGTGTCGACACACAAAAAGCCCCCAAACCATCATGCAGCCATTGGTTTTCACAGAGGGAACAGTGCCTCAAGCTAATTGGCTTCAGGCTATAACGTTTTACATGTCCAATCTTTACTCTCCAGCAGGCCAAATGTCTAAAACGTTAAAACTTTGGGTTTAAAGTTAGTTTCGGAAATGTCATAATCCCAAAAAGTAAAGAAAGCTGTTTTTAATAAGACAGCTCACTCACCGATCAGAATTACCTGCTGGCTGTAAGACTGACTGACATAAATCCAAGTAATAAAGGGATTGACTACCGACTGGTAACTGATACATTCCCTCTCTGTCCCTGGCCTGCTGATGTAAAACAGTGAGAGGACAAACCAATGTTGCGCAGCACATCTTCTGCAGGGGGAAGAAAGTTGGAAAGTTTGCAAAGACCGCCTCCTCCCTGAAGCCATCTGTCCCTATGCAACCTTTTGTGCCGCACACATTGTGCTTGCCCTTCCTACCTCTCTGTCAGTGTACGCTGCCTATATCTCCTCTCTCATCACTCCGTCCCCCTCTCTATTATCACTCTCTCAGTCTGTGGCCTCTGTCCAGCTCTCTCCCGCTGTGCACTCTCGATTTCTCTCTGTCCTCCATATCTTTCATTTGCTCGGGTTTATTCTCTGTCTCTCTCTCTCTCTCTCTCTCTCTTCATATCTGCAGAGGAGACATGTCTGGACTCAAAATGGGGTGCTCTGACCCCTTCCTCGGTATTCTAAACAGAGTGAGAATATCGCCAATCTCATGCTCCTAACCCTTATGTTGCTTATGTGAATTCATGTTGCCGCCTCTGCCACCTTAGCCTACCATCCGTCTCCTGAGCGGCCCTCCTTTTCTCTCTCCGGTGTTTCCTCGCGTAGGCGGAAGGTCGACTGTCTGTTATGTTATCCGATATGATGCTGTTCTCAACTTCTGAACTTGTATCTATTACGGGGCGTCTGCAGGTCTTCGGCAAGTTAAATTGAAAGACGTAAAGGCCTGCTAAAATGACCGCAGCAGTGAATATTTTTAAAGTGGAGTTCAAAAGTTCACCCGTCGTGATTGTGAGGAGTTTTGCTAAATTCTCTGCTCTTAAAGACTTAACGTTTCTAATGTTGCTTCACAAGGCAAACCTTTGTGAGACGAGTAGGTGCTAGAGCAGGGGTCTCTAACTGGCGGACCGCGGTCCGGATCCGGACCCAGACGCAGTTGCATCCGGACCCAGGACCTAAAATTTATATTTTCACACATATATTAGGCAGCGACTTTGTACTTTAACCGGTAGGGTTGCACGGTGTATCAATACTAAAAAGGTACCGCGGTACCTGTACGTTAAAAACAATAAGATTTTGCATATTTTTAGTATCGATTCTTTATTAAAATAGCGTGTGATCAGAGCGCCCACGCTGCTCCGCTCCCTGTCATGCTGCCTGCAGGCATGCAAGGGGGCGGGGCTACCCAGCGCGCTCACAGCAACAGGCAGCGCGCGCACTCACAGAGAGTGATGCAGGGGAGACATGCACGAGCTTTTGCCGACTGTCGTCGGCTTCTTGGAAAACAAGATGCCAGAAGTATCATCTGGAAGTACTTTGGCTATATTGCAGACAGTGAAGGAAAGCCCACTGACCTATAGAGACCCGTCTGCCAAACGTGTTTCAAAGCCACACAGACAAAGTGAGGCAACACGTCTAATGCTGCGGTCACACCGGTCGCGTTGATTTCACGTGGATTGTATCGAGCTGTATTCACTGTGTCTAGCAAGCCGCCGGTCGCTGTTTACACAGACGGCTACAGGATTTATTTGTCCTCCATTGTTGTTTGCGATTCAGCACCGGCCGGAGCTACGGCACTGATGACGGGGGCAGCAACTCAACGCTGATAGGCTATCGCGCCACAGCGTCACGCGATTATGTCGCAGAAGTTGAAAAATTTCAACTCGCGCGTTGGCGATTTTGCGGCGTCCACCGTGTCCACCGCACTGCTATAACTCGTCCAACGCGCCGCGCAATCGCAAAATCGCGGCGCGCCAGTCTCATCGCGTCTCTGCATAGACTTTGTATGTAATCTCGACGCGCGTCAAAAAAAAAACGCGACCGGTGTGACCGCAGCATAACACGGCAAAGCACCTTTCAGACAGACACCCCGAACTTTTCAAAGAGTTCAAAGAACGACGGGTAAGCAAATGTGATTATAAACATCAACACCCCCAAGCTCATATACAGCTAACAGGCCTATATGATCATGAGGTCACAATGCACACAAACGTGCACTAAATGAAACAATTGATGCAAAATGGCTCCATGCTGGTGGAGCCTGAGGGTGGATCTTCAGCTAATTATTTTTAGTTAAGGAAAAATAATTATTCCATGAATTAAGATAAAATATGAAGTGAAAATATCAAACTCACTATGCAAGTAAATGAAATGAGGAAAAATAGAAATGAGGAAATAGAAACAAGAGCAGGAAAATTGCGCTAATCAGAGAGGTTATCTCACATGACGTTCTCCAAAAAGAGAAATGTGTTCAGAGAGAATATAATTTATAAGCAAGAATGAACAGACTCTTCTATGTTAATTCTTCCCACAGGCAGTGTGTCATATGTTCAGAAACCGTAACTATTGATGAAAGCGGCAAATGAAGCGCACTACGAGGCAAAGCACAACTCTTTTGAACAAACGTACCCACTCACATCTGAAATGAAGACAGAAAATAAACCTAAGAGCCCAAAATGATCAGAATCCTAACGCATGAATTCACTGTCCCAACAGTGATGTTACCAGAGAGGACAGAGCTGAATCAATTGTTAATAACCACACAAAGTCCATGCTCACTGATTTCTCTTTTTAGATGACAAAAATATAATATTGTGGCTTTTGTATTGACATCACTTCACACCTGAATGAACTGAATTTAAAGCTGCAGGACAACTCGGTGAAATACATTTTTCGAAAATGAATTACTTTATTTCAAGATGCACATTCTTCAAAAGCTTTCTGTTATGTCAGTTATTCTTCAATCCAGCCCTTATTGTACTTGAAATGAGAAGAACATTTATTTATGTATTATTTATAATCCATCCAGTTAAATTTGAAAACTGAGAATAATAATTTGTTAAAATATAATTGATGTGTACTTTCTTTATTTGATTTGACAGTTGTTGACTACACAGAGACGTTGTTACTACTACTAGACTTCTTGAATATATATATATATATATATATGGCACTAAATAGCGCGGGTTAAATATTATTGTAATGTTTCGGACCTTTGCCCGAGGAGATTTTCTCAATCTGGACCTTTTGGAATTTTAGTTGAAGACCCCTGTGCTATCTCCACAATTTTAGTTTTGGGGCATTCTGTGTCAGGATGGACACAATGCACCAAAATTGCACCAAGAGAATCCCATCCTATTGAATAGAATAGAATAGAATTCATACTATCTTGATCCCTTTGAGGGGGAAATTTTTCTCTGCATTTGACCCATCCCTGTATATAGGGAGCAGTGGGCTGCCAATGACAGGCGCCCGGGGAGCCGGGGGTTCAGTGTATTGCTCAGGTACACTTCAACTAAACTGCATATTTCACGTGGCATTCTCCGCCTTTCCAGTCTCTCTGCTATCTATTTTGCAAAGGCACCGTCTCTGCATCCTGGGTTAAGAACATTGTGATTGGTTTACAGAATTACAAACAAGCCATACGTTTCTTTATAGACTGTATATACTAAGTGGACAAAGTCGTTGTGACAACACAGTTTGTGGACTGGCGTCTTGAAGCCTCGAGTTTAGGGTTTTGGCCTTCGTCATCTTGGCTTTTTGCAATCAGTCAATGGACGTGAGCTAATTTGGATTGTGGAGGAATGACTTGAAGACGCCGTATAAGGCTCTGGTAGCGACCTGTCAATCACAGTAAACCCGCCCTGAAGCATACTCTGCTTTATGGTCTATTTGGCTCTAAATGGACCATCATTTACTAAATGAACATCATGCTGTATTGAAGAAGACTTTAATCTAGAGATTGAGACCATAAACTCATGTTTACAATGTTTACTGAGGGAATAAATCAAGAGAGAAATCTTTCTCATAGACTTCCATATAATCTTATTTTTCTACTTGTGGCCAGTAAAAAGAATCCATGTTCAAGACACTTCCGCATTGGCTTCACCTTTGAGATTAATATATGAATATGATAATGGGTGCAGCCCGACCCTCTGGCTATGCAAGACCACTTACAGTCTGACCATCCGCACAGCTCTGACAGAACATTGCACCAGCTTCTCTGTATTCTTCACCCAGTCTACACCAAATGTGTTTCCAGTCACGTCCTTCAATCGTCCATCTCACAACACAAGTTTAATCAATCTACACCAGTGCTCGAATAGCTTGTGTTTTACTTGTTACCCAACTTGGTTAGTTGCATGCTCTTCATTCATTTCATTTTCCTATCCTTGGTGGTCAATGTGAATAAATGATTTCCGCTCATCAAGAGATGCCTTGTACTCCAAGAGTGTGGATTTTCTTTGGAACAGCAAGATAAACCCCACGTGGAGTCCAGACACTGGTGGTGGTGGTGGCTGATGAGGCTGATATAATGAGAGTTGATGAAGCTGATGAATCTGTGAAGATTGGGCGGAGATGGGGAGATGGAGGGGTGCGTAACAGCAGCATGAACACACCAAAGTTAGAGAGACAATCGAGACAGCAGCAAGATGATGAGGCTAATGTAATTATTTCGTTGTGCTATTGGATAAAGGACACCAGCTGACCTAAACAGCTGATATCATGATTGACAGCCGCGAGCAATGACTACAAGGAAATTAAGAGAAATAAACTACGGGTTTAGGCATAAAAGAGTATAGTCTTCCTGGCTGAACTTACGCTAGAACTTCATGTGTGGAAAGCAGTTCCTTGCTCATAAAACATTTTCGAAGGTGATTTTGAAAAGTATTTTTAATCCAGCATTGTTTACATCCATGGGTACTTTTTTTCTCTGCCTTTGTCGGCTTATTGCTGCATATCGTGACACATTACAGCCACCTGTAGATCAGTGGAATAGTGTGTTAGCATTGGCAGGACTAATTGCTTGTGCACAATACAAAGACAATGGAAACCATCTCATTAAAAAACAGCTGCACAGCGATACTAAGGATCACAAACTCCACTGACAAGCTTTAAGCATGTGAAGGGAAACAATGTTGCACATTGTTTCCCTTCACATGCTTTTCTGCATATTTTGAAGTTTCGCATTAGAAAACCTGAAAGGAAACAGCAAAACTCAATGAAACAACCTCAATTTAAAAAGTTCTGATAAATGGGATATGGAAACGCCTTTGCCCAATAAATTCAGACATAGCGAACATTTAACTCACATTACTCTGGCTTGTCTTTGTCTCAGGACAGCATGCAACATGGCCAATAGAAGCTGACACGAAAAACAATTAAAACTTCCCCAATGGAAACAAATTCCTGAAGACCTCTCTCCACAACGTCTACTTCTTCTACTCTGTTTACTGGCGGATTACAGCCATACAGCCTGCAGCGCCAACTCCTGAACAAACGACACTGAAGCAGTTCATTAGCGCCAAACCGGAAGACGGAAATGCACCTCAATTGCATTTCTTTTTTTTGCAACATGTCAAAAGTTTGCTAACTATTTAATGCACTAAATGCTAAACAAGTGTTCGTCATTCTTGTGGTTAGAAATGACCTCAATGTTTTCAAAGAAACTAGATTCCTGCACACTACTACCAATAGAGATATCTATTGGATCAGCAATTCATCAATGATTCATAGGCCTACACGTGTTTGCGTTTATGGTTTGTTGTCGTCTAGCTAATGCTAGCTAAACTGTTAGCCTTGTAAACAAACTGCTTCAGGTGCAGTGACAGTATGTGATTAAGAGTGAATGAAATAGTCCTGTATCCAGATAAAAGATACGATTCAGTACACTTGAAGTGAAAAGAGTAAACGGGGCCTCAGTCATGTGTCCTGTCGCCAGCAGCTGTTCTGAGTTAATGTTAACTAACAGGTTTAGGCAGGTGGGCTCACTGACACAGAGTGAGAGAGGTGTCTGTTGGCATTGACAAGAGTCACTAACAGCTACAGTAGCTAAAGAGTGCAATATAATGGTTCCTCTTCCTTTTGGATGACAGAAGGTTTTCTCTGGGGAAGTAGGCAATACAAGCACAATATGGTGCACTTGCTTGCAAATCCTATTTCGCACCTCGATGATAAGCACCTTCAAATGTCACCAAATGTACCATAAAACAATGATAATCATAACTATAGTGACAGTAGCTTTAGAATTAAGTGGTAACGGTAAAATGACTGCTGCTCATAGACAGTCAGTGTTCTACTGAGATCCCACACTGATCACTTCCTAATGGTCATGGTCATTAGCACTGTTCGTGTGGCTAATCAGTTAGCTGTACCCCAGATGTTCTGTGCATCCGGGGGGTCACTTTGGCTCAGGCTCCTCTGCTCCAGTCTCTATCAGTTCTCTCTTAAACTTTGCCAACTCTGGCCCATTTAGAATGTGTTAAATAGATCTCAGGGAGCCAGCCAAGTGTGTGTGTGCATGTTTGTGTGTGTGTGTGACACCAGTAACAGAGAGGGAGCTACTGCTCGTGTTTGCCCATGTCCATGTGTGCAAGCAATCTAAGAGCAAGTAGCCGAATGTGGGTGCATCCATATTAACTAAAACATGTCAGTGATTGGCCATCTGCCCTTCAGTGCCTTTGGGGCAGAGCCAGTCACATTAGCAGTTTGGTGTCCCTCCAGAAAGCAATGGGCCGGCTGAATTGTTGTTTGACCTGACAGACTTTCAAAGAGACTAATGTGAGGAAATGACTTAGAGATCCACCAGCTATGCAGTTTAAAAAAAAACCTACAGGTGACTGAGCAGAACTCTTTTGACAGCATGAAGAAATGTCCACCACTGCAAAATCCAAGAAAAGCCAGCGAGTATTTCACAGATGGTCCTGTGCAAGAGCAACACATTCTCACACCGAGGCATCACGCAAATGCAGCTTGGTCAGCGGCATTAAGCTCCAAAATGTGCCGCTCTACCTACCCCGAGCACCAGTCTTGCACGTCTCAGTGACGGCGTGTCAATATACCCTCATTACACGCATTTCGTCACTTCAAAAATAAACCTCCATCTTCACAGAAAAACGAACAGTGGTCTTCTGGACCATCTCCATCTATAACTACGTCAGTCAGTCTGCCTTCGTATATATGGCTATTTTGTAGATGCTACACTGTACACCAGCCAGGTTTCATGCTGTATTGTCTGTCATGCTGATGTGCAGTCAGGGCCATAAGTATTTCGACTATTACACAATTTTTCTAATGTTGCTTATTTACACAACTCCAATGGATTTGAAACGAATCAGTCAATATGTGGTTGAAGTGTAGACTTTCAGCTTTAATTGAATGGATGAAACAAAAAAATCACAATGACCGTTTAGGAATTACAGCCACTTTTACACATCCACCCACATTTTCAGAGGCTCAAAAGTAATTGGACAATTCTCTGACAAACGGTTTCATTGCCAGATGTGCCCTGTTCTGTCACTATTTCATGACAAATGATGCAGATAATAGGATTCAAAATGTTATATTTGCAGTTGGTAGCTGGTCCTTGGAACTCTCAGCATGCGGACCAAAAAGGTGTCAATGCAAGTGAAGGAGGCCATTATTAGGTTAAAAAGATTGGGGTTCCTTGGAAGAAAAAAACACTTCATAACATCTACCGAAGTCAAAAATACTCTGGAGGAGGTAGGCGTGTCATTGTTAAAGTCTACAATCAAGAGACGCCTTCATGAATCTAGATGCAGAGGGTTTACAACAAGGTGCAAACCACTGGTGACGCTGTAGAACAGGAAGGCCTGATTAGACTTTAACAGAAAACATCTGACAAAGACTTACCAGTTTTGGAAAAAGATTCTTTGGACAGATGAAAAAGTGTGGAGAAGGAAAGGAACGGCTCATGATCCGAAACATTCCACATCATCTGTCTAACATGGAGGAGGCAGTGCTTTGGATGGGCATGTATTGCTGCTAATGGAACTGGGTCACTGGTGTTCATTGGTGGTGTCACAGCTGATAGAAGCAGCAGGATGAGTTTTGAGGTCTTTAGGGCTAAACTATCTGCTAAGTTTCAGACTAATGCTACAAAACTGATTGGACGGCGCTTCACAGTGTAGATGGATAATGACCTAAAACATACTGTGAAAAGAACCCAAGAGCTTCTTTTGGCAAAGGAATGGAATATTCTTCAATGGCCAAGTCAGTCACCTGATCTCAACTCAAGTGAGCATTCCTTTCACTTATAAGTGATAAGTAATAACAGTGATTCCTAAGGGAAAGAACAGTGATATATCACTGTTCTTTCCCTTAGGAATCACTGTTATTACAGCCTCCTTCCAGGATGGTGGGAGTTCACCATGCCGTATAGTTAAAGTATAGTTAAGTATTGGTAGAAGTAGTTCACTAAACGTTTTGTACCACTCCACTGGTAAACCATCAGTGCCAGGGGATTTATTTATTTTCAGTCTACCCATAGCTTTCTCTATTTCTATTTTTGTAATGGGTGAAGTCAAAAGGTCATTCTGGTCTTTCCCAATTACTGAGAGGTCCAGTGTTTCTAGAAAAGTTCTAATTTGGTCCTTGTCAGCGGATGGAGGTTGGCTATACAAATTTTGGCAATAGTTCCTAAAAATGGTTTCAATCTCCTTATGTTCATAGACTATTTGATTTGTAACCGTATCCCTTATCTTATGGATTGTCCTTTCTGCCTGTTGTTTTTGCAGTCTTTTTGCCAGTAGTTTATTTGCTTTGGGTCCCACCTCATAGTAAGATTGTTTAAGAAATCTTGTTTTCTTTTCAATCTCTGTAGTTAGTATCTTATCTATGTTGCCTCTAATTTCGTTCATTTTTGCTAGCAGTGTCGAGTCAGGGCTATTTTTGTGCTGTTGTTCGATTTCAAGCAGTTTTTCCTTCTTGTATGTTTCTTCTTTAGCTCTCTTGATAGCTGCTGTCTTAGCAATACGTTTCCCTCTCATAACTGCTTTAAGAGCGTCCCACAGGATTAACCTCTCCATTGTCATTTTCTTTTTGGTATGTTTTAATCTCTGTTTTGATCTCCTCAACAACGGACTTATAATTTAGCATTCCAACATTTAACCTCCATAACGTTTTTTTGTCCTGTGGTTTTAGCTTGACATTAAGATAAACTGCACAGTGGTCCAACACGTCTGCTGCTCCACTTTCACACTCCATAACTCTATACATGTCCTTTTCATTCATGAAAAAATAGTCAATTCTAGCATAACTTTTATTAGGTGCCCGGTAGTGTGTATAGTCCCTTTAATGGGATGCAGCTCTCTCCAAATATCAACTATACCAAATTCTTTGAATACGGTATTGATCGTTTTTGTGACATGATTGGAGTTTTTCTTATTGTTTGTTGTGTCTAGACTACTATTCATGACAATATTAAAGTCACCTCCACATATTAGTATTCCCTCTGTTTCAAGAATAATGCTATCAAGTAGAGTCAAACAATCACCTGATTCTGGTTCAACATGTCACTGCTTAATATTTCACATCACATTCACATGAACTGGAATCACATTTCTACACAGTTAAATGATTTGTACATTTGTCTAGAGTTACATGTTTGTGATGATCTATTTGCATAAATGTGTGGAACCTGATTTTATCTGAAACAATAGAATCGACTTGTTTTTACTGAGAGAATAAGATGTGAGAGTAAAGTAAAGCTCAACTCCATAACTGAGCTTTAAAGCTGAATGAAGACATGTTCCTACTCTTGTCCCAGTGGAGGGAGAACGCACTCTGGATCCTACAAAGGCTGAGTTCAGCTTCATGAGGACGTCTTTGGAATGATTTTGTCCTCTCGAGTGAACAAAGTGATGAAAACGGAAACATCAGAGCCCAACCTGAAGTTCATCAAACACAAAGATTTCTTGTGTTTTCATCAATTACACAATCATCACTTTTGCTCATTCTAAGGCAACAAAACACAGCGATTCTTATCTTCAAGTGATGATGAAAATATACTTATTAATATTATGTTCATTCATCCAAAAGTCTTCAACGGATCTTTAAGTTAAAAGTAGTGAAACCTGAAAGTCCTCTATTCACAATGAAAGTAAAAGTACTAAATTATTAATTTATGAATTTCACCGAGGGATCAATAAAGGTTGATTGTTTTCTCCATAATAATATATAAAATAGATTTATTTGTTGATTATATTTTGTTCTACTGATCTGAATCTGATCGTCAGCAGAGTGAGTTTTTACAGAGGAGGAGACTCTCCCTCCTACACAGAACACAGAGACACTGAACCACCAAACCTGGACCACACCCCAAACCCAGGATAAAGAGGTGCAGTGAATGTGGTGTTGAAGGTGTGGAGGTGGATCAGTGTGTCAGAGGAGACTCTGTAGAAGGACAGAGAGCCAGCAGGCCAGTCCACATACACTGCTACTCTACCAGAGAAGGAGGAGGAGGAGGAGGAGGAGGAGGAGGAGAGCCATGTGCTTCTCTTATTGTGAAGGACAGAGTAACTATCACCAGAGCAGCACAGACTCCAGGACTGATTGTTCCCTCCAAACCAACAGTCATCACTGTCTCCTCTCCTTCTGATTCCTCGGTAACTCACTGATATATAAACTATTCCTCTCCACTCGACCTCCCAGTAACAGCGACCAGTCAGAGGAGTTCTACACAGCAGCTGAGGCCAGTAGTCAAACCTGTCTGAATGACAAGGATATGACTGATCCTCCTCCTTCTCCCATGTCACCGTCCTGTTGTTGTCAGACAGTTTGATGTTTCTGTTCACTGTGTTTGTGTCGATTGTGAGTTCACAGGAATCTGAAGGAGAGAAGGAGACATGAAGCAGCATCAGTTCATCATCAAACACAGCTGATGGGTTTATTTGAGACTTCATGAATCAAAGTGAACACTCACACTTCCTCAGACCAGGTTTCAGCCTCTGAACTCCAGCATGTTCAACCCTGGAGGAAGAAACAGAGTCAGAATGAAGCTTCATCATCATCACTGATCTTCATCAACCTTCACTCAGATCCTCCATTCAGACAAACAGCTGCAGTTATGAAACACATTTTATATACAAGCTGTAAAAATGGATTAAACATCATTTAAAGTGAGACCAAAAGTTGTTCAAGTCCGTGTTGAACAGAGAGGTTTGTATCTTGGATTCAGCTTTACAATGAGCAACAGCTTGTGTCCCATAAGATCAGACCCAGCATCAGCTTTAGGGGCTCAAAGCAACTTGAGCAGCGTCATCTTCTCCTCTGTAGTGTGCTGGAGCAGCAGGCTGAAGGCAGCTGATGCTAAGAGACTCAATAAGCTCATCAGGAGAGCTGCTTCTGTGGTGGAGGTTTCAGAGAGGAGGATGCTGAGGAATCTACTCGGTGTTCTGGACGATGCCTCTCAGCCCCCGAACGTCCCACTGAAGTCATTTCAGAGCCCCTTCGGCCGTAGACCGAGACCACCGAGGAGAACCGCAGAACGCCACAGGAAGTATTTTCTACCTGTGGCCATCAAACTGTAGAACTCCTCCCTATTCTGCATGAAGGACCGCTGGACCATCGCACACTTACAACAATAATAACCTCATCTCAGAGTTTCCCCAACCATTATATTAGGCCCTCCTAGTTTTATTGTATTTTCTATATAGCTTCAGATCACAACAGAAGTAATTTACGGTTCCTTTCCTATAGAACTGGTCTACACCGTGTTCTGTTATTAAACACACGAAACAGTCTTATGTTGTTGATCTTATTTACAGACGGCATAAATACATAAATACAATAATAAATAAATAAATTAATTAATAAACATATTAGATAGATATGCTGCCTTGAAACATCTGGCTGGGGACAGCAGATGGAAATTAGCCTCTCTGGCTAACTCTGGCTCACTTACAGTGTAACTGTTAATTAGTGTGCATTGTCCCTGAAAAATAAAAAAATAAATAAAAAATAAAAAATAAAATACAGTACATAGAGAATGAATAGCGGATTCTTTTAGTTTTCTTTTTGGTTTGAGGAATGTTCTGTCGAATATGTAGACAGCATAAACAGGCAGTTGCGAGAGGAATAGGCTGCACAGAGACCATCCTCAGCCTGCAAGCGGATCTCAATAAATGGTTCAGACGGTTCTGACTTCCCACATCAAGAGGTTCTGGAGATGTTCTTCCAGAAGCCCAGAGAGATGGTGCAATGACAAAAGCTGCACACTTTGTGGATAATTGTCATAAAAAGAAATGTTCCGATGTTTAGTTCAATGTACCGTTCAGATAATAGTTCAGTTGTTATATTGACTGCTGTCATTAAAAGAAACACATGAACACATGATTCCTTTAAGTGTTTGTGTCGGTGCCCCCCCCAAGCTGTAAACCTATAGGGAAACACTGTATCATGTCAAATATTTCAATTGCATGTCTTATATTATGTCATTCTATTGATCAAATATGTTTATTTTAATATTCTATAGTTTCTTTATTCTTCTGTTGTAATATTTAATGAAACTTCAGGATGAATAAAGTTCTATCTGATTTGTTCTTATCTTAAAATATTAGGAGCCCATTATTATTACTGTTATTACTATTTACAAACTATTGTTATTATTATCTATTTTTCATTTAATTAATTGATGATGATAATGGTGATGATTATTATTATTATGGTCACTATTGTTATTATTTTGTATCTCTTCACCTCTTCCATAAACATCAACACTGGATTTGATACTTAAATATGTATCGTTAAATCATTTCTAAATGTACAATATTTCATAATTAAAAATAAGACTTTTTAACAAACAAATGTAAAGAATCCATAGACTGGCTGAATGTAATGGAGAGCCTGAGCTGACATTATTTTGTCAACTGCTGTTTTCAAGGTCAACAACCTTTGAACCTCTTGAGAAGTTTGTAAAATGTTCTATAAACACTTTGACACCATATTTGTCATAAAGAATGATCAATAAATGACCAACACTAGATCCTGGTCTGATGTTAGTGAGGAGGTCCGTCTCAGTGGGGACAGGGACCCTCAGAACATCAGCTACTGTCTTCACTGTTATCAGACTGTGAACCAACAGACTGTGAGCTCTTGTTGTCTCTTCATACCTGAGAGTTTTCAGTTTCCAGTTTGGATCCTCCGGTCCAGCAGACAGTAGCTTCTCTCCTGAGACTCCTGGATGATTGTAGCTCAGGTCCAGCTCTCTCAGATGATGGGAGGGGTTGGATCTCAGAGCTGAAGCCAGAGAAGAACAGCCTTCCTCTGTGACCAGACAGCCTGACAGGATGGAGACACACAATTATATAACATTAACTTTCATCCACTCTTTCAGTCACGTTGCACATTTAAAGGAACAGTGTGTAGGATTTAGTGACATCTAGTAGTGAGCTGCAGGTTGCAACCGACTATTTCCCCTCAGCTCACTCCTCCCTTTACAAGTGTGTAGAGAACTACGGTGGCCTTCAGGTGGAGATTTTATTACTGCTAGGAGCTACTCTCATCAATATTCAGTTATTTTTCTTAAATATTGTTTGTAGAGCAGCAACAGATATATTTAAATCAACAAAGTCACAATATAAAGTCAATAATATCTCTATATCTCTAGTTCATATTGCAAATGTCTTGGCTAACAGTTGTCTCTTTCTTTCATGCTAATGCTGGCACCTCAGAGAAGAAGAGCAGAACAGAGTGGCAGAGTCTGCAGAAATATTGTACTCAAAAGGTGGCTAAGTCTCAGGCAAAACTCTATTCATCATCACGGACATACAGCAGACGTCTATAGATCACTAAAATATATTTTAAGAATCAACCAGCTTCACTAGGAACTCTATGTGACAAATCACAGAGAATCGTAGAGTGCTGAGGTTAAAAAGGAGCTCCACAAAACTCTCATAAATATCTGTCTCTATAGCTGGCAGAAGAGCCACTACAGCCACTCAACCTAAAACATGTAAAGCATTTGTGTGAAAACATTTCCATCCACATTTCATATAACTTACATTTATATTTAGGTAGGCAGTACTGTCATGAATTAAAAGGTGTAACTGACTGATAACAATACACCATGAAGTTCTGGTTCACCATTTTGTTAAACCTGACCTGAGGGTTTTCAGTTTACAGGATGAACTCTTCAGTCCAGCAGACAGCAGCTTGACGCCTGAATCCTGCAGGTCGTTGTTACTCAGGTCCAGCTCTCTCAGACTAGAGGACGGGGAGCTGAGGACTGATGACAGAGCTTCACAGCTTCTCTCTGACAGATTACAGTCACTCAGCCTGAAGGAGAGTTAGTGATGAAGACAAACACAATACTGATTTTCTTTCTTCTACAATGTAAAATACAACATTTCTGAGTTTATAAATTGAACAATCGAGGATTAGAGTGTCAGGTGCTGAGAGGATTTTTGCTTTTTATTGTGTTTATTACTGGAATCTAACAGTGATTAATGGATCTAATCCCAAATAAATTTTAGTCATAAAAGAACAAAGTGACATTTTTTTTATTTCAAAGCTGCATTCATCTGTGGAGTTGCAATGAAACTTAAGAAACAATTTGCATGTTTTTAAATTGATCAACTAATCAGGTTGTTTACCAAATCTGGCAACAGAAGACTTTCATGAGTTGAGAACTACTCTGCTCATGTGACAAAGCTATTAAAGTTATCTGGGTACTTACAGAGCATTGTTGGAGGCTTTGACCACTGGCAGCATCCTCAGAAGAGCCTCCTCTGAAGCAGAGTATTTCTTCAGGTCAAAAACATCCAGATATTTTCCTGATGTCAGTAAGATGAAGACCAGAGCTGACCACTGAGCAGGAGACAGTTTATCTGTGGAGACACGTCCTGAACTCAGGGACTGTTGGATCTCCTCCTCTAGAGAACGATCATTCAGTTCATTCAGACAGTGGAACAGATTGATGCTTTTCTCTGGAGACAGATTCTCTTTGAGCTTCTTCTTGATGTAGCGGACTGTTTCCTGATTGGTCTGTGAGCTACTTTTCATTTCAAGTAGGTCTTCTAGATGAGCCTGATTGGTCTCCAGTGAAAGACCCAGGAGGAATCGGAGGAACAGGTCCAGGTGTCCGTTTGGACTCTTCAAGGCCTTGTCAATAGCAAACCTGTGGACCTTTGTTACAGATGTTTTGCTGAAAAACATTTGCACCTTATCGCCAAAGGTTTGCCCTGGCTCCGACATCACATTCTTGTTTCTGTTAACGGCTTTCATTCTTACGTAGAGTGCTGCCAGAAACTCCTGAACACTCAGATGGACAAAGCTAAACATCTTTTTTTTATTCTTCATCCCAAGTTCCACTTTGAAGATTTCTGTGAACACTCCTGAGCACTTTGAGGCTTCACTGACATCAATGCCACTCTCTTTGAGATCTTTCTCATAGAAGATCAGTTTGTCCTCTTCCAGCTGGTGAAAAGACAGTTTTGCTAATGATGTAATGTACTGATTGAACTTTTTTTGGTCATACTTCTCTTCTGTCTGATAAGTGTGAAACACCAAGAATTCTGCGTACATCTCAGTCAGGGTCTTGGGCAGCTCTCCTCCCTCTCTGGTCTTCATCACACCCTCCAGAACTATAGCAGTGATCCAGCAGAAGACTGGGATGTAGCACATGATGTGGAGGCTTTGTGAGGCCTTGATGTGGGAGATGATCCTGCTGGCCTGCTCCTCATCTCTGAACCTATTCCTGAAGTACTCCTCCTTCTGTGGGTCAGTGAACCCTCTGACCTCTGTCACCATGCCAACAAAATCACGATGGATCTGATTGGCTGCTGCAGGTCGTGTGGTTATCCAGAGGCGAGCAGACGGAAGCAGTTCCCCCCTGATGAGGCTCGTCAGCAGCACATCCACTGAGGTGGACTCTGTTACACGAAATTTAATGGCCGGCTTTTTACTGGTAGAGCAGTCGAGAGGAAGGCGGCTCTCATCCAGTCCATCCAAAACAAACAGAAGTTTGAATTCACTCCTGTTGTAGTTGGTGTTTCCTGATGACTGCAGAGATGTGAAGATGTCATTAAGAGCTTCTGTCTTGATGTCTTTGGTCTCCTGGATACATTCATGAATGAGCTCTGCCAAACACAACTTTTCGTCCTTCATATTCAGCTCACGGAAGGTGAAGGGGAAAATGAGATTCACATCTTGAGTGTGTTTTTTTTCAGCCCAGTCCAACACAAACTTGCGCACAAGAAATGTTTTTCCAATTCCTGCGATTCCATTGGTCAGTACTGTTCTTATGGCTCTGTCTCCTCCAGACGGGGGTTTGAACATGTCGCTGGGTTGAATTGGTTTCTCTTCATCTGCTGGCGTCGCCCTCTTCCCCTCAATCTGCCTGAACTCATGCTGAGTGTTGATGTGTATGTCAGCCCCTGCAGTGATGTACAGCTTTGTGTAGATCTCATCAAGAGGTATCTCATCATTCTTCTCCAACCACGCCTGTTGTACACACTTGAACTTATCCTGAAAGCGTGATTGAAGCGTTTGTTGGTGAGATGAGATGTGTACTCCCAGAACCATCTCGTCTGTATTGAACACAAACATGACAAATATAACTATTATTAGATTGTTTGTCTACAGTTGGAGGAGCAGAACACAAATGGTCTTTTGCTAAAGGACTGTCTTCATCAGATTAACATAAAACGTGTCCTTGCCTTTTGTCTGGTCTGATTAGAAGAGAAGACATTCATCCCACGTTGGATGGAGCAGATGGAGAAATCTGAGCGAGTTTATTGGTGGACTTAATCCCTGAAAACCCAGAGTTGAGACCAGGAAGCAGAGTTGCACTCTGAAACACTTCTCTACGCTTCCATTAGAGCAGTTACCCATCCTAAACCCCATAGAGACTGTGTCTGCCACTTAAACAATGAAGAATAAGTAGAAGAGGAGCTCTACACATGTGGACTCTTAGATATCAGATGTTGATTAATTTTGTCTTACTGAAACCTGGCTGTGTCAAGAAGAACATGTCAGCCTAAATGAATCATATTAATAATAATGAAGAACCACACCCTCAACCTAGTTCTGGCATATGATATTGAAATTAACATATAATAGTGTTTCCAAAGGGGGGGGGGGCCTCAGCATCAAAACCATTTCAACCAGTACATGTGTGTCCATGTGTACGTCAGAAGTTAGGACTGAACTTCCTGCTGTAGCTGCAGAAGTGAAAGTGCTGCAGGTCTGATGATGTTCACTCAAACTCCACAAAATGAAACTTGTACATTTTAAACAGCTTCTTGGTCATTTTCTTCTAGGGAACTGAATTGAATGCTTCTTTGGAGTCGTAATGTCTCTCACAGAGGGTATTTATGAAAACATTTAGCACACTTTCTTCTCTCAGGGCTTCCATACTAACCAGAGAATACAGCAGCTTTACCTTCGCTCTGACAGGAGGATGTTCCTCTGTTCTCTGAAGTCTCTCCAACATCAGCATCCACTGTGTGAGAGAAGTTACAGTATGTGTTATTTCATCACTTTGACTTATTACCTATTTCTTATCTTCAAGTTAACCCTGATTGGCAATTCGTTTTTATTCATTCTTCAGGTGTAAAACATGTTTCTGTGGTATGTGCTGGTTACATCATTGTGTCTGGGGTAGACGATCAGTTGGAGTGTAATCGCTGTGGGACATTGTCAACACAGCTGTAGCTCCACAAACTATTCTTCATTTCTAGCTACAATTATTCTTTCATTCAATTATTACACATGGTTCTGCAATGGGGTCCATCCAAACATAAATAGTGCGTTGTCATAAAGCTGACAGGATTTCACAACACAGCGGCACGCGAATGCCAAACTATGTGTATGAATGTGTGTATAAACCATATGGTAGAAACAATGAAAAAGACGCTGCCGTATTGTGCATATATGACGTTATGTTGAGTGTTGATGGTGCTGCTACAATGTTAGCTTAGCATAGCACCGATCGATCTGAGCTCCATTAAGACAACAAGTATTTTAAAAGTTGTTTGCTTGTTTTCTTGCGGCGAGAACGAACAAAACATGAATTAAGACTTTTTACAAATCTGCATCATGTAGTTATTTCAGCATCATGTTTGATCCGTTTATTGCAGTTAAATCATAGCAAAATATGTTTATTTTGGGTTCATACAGCTGTAGGAAACCAGCCGACGTGTGGCTCACTAGATAGAGTGAATACTCCTCTGGATGATGTTATGAACCAGACCAGACGGTGTTATGACTTCGGGCGTCATAATATGAGCATTAATGATGTGTGCCTCCCTGCCTGAGGGTGGTGCTGTTATACTGTCACTGTGTTTCTTTGTATCTTGGAGAAGCAGGTGATTCATGAGGCCGGAGATAAGAAGGTACCTGTGGAGGGCGGCTTCTTCTCTCCGGCTCCCAACCGGGCCGTGCTGCAGCCAAAGGGGGGTCGCTGTTATACGGATCGGGGCGACACCTCATAGTATACTATAACAACAGTCCATGTAGTGGTCGGGTGAGCCGCTCTGTTCTTCACATCGGTTTCTCCTGTTGTCGGTCTTTTCTTTTGTTCAGTGTGGAGGAGGTAAGGTCGTACGTCAATACAGATTGTTTTGTTTATTGTTTTGGGCCAGGCTCACCCCGACGCATATTACTACAATGGTGTAAATCAATACATATGATGGACTGTATGGCGGCAGCACTGGTCGTTCTTGGGAGTGAGAGAGAGGAGGAGACCTAATATTATGCAGGTTCCACTAGACCGGGCGTAACAACGGCGGTTAGTTTCTCTGGATGTCTGTGACTTCCACAACAAGTACTCAGCAGAAATATAGGTTATTTCTTCTATTGGTTGAAATAAATGTCTTCGTTGATAACGGTTTCCATGGAGATAAGCCACTCCTCCTCTCCAGCGCATCTAACGAATGAAGCGAATAACCACAAATGGTCCCGCGAGTAATGTGACACGGAAACTGTTGGTGTGAAAGGATGAAAACTTTAAACTCGCGTGAATGAGTCAAATTTGTGTATTTCTCGTCTATTGGCGTCTGTGCATTGACTTTGAATGTAATCTACACGTTTGGTGTGAACAGGACTCTGATCCCTCACCTGGGCGTGCGTTCTGTAACTTCTCCGCCTCGTTGTTGAAGTTCATCCTCTTCAGGATTTCAACCGTCACGTTCACAGCCGACTCTTCTCCGTAGCTGTCCATCATCCTGCTGACGGTGTCCTCCCGGTCCTTGTTCTCCAGACAGCTCTTAGGAATGGGCTGACACCCGTCCAGCACCGGCAGAGCGAGGTACCACCGAAAGGTCTTGAAGTCATGGGCACCCAGCTGAACCAGAGAGTCTCTGATCAGAAATTTACCCTCCATCTCTGATCACTGAGAGGAGATCAGCCTGTAATGGATTCAATAAAAGCACCGTCACACGTGGAGGAAGTCTTGTTGCAGATAAAGATGTCAAAGATTCATGTTTGTTAAACTGCCAGTGCTTAGAATGAAGAGAGACGCCATGTTGGACCTGAACTATTGTCACAACAGAACATTATTTTTGAACAATGCAACACATTAAATTACTTTTCACAGAAGTATGAAAGTGTTGCAGCGCTCTCTCTGCCCTCGTGTCTCCTCTCTGTATCTCTACCTCCTGTTTTTACTACAAACACACCAGACAGAACCAAACCAACACGCTGATCACTGGAGAACACTGCCTCGCTGTGTCAGCAGGCTCTTTGTAAAATATCAATCTGCAATGTTAAAAACACCAGAGGAAAACAAACAACTTGAATATGGTTGTGATCATGATTAAAGGAAACACAGAACACAGCAGCTGATTATGAATATATGGAATAAACCATCATTAGAATGAGCAAACAGGTAAAAGCAGGCGGTGAGAGAGATCTGTGTTCTGGTGAAGCTCTTACTGTGTGGATCCAGTAATTCAGTGTGGCTTTGTGGCACAAGGCAGTAAAACTACATAATATACAGTGTGCCAAAGCACACTGTATATTATCCAGCGGGCTTAATCAGAATGATTATTATCCAAAAAGTTTGGCGCGCTTCTCCTCACACAGCGTTGCCAACAGCGGCGTGAAAATACATCAAAACGTGCGGCCTGATCGGGAATAGTGTGCTATCTATTTTTCGGAAAGATTCGCCCAGCGGTTCTCCTGAAAATCCCCCAAAACTGAGCGAAATTTCTCCATTCACTTGAATGGGGTTGCGGCGTGAAGAGAGCTAAAAAAACACTTAAATTTGGGCCCATATTGACTAGCCGTACATTAACGTAGAAACATGATTCAAAGTTTAAAACGTAGACAAAACGCTGCACTTTATTGAGCCAAATGGACATTTTGATAGCCAGCACAGTTTTCATGAAGTCACAGATTAAGTTTCAGGAAAATTTTGTGTCTGTTTCAGATTTTATAATGGGTGTGTATTGCGCAGCTCGTTAAGAGCTAGAGTGAGAGCATAACTGTCAGAGTGGAGCGGAGCAGGAAAATCTTCTGTGATTTTTCCAAACAAATTGCTCCAGCTCCCACAATCTTTACTCTTTATACACCATTTCCCCCCAAAAGCTTGGAAATGTTGTGCTGTCGCACACAGATGTCTGTGGAATCCAACGGACTTACACATTTGGCTCAAAGAGCCACAGAGCGACATGAACTCCAACCAACTGCTCCATTAGACTCCATGTTAAATCTGACCACTCATTTCTCAAAGAACGCAGACGGGACCAGTTTTGCATATTGCGCTTGAGCTCACATTATTAACACCACAAACATAAAAAACACATCTCCGCGTTTGCCAGAGTCTTATCTCTCTCACGGTATCCATATTTTATTGATTAGTCTCATGGTTTTGGTATGAAGGGCATATGTTTGACAGGTAGTTTTGTTGAAAATCACTGTTCACTCTCTCTCTTAAGTAGCCTCTAACACACAGGTGCTCCAATCACCAACATGCACCCAAGCACAGGTGTTTATATGAGCTCATTAGTGATGTTGATAAACACACAGAGGCACTGAGACACACGCACACGCACTCCTCTCCCTCTATCTCTCTGTCTGTCTCTCTGTGTGTGTGTGTGTGTGTGTGTGTGTGTGTGTGTGTGTGTGTGTGTGTGTCTCTCATACAGCCATTCAGGTCTGTCTGCCTGTCTCACTCACTCACTCTGTCTCTCTCTCCTCTGTCTATCTTTCTGTCTGTCTCTCTCTCCCTCTCTGTGTCTCTCTCTATCATACAGTCATTCGGGTCTGAGATATCTTCAGAGGACTTTTCCCCTCTCACCCCCCTCTCCCCCCATTTCAAATTAAAAGCCCCACAGAATGAATTCTAACTGGAATGCGTGTGATGAAGCCTCTCATTTTAGTGTCAAACATTATGATTCTATCTCCTCTCCCCCTCTCTCCCCCACCCAGTCCCACCCTTTCAAAATAAAAGCCCCACAAATACAAGTTTCAATCCAAGAGTATGAATCTAAAATGCAGAAAAGAGAGTAGCGCTATCTCAATTGAACCTGAATGACACTACCGGTAACATTGGCGTGTGTATATATTGCGATTTCTTCGGGCAGTAGAAGCCACACTGTCAAAATGTCTTTAGGAATTTTCTAGTTAGACGGTTCCTCTACTGAAGAAGGATTGTAATTATCTGGAAACTCATATCTCATATTCATAAACTACTTCTTCACCTTTATACAAACCCTGTAAAGAAAGAACTGTTCAATGTATAATCAAGAAACAAAGGTTGAATATCCTATAAACTATTTGATTTAGCTGATAAATATTTACTCACATGTAGACAGGGGGAAAAAAGTGTCCCGGGAGTTTACTGTCAGACCGGCCCACTCAATACACGGCACGTTGCCCACTCAATGCATCGCACGTATCGACCAGTGGCCTACTTGGAAAAATACCCATACACTTTACATTATTTTGGATGATTACAAATAAATTGCATCATATGTTTTTTTTTTACAACATTTGGATCCACCAATTTGCCTGATGGACACATTGAATAAGATAATACTGGTGTTGGGGTCTGGCGCCATCGGGTGACTGGCTGAGGTCATCACGGGCTCCGTCCTGTGACAATCTGACCTCCGATCTGATCCTCGCCCCTTTAAGATGACCCCGCCTCCGGCCACCGCTCAAGCGGACTCTGTATTGGTCAACAAGCAGCCTCCCGCTGTGCAGAGAGACCCGTTTAAAAGCAGCCGCTCATCGGACATCTTTCTTCTTCGCCCCGGGACTCCGTCCTGTACATCGAGAAGACACACCGGGGACCGATCGCCCCTACCCCCACTCAACTCAGTGCCCACGTGTTGCTTTTCGCTGGCCGAAACTGACCACGTTATTCTGAGTTACGGCCCTGAGCCCGCGAGAAACGCATCCGCGCTCCGCTCTTCTTTTTCGTGTACACGCTACGGGACCAGAACGAGAATACCTCATTCTTCACCGTTTCATTACCGGCAGATACGATTCGACACGTGTCCCTCCCGACGTTGATACTCCGGCCTATTCATCTGCAGTGAAAAAGCCTCTCGCAACAGCAACCCTGCCCCGTTGTGCTCAAACCACAACGCCTCACCTCAAGACTTTTTTTTTCTTCCTCCCGACAAGCAACTCATTCATCAACGAATGAACACTTCCTTCGTCGCTAAGAAGCTCCAAACAGTAAGATTGATGGTGTCTGGGCATAAGTTAGCTTAAATTAACCTAAGTCTAATTCAGGTGTTTTGATATATATATGTTATTATTCCCGTGTTGTGTCGTGTTTAAGTCATTGTTATAGTGTTGCTGAGTATTGCGCAATCGCTGACGGACCGCCGAGCCCGCAGCGTTTGTCCGCTTCCTGTTTGTTCTTTGTCCTCTGGGATTGTTTATTTCATTTGTACTACTCTCTTTCCTCGAATCAATTCTGTGAGTGAAGTGTTGAACCCTGGTTATCAGCATAAGTGTCGTGAGTTCGCGAGGCGACATACGACCACTTATGTGAGACCAGCGATACACACTTTCACTACAACGCGACCCCGCACGCAGAAACTCTGGTTCCTCTCTCTCCGTCCCTGTTATTTTCTTCTTGTTTTTCGATAACTTGCATACACATAAAGCTCCGGCTGAGGGCGGTTGAAACGCTCGCCCATTGTCTCGACGCACGTGGCCACACGTGCTCACACACAGCTACCCCCCCCTCCTTCCGCCAGTTTGCCCCAGTCACTCGACTAGGCCATCTAGTGGTGGTTCAACGGTAGTATTTTAAGGCCTACCCCCCCTCCCCCCAGTTTGTCTAAGTCCCTCGACTACGCCATCTGGTGGTGTTCAGCGGTAATACCTTAAGCCCTCTCCCTTCTAACCCACAGTCTCCACCCCTTCTGCTCGTTTGGCTAGCGGCCATCTTTGTAGTTTCTCGACTGTCAGTGTTAAGAAACCCCCCCTTTCTTTTATACATAGACACACACACACACACACACACACACACACACACCCACATACTTATATACACCACCCCCATTCCCCTTACTCATTTTATTCATTTGTTTTAGGTATTAGGCACATAAAACTGTATGGTGGCGTTTGTTGATTGTTATGGTAATTGATCTGATCATTTATTATTTTGATTTAATAAACTCCATTATATTTTAAGGAGCAGTTGTTTGTGATTACTTGTGCATATGTATGTAATAACACCTGGATGTGGTAGTCAGTGTACGTACTCCATCCTTCATTGTCATTTCGAATGCATAGTCGCACCTGACTATTGACATCACGAGTGACCACTAATTATGAGACCTAGTTTATTGTTTGGTTATTAGTCCCTGTTTACAGGGTGGTGCCCCGTTGTTATTAATAATCATTAATACTTGTTACTTACATTAATAATTCTATTGATGTCAGGAATTCAGTTTCTTCAAGCTAATAACTTAAACACGCCCCTCTGTTGATCCCAACATACTGGTGCCCCGTGTGAGGCTACGTTATTCCAGTTATTGCGATATATATGCACATTAATCCATAATTAATTTTGAATTATTAATTATTATTCTTTTTCTGTTTTTGAATACTCCAAATTTCTGAAACTTATTTCCCAAAATAGGTAGACCTTGATATTCAAAATCTTTCCTTATTGTAATTTAATTTTTAATTCTAACTTTGATTTTTAATCTTAATTTTAATTGAATTTTTAATTTTTCCGAAATCCTATTTCGTTTCCTTTCAGGTTCAATTATTCGTTTCATTTCCTAAACTAACAGCCAACTGTGTAGTAGATTTGATCGTTTATTTGTAATACCTATACCTTGTTTTCTTAATCCCTCAAAGAAATTACACACAGCAGTCATAGGCCAAAAGCGCTAAAACACGTTAGCATTTTGTACCTTTGGTTGCCAAGCAGTAGTGATATCTCAGAGTAGTACAGTAGAAATTGTAAGTCACAGAACTAGACATTTCACTGCGCTCCTGCATTTAACCGCAAACACTAACAGTTTCTTACTAACCGTAAGGAATCAATAACCACTAGGAGTCGCGCTTATTAAAAAGAGAATGAGTGAATCCAAAGACTCCCTTCCTGGAGCTGTAGCCCCAGAAGACGCCGCAGTGCGAGATGCGGTGGCCAGACTCCTCAAGGTCACACAAGATGACAGAGAGCAGTTCAGTAAATACGACACCAACACGTGTCAGGGGCAATTAGAGGAGTTAGTGGAGTATGTAAACGACCCAGAAGGTAAGCCAAAACGCCTGATTCAAACCGTGATTGGACAAATCTTTTTCGCCTACTATCAGAAAATGCAGCTGCAAGCTGTCGCACATCGCGAGGAATGCGACACGCTGCGCCAAGCGATGGGTGAGATCCAGTTGAAGGTTAGGCAGGACGAAACCGACAATCGAGCGCTTCATAACGAAAATGAGACCCTCCGAGTGGACCTCCGCGAAGTCCACAAGGAGCTCGATCTTTCCTTAGAGGCTCACGACAGAATGAGAAAGCGTCATGCGGTCATGACGGTACAGACACCAGCAAGCCAGGTAAGTTCTGTGCCGTCCCAACTAGCCGAAAACCACATCACTTTGGACAAATACAGTGCCCCTCGGCCTTCCAACCCCTTGGACTCTGCCGGCCCATACGGCCCGAGTCGGGCCGCCCTACATTTCAGTCGGTCTCTCTCTCCATCCAACAGGGAGAGAGACCCTCCATACACCTCAAGGTCGCGACGAAACCGCTCCCCCTCCCCCTTGCGGGGGGAGGCTAGTCGCCCTGATCACACTCACGGTGAAGTAATAGACTCAGATGACTCAGACGGCCCAGGCCCCATCGGCGCGCAGGGCCTGCGCACCCGGCAGATTGAGTCTCTCGCCAAAGACGTAGAACGTTTCGACCCCGGTAGCAGAGAGTCGAGCATCGACGACTATCTACGGGAGATCGACCGCTGCCTCCTTGACATCTCGCGCCCCTCATCGCGCGAAAAGCTAAAGCTAATCTGGAAAACCACGGCCCGAGGCGTCCATGTTTTCATGGAAACGCTCCAGCCAGGTATCCGCGACCGCTACTCGAGCCTCTGTCAGGCTCTCCGGGAGGAGTACTCCCTGTACCCCGACCCCGCTTCTGCCACCCTCGGCGCCTTTGCGATCTCTCAAGGAAGGCTAGAGGCCCCTAGAGATTACTTCAGGCGTCTGAGATCTGCGTACTTCCAGGGACGTAATGCCCCTGGTCTAGAAGAAGACCATGCCTTTAAGTCCTTATTCCTGCACAATCTCCACGACGGAGTGAGGTACGATGTTACCATGCATTGCAGAACAAGTAACCTCACAATGCCGGAGATCAGGAAATATGCGCAACTGGCATGGGAGACGCGCGCACGGCCTATGAAGAAGCATGAAGACACTGCCAGAGTCCTGGGCATCCAACAGTCAGGGGACCCTGACCTAGCGTTGGAAGGCAACGAAAGGCCTTGGGCCAGGGACTCTCGGCCACCCTTGAGAAGCCAACGACCATGGCAGTCGCAGGACCAACGCAACCAGGGGGGTCAGAGATACCCCCAAGTTCACAACCAGGTAAGGCCAAGGCAGCAACCCACATCGCATCCACCCAGAAGGGGTGAACGCAACCCTCCCCCACCAGGTAGGTATAACGGACAGGCTCGCAACCTCCCTGGCAGGGAGGCTGAAAAGCCTGAGCTGGAGAGCCTAATCCGTAAGTATGTGCAAGAGGCAGTCAAGCAGTTGGGGAAGGCTCCGCCCCCGCGGAAACCACCAACCCCGCCAGGGAAACCAGATCCCAACTTGCCGACCACCTGACTAGGCCAAGAGACTTCTTCCTCCACCGCCAAAGTCTACTTTGTAGGTTGGGGAAGAGACATCAGCACACTCCCGGAAACGGCTACTCCCGACTTCACACCTCCCCGTTCCCTGACCTTCTTGGGTGACCTTGTCCGCAAAGGCACGGCCCGTCGTATCTACATCTCAGTCACACTGGGAGGTCATAACACTCTTGCTCTACTCGATTCCGGGTCAGAAATAAGCCTAATGTGTACCACTACCTTCTTGATGGTAGCTGGAGCCATGCATTCCATCGGCATGACGCTGCAAAGCGAAACTTGCGCGGTCAGCATCACCAGCTACACCCAAGACAAGTCGCCCATCACCAAACGTGTCTGGGTTGACATCGCCTTTCAGGGAATGACTGTCAAGCATCCCATCCATGTCTGCATCCTAGACACCGAACCCTTACTCCTTGGCCAGGACCTCTTGGACCGATTGGCCCCGCTCATTGACTGTCATCAGGGACAGATTTGGGCACAGGTAGACACACCAAAGCCTCTGAACCTTACTGGTGACGGGTCAGATCCTGACGGACAAGTCGCCGTCATTCATGAACACGAGCTGCCGACGCCCGTGTGCCTGCCAGAGACTCCTCCGGAGACGGCCCAGCCCGCTCCGCCTGCGGACCTCGGACCGTCGCAGCCAAACCATGAGAACTTGCCCCGTGATCACCAGTCTTTCCTTTGCTCGTTGGAAAACCCAACTTCAGCCTTGTATGCCCCCCACTTGACGGGAGGCGTACACCTCAATGACACCCTGAACCCAGAGGCTCTCCTAGCACTCTGGTCTGAAAAATCAGCTGTCAGCCAAGACGTGTTCAACACGCTCTGCCAACACGACAAGCCGCCAGTCTTCGTTCAGCGAAGCCACCGGCTTCTGTCAGCTGAACTACCGCAAACGATGCTCAAAGCCATCGGCGTGTGTGCCCTCAACGTGCGGATTGGAGGTAAGCAGGTGCCACACCTGGTCAGTGTGGTCCCCCAACTCCATCCCCCGTTCTTTGTCGGTGCAGACCTTCTCGTAAAACTTGGCGCCGTATTGGACACAGTCCACCAAGTTCTGTGGTCCCAAGGTAGCGTTGAGCGTTACCCCCTCTCCACCGAACCTGAACACATGACATCGGGGCAAACCATTCCCCAGGCGTGTCAAGTCGCCAGTGAAACTGGCACGACAGTGCCCGCCCGCACTGCCGGAGTTCCCATACGCCTCGTCATCCTCAAGGGACAGACGTTGCCTAGTGAACAGGCGTTTTTCCAACCCCTGCCCCACTTTTGGGAACTGAACTTGACAGTCTGTGGTACGCCCCTGCTTGAGGTGAACAATCGTTCAGCCTACATACTGGTTCAGAACCTGACCTACTCACCGATTCAGGTGACGGGAGGTCAACCGTTGGGGATACTGGTTGACCAGTCCTTCCATGACTTTGAACTTACAGTCCCTGTCATAGGGGAGCTACCCACATGGCCAGCTAGAGAGGGTGAACTGACTGGTCCTCTTTACACCTTTCCGACCAGAATGATCACCATCCGACCCACAGCTCCAACCAACCTTTGTACGTCAGTACAGAATCCCGTTGGCCGCCTATGACTCGATTCAAGAGATCCTTGACAAACTGCTGGAGAAGCAAATCATCAGGGAGTGTAACTCAACGTACAACTCTCCTATCTGGCCAGTCTTGAAGCCAACTGGAAAATGGCGTCTTACCATCGACTACCGCCCGCTGAACAAACAGGTTCCCCTCTCCCGTTGGCCAATGATCCACTTGGATCAAGAACTGGCAAAGGTAAAGGAGGCCTGTTTCTTCTTAACGGTGGACATAGCCAATGGGTTCTGGACCATGAGGGTCGACCCAGTCGACCAATACAAGCTTGCTTTCTCCTTTGGCAATCGCCAGTACACTTGGAACCGCTGCCCGTTCGGGTACTCTAACTCACCCTCTGAGTTCAACATCTTCCTCCACAAAGCGATGGCCGACGCCGCCGCTCGTGGAAACCTCATATACGTGGACGACATCCTCATGAGGAGTCGGACCTTTGAGGAACACCTGGCTGAGATCCGCCATGTTCTCGGCCAGCTCGCCGCCGCAGGAGCTAAACTGGCTATCACCAAAGGCCAGTGGTGCCGTACTAAGGTCAAGTACGTGGGGCTCACGGTGGGCGCAGACGGTATTGAACCCCTGGCCGAGAGGATACAAGCCATCCGAAACATCAAAGCTCCGACAAGCGTGTCGGAACTCAGGAGCTTCCTGGGTGTCTGTAACTATTCACGGCAGTTCATGGAGGACTACGCAGAAATAGCCAGACCCCTCACGGAGCTCCTGCGCAAAGATAGCCCTTTTGAATGGGGGGCACCCCAAGAGCAATCCTTCAACCAAATGAAGGAGAAGCTCTGCTCCGCCCCCTGTCTGGCCTACCCAGACAAAGACAAAGAGTTCCATCTTGAAGCCAGCTTCTCTTCCCAGTGCCTGAGCGCTGCTTTGGCCCAGAAATACGACACAGACCAGCGGGTCGTTGCCTACGCCAGCCGACCTTTGAGCACCGTCGAGATTAAGTTCTCCGATTGCGAAAAGGCCCTTCTTGCCACCGTCTGGGCTGTGGAACATTTCCGTAGCTACATCGGAGGGCAGAAAGTCATCATCGAGACGTGCCACCAACCGGTCGTATTCTTGAACAGTCAGCGACTAAGAGAGGGTCGAGTCTCTAACAGTCGTATCGCATCCTGGATGATGGCGTTGCAAGGTTATGATGTTGAGATTAAGTACGCCCAGAACCACAAGATGGCTCTGGGCCAGGGGCTTGCGCAGTGCCAGCACTGCGACTGTGAAGAACAGCCAAGCTCCCAATCTTCAATCATCACAACCCCATCGCTTCCATCCAACCATCATTACTATGATGAGAACATCTGCCAAGGCCTCCCGAAGGTCTATGTGGACGGCTGCTCATTCCATCACGAGAGCCAGATCCGCGCTGGAGTTGGTATCAAATGGGTGGACTTCGAAGCGAACGAGCCACTCTGCTACCAACTCGGATCAAAGTCGAGCCAATATGCAGAGATTGCAGCAGCACTCATCGCACTCCAGCAGGCCGCTAGGCAAGCAGTTGTACAGCTGGTGATCTGCTCAGACTCCAATTACGCTCGCCACAGTTTCATCTCTCACTTCCCCACGTGGAAGGCAAACGGCATGAAAAATGCTCGTAACAAAGAGGTCAAACATTCAGAGCTCTTCCTCACCTGCGATCAGCTCGTGACAACCCAGGGGATGACAATTTACTGGAAGAAGGTAAAGGGTCATTCCCAAACCTCCGGCCCTGACAGGGACGGAAACGATGAGGCGGACCGCCTCGCCAAATTGGGGGCCGAACAAGGCACGCCTTGGGAGTTCCAGGAAAGCTGGCTCCCGAGCCCCCAAACGTACGCAGTAAATGCTATCACTCGGCGGCAAACTAAAGAGAGAGAAGAGAATCCGGAATCCTGCCTACAGACTTTGCACCTGGGACGCCAACCAGGTGACACAGACTTGGTCACGATGCAGGAACGAGACCCGGCTATTCAAAGTATTCGAAACCAGATACTGAACCTTCCGTCACAACAGGTGGCATCGCCACCGTTAGACTCGAGGGAACTGAAAGACCTTAAGTCCGTCCAGTCACACCTGAAGGTGGACCAGGGTCTGTTGGTCTACTCCCACGAGGGCCAAGGCCCATCCCGTTGGGTCGTCCCAACTGACCATAGGGGGGTGATGTTGACCCATGCTCACGACTCCTTACCAGGAGGACACCGGGGCTACAAGGCAACTCTCAACACCCTCAAGCAAGTCGCTTATTGGCCGTCTATGGTACGGGACACTAAGTCCTACGTACGGGGATGTCTGGTCTGTTGCCAGTTCCAGCCATCCCGCCCTATCGGTCGGGCTCCACTCCAAGCGAGGGGGGTCACATTCCCATGGTCCAACCTCCAAATCGACTGGGTCGGTCCAGTCCCTAAGTCCTCAAGAGGTAACAAATACCTCCTCACCGTCACATGCGCGTTCACTAAATGGGTGGAATGCCTCCCAGCACCCAATGACACGGCCGTGACAACGGCAGTCCTACTGCTGAACCACGTGTTCAGCCGCTGGGGCTTGCCCCTCTCCATCGATTCAGACCAAGGTACCCATTTCACCTCCCACGTCATGACTAACGTGTACGACATCCTGGGAATTGAACCCAAATTCCACATTTCGTACCGCCCCCAGTCCTCCGGTCAGGTCGAAAGGGCCAACCGCACTGTTGTCAGCATGCTCAAGAAGTATGTCAACAACAGTGGAAGAGACTGGGACGTGAAACTACCTCTGGTACTGATGGCCATTAGGTCCACCCCGCACCGTTCCACGGGGGTCACACCCTTTGAAATGATGACGGGAAGGGAGATGACTCTCCCACTTCACCTTCTGTATCACCCCGAGGACGTCAGCGTCGCAACAGCCTACACCACACATGAGTACGTCTCAGACTTGCGTGAGCACCTCCGAGACACGTTTGCGTGGGCCCAAGAGAACTTGGAAGGCAGCGCAAAAGGCTCCAAAGCCTACTACGATAGGAAAGCATCGCACCACGAATACCAGGTGGGCGACAAGGTTTTCTACTTTAGATTCACCAGACCAGTGGGAATCTCAAAGAAATTCCTACCTAGCTGGGCAGGCCCCTTTGAAATCGTAGGAAAACTCTCACCGGTAGCATATCGGATCCGGGTCCCGAAGACCAAACAGCCACCGACATACAAATGGGTCCATGCGAACCAAATCAAACCCTACAAACCGGGTCCACTCCAAGGAGAGGCTACGACCATCTCCCCCCAGTAGGGATAGGATTTAACTGCATGTCCCAACATCCCGTCGGCATGCACTAACCTAACATAGAACACATTATCCCCACCGTAATCAGATTCTGGTGTGTTCACAGATGGGGCTCCCTTGGATCCTTGGCATACTCTGCAGTCTACAACTCACCCAAGCGCTAGAAATGGTGGAACCAGGCCCACCGACTGGGATCGTCCTACAAGGGACACCCGGACTCCTAATTACCCGTTGCGGCCTCTACACCCAGAGAGTCTACGTACGACTAGACCCCTGGGACGTGTACCGTAAGCATATCCGATTGCCCCCACGGCTGACCGAAGGAAGGTTGAGCGGGGTCCAAGCCCACGACACAGTCGAAAGGGCCAAACAGACGACCGCTCACATCCTCGACCAATTGCACAAGTTCTTGGTCACTGAGGAGGACCTTAGCGGTAAGAACCGACCAAAGAGATTCCTCGGCGGTCTGCTCGTCGCAGCATCGGCCATTGGGTCCCTTTTCTCCATCGGCCTCTCGGCCGCCAACTCAATTAGCCTGAGCGCACTCCAAAGACACATGGGCGAACTCGACAATGAAATGCCAGAGATTCAACAGCAACTCCAACTCCAACAAGGACAGTTACAGGGCCTGGGTAAAACCCTTCAGGGAACCATCGTCACTGTAAACTTACATTCCGCTCTCCTCAATAACACCTTGCATGCCTTAGCCACTCTCTCGAAGGTAGTTCAAGACGACATAACCTATGTACGAGTAGTGCGAGATCTAATGCAGGATCTCATCAGAGAGATCAGTTCATCGGTCAATAGCCTGACCAGTGGGAAAATCCCAGCCTATCTGGTCCCTTTGGACCTTGTAGACCAAATCCTTAGATCTGCGACCACTACTGTTGTGCAACCATCACAGGTACACCTAGCTTATAGTCTTGGCAGCGCCATCCCGATATCTGTAGATCCACAGAACCTAGAAATAGGATTCATTCTGAATCTACCAATCATAGAGAGACAAAATGTCTATCGAATGAAGTCAGTGTTGAATGTCGGCTTCTGGACAGGTGATACACACGTACACCTCACAACACCGCCAATCCTCGCTTACCATGACGACGACCTCTCCCTCTACCTCATCCCCAACCTAGGCATGTGCACAAAAACTAAAGACATCCACTGGGTCTGCCCGAGCAACCCTTTTGTTAGAGACGTAACAGGCTACCTCTGCGGCCTGAGAGCCGACTCCCCTGAACAGAGGTGTCGAGGTAGTCTGTCCGTCAAGGATGAAGGGACTGAGACGAGAGTAGAACGAGCAGGTAACAGATGGCTGGTTAGCACCCCCGCCACAGAAGTCCTCATATCTTACGATCGCCACGACACCGCCACTAAGCTGACTTTACCAAATCAGACATTCCTTCTGACAGTTCCACAAGGAGCCACCATGCATATCAATGACATCGTCCTCCACTACCTCAACCCAGATACACACAATGTAGACATTGAGATTATGGATGCCTTCAAGGGTCACAACCTCACCATTGATGATAACATTCAACAGCAGCTTCTAACAGAAGGGACGAAATTGGTCCAGTTCAGCCTCAAACCCACTGGACTCACTACCACATTGTTCAACCACTTGATTAGGTCCAACCCCCCCCAGGCATCCAACCTCAGCATGGTAGCCCTGGGGCTCCTTCTTAGTGGCTGGATAATCACAGCAATCGTCGCACATATTATGTACAAATACATCCAGAAGCTACAGAACAGACTGGACACCCTCCTATACGGAGCTCCACCCGTTAGCAGACCGGCAACCGCTCCGCCGACGGTCTCCAGCCCTGTCTAGGAGTAGAACCAGTAACCACTGTTTCCCTTCTTTCTACCTCTTTTCTCCTTTGTGTTTTGCTTTGTTTTATTTTTGGGTTATTTTCTTTGACCCTATGCCACAATGCTAGAAGTGTCACAACATCATATTAGCGATTGAATTATTTGGGAATAATGTTTTGCTCACCTATGATTTGAATTGTGTATGATAGTAGATGTAGGTAAAAGTAGTTAAAGTCATCTGCCCAGATGCCACCTTAGTTTAGCAACCAGACACCCTCTGAATCTGAACTGTGAACTCTGAACATTGAACACTGCCTGTTAACCACTGCTTTTGGTCCCAGGAATACTTGGACTGTCTAACCTCTCCAGGTTCTCAGGAATATATGGACAGGTTTTCCCCAACACATGGATGTAAGTGCCAGCCCTTGGTTTGCTCTAAAGACCATGGCCAGCAGCCCGCTCTTCAGACCAAAGGGGGGATGTTGGGGTCTGGCGCCATCGGGTGACTGGCTGAGGTCATCACGGGCTCCGTCCTGTGACAATCTGACCTCCGATCTGATCCTCGCCCCTTTAAGATGACCCCGCCTCCGGCCACCGCTCAAGCGGACTCTGTATTGGTCAACAAGCAGCCTCCCGCTGTGCAGAGAGACCCGTTTAAAAGCAGCCGCTCATCGGACATCTTTCTTCTTCGCCCCGGGACTCCGTCCTGTACATCGAGAAGACACACCGGGGACCGATCGCCCCTACCCCCACTCAACTCAGTGCCCACGTGTTGCTTTTCGCTGGCCGAAACCGACCACGTTATTCTGAGTTACGGCCCTGAGCCCGCGAGAAACGCATCCGCGCTCCGCTCTTCTTTTTCGTGTACACGCTACGGGACCAGAACGAGAATACCTCATTCTTCACCGTTTCATTACCGGCAGATACGATTCGACACGTGTCCCTCCCGACGTTGATACTCCGGCCTATTCATCTGCAGTGAAAAAGCCTCTCGCAACAGCAACCCTGCCCCGTTGTGCTCAAACCACAACGCCTCACCTCAAGACTTTTTTTTTCTTCCTCCCGACAAGCAACTCATTCATCAACGAATGAACACTTCCTTCGTCGCTAAGAAGCTCCAAACAGTAAGATTGATGGTGTCTGGGCATAAGTTAGCTTAAATTAACCTAAGTCTAATTCAGGTGTTTTGATATATATATGTTATTATTCCCGTGTTGTGTCGTGTTTAAGTCATTGTTATAGTGTTGCTGAGTATTGCGCAATCGCTGACGGACCGCCGAGCCCGCAGCGTTTGTCCGCTTCCTGTTTGTTCTTTGTCCTCTGGGATTGTTTATTTCATTTGTACTACTCTCTTTCCTCGAATCAATTCTGTGAGTGAAGTGTTGAACCCTGGTTATCAGCATAAGTGTCGTGAGTTCGCGAGGCGACATACGACCACTTATGTGAGACCAGCGATACACACTTTCACTACAACGCGACCCCGCACGCAGAAACTCTGGTTCCTCTCTCTCCGTCCCTGTTATTTTCTTCTTGTTTTTCGATAACTTGCATACACATAAAGCTCCGGCTGAGGGCGGTTGAAACGCTCGCCCATTGTCTCGACGCACGTGGCCACACGTGCTCACACACAGCTACCCCCCCCTCCTTCCGCCAGTTTGCCCCAGTCACTCGACTAGGCCATCTAGTGGTGGTTCAACGGTAGTATTTTAAGGCCTACCCCCCCTCCCCCCAGTTTGTCTAAGTCCCTCGACTACGCCATCTGGTGGTGTTCAGCGGTAATACCTTAAGCCCTCTCCCTTCTAACCCACAGTCTCCACCCCTTCTGCTCGTTTGGCTAGCGGCCATCTTTGTAGTTTCTCGACTGTCAGTGTTAAGAAACCCCCCCTTTCTTTTATACATAGACACACACACACACACACACACACACACACACCCACATACTTATATACACCACCCCCATTCCCCTTACTCATTTTATTCATTTGTTTTAGGTATTAGGCACATAAAACTGTATGGTGGCGTTTGTTGATTGTTATGGTAATTGATCTGATCATTTATTATTTTGATTTAATAAACTCCATTATATTTTAAGGAGCAGTTGTTTGTGATTACTTGTGCATATGTATGTAATAACACCTGGATGTGGTAGTCAGTGTACGTACTCCATCCTTCATTGTCATTTCGAATGCATAGTCGCACCCGACTATTGACATCACGAGTGACCACTAATTATGAGACCTAGTTTATTGTTTGGTTATTAGTCCCTGTTTACAGGGTGGTGCCCCGTTGTTATTAATAATCATTAATACTTGTTACTTACATTAATAATTCTATTGATGTCAGGAATTCAGTTTCTTCAAGCTAATAACTTAAACACGCCCCTCTGTTGATCCCAACACTGGCTATCATAACACTCCAAGGTAGGTATAGTTTGCTGGATGAATATGCTGAACTCTATAGTATCAGATGGTTACACGCAGTGGAGCTGGTGGAACATGTTCTAGGTAGGGCTGTGCCCAGGGGCGGGCTGGCCACAGGGGATACAGAGGGATTCCCCGGTAGGCCGACGGGGTTAGACCTCCATCACTAACCGGCCCTCGCTCTGAGATCGCCGACCCCGACTATATTCTATGCTTCACAGAACACGTTAAATTTACTCTAATACTTAATTAAAGTCAAGAATCGCTGACTGATATTTATACTGCTCCTCGCGATCTGTATTCACACTCATGGTTTCCATCTGTGAGCAGGCAGCACCCCTACACACACACACACACACACACACACACACACACACACACACACACACACACACACACACACACACACAAGCACACGCCTAGCATGCAATCTGCCCCAAAGAGGCGGGTCTATGAAGCAGTTTAGCCAATGATGATTTAATGCTGATTAAAGATATAAATGAGTGACGTACAATTTAGCCAATCAGCGTCCTCAAATAGATTCAGCTTGGGGCAGAATCTATTTGCTGCCTCTGCCTATTTGCGCGAGCGCTGCTCCTCCAAGAGCCGTTTAAGAGGAGAACGTTGGCGGAGAAACTGCACAATCAAACAGCAGACTAGCGGGAAAGGAACGTGTTCTGTGAAGCATAGAATATAGTCGGGATCGGAGATCTCAGAGCGAGGGCCGGTTAGTGATGGAGGTGGGCCTCTATTGGACCGGCCCAAAACCCTGTCGGCCTACCGGGGATTCCCCCGGTATCCCCTATGGCCAGCCCGCCCCTGTCTGTATGTTCTTCCCTCTTCACAGAGGAGACTGTGTTTGATTGGATGTCCTATTTTGACAAACAGTGAACACATGTTCAACACATGTCCTACTTCGGTTTTGTTGGTCTCATCAGAAGAGTCTCATCCACAGCATGTGTGCAAAATACTAACCACAGTTGTGACTGCGTAGCACTGATTATTTGATGGCTACTTGCCACATATAGCATTTAGGCCAATGGTAGGAATAATTTTCAAGACAACAAACATTCAAGAACATCTACCACTTTCAAATGTTGCTGCTTTGGCGTTCTGCTGTTTGATTCACAGTTAAGGACATGAAGGACTTTCCCTTTAGTCCAAACACAGAGAGAGTTATCTGTGGTGTCGTAAGACAACATTTTTAGCAGCAACTGAAGGTATTGATGGTCACATACAACTAGAAGTAGACGGCAACAGTTCAACGTTGTCTAATGTGCAGTATGTACGATGTAACACGTGAAAGTGTGTATAGGCTGTTCTCCTTCACTGTTTGTACGTATGCCTGAGAAAACACTCTGTAATCTGTATAAACTCTACATAGTCCTGAGGCAGGATGTACAGGGCTGCTTCTACGAAGTCAGGTGACGCAGTGTAAAAAGAGCGACTAAGTCCATGTGAGGAGGAGGTCGGGCTAGATACACCGGTCAAACAATACACGGCTCAAACAAGCACAGGACCAGAGGAGATCGCTTTTACCTTACTTTTGTTACGCTAACTACGCCACATATGCAGAGGGATAAAAGGGGGAAAAAAGTGTCCCGGGAGTTACTGTCAGACCGGCCCACTCAATACACGGCGCGTTGCCCACTCAATGCATCGCACGTATCGACCAGTCAGTGGCCTACTTGGAAAAATACCACACATAACATTATTTTGGATGATTACAAAGAAATTGCATCATATATGTTACAACATTGTAACATGTTTTTTTTTATAACATTTGGATCCACCAAATTGCCTGATGGACACATTGAATAAGATAATACTGGCTATTGTAACACTCCAAGGTAGGTATAGTTTGCTGGATGAATATGCTGAACTCTGGGCTAGTATCAGATGGTTACACGCAGTGGATCTGGTGCACATGTTCTAGGTAGGGCTGTTTTCTATTTCCCTTTAGTAACTTGAGGGTTACCGTAATAATTCCCTTTAACAGGAAACGATACAATCTAACTATATTCAGATTACCTTTAATTTGAGTTTACAACAAACGCAACACACACAATTTGGAAAAATGAAATGAAAGAAAACCCTCGTTGCTGGCAGGATGTCACCTGAAGCGTGGAAGTCCAAACTCTTAGTCCGCTTCACTCAAGAGAGCAATAAGATAAAAGTGTGGTACCTTAGTTAATGCTGCTGGTAAATCGGTATTACATTACTACTAATAATAATAATAATACATTTTATTTATATAGCGCTTTGCTTGACACTCAAAGACACTTTACATTAAAATCATCATATATAAAAACAATACACTAAAAACAAAGTACACAATAATAGTCACACATTAAAAGCAGTTTTGAACAGGTGAGTTTTGATTTGTGATTTGAATGTGGAAAGATCGGTGCAATCTCGGATGTTTTTGGGGAGAGAGTTCCAGAGGGAGGGGGCAGATATGGAGAAGGCTCTGTCACCCCATGTCCGGTGCTTGGTCCTGAGTGGAAGGGACAGGAGGTTGGCATCAGAGGGGCGGAGCCGGCGGGATGGAGTGTGGTGGTGAAGCAGGTCGGTGAGGTAGGAGGGGGCCTGATTGTGGAGGGCTTTGTGAGTGAGGAGTAGGATTTTGTATTGGATCCGTTGTGGGACGGGGAGCCAGTGGAGGTTCTGGAGAACAGGGGTGATGTGGTCACAGGAGCGGGTGTGGGTGAGCAGGCGAGCAGCAGAGTTCTGGATGTACTGGAGTTTATTTAGGATTTTGGATGATGTGCCGTAAAGAATGCTGTTGCAGTAGTCAATTCTGGAGGTGATGAAGGCGTGGATCAGAGTTTCAGCAGCAGATGAGGAGAGTGATGGGCGGAGGCGGGCGATGTTTTTTAGGTGGAAAAAGGCAGTTCTGGTGATTTGTTTGACGTGATGTTCAAAGGAGAGGTTGCTGTCAAACATGACTCCGAGGTTGCGGATGTGTGGGCAGGGAGACAGAGTGGAGTTGTCGATGGTGAGGCAGAAGTTGTGACAGGTTTTAGTGAGGGATTTGGGACCGATGATGATCATGTCAGATTTATCACAGTTCAGTTCGAGGAAGTTGGTTTGCATCCATGATTTAATGTCAGTGAGGCAGTTGGTGAGAGTGGAGTGAGTAGCAGTGGTGATGGCTTTTGTGGAGATGTAGAGTTGGACATCATCGGCGTAACAGTGAAAGTGAAGTCCATGTTGACGGATGATGTTACCAAGAGGGAGCAAGTAGAGGATGAACAGAAGAGGACCAAGCACCGAACCCTGGGGGATGCCTTGAGACAGAGGAGCAGTGGAGGAGGTGCAGTTGTTGTTACTGATGAACTGTTGTCTGTTTGTGAGATATGATTTAATCCAGGAGAGAGCAGTTCCGGTGATGTTGAGGGAGGATTCGAGGCGGGAGAGAAGGATGTTGTGGTTGATGGTGTCAAAAGCTGCGGTGAGGTCGAGGAGGATGAGAATGTTGAGGTGACCAGCGTCTGAGGAGAGGAGGAGGTCGTTGGTGACTTTGAGGAGGGCTGTTTCAGTGCTGTGCTGTGAGCGGAAACCAGATTGAAATGGCTCGAACAGATCGTTGGAGATGAGGTGGGCTTTGAGTTGTGTGGCGACAATGCCTTCCAGTATTTTTGACAGAAAGGGAAGATTGGAAATGGGACGGAAATTGCTCATGGTCTCAGGGTCAAGTCCAGGTCCCCAAATAAAATAGTAATATGATCAATACAAAAAAATATCTACATAAAAGGCTGTAGTGATCTAGAATTAATTGTGGAAGGATAACATATAGCAGAAATGTCACTATCTATATGTGGCATTCTAAACGTGAAGAGGCGGGGCTTAGGCGGCTTGTCTGGAGTTCAGATCAGAGACGCTCCGTGAACTACTATCGACCAGAATGCCGGCGCTGAATCGATTTGAGGACGCTGATTGGCTAAATTGTACGTCACTCATTTATATCTTTAATCAGCATTAAAGCATCATTGGCTAAACTGCTTCATAGACCCGCATCTTTGGGGCAGATTGCATGCTGGGTGTGTGATTGTGTGTGTGTGTGTGTGTGTGTGTGTATGTGTGTAGGGGTGTTGCCAGCTCACAGATGGAAACCATGAGTGTGAATACAGATCGCGAGGAGCAGTATAAATATCAGTCAGCGAATCTGTGAACTATTCATGACAGTCACGTGACTGCGCGGCTGTGCGGTCTGCATGTTCTCCAGTATGCACAGCTATGCTGATGCAACTTGTATAGTGGCCATATGTAGCTCGTGATTGGAGTAGATTATTACACAAATAAAACACAGTGATTACAACATAAGCCCCGCCTCCTAAAGTCTCTGACATCAAAATATGAATTTTCCTGAATTTGTCTCCAGGTAAAGACAACAAACAGCTGTTCTTGTGTGTAGTTTTGATCAGTCAGAATAAACAGTCGACTGACATGTGCACATATTTCAGCAGTGAGTCGGCGCAGATTAAAATCAAACTTGTTTCCTTGTTGTAGCGTCCAAATCTTTAGCAGTAAGTAAACCTTTAGTTGACGCGTGTTTCTTGTCCTTGCACATAGTGTGCACATAGCTCACACCGACGCCGCTCGTAGATGAAAGCAATACGTGTTTTATTTATCCATTTCCTTCGTACAAGTCAGTCAATCAACTTCCTTTCTTCCTAAAAGTACGCTGATTACTTCGACATACCATACATATCCACAGGTTATCCACAACTTAATCCACGTAGATCGTTCCATTTAACACGTTTCATAACACGGTTCAAAACACGGTTCAAAACACGGTTCAAAACACATTTCATAACACGGTTCATAACACGGTTCAAAACACGGTTCATAACACGGTTCAAAACACGGTTCACAACACGTTTCAAAACACGTTTCAAAACACGGTTCATAACACGGTTCATAACACGGTTCAAAACACGGTACATAACACGTTTCATAACACGGTTCAAAACACGGTTCAAAACACGGGTCAAAACACGTTTCATAACACGTTTCATAACACGGTTCAAAACACGTTTCATAACACGTTTCATAACACGGTTCAAAACACGGTTCATAACACGGTTCAAAACACGGTTCACAACACGTTTCAAAACACGTTTCAAAACACGGTTCATAACACGGTTCATAACACGGTTCAAAACACGGTTCAAAACACGGTTCAAAACACGGTTCATAACACGGTTCAAAACACGTTTCAAAACACGGGTCATAACACGTTTCAAAACACGTTTCATAACACGTTTCATAACACGTTTCATAACACGGTTCAAAACACGGTTCATAACACGTTTCATAACACGGTTCATAACACGGTTCAAAACACGGTTCATAACACGGTTCATAACACGTTTCAAAACACGGTTCAAAACACGTTTCAAAACACGGTTCATAACACGGTTCAAAACACGGTTCATAACACGGTTCATAACACGTTTCATAACACGGTTCATAACACGGTTCATAACACGGTTCAAAACACGGTTCAAAACACGGTACATAACACGTTTCATAACACGGTTCAAAACACGGTTCAAAACACGGGTCAAAACACGTTTCATAACACGTTTCATAACACGGTTCAAAACACGGTTCATAACACGGTTCAAAACACGGTTCATAACACGGTTCATAACACGTTTCATAACACGGTTCAAAACACGGTTCAAAACACGGTTCATAACACGGTTCATAACACGTTTCATAACACGGTTCAAAACACGGTCCAAAACACGGTCCAAAACACGTTTCATAACACGTTTCAAAACACGGTTCATAACACGGTTCAAAACACGTTTCATAACACGGTTCAAAACACGGTTCAAAACACGGTTCATAACACGTTTCATAACACGGTTCATAACACGTTTCATAACACGGTTCATAACACGTTCCATAACACGGTTCAAAACACGGTCTAAAACACGTTTCATAACATGGTTCAAAACACGTTTCAAAACACGGTTCATAACACGGTTCAAAACACGGTTCATAACACGGTTCATAACACGTTTCATAACACGGTTCATAACACGGTTCATAACACGGTTCAAAACACGGTGCAAAACACGTTTCATAACACGGTTCAAAACACGGTCCAAAACACGTTTCATGACACGGTTCATGACACGGTTCATGACACGGTTCAAGACACGGTTCATGACACGTTTCATGACACGTTTCATGACACGGTTCAAGACACGGTTCATGACACGGTTCAAGACACGTTTCAAAACACGTTTCAAAACACGTTTCAAAACACGGTTCATAACACGGTTCATAACACGGTTCAAAACACGGTTCAAAACACGGTTCAAAACACGTTTCATAACACGGTTCAAAACACGGTTCATAACACGGTTCATAACACGGTTCAAACCACGGTTCAAAACACGTTTCATAACACGGTTCAAAACACGGTTCAAAACACGGTTCATAACACGTTTCATAACACGGTTCAAAACACGGTTCAAAACACGGTTCATAACACGTTTCACAACACGGTTCAAAACACGGTTCAAAACACGGTTCATAACACGGTTCATAACACGGTTCATAACACGTTTCATAACACGGTTCAAAACACGGTCCAAAACACGGTCCAAAACACGTTTCATAACACGGTTCAAAACACGTTTCAAAACACGTTTCAAAACACGGTTCAAAACACGGTTCAAAACACGGTTCAAGACACGTTTCATGACACGTTTCAGGACACGTTTCAAAACACGGTTCATAACACGTTTCATAACACGGTTCAAGACACGTTTCATGACACGGTTCAAGACACGGTTCATGACACGTTTCATGACACAGTTCATAACACGTTTCATAACACGTTTCATAACACGTTTCAAAACACGTTTCAAAACACGTTTCATAACACGGTTCATAACACGGTTCAAAACACGGTTCAAAACACGGTTCAAAACACGGTTCAAAACACGTTTCATAACACGGTTCATAACACGTTTCAAAACACGGTTCATAACACGGTTCATAACACGTTTCATAACACGGTTCATAACACGGTTCAAAACACGGTGCAAAACACGTTTCATAACACGGTTCATAACACGGTTCAAAACACGGTCCAAAACACGTTTCATAACACTGTTCATAACACGGTTCATGACACGGTTCATGACACGGTTCATGACACGGTTCAAGACACGTTTCATGACACGTTTCATGACACGGTTCAAGACACGGTTCATGACACGGTTCAAGACACGTTTCAAAACACGTTTCAAAACACGTTTCAAAACACGGTTCATAACACGGTTCATAACACGGTTCAAAACACGGTTCAAAACACGGTTCAAAACACGTTTCATAACACGGTTCAAAACACGGTTCATAACACGGTTCATAACACGGTTCAAACCACGGTTCAAAACACGTTTCATAACACGGTTCAAAACACGGTTCAAAACACGGTTCATAACACGTTTCATAACACGGTTCAAAACACGGTTCAAAACACGGTTCAAAACTCGTTTCATAACACGGTTCAAAACACGGTTCAAAACACGGTTCATAACACGGTTCATAACACGGTTCAAAACACGTTTCAAAACACGGTTCAAAACACGGTTCAAAACACGGTTCAAAACACGTTTCATAACACGGTTCATAACACGTTTCAAAACACGGTTCATAACACGTTTCATAACACGTTTCATAACACGGTTCAAAACACGGTTCATAACACGGTTCATAACACGGTTCAAAACACGTTTCATAATACTGTTCAAAACACGGTTCATAACACGTTTCATAACACGGTTCAAAACACGGTTCATAACACGTTTCATGACACGTTTCATGACACGGTTCAAAACACGTTTCATAACACGTTTCATAACACGGTTCAAAACACGGTTCAAAACACGGTTCATAACACGTTTCATAACACGGTTCAAAACACGGTTCAAAACACGGTTCATAAGACGGTTCATAACACGGTTCAAAACACGGTTCAAAACACGTTTCATAACACGGTTCAAAACACGGTTCATAACACGGTTCAAAACATGGTCGGAAAACTGTGCGGCTCCATACTGACTCAGATATTACTCACCACTGTCAGTAACTGTCACAGTGTCCTTAAAGTGACAGTTGTCTGTCACTTACATGTATTTCTTACTATAACAAATGATAACGACATCCTTGTAACATTCAAAGTAGAAACAGAAGTGATTACAGTTAAACATGTAAATACAAGTGAATATTTAACAGCACATTGAATTTGGCTCTTACACTGGTGATGATACAATCTGACTCAACTGAACATGAAAAGACTCAAAGGCTGAAAATACTTTGGCCATAAAGTTACATATGACAGAATATGAGTGAATTAATTCAGATACAAAGAGTAAATATCAGTGCTGAAAGAAGTGATCACTGCTCTCATCTACAAGCTTATTGTGTAAATGTCAGCAGAGCTCCTTCATCAGAGAGTCTAAAGATAACTGTTAAAGTCACTCACCTGTTAAAGTCTCATCCAGATGAGGTCAAAGAGACTTTCTACCTTCGTCTGCAGACACCGACAGACGCAGCCATTGCGTCCTCACACCTTCAAATCCAAGTCAGGACTTGTGAGTAAGACGTGAGAGCAGAAAGCCGTTCTGTGCTGTAAACAGAAGGTCTGTCGGTCACAGTTCTGATTGGAGAGAATTCACAGCAAGTACAGACAAGAACACATATTGAGAGGACTCTCTCAATATGTGTTCTTGTCTGTACGTGTATTCTCTTGGATTTGTGAAACGTCATACTTAAGATAAAACTAATGGCAGAAAGACCCACAAACAAGCAGCAGCTGAAGGAGGCTGGAGTAAAAGGTCTGGCAAAGCATCTCAGGAGAGGAAACTCAGCGTTTGGTGATGTCTACAGGTGCCAGACTTCAGGCAATCATTGACTGCAAAGGATTTTCCTCCATGTATTAAAAATAATGATTATATTCACAATTATCTTAGTTTGTCCAATTACTGTTGAACCTCTGAAAAAGGTGATGACTTTGTAGAAATATCTGTAATTCCTAATTGTGATTTTTTGTTTTATCCATTGAATTAAAGCTGAAAATCTACACTTCAACCACATATTGATTAATTATTTTCAAATCCACTAGAGTCGTGTAAAGAGGCAAAATTAGAAACATTTGTCATAGTCCAAATACTTATGGCTGTGACTGTATGTGCTTTAAGTGACTTCATGTGGGGAGACTTCCCTTGAAATCTCAGCAAGCTGGTTAGCTTTGTACATCTTCCTCCTGTTCTCGAGAGGTGTAACAGTGGGTTGTGACCAGCAGGCGCTCTCACCTCCTCTTTCAGTCTCCACGGTGCAGCTACAGCTCTCGCCCGTCTCAGCAGAAGCGGCAGCAAAGTAGTACTCTCGGAACCTGCCTGCCGCTCAATGAACTCGTCATTTGTGTCTTTTGTTTTCACCTTTTCTACTTGTTCACAGGCCACGTCGTGCCCTGTCCAATGCCTGGTGGTGTGTAGGATGAGCGGAGGACCGAATGATACGGACAAATTGCCACGATAGAACGTGACGCCAAGGGTCCTGACTGTCAGTACTGAACCAACAGGCGAAGGATTGAAAAGCAGATTCAAGAGGCAGGTCAGCAGTAGGTACAACACTTTACTGAAGCAAAGTCCGGCGCACAGGTGATGAGTCAGGATGAGTCAGGATAGGCAGAAGTAAGTAAGTTAACAAGTAAATTAATGGGCTAAGGAAAAAGTCCAAAAAATCCCCAAACAGGTCAAACACTAGAGACTAGACACTGTAAAAGAGAACAGAAATGCTGGAACGCTGAACGCGAGGAGTACGGACGGACTGGCACAGACAAAGGGGAGCACACAGACTCAACACACAAGGGAGGAAGAGCAATCAGGAGCAGGTGAGGCCAGTCGAGGCGATGCAGGGGAAACACGCAAGGACAGGTAGTGAAGACTCTAAAGAAAGAGACAACAGGTAAGTGCCAAAATAAAATAAAAAGTAGACAAGTGGTTGGGGTGAGAACGTGTTGGACACGTACAGTACAGAGTTGGTCCTCTGCCTGCGCTAATCTATCCAGACGTTTTATTGAACAACTTTCGCAACCGTCACAAATTTACAAGGCTGCCGGCTGACCCACCAAATGGTTTGTTACACAGAACCATCCGAAGAGCCGTCATTGGAAACAGTTGACGGTGGAATCAGTTCTCTGTTGAGAAAAAGCCTTCAGTGCATTTCTTTCCATGTCTTTCAGTGAAGAAATACCAGTTGTGATGTAACTGATGATATTGTAGCATGTACGCTAAACTGTTTAGGAGCCACATGCAGGCGAGTATTTCACATTTTCGGGTCCTTTGGTCGTCACTCTCTCGATGTCTAAAGACCTCCAGTCACCTTCAGTCAGTTTAGTGCTAGGTTGGTAGGTTCGATCGATTCTACTGCTAAACCCAACCCAGCAGTTTTGTTGCACTGGTTGCAGTTTATTTTGAAAATACTGTAACCAAGTGGAACTGACGGGGTGTAGCTATTGGGTCCGCCGGACCGGTAATGAGGTGCACGGTCCTGATTAGGTGAAAAGAGGCACCTGCTGGCAACTCGCGTCCTCTGTCTTTCTCTCCGCCGTCACGAGCGGCTGTGCTGAATCTGCTCTCTGTCTCCGCCGCAACAAGCGGGCGGGGGGCGAGTCCACCTGCTTTCTCTCCCACAACAAGCGGAGACGTAGCGCGAGGCCGCACACATTGCGTCAGTAGCGCAGTGTCTGGGAGGCGTCAGTTACGGAGGGGACAGCGTGTGTTTGGGGGATGGCTGTTGCAGGTATATATCACTATGTATTTCATGTGTGCTTAACAGCATTCCAACAATGAGTAACTTTTCCAAAGAAAAGTATGAGGATACCTGGTTTACATATATGTTTACAGAAACTGTCACACAGACTTTGTTGCCTCCTCTGCAGGGAGATAAAGAGCATCAAGCGAGATGTGCTTTGGCTTGTAAGATAAATGCGGCACGGTTGACCTTAATGCATTAGCATGCATGTCCAGACCGTCGGCATTCATATACTGATCAAGTATAGATTAGGAAACCTTCGGACCTCTATGTGGGAAACTAATGTTCATGTATTGTAATCGTGAGCATGTTCTGTGTGCAGGCAGGAGACACACTGGAGTGGGCAGCGCTACAGAATTTGGCAGCGCTACAGCATTTGATAGGATTCATCCTCTGGGAACCATGAATGTGTGAATCAATCCATCTAATAGTAGCTATTGATTTTTCAGTCTGGGCCAAAGTGGTGGGCCGCCTCAATAACATTGCAATCCCAAGATACATGCCACTAGCTGGGCATAAGGTGTGTGTTGAGAGTTCCTTTCAATAAACGTTTTGATGACACTCCCAAGTATAGGGCATCCTGAAGAACTGCATGTTCATTGACTTTATGTTTCTAACTACAATGTCATTTAAAGCTACTACAAGGAACTTTCATATTGTGTTGCGTCCAATTAGAAGACCTCTGATCTTACTGCAGCAGGGTCCGACAGCTGGCTCCAGTCAGTCCTGGTTCTGGTTCTCCCGTGGCTCCAGCAAGGGCCAGCAATAGGGGCTGGGTGTCCAGCAGCATGGGGTCGGTGGTGGCTCCCCAGCGAGGACCGGCGGAGCAGCGAGGCGGAGCTCTGCTCCTGGCTGGAGGAGATGCTGCCATCAGGCACAGAGCGCTCCACCTCCCGCAGCAAAGCCGGATCAGGGTCTGTCCGTGGTGGGCCGGTCGCTGCCGGAGGCCCTGCTGGAGGCCCTGCTGGAGTCTGAGCAGAAGGATATTCTGGAGAACCTGGGGGTCAATGACGGGTAACAAGAATATCCATACAAAAACAGCCAATATTCCCCTTGATGGTCTTGTTTACTTATGTAGGTCATATCGAGGCAAATTAAGACAGTTTCACAGCTAAAACTTCCTCACATTCACTCTGATAACAATGTAATACATTGTTTGTTTTGTATATTGTGTTTAGGTATAAATGAGCATACAAGAGTTAAGACTTAGAAAGATCTACATAAATCCAGTATATTATACAGAACACACACCAATACTGTATAAAGGATGATACACTTGTTTACCTTACCTTTTTAAAGTATGATATACAATGCTTTAAGACGGAGACGCAGCTATGAATATCTGCTCAGTTGTGTTGGAGCCCAACATATGTCCCGATGTTCTCATATGTTTTGGCCAAGAGCACAAACTGGGCTAGAAGAAATAACAACACGTTGTTCTCCAGGATCCCTAAATGCCTCAATCTCCTCGCACAGAAATGCATAAAAAACAGCACATGTGCGCACGCTCCTTTAGCAAATCAGAAGTGCCGCCGCCGCCTGTGCATGCCAGGAACATCCAGAGAACATGCTGGAGACAGAGAGAGAGAGAGAGAATGGGAGAGAGACGATGTTTATGCATGGGGTGTGACATAGTGCATGTCCAGATCGTACAGTGCTCCATGCCATGTGCAAAAGCACATATACAAGAGGGATGTGAAATGGGATACAAGCAGCACGGAGTGAGATGGACGTTAAAACAACATTTATTCATTCTCTGTGTGTGGATTTCAACTGAGAAACAACAAGTAATACAGTGACAGAGCGTGTTAACGTGCACATGACAAGTCCTCTTACGGACAGAACAGCGTTCATTTCACAGGAAGTCATTACTCTTCAGGAACTGAGAGAAGAAACGGTTTGTAACGGTTTGAGTGCTAATGGTAATATTCTCAGCCAAGTCCAATAAACAACACATTTCTCATCCTTCAGACAGAACAAAAATAAAATATGAATGTGCTGTCTCATGTCCCCGTTATTTCGGAGTAAGTGTGATGGGAAAATGTATGTGTGTGTGTGTGTGTGTGTGTGTGTGTGTGTGTGTGTGTGTGTGTGTGTAACTGTTTATTCACATGGGTCATGATGTCTTTTTTTGTGTGCATAGTGAGAAAACATTAAGCGAAAAAGAAAGAACGGAAAATAGGTAAAAAAAGAGAGAGTGAGTGTAAAATGTGCAGAATAATAATTGCAGCATAATGATAACAGAGACTGGTTGTGGTAGGAATTAGGAGCTTCCAGGCTTAAATGTCACTGTCTGGGATTCAAAGCGTTTTAATATGTACAGTACAGTACGCACCATGAAGTGGACCCAGAGTGAGTCAATGTCATCTCAGGCAAGAACTTGTAGACGGTGCATCATCCCCTCACGGGCCAATCATACGTCTTTAAAATGATAAATGTTTCTGCTTCTGCTAACAGACTGCATTAAAGAGGTGTCAGAGTGGCAGTTTGCTTTCGTTTCTCTAAAAGCAATCCTGCAAATTCTTTTTTTGTGAAGCAGTAATACGAATTCTGACTGATGAAGCGGCTGTCATCGAATTTCCACATCGTAAAAGGCAGCGGATTTTCATCAGAGTCCAACGTTTCACAGAAAGCTTCCTAAACGAGGCAAACCTTGTCTTCTATAGGATTAAATCTGTCACTAACACCGCAGATCATGAGCATTCCAGTGCCTCAAACCACATTCCATACACATCCATTTCAAAAAAAGACATTGTGTCTCAGCTGCAGGTGAAGCTGACTGAACACTGTGTTCTTTTGCAGCAGCACACATGTCGTGTAGCTCCACATATCCACACCGGGGAGCTGCTCAGAACAGTCCAAGTCTCCCACTGCTGCCTCCAGAGCAGCAGTTTGGCTGTTACGTAACGGTTTGGTGGCTAAGTGCTTTGCTCAAGGGTACCTTTGACAGTGAGGGAATTGAGGAAGGGGAGTAATATTAATCCAAATGGTCCAATTGGGGCCAGCAGACTTTTCGATCACAAAGAGGCTTCTTTGAACTCTACAAACTCAGTAGGCTGCTCAGCTAAGAGAGTCATGGCTCTGAAAGTACAGGGATTTCAAAAGCTGTTTGTCATTCATCAGGTATGGTGCGAAGACTTCGAGCCGCCCATGTCATATGCTACCAGACTAGGAAACTTTTTCACTTTGAGGGAAACAGGAAATACAAGGTTGACCCTTCATATAATACAATGCGGAGAAGCTACGTCAATGTTCAATTAAAATTCCAATGAATTCATGCTACGTGGACGTGTTGCTGTGTGTTTCCTGTACATTGTCATTACTGTTTTCCTCCACTATTGCATATTATTCAACACGTTCTCATCTCAACTCGTCACATAGAAACTAAGTCGCTTTCTAGCGTATTGGGTAGCCCAGCACGTCAAACTATGATGCTCAACTATGGTCGCAGTAAATATGTGGGTAATATTGGTAATTGAAACAAAAACACTTGCTTAGGTTTCGGCAATTAAACCACTCAGCTAGGTTAAGGAGAAAGATCGTGGTTGGGCATAAACTAAGTATGTAAAATAAGTGTAAACTTGAACAATTTAACATAAGTAAGGAAAACACATATCTTCAAAATAATTCAACAACAATGGGAACCGAATACAGGTCTCAACGGTTTCCTGGTTGAAAGTCCTGTATTTGTATTACCCATCTAGTTCCGTTCCCACCTGCCCTGTGTGGCCTTTATTGGTCTTTATACGACATCATCACGCTCCCAATGCAATTTCTCTGACCGTCTAATAATGACACGGATAGGGTAACTTACCAAAAGGGTAACTTGTGCGTGGAAGGACGTGACAAAGCATCTGTATTTGACTCCCTGGGATTGAGCACCGACTGTATAATTGACTATAAATTACACGTAAAGGCATAAAGGAATAGTTCAGCATATCGGAAATGACGTTAATTTGAGTTTAATGAGAAGACATACATATAAATGCAACTGTCATTTATATGTATTAAGTACAGAGGTAGAGCTGGTTAGCAATTAGCCTAGCTTAGCATATAGACTGGAAGCAGAGGGAAACAGCGACAATAACCTTTCTCTATTCAACGTTTGATAAAAAAAGAAAAGAAAACAAATGACTCGCTGTTTTTTGTGTCGTTTTCGAGCTGTGACGAGCTCTTCCTTGGCAAACACCAGTCAGACGTAGTGTTTCCTGGATTCACGTCTAAAGGCAGTCTGGTAACCCTTGCTATAGCACGAGATGCTGTACAGAATATGTATGTCTGTGTGTGGCTTTAAACAAGATAGAACGGGTCATTGAGTGAGCTTTAGAGATGCTGGTGGGTGTATTTTTGAACTTTGAACAGAGCCAGGCTAGCTGCCGTCAGTGATGCTAAGCTATTGCCGAATTTGTCTCTCAACCAGTGCACCGGCATGAGAGTGGTGTTGATCGTTTAATCTTTCCTCCAAGAAAAAAAGCATCGCTCTTGGCTGCTGCCATGACCTTTCTCAATGCAGGCCAAACCAGCGTGAGACCGAAGTGAGGATTTAGTACATGCAAGACTGCATACCCACAGACACTGGTAGTGCATTCTACAACCTATGAACTTAACATGTGAAAAGATTGCAAGGTTGGAAATGTTCTATTTCACCCACACAAACATTGTCGGCCCTATTAGCATGTGAATCGTGTGATGTGCTGCCAGTGATACTGTGTAGGCCACAGCACATCACTGGGTGTAAAATGAATGGTGAAAACAAACAAAAACACTTTCTCTCAGTGACTGCAGCTCTGAATCCTGACGTAATGGCGGGTTTCTGTGAGTGCGGCGCAGAAACTGTCCAAACAGAGCAGAGGCGATATCTGCCGTGCCATCACACCGTCCATGTGTTCGCTCCCAACAAGGAAGCCACGTCAAATGCTGCTGTATCACGGCGTCTTGTTTTAGTGGGATTGCTGTGATAATCTCTGCATTTTGCGACAGAGAATATTTCAAATATTTCCTTTTCAGGTCTGTAAACGCCAAGTGGAACTGACTTCACGGACACGCGGACGGCTGCCTGCCAGTGGTTCAATGGAGAGCGTTCTTTTATTAGTATTTGTCTGAAATGACTGAAATTGCTCAGTCAGCTGTTGACTAGTCGGAGCACACACACAGATGGATGTGCTCACACCTTCCTACGCATTCACACACACACACACACACACACACACACACACACACACACACACACACACACACACACACACACACACACACACACACACACACACACACACACACAGAGCAACACACAGCGTTCAGCGTAGAGCTAATCAGCTGTCTAATCATCTGTCAGTTCTCATATTCATCATCAGGGCTGGGACATATGGCTCTGCTTTGATCAGGAGACTGTGTATTCCTGTATGTGTGTGTGTGTGTTTGTATTCTGATACCAGAACCCAGTCACACAGACTGCACAGAGACAAAGGTTTCCAAGAGGTGCAATAACAGAAAACAGCAGCCAGTCGAAGAAAGAATACTAACAACTCAAACACTAACCAAACTCATAGCACGGACTGAGCAGTTTCATCGACAATACAGAGAAAACCCTGAAGGTGGGTTGCAAGAAAACACAGGTGCATGTCTTCCATAGAAGCTCACACCAAGAATCCAACAAGTCCTTCTTGATGAACTCTGAATGGATGTAACATAGAGGTACATATGCTCCTCTGGTCTCTGAACCCGTCACAGTCTACATAACCTATACGGTTCTGTACATGGCAGCAGTCCAGGGTATGACGAATAGAATACACAGGGTGCCAATCAAACAGACGAGGAGGGGGTAGTGCAGGGATGCCGGATGATATCTGGTGGACAAGAGTTTATGTTTTGTTATATTGTAACAAATTATATTTGTAAGGAGTGCGGTCACTGCCAATACCACTGAGAATCAGCATCTTCAAACCAGACGCCAGAACGTCAGTACTGGAACATTCTATCCAGACGTTTTTACGCTTTCGATGCCAGAATTCTTAAAATTCTTGCTTTCTACAATATTTGTAAATGGCAACTACAGTGTGGGTAAAATGAGGAGAAAAGAGTGTTTTGGCAAATAAATTGTGGTTATTATATGGAAACAACTAAAATAGATGGATGAGGCGAGGAGAAGATTGTGGATACGCGAATTCAACATCTGATCTCCGATGTGAAAGCCAGACACTATACACAGGGCAGGGCAGGAACAGCTGGTGACGCAAACAGGAAGTCCTCTGTAGCGTAGGCCATCTCAGGAGACCGCTCGGTCCAGCCTTCGTGGTCCTCAGTGGACGCGGCCGTCGTGGACCGTGAAGGCTGGGTCCTCCGAAGGATGCAGCCGCTGAATTGAGACACAGCTAATGTGTCCTTGGGCAAGACACTTAACCCCAAAATTGCTCCCGTGCCTACGGTGTGTGAATGTTGTGTGAATGTTAGTTAGTCTTGATGGGCAGGTGGCACCTTGCATGGTAGACCCTGTGTATGAATGGGTGTGAATGGGTGAATGAGGACATGTAGTGTTAAAGCGCTTTGAGTGGTCAGTACAGTACAGTCCATTTCCCACTGGACAATTATACACAGCACAGTGATGTTGGGCATACTTTTGATGGACTGAATGAGGACTCCAAAAATAAATCCATGTCCATTTCATGCTTGCTGTGTTAGTTGGCAAGAAAAGTGGCATGGTACGGTGGGCTTGTACTGTCATTGGTGTCTGGAACAGTAGAGGGGTCAAATAATTTGTCGTTTTGCATTTTGAGGTGTTCATATTCATGTTGTAGTGTTATACAACAGCATCAATAACCAATAGAAGGTAATTCTGTTCGGCTGTACTGATGAGTATGTGTGTTATTTTATCACTTTCTATGCTTGGCATTCTCAACTGTGGCTGTCAGTGTAAACACCCCCCCTCCCCACACACATGGAAACTCTCCATTATAGAATATACAACAACGAACCTCCAACATGCTCTGTCTGTGTTTTCATATGTCCATGTGTTGTGCGCTGAGATGTTTGTCTGTGTGTGTGTGTGTGTGTGTGTGTGTGTTCATATATCCATGAGCTGTGAGCATATCCTGACCAGTTTTCACAGAGCTTGGTGGTGGTTCAGTGCTCGAAGTGCTCATTAGGAGCAAACCTGTGTGTGTGTGTGTGCGTGTGTGTGTGTGTGTGTGTGTGTGTGTGTGTGTGTGTGTGTGTGAGTGAGTGAGTGAGTGAGAGAGAGAGAATAAACCACTGTTCTAGAGAGCAATTAAACCATCTTCCAAATGCCTGTTTACCCTTTAACCCCCTTTCCCTCCTTTCTGTTCTGTACCTCTCCTAACCCGTCTTCCTCTTTCTCCTCCTCTCTATCCTCCTCTCCTTCTGCACCTCTAACCATAAACCCCCTTCTTTCTCTCTGCCCCCTTTTAACGGCTTCTCAGCTCCCTAATTGGACAACTATTTCTGGAAATCAAATGAGAAGGTTTTAAAATCTGGGATGAGACAGACATATGTGAGTGTGTAGTAAAAACATCATTTAAAGCTTCCAAAATCCCACATTCAATTTTACATTTTTTTTGGGGAACTTCACATTTAATGAATACATTCTGAATCAATGGCATTAACAGATTCATTTTAATAGGGAGCAAATTTAGATTTTAGATTCAGAAAATTGGCGTAAGTTGTATCTTCATATGAAGCTATATTACGCCGGTCGTGCGTTCCGTGCTTTGTCTCATAGTGGAGCTTCACATTACCGTTTTTACTAATCGCCTGTCTCTGAACATGTGAGACATACTGGTTTTGAACTGTCCGTAGGAAGAATGAACATATAAGAGTCTGTCCATTCTTGGTGAAAGACTCTGGTCTCTCTGACCACTTTTCTGTTTTTAGAGAACATGAAATAACTTTTCTGACTCGCATATTTCTCCTGTTGCGTTTCTCTGTGTGTAAATGTCACTGGAGTTGCGATGCTTTTCAGAATACACGTATTTGATTAGCTGAGTAGCATCACGTGATGTGCTTTACAACTCGTGTAATTGGTCGGTGTGTTTCCTGGACCGCTGAACGAGTGCCGCAAAGGCTAGAAAAGCTGCTAAAATAGAAGCACTCCGTCAAAATTGTATAATTCTCAATTATCTGTATGTTGGAGGTCCAGGGTCCAGATACAACAGAGTCTGCGTCCGGACCCAGACCGCGGTCCGCCTATTAGGGACCTCTGAACTAAAGGTTTGCTCCCAAAGTGAACAAACCGGGCTGGTCGTGGTTGGTTTACGCCAGGATTGGAATAATTAAAAGAGTCTGCCTAAAGTTTTTATTCGTCAAAGGTATTAAAATACCATTTGATGCATGAAAGCATGTTAAAACAGCATAGCAGACACTGCTGCCATGAAAAGCAAATGGGTAATTTTAACATTTATGACCAACAGTGCTTTTCATTCCACTTGTGTTCCCTGTTGGCTCCGATGCTATCTATATTGATTTACTCCCTGTTGCCAGTCCCCAGTGCTGCTGAAGGCAATATCTCCAATCCACTTTGCTACCTCTACATTGCAACAATGTGTTCTGTTTGTTGTTGACTTCAACATCCAATTCAAGCACGTCGCATTGTGCTCTGTCAGCAAGCTTCCCTGCTGTGTTAAATCTTGGGCTGAATGTAAAACGAGGAGAAATGCACTCGGTGGAACGCCAAGCCGTCAGGGGAGAAGGCCGAGGAAGCAGAGGCTATTCTCGTGGTCGGGGACAGATGGCTGAGTCGTTTACCGGAGCAGAGGCAAGGCGGAGAAGTCCAAACAGCCAGGTCGGCAACGGGAAAACGATCGGAGGGTAAACGCGGGGAAAGTCTGGCATAATGCGGAGAACGATGTGGCAGTGAGAGTGTGAGAGACTGGGGTCTAAACCGGTGCCGCAGAGTGAGCAGGTGAGAGTGATAGAGCTGATGAGGAGGGTGTGACTAACAGGTGCACTGATGAGCTGATGAGGTGGGTGAGAGATAGAGTGACAGGAGAGAATGGAAGCTGAACTGTGACACATAATAACATATTTGTAGGTTTGCCAATAAGTTTTCTTGAGCAAAATGTATGTGTGTGTTTTTATGTATGTATGTATTGTAGCGACCCTTAGTAAGGAAAGCTACGAGACGTTATCTTACTTGTGGTCCTTTATTAGCGAACAGGCTACTGTGGACCGTAACCCACGCCAACACAACAGTTAACACCGTTAAGTGTCTGACAGCAACTATGGACTTCATATCACCCTCATAACCATTAAAAAGCACAACAATGACATTTATACAAAGTAACTCAAGTTAAAACATCAATGTTTAATGTCACGGTCTTGGCACACCCCTAGCTTGGAGAAACAGACAGCACTTAGCACACGTGAGCAAAGCAATGTATTGCTGTGGACGGGGGACAAGGTGTTCAGTCCTGGGAATGCACACACATCCAAACTATTTAATACCACCAAACAATACACAGTAAAGCGCTCAGGTTGGAGAAACATGCATAAATGAGTTCATTTATGCATGTTTCTCCTTGAAATATGCCCAATGCGTTTTGACTAAAGCTGAATTCACAAGTTAAAAAATAAATCAATATCAAAATGTATCTTAGACACCTGAAAGAATGGCCCGCCTCAAATAATCCATATATTCTAAGATGATTTTCTGACAATGAACTGATCTTAAAGCGAAACTTATCTACAATGTTTTTGTAAATGGAGTCTGGTGGCTTTAGCTTATTCATAGAATATTTAGTTTCAGTTCAGTTCCCTGTCATAAATGGCAAGATAAAGCTGTGAAAATATTCTAAATATAGCATACTCTTGCTATATTCTCATAACAACAAGAGGATGACAAGAACAGTGGGATAAAAGCCAGCAAACATCCTACAGTCAGACTGTCTCAATCATTTTGTATTGGAGATATGATGTCCCTTCAGGGTTGCCGTAGAGAAAAGGCGACTTCCGCTGCTCTCCCTGGAGACGACTGGACATCGCTGGTAAAGTCAGCAGACACTCAGATCTCCGTGGTCAACTCAGCAGACACTTACATGTTAGTGCACCTATATGCTGACATTCACCGTAAACGCATTTAAACGGCACAGATCGGGAGCGAGGGAAGGGCTTTGAAAGTGAAGTAAGATGCCAACAAAGTATGAATTATATTCACATTAAGTATGAAACATGCATCTCGTGAACCAAATGTTGTTGCCCTTTTGTTCATATAGCAGAACTTTTAAAATAAAGTGCGCAATACACTACTTTTGAATTCATTATTGAACTTTGCCATAACAATGCGATTAATCGCGATTAAATATTTTAATCGTTGCCCAGCACTAATATATATATATATAAAGCTAGCTTTAAACAGTGGGCGGAATAGTGTTTTTTACACTGGGACTCCAACTTTTTCTTAAAATAACCTTCAATCTAATAATTTCCTTTCATTCACTGCTACAGACTATACTTTCCTCTGTTTGTCACTGTTCAGTTTTATTCAGATTTGTTTCTTGTGAATGATGTGTTTCTCCCCCACCAAGTGGATTTGGTGGCGGCTCTGCCTGCTGGCTTTTTATCCACACTTCTGAGCTCCCTTGGACATTTGAACCAACAGCTGCTGATGAGATGTGGATTCCTGTCCAATCAGAGCCTTGAGAGGGAGAACAGATACTGGAGCACATCGCTGCTGGAGGACACAATAGTGTCACCGCTGCCCTTCCTGGAGTACCCTCTCCAGTGTTCACACACCCAAAGCAACAAAATGCATAAATTGCTGACCCGGGACAAACAATGACTTTACTTCAGCAGTTTATTTCCAGGAGAGTTGGTTATCCCTCAACACCGGCGCTGCAGGAGTATATACGCTGATTCAGGCCGACTGCGATACACAAATCAGCAGCAAAACAAAAAGAGAGCGGTTCTATGTTTTAATATCAAAAACAAGTGGTGCTCAGTCGGGCCTGTTGAATCGCAACTTCGCTCTCTCACGCTGGAAACGCTTTTTGCTCACTCAGGGAGTTTGCTTCAATCATTTTGTTGCTGTGTACACCCCCCCCCCCCCTCCTCAAGTGAAAGCAAATGGCATGCCGTGCCTACTATCAGGGCTGATAATAAACATGAAAACCAAACATCACGGCTCTGCAGTCTTCATTCAGGGCAACTGGAAGAATGAATTCCCCTCCCACTGAGGAGAGAATATGAAATATAAAGGAGCTTTTACTCCACTATTAAAGGTTCTATCCCCTTCATCATAAAGACCAGACTGAAAGATCTCAACAACTACTGGACACATTGAGATGACATGTTGTGCAGACAATCATGGTCCCCAGAGAATGAACCGTTATCATCTTGGTGATCGTCTGACTTTTCCATGCCAAGATCAGGTCAAATATCACATCGTCCATTACTAAAATAATACTAATAATGACATCTGCATCAGTCTGCACTTTGTGATTAGTGCTAGTTAGCAAATGTTAGCATGCTAAGACACAGAACTAAGGTGGTGAACATGTTAAACATCATACTTGCTTAAAACCAGCATGTTAGCATTGTCATCGAGGTTAGCATTTACCTCAAACACTGCATTAAGTATAACCTCATAGAGCCACATGGCCGTAAACTCGTAGTCTGTTAACAGTTCTCCAACTAAATTAGCTTGTGCGAAAAAAATGAAAAGTACATTTTCTAAGATGAATTCAAAAGATTGATTCAAATGACGATATGCATCTGTATGAACACTGGATTAAAAAAACATCTCTTTTCTGCACAGGCATTTTATTGTTACTGGTGCATAATTAGCAGTTCACTACGTATTTTCTTCCCTGTTCTTTTCTATCACCAGAAACATTTTCTTGCTTGTAGTCGAGATGAACCACTTTACTCCAAAATGGCAAACTGATAAACAGTGTCATCCTGGCAACTGCAGCCTCATCTCGTGGATGGTGCAACAGATCAAGCCCCTTTACTCCTTCCATCTGCTACTGCACGCTTCACAAAGACAACGTGGTTGTCTCTTGTCTCTACCAAGAATATTTCTAAAGAATGAAGTCAATTGAAGCTTTTCGGACACAGATTTTGATTGATTGGCAACAAAAAATAATTGGAAGGAGGAGCTGTTTATTGAAGTCATTTTTTTGTTTTCTTTAGTTTTTTTGAGTAGATAACAGAATTGTCACTGACAGTTTTTCTTGGCCACAATTTCAGACAGCATAAATACTACTAATAAGGGTCCTTACACCTCCCATCTTTAGACAGACCGTCTCCTCTTCCAGGGATGAGGTCCAGTATATTTTCCGCGCTGGTGAGTCGCTCATTGGCTGTCTGCTTCCCTCCGCCGAGGAGCGGCATGACACCAGAGTCAGGGAAAGGGCAGGAAGGATTGCCAGTAAGCCTACACATCTATTACACCATCTGTTCCCAAGCTTTCCATTTTGAGACGGTCCTTGAAACCCCCAAATCACCCGTCCACACCAACAGCCTCCCTGCACAAGCTACCATTCAAGATAAGCAGCGTTAACAAGACTCACCCCAACGCACATCTCCTCGCTGTGCAGCTGAACTGTCCGTCTTAACGTCTGTTAATATTTAATGCATTTGAATTTGCATGGTTTCACAGGACTTACTATCCCCCCCCCCCCACACGACCTGAGACTTTGCACACTTTGGCACATTTTTGCCTCGGAAACATACAGCACGGTCCCCCCATAATTCATTTTGTGCGTCTCATTCTTGTTCAGTGTGACATTCTGTGGTATGCTGGACCCGGGCACTAATGAATACTCATTACTTCCTCCAGAGCTACAGCCGTGCAGCCTGCAAGACTGCTCAAATGCAGATTTTTTAATGAGGCCTGGATGCAGAGTTATATATATATATATATATATATATATATATATATATATATATATATATACTATATATATATATATATATATATACTATATATATATATAGTATATATATATACTATATATATATATACTATATACAAGTAGCCTCATGTTTTTTGAATGTCTCACCTTTTAGTCAGACATGCAATCTCACGCCAGGTCCTGTTCGCCAAACACCATCTGTGTGCCTCTCTGCATGAAGGCTAGTGAGGCAGATTCTCCATGAATGAGTTGTTCGTGTCGATGTCTGATGGGTCAAAATTCTGCTGACGGCCATCGCATTGGTGGCAACACAGTCATCAGCGGTTGGGGATGACTTCAGAGAGACTGAATCAGCAGGGAACGCCTCAAAACCACCACGTTTACAAGTGGCAGAGGCTTCTGGAGGCCATGGTAATTATAACTGGGAATTGCATTTTTTTCATCCATCCATCCATCCAGTATATATATGATATGATGATATATTTTAGATGAACTAGGATGTGATCATTTTTTTAGTGACCCCCCTACCCTGTTCCTTCCTTCCCTCGTTCCTTCCTTACCTGCCTCCTTCCTTCCTTTCATCGCTACGTCCTTACACCTTTCGTTCTCCCTCCTTCTCTTCACCCCCCCACCCAGATAATTACTCTCCACTGCCAAGAGGTGGCAACAAAGTGGCACTTTTCAACATGCTGAGACACCAAAAGCACTTGCACATTTTACTCTCTCTCTCTCTCTCTCTCTCTCTCTCTCTCTCTCTCTCTCTCACACACACACACACACACATACACTGCAACCATCTTTAACCTCTCTTTTCTCTCTGAACCCCTCTTCAACTTTTCATTTGCTCATGTTAATAAAAATCAATGGCATAGAATATGTGAGGGGGACACAAGAATACGGATAAACCCCTTTATTTTCTCCCCCTTCTCTCTCTCCCTCACACACGCACTCACACTCATAAATGTCAAAATGAAACTTCATAATGCAAATTCAACAACAGAAAAGGAACCTTCTCGCTCTCTCGCACTCGGAGTATGTGTGTGTGTGTGTGTGCGCGCCCTCGTGGTGCTGAAGGAACAGCGCCCTTCACGTGGGGAATGAGAGGCGGCTGGATGAAGCAGCAGGCTGTCTGTCCCATTCATGTCTATTGGTGTCTTATCTCCCAACAACAAATCCTTTTTTATTGTTATTTTTTTCTGGGACAGGAAACTATCTGGCATCTGGAAAATGTGTGCGTGTTTGAATATCAACACGTAGGAAGGAACGATATTTCTTTAATCTTTTCTATTTTTTTTTTTGCACACAGCAGGCTCCCCTCTCTCTCTCTCTCCCTCTCTCCCCCTCTGTCTCTCGCTGCTCTGTGCTCTCTTGTGGACTCTCCCAAGGCACTTTGGATAAAAGCCTCCGCAAGATGTGGCAGATTGCATGTCTGTTATCTGTCCTTCCCTGCAGGTGGTGAAGTATCTGAGGGAAACGAGTAAAGAGAGGAAAGGTTGTATTTCTAGAAGGGGATAGAAAGAGGCGCATCTTTCCCTTCCAGTTATTTCGGCCACCGAGCCAAAAGTGTGGTTTCTCTTTTCTGGTTGAATCACCGGAGCGGACGCTCTCCTCCACATCTCTTCTCCTCCTTCTTCTTCTCTCCCCAATCGTCCTGTCTACTCTGCCGCTGAAAGAGAGAAGATCCAGCTCAGCTCTCATACTCCTCCGCCTCCTCTGTCCCTCCTGTCTCACCACTCGGTGTTTGGAGGAGAGCCCAACAGAAGCAGCTCCAGGCTTCGCGCTATTTCCTCCTGCGTCCAGCGCTGCGAGAAGGATTTCCAAAAGTCCTTTCAAGTGGACTTGTTTCGTGATTTTGGCACAAAGGTAGCGTGGCTCTGGACCGCATCGAGGGGAAGAGAAGGGAGGGCGAAGCACTCTGACCTGGAGGGGACGTATTTCTGGGGAACGAGAAAAGTAAAGAATTGACGAAGAGAGAAGAGGAAGGTACCGGGAGAGAAATGGAGAACACGCGTGGTCTCTTATTTCCGTCTTTTCGGATGGACTAGGACACCGAGCAGAAACGAGGAGAGACCTTGACTTGGAACCTCTCGTTTTATATCATAGACTTCTGTCTGGATATGGACTGGTCGCTGTAATCGATCCGCTGATTGATTGGCTGATTAACTGTCGGACGTTATCCTGGACTTGTGGGGGATTGTAAGACGAGAAGGGAACCCCGCACTGCAGCTACTCCCTCCTGGCATAACAGCACCTCCGGTGTGATTCATTGATTAATCAATATATTGACGACACCAAACTGAAACAATCGATTGATTATCTCATCATTAAGGTCGACCTCTCTGCCCATTTATAAGAAGTATATCCTTCAATACAACTTATAGTAAAACTATATGTACCAGCACATATTTATGTCCCTGTAGGAATATTACATAAATGTTAAAGCGATCATTAAAAATAAAATATGAAATGCATTAAAGCCCCTGAAGAGATATAACATGGACAAGGGCAGAAAGTACCATAAAGAACTATAAGAAGGAGCAGGAACTCGTACAATTGCCACAACAGCTTCCCTCTGAAATCGTTATAATAATTTAATAAGGATTATTATAGTGCAAGTGCTTCGCGGGACTCTGGTTTGGAGATTGGAAGTTATTTTTGGCTGCGCAAAGTGGAGCGACTCTTCCACACCAGTGCCCGGACAGAGACAGACTGAACGCAGAGGTCTACCTACTTGTCTCTGTGTAACATCCCCGGCCCCGGAAGAAAGGAGAGGGGTGGGGGGGTGGGGGCACAGAGGGGAGAGAAGGAGGGGATGCGTAACTGTGGTTAATTGGAGCGGACTTAGCCTTCAAACATCTTGGAGCAGAAGAGAGAGAGAGTGAGGGATTCTATTCTTTTTTCTTTTTTTTGCAGTTAGGAAGACGTTTCCTGTTTTAGGTTTCTATATTTCGAAGAAGAAAAGCGACCTCTATACTTTCATTCATCGCTCCATCGTCCCGTCCGTTCGGAGAGGGGGAGAAACTGGCTGAAGGAGACCCACGAGGAGAGAGCCAGAGGTGGGATTTATTTCAGCAGATGTTCACCATTTCGTCCGGTTGCGAATCTGTCATCAGCGCCGCTCGGATTCAGGAATAGACACTCCGAAGCAAAGCACCGGGTAAGAGAAAAAACACGCTCCGATTTTACGCGTGTGCACGCATTTGTGATATGAGTTTACTTCACGGGCTGTTTTGTGGACGCGTACAAGTGAGAGGAAGGATGGAAGGATGGAAGGAAGGAAGGAAGGAAGGAAGGAAGGAAGGAAAGAAGGAGAGAGAGATAGCTATTCGCTCGACTGTGTGTGCGTGCGCGTGTTGTGCGAGATGCGAGAGACCGAGTGGCGGAGGGAGCGTTTTTACGCACGAGTGAGAAAGAGAGAGAGAGTGAGTGAGCTCGAGTGTGTGTTACGCCATGTGTGCGTCCATGAATACGCGAGAATAAAAACAGCGATGCATTCTCAACACTGCTTCAAAAATAAAGTCTTTTGACTATTTCGGTCCCACCAACTCCCGTCATAAGGCCAATAGGCTGCTCATTATTCATTCATCAAAATGCAATGCGTGTGTGCGAAGTAACATGAGTGCGCTAAAAGCTGGGCATCATGGGTGACAGACATTCCCTCAGTGGAGAGCAGGAGCAACGAGCCAGAGATGCAACTGAACACATCAGCAAAACATATATCTGTTAGTTTAGATATGTTCTTATCTGCCTTTTTCCTTCCTTTTCCTTTTTTAACCCTACACGTGGCCTAATGTGACCAATATGCCCCCCCCCCCCTACATGGAGTCGGACACCCAGACTGAAAGACTGAAAGAAGCGTTCAGTGGTCGTTTCACCTCTTTGTAGTTGTTTCATTGACTTTGTTAACAGTTGCAGGGCCCCGCGGCCCGCTAGGCCTGTACAGTAACACATTTTAATGGAAATATGCTCCGAGAATCCCTCTTAGCCAGTCGGGATGAAGCACCTTTGGGTGAAAGGGGTGCCATTTTGGTTCCACTGTATAATTTTCCCATTTGTTCAAGTCTTCCCAAACACAGACTCTGTTTGTGTGAGTGCTTTACAGCCCAGCAGGTGCTTTCTTTCCCTCCCTCCCTCGCTCTCTTTTCTCTCTGTGGGAGTGTGAAGAAAGAGAGATTGTGTGTTGGAAGGACGGACACAGAAAGTGTGTTTGTAGTGTAAGGATGTGTGTGTGTGTGTGTGTGTGTGTGTGTGTGTGTGTGTGTGTGAGAGAGAGAGAGAGAGAGAGAGAGGGGAAGACAGAGGGGATGTATGTCGTCTAATCGTGTATGCGTGTGCAACAATGCCACAGCAGGGCTGTGTCTCTCACACACACACACACACACACACACACACACACACACACACACACACACACACACACACACACACACTCAGTAGAGGGATGCGTGGAGTTTAATTATCTTGGCCATTTAGCAACAAGGCGAGCATCAATCGTCAGAGTGGAAGGAGACCGAGCGCCCATCGGAGGCTGCAGGTGTGTGTGTGTGTGTGTGTGTGTGTGTGTGTTGATTTATAGTGTGAAGCCGCTGTCCTATAGATCTGACCGGTGGGCAGATGGACTGGAAGCAGAACGACTCCGTCACACTGACCGACTCTGGCCATCTATTACCAGGATACCAGGATGGGGGGGGGGGGGGGGGGGGTTACAGCAGGCATGCAGGGATGGATGAAATAGAGAAAGAGAGGAGGCGGGTGGTGGAAGAAGTATTTAGATCCTTTACTGATGGTGAAAGCACCGATACATTAAAGGGGAGATACAAAAAACTCACCTGTTCAGTGCTTGTGCACATACATTTGGGCATTTGGAGCTCCTACCAACTCACACATTGTGAGACAAGACAAACCAGTGAATACGGGTATATTAAGTCAGGAAAATATGTTTATTATTTTACATTTAACCATGTAAACATGTTTTCGTAGAAATCCAAAATACAAGTATGAACCTGAAAATGAGCATGATATGTCCCATTTAATGTAAACACACTCCATTACAGAATGCCACTAAAGTAAAAGGTATATATGCACATTAGGTAGCTGAGTGTGGTCTGTTGGCACCCAGCAGGATGTCACCAGCTCCTCCTGTACAGCACAGCAGCCACGGTCTTCATCGGCTGTTCACAAGGTTTCTGATTGACTCTAACACAAATAAAGGACAAATAGATCGGAGCAAGTTCAAAAAGAAGTGATGAGAAACAGGAGGTGACATTTAGAGCAGGCAGGTAGAAAGAGTAGAGGAGCGTAGTGCAGAGGGAGTCACTGTTTCCTCTATTGTAATTGCTTCGTGGTAAAACTAATTCATTTGGTCACCCGGTGCTCCTGCGATGTGATGAATCCCTGCTAAGTTATATATATAGTGATTATATCTGTAGTATATATATATATATATATCTGTAGTAACACCACAAGTAGAAGTCTGCTCAGTGGAACTGTTGTTAAGCTGAATTTAATCCATTTTTTAAACGATCACTGGTCTTTAAATGTGAGCTGAGGTGAACTGATTGGAGTAAAGAGGAGGGATGATGCAGGAAGCGAGGGAGGAGACAAAAAAAGGAGGACGAGAAGAAAGGGAAAGGGTTGAAGGAGGAGAGGAGATCTAGTGAATAAAGAAGGGAGTGTAGATTTAGAGACATGAGGACAGGAGAGGAGAGAGGGAGATCCATAAATTGTGGAAGGGATGACAGGGAGCGGAGAGGCGCTGGAAATATACGAGAGGGGGAAGTCTGGCTGAGCGGACGGCGGGGCGAACGAGGGAGGAAGAGGGAGAGAGAGAGACAGAGGGAGGGTGCTATTGAAGAGCCATACGCCGCATGACTGTAGATTTGAGATATTGTAGATTCAGCCTGTTTGCACCAATTATTCTCGCTGTGGTCTAGTTTATGGGCTCTTACTGGGAATCTATGAGAAACTGTCAAATGTAAACTTCAGAACCAAATGCAAACCGTTTTCTCAACAGCAGCAGGACCCATTCGACCTTCAAGGCAAAGTGTTGCTTACTGGTTGTGTTCTTCAAACCCTCAGGGACTTGACTTTGCTGCTGTGGAGGTTTGGGTCATAATATATGGTCTTTATTAGCCGGTTGAGTCTGTCTAGGAGAATTGTAAACATTCAAATTTGTTCATGGCTCAAACAACATGGAGAGTTGACAATCCACGATGTCATGTCAGCTGGGTCATTTCTATGTGCTAAAGAAACGATGTGATGAGAGAGAAAGCTCCAGAATCACTTTGTCAAGCAAAAATAACAATAAAGAGCATCTTTGTTACTGGTGAGGGCCTTCAACGAGGTCGCACCCCGACTCATCATATTGTGCCACTTGGAGCCGTCTTTATCTTGACATAGAACGTGTCCGCATGGTTAACGTGAAACAAATCACGGTTAATGTAGCAACACGTGACATTGTAACACATGGTTAACGTTGTGCAATGGTTGCGGTTAACGTAGTAACACCATAAGTTGTAACACATGATTAACGTTTAAGTTTAGGCAACTAACACCATGGCTTAGCTTATAATATATCGACACTACGGTCCCAGCCGTCCGTTCACTTATATAGTTAACAATAAGGCCATTTTAGAGACCCTTACAGGGGATCTGACCGAGACCCCCCGTATTTCGCACACCGGGACATAACGCCATGTGACCCAGTGGCGCAGCGTCACGTGACATCACGTCATCAGTAAAAATCACTGAACTTTGATCCCTGAATAAAGTTTGTTTGTCCCGTCCACCACTCCTTCATACTGCGTCAGTTGCTTTGAGCATTGGCTAACATTGGCGCTAAAACAAAGCCTTGCGTGTCGGTATCAGCACGCCAAGACTGCCCAAATGATATTTGATACTCTGGGAGTGACACCAGGTTGGCTTCACAAATGACTGACCAGCACACTACTAGATGGACCTTGCAGCTTGGCGGTGTTCTCAGCTGCCATTTCTGAGGCAGGCGTTGAACCTCAGCATTCCACATTCAGCATTTTTTTTTTTGTGTTTTCTTTGGAATTGACAGCAAACATTTACTCATGTTTCATAGCCATAATGATACATGTACTAATTGTAAAACCTAAAATATGTGGTTGCCAATGGAAAGACAGCTGTTTCTGTTCCTTTAAAGCGAGTTCCTCTGTAGTTCTGTGGCTCTCTGCGGCTCTGATTACACGACTTCTGTTTTCAATAGAAACCTCTGATCAGTCCTACGCTGCCTGGCATGTGTGATACTATTATGACTTGTGTATTGCAAAATTTCAAAGAGCAATTTTGATCAAAGTGATGCCACACAATGTGGTAATCCTTACACTTCTGTGAAACTCTGGGATAATTGAATGTCATGCATGCTGCAATGATCAAAGAGTCTTTATTTTTGTGTCATATGAAAGAACTTGCTCAATGGCAGTTTGGCAAGAGGCAAAAATACATACAGCCTGCTGCTTAATTGCAAATTGAATATGTGAAAACACAGAAAGGACACGTTATTGAGACTAGTGGCAAGCCTGATTATTTTTTACCACATGGTTTGTAATTAGGTGTTTTACAACATGTTCCGCTTAAAGTAGAGTGGCACAAAGTAATACTGCCTTTCTTTTTATCGCCAATATTTTCATGCCTCAACGTTGGCCATCGTCGTGGCCGGAGACATTATTATTTCATCTTGTCCGTTCGTCTGTCCAATTCTTGTAAACGCAACATCTCTTGACAACATAGTTCCATGCAGTATGTGACAATCTATTAGTTTCATGTACGGGAACTCAAATTGTCTGTTTGTTGCTCCGGATCACTTGTTTTTCCGGACGACAGCAAACAAAAGTTAAGTTCAAAATCATATAGTTATGTTTTGGAAAACCGTCACAAAGTTAGGTTCAGGCAACAAAACCAACAGACTTTTCCATTGGCATTCCTTTTCTGTCCATGTACACAACATTAATAGATTACATTCTGCGACTATTTCATGACGTGCCATGATACTGGGCTGCTCTGGAACTCCTGGAGTGAATTTCTTCAAATTTGGCACAATTGTCCACCTACACTCAAGGATTCACTGGTTAGATTTTGGTGGTCAAAGGTCACTGTGAACTCACAAACTACGTTTTTTGGCCATAACTCTAGAATTCCTAATCTAATAATGACATGAATACGTGAAATTGTGGGCAGACATAGATGTGAAATGCAACTTGACTGGTTGGCGGAGGCATAGGACCACAATGCAGTAATCCTAGTTGAGGATGCAGCTAAAATTGTGTGAGCATTCAGTTGGTCACTGATCAACTGAACCGAAAACTCTTAAACCAGAAGTTTTATTTAGTCTGTTTTGACTCTGTAGATGCTGGTCGTCGGATTTGTTATCTTTGTAAAACAGCCTGACGAGCTCTTTCCCCCTGTTTCCGGTCTCTATGCTATGCTAAGCTAACAATTTCCTGGCTCCAGTTACGTATCCAACGGAGGTGTATAGATCTTTAACACCATCTACAATCTAAGAAAGTCTCCTGACCTGCTTTACATTATTAACTGTTGGGGGAGAAATATAGTCGGAATATAGTGTGTTGAAATCGGAAAAAAAAGTTGTGTGGGATTTGGAAGACTAAAAAGGTAAAAAAGTGCCAGACTAAACTTTTCCAAAAGGGATCCATGAAAATGTTAGTCAGTTACCACTTCTGTCCGAACTGCAAGACATGCAGGATGGGGCTTCAGTGCTTTCACCTCGACCAATAAGGCGGCTGCTGTTACCACAGTGTTATGGAATTGTTGTCGGTTCTCATCTCTGTGGAGGTCACACTCAGCTCAGATAGGAGCCCTGCAGCTGATAAGGATTCAGTGATTCAGTGTCTTGCTCATCGTCAGCAGGGCGGATGCCTGCTGACGATGAGGGTTTGAACAAACAGCATCCGGCTGAATGGGCGGTGGACTCCACATGGCGACCTCTAAGGCGCTGACTTGAATGAACCAACCGAACCTGAACCACGTTGATGTCGTGATGCAGGTATGGATGTGATTTGCTTTCAACCTCGTCTCCAATGGGACAACACACTTTCTACCCTTCAAGCTCCAGTGCAAACAGACTTACCCAGAGTGTCATTTTGTTGTCTACAGCTACACAAAGTTTAGTGTTTCTCCTCCCTGAAAAGTAGACTCACCAGTGGCCCTCGCAGCATTACTCATCTCGCCGGTCACAGCGTCCGGATTGCAGCTATTAACCGTCCTTGTGTAAGACATTCTGGTCTCAGGTCTCCTTCTGGCTTGTCGTCGCTTGATAAAAGAGGCAATATGCTTTAATGAGACTGGATCCCAGAGTGAGAGAACATTTTTCTTCGGTGTGCCGCAAAGGAAAAGTTGAAGAAACCGTGGCAACGGAGCAATAATGTAGCATTTTATCTCCTGCAGGCTTTTTTGAAGTTAAAGAAGCTAAAAGCTGCATTTAAACCCCTCTGTCTGAACAAGCAGTAGACTTGTGCCCAGTGCAATGGAGATGTTGTTGTCAAAGGGCTGAAGCTGTTTTCTGAGTTGGTTAAACCTTAGAAGTACTAAACCGTAGCTCATTTTATGGAATTTAAATTACATCATTTTACAGCCAAACAAATGTAGGGAATTGTAAGAAACACCATGAGTTCAAAGACAAAGTAGCTTGAAGTCACAGATCTTCAGAGCTGGAATGATTTGATTGTCTTCATACAGAAATAGAAAAGTGTGTGTGCATCTACATCACTTCATGAATTCCTAATCGTTCTCTTGTGTGCTAATAGAAAGAGGTCTTCTGGGGTTAAACAGAGCTCCGGCATCACACAGCACACTCATTTATCAGTTATGATAATTGATGCGATGTTTGCTGACCGGGTTGGTGTGTTGGTCTGGATGGTGGTGGTGGGATTTCAGGGAATTCTGCCCCCCTTGTCAAACAGAAACACATCAGTGGTGATGATGGGGGGGGGGGCAAGGCCGGTCCTGTGCCTGTAAGGAACACATCACAGCTCAGCTAATCTGGACTCGACAGAGCATGCTCACCCCACACACACAATCACACACACACACACACACACACACACACACACACACTGGGCAATATTATAAGGAAGGCTATCACATCAAACTTTGTGGATACTGTACATGCATATTATGTGATACTGTCCTTACCTGAAGAACAGTATTGTTGTATTGTTGCTGCTGTAGTACTTAGGTAGAGTACATTTTGAGTATTCCTATGGTAATTATATAGTAATTACATAATGCTGCTAAAGCACCTTAATGTAAATGGGATAAGATGAAATGATTGCTCCCCACTGTGACTCTCCAGTTCACCCTTTACCACATCTACCAGCGTGCGTGGCCTCTCCCAAGTTGACTTAACATGGTCTGACAGGCCGATCCCTATGGATTCTGATCAAACAGAGCAATAGTGTACACAGTAGCAACAGTGCAGCCGCAGCCTGCAACAGCAGCAGACATAATATGGCAAAGATCAGCATCCTGCAAAACTGATTCGACACGTTTATCTGCTGATTCCACTTTATTAACGTTTTTTACTGAAGTGGTTTAGTTGGTGTTTAGACTCGCGTGTGTTAGAGGTGTTGGGGTCTGAGCATATGGCTTCAACATGTGCTGGGAACAAAGAGAATCGGGCCTTCCCTTTTGCAAGCAAAGGTTTCATCCTGATTGTGGTTTGATGAGCGCAAACCTCCTCTGGAAGGAATTTCACACTAGGGTGTGAATTTCTCCCCCCCCCCCCCAAAAACTATTGTTCCTGAATGCACCGCTGCAATCTCATTGGCCGAGAGCCAAGACAGCACCAGGACCCCTGTGGTTAAACCACTGTTCGACAAAACTCTCCTGCAGCTCACACCTCCTTGCTTTTTCCCTTCGACCTCCGTCGAGCAGGGAGCACACAAACGCTCTCTTCCCTCTGGACTTCGTCCTGGGGCCAGAAGAGGCACCGGGCCCTTCTCTCCCCCCCTAGCGCCACGCCGACAACAGAAGGCCCCCGATGAGGACCGCGAGTCCTCATCCAACCCTCCGGCAGGAAGACAAGGACGAACCCCCCCTCTCTCCGCCGATGATTACCGGGAGACGCACGGACCACGCCGTCTCACCCGAAGTTTCACTGTCCCCGCTGCAGCGAGAACAGATCAGTCCCGCGCTTGCTCCAAAGCGAGCCGCGCCACAGAGGTCCGACCCCACGCCGGCAACGCCACGCCGATGTCCGTCGAGCCTGCGTCCACTCCAGAGCGAGCCACGCTACTGGGTGCGACCGACTCCTGAGGACCGAGCTACTCACAGTCTGCGCCTCCGAGAGCCGCGCTCCCGAGTCAACACTCGGGGACTGATCGATTCCCATCACGGGAACGAGCCCCGTCGCAAAGAAGCTTCAAACAGTAAGTGTTCATGGCATCTTGGGCATAGCTTAGCAATAGCTTAGCATAGCTTAGCTTAAATTAACCTAAGTTTCATTCAGGTTAATTCATTTATGTGTTATTATTCCCGCACCCTGTTGTGTTCAATCACTGTCTTGTTACACCGCGTCATTGCGCAATTATCGCGGACCACGGAGCCCCGCTCACACTCGCTTCGACAACACATGCAGAAGTTTGATTCATGACCCCCACCTTTGCTCTCTTTCTTGCCTCTCCCCTAACTCACACACACATAGTCTGCCCCCGGGTAACCCCGTTGCCCGGATCACACACTTGATTACATCCAGCTATCTGTTCCGCCATTTTGTCTACGTCACGCGACGCAGTCATCTTGGTAGCTTGTAGCTGTAGCTTCAACACACACACACACACACACACACACACACACACACACACACACACACACACACACACACACACACACACACACACACACACACACACACACACACACACATACTTGCATACAGACACCCTCACCCATTTTATTCATTTGTTTAGATATTAGGCACATAAAATTTTATAATAGCGTTGTTGATTGCAATATTAATTGATCTGATCATTTATTATTTTGATTTAATAAACCCTGTTATATTTTAAAGAGCAGTCGTCTGTGATTACTTGTGCATGTGTATGTAATGAAACTGTATCTAGTAGTCTGTGCTCGAATTCAATCCTTCACTGTCACTTCGAATGTGTAGTCGTACCAGACTATCGACATTATGAGTGAACACTAATTATGAGACTTAGTTTTATCGTTTGGTTATCGGTCCCTGTTCGCAGGGTGGTACCCCGTTATTATTAATAATCATTAATAATTGTTACTCACATTAATAATTCTATTGATGTCCAGAATTCAGTTTCTTAAATGCTGATAACTCAAACACGCCCCTATTGATCCCAACAGAGATATCACACAGCAGCACACTGTGGAGCTTTCTTTGTCACCATTAAAGAACCGTACTGTATTTGATGTTACTGACAACCTTTTTTACCCCCCAAAGAATGCAACAGACTTTTAGATTGATGGGATTCCCCACCAATCAGCAATCATCATCAAGCTGGATGTCAGCTGAGCCATTGCGTTAAAGACTGTTGAGCTGCGTTTCTACAAAAACAGATCTAGAAGATGAACATGAATATTCCGTCAGTGTTTAGTTAAAAGTGTTGCTGTTAAAAAAACAAAATAAAGAGGAAGATGTGATGTTTGTGATCAGGAAATAGACTCTAGAACATGTAATCCTTTACTGTATATATTATTTACAGTGCAAAGATTTGATTCTGAGCCTAACAAACATTAGTATACCACTAAATAATATATTACTAATAATTTGAACATATTTTGAAGAAAAGTTCAGATTTTTTTTACCAACTTCCTGAAAAGTGTCAAGAGCAAGAAGACAGACTGTCCTGTTTGCAAACTGCAAGTCAGAGTGACCCTGAGTGCACCGACAGGAGGAGTTTTTCGGATCAGTCCTTGTTAGTAGCAGCATTGTCATGCAAAAATAGTTGAATTGAATTTAACTGAAGAATGTTTTAACTCTATGGGCTGCCTGGAAGGGAGGAAACTGATCAAACACTTGTGTGTTTTTTTTGGGCTGAAACATGCAGAACCTCTTGGACGGTCCTTTGAACATCAACGTCACACAGCAGTACTTGTGTGTGAGCAGACCAGTACATTTCTAAACTCATTTCATCATTTCAGGGGCGAGGCCACTTCACTTTTGGTGTTGACAATGTTCTTTTAGGGCACAAACAGGAAATGCGAATGCAGCAAGGCCATCAAATAAAACCATGATTTTAGTCCACAGAAATAATGAATTTAGCTTCAGGGTGAAGGATTGATTTTCATTATCAATGAATATGGTAATTTCACAACATACATTTGGTTTATTGGTATTTACTTTTCAGAACTTTTGCCGGCCCGGTTATGTTGACTGATTTTATTGATTTTTCCTGGATATTTGTGCTGGTGTCTGCACAGTCAAATGCACCATCCCCTACAGCCCCGATCCAGAACTGCAGACTACGTATCATGCTCCTACATTGATATCTAAATAGTCGATAGTCGGAAAGATTCAAAGCATTTCTGTTGTCAAGAGTTGATGCAATACACACTTTTTCAAAACCTTCTTTAAAAAAAAGAAATTTATGATATGGAATCAAGTAAAAGGACGAAAGAAAAAGTGAAACCACGAGTCAGGAGTGTCAATGTCAAAGTCAAGAGACAAGCCTTTTGGATTTGGTTAAAGGGGATATATCATGCTTTTCAGGTTGATACTTCTGGGTATTTTGGCTTTCTACTAAAACATGTTTACATACTTTAATGTTCAAAAAACTGAGGGTGTTGCGGAATATTCTACTAAGCCTGCATGTGACGTAGGAAGTGATCTAGTCACACTGACTGGGTTGTCTTATTTCACAGTTCGTGGGTTGGTAGGAACTCCAGATTTTTTAATATGATGAAAAAATGATATATCCCTTTTTAAAGGGGACATATCATTTCCCCTTTAAGTCAAGTACAAAATGACCAGATGGTGACTCAACACCACATCTCTGACACGGATTTGATCAAAGCGAGCCTTTGTAACTTTAGAAAGAAACACAATTTTTATTTATTCCTATTACAAATGAAAAATGTGGTTCATAAGTGTAAACACACCCTCTCTCAATTAAACACACCCAAGAGATGTGCTGCTACATGCTGCCTTATGACTAATCTGCTATGTTTTATCATTCAACATCGTCCTGTAATTGTTCAACGTATCCGCACACAACGGTTCATATGATATCTCACGAAAGGTTACTTCCAATTTTTCTCTTGCATTTTCCTACGAAGGTCCAGCAACACATTTCAATGTCCGATTGTAACATGAATTTGATCTTTTCAAAAAAGGAAACTTATCTAGATTTAGGTAAGAAAACTTCTTAGTTTAGGTTGAGGAACAGATGGTTGAAAGATTTCTGTTTGTTGGACCCATCCAGCACCCGACCGCCCGCTCGGTGCGTTCTTGTGCGGTGTTTATACCTCCTCGTTTGTGATCTCGTGAATAACATATATTATAATTTTAGATATCTATGAATCATGGCGCGTTATGTTTCTAGATGAGACCTGCCTGAATTGCTATATGTGGCCACATTGACTCCTGTGCTAATCTTACAGTCTATTTTGCTGCTTCCTGTCAGGATAGATTGGAACTGGTTGCACCGGTTCCTACGTGGGACTGAAGATTATGGCCTCGACACAACTCAATTTGTAGCTAGACCCCCGCACAAGGTTGTACTTCCTGTCACACGTCTTGGCTGCCTCTGTGAGAGGCGGCAAAAGATCAAAGACTTGCATACAACTGAATGCTGAAAGATTAGACATGTCACAGCCGGTTTGAATGGCTTCAAATCAACGGTGAAGACTTTAAAGCCGACGGGCATGACGCCGTCACGGCCACTCAGACACCAATGTTGTCGCATTTTCTCATTCAGAACCAACCTGTTTGACGGAAGCACTCAAATAGTCTGCGTGTCTAAATGTTGTTGCACATGATCATTTATAGATTTGATATTCTTTCCAACACTATAAGGGGACATCTCCCAGGTTCAAATGTCGGGATTGAAATTCTTCAACATAGGCTGCTGATTGTATTTCTCCATGCGGCCATGCAGAACTGTGCAAGCCCTCTGTGTATATGTGTGTGTGTGTGTGTGTGTGTAGGCTTTAAAACGACAGGTTAACCCGTTTGTCCTCTGGGGACTCTTTTTTTCAGTCCCCACAGCGCTACAGAAAATAGAAACGGGATGTGTGTGTGTGTGTGTGTGTGATACGAAACAATGGAGGCTTCTTCTATCCTCTGGTGTCCTGCTCTCTTGCTCTCTTTTCCTTCCCTCCCTCGGCTCTCTCCTTCTTCTTCTCTCTCCATTTATCTCCGACACTCTCTACATAGCATCCATGGCTTTATTAATGGAGAGGAGAAGAGATACCACACAGTGCACAGTTCCATGGGACCAGAGTGCAAACTATCAGAGGGATTCACGAGTGCTACGGTTTACATGAAAATATGACTAGATTCATTTGACGATTTTTTTGTCATCGGTCATGACTGAATTTAAATATGAGCTATACGCAGTTGGCAAGTTGTGGTCGGACAAAAGGCATTTTACTGAACACGTTTATCTGCGTAGCTGTGTTGACTGCAGCTGGAACATTATAATGCTGAGCTGCACCTCCTCCTCGGCCGGAGAATCCACACTGGCACCGACTGTCCGGTGACTCTGACAGCGCCACAGTCTGAATAAAGCTGGGAGACTCGAGCTCAAATTGTCTCTCTTTTCTTGCCAGGAGGTGCTCTCTGTGCTCCGGTTGCCAGTTTGTGGTTTTCAGGGATAATGTGTCCTCAGATCAGCCGGGTTTACAGAGCTGAATGTGTGTCACTGGCCATGAAAAATGTGATTATGGGAGTGAGGCTGGAGCCATTCATTCGGCACGGTCAATTATAATAGTGACATAAACTCTCAGCAAGTGTAGTTACAGAGTGACGCACTGATTTTCCGTGCAGCACCTCCAGGAACTCTCTGGTCTGTCGATGCTCTAAAAGGTAGCCGGTTCACCTGGACAGGTGGGACTATGCTTTGATCCTTCCAATGCCCGCTGCATACCTCATGTGCTCAAGTGCAAGCTTTCAGAACGGCATCACTGCGGTCTGCACACAGACCTTTAGGTTGATACTTGCTTAGTATGGCTTTGGTTAATAGGAAAGTTCTGTAATGTGGAGGAGCGGGCAATATCAGACTGTGGCTACACTGACAATAGTTGTCTTTTCGTTTGTTCAAAACCAATTTTAGGTCAAGGCAACAAAACCATTTTGCTAGGTTTAGGAAAAACATCATGTTTGGGCTTTAAATATATGTAACCTTAGGTTTAGACGACAAAATCACTTTGGAAAAACGGCACAAACGCGTCACATCCCAACACTTTGGGACACGAACATCGGTCTGGACCACCGATCTTATGGTTTAAAGTCCTGTGTTTGTTTGACCCATCCACCTCCTCACCTGCCCACCATCAGTGCTCTTTCTCAATATTTAATACTTTGTCACTACCTCTGAACGTTGCATAGTCACATGGATGCGTTTGATTTGTTTGCACACCAAGGCAAATGATCCTAACTGGCTTTCCATTGGCATTGTGTTCGTGCTGAGCGACACGGAAAAAACGAATTCATGTGCACTGGGCCGCACAGTGAGAAGGTCCTCGCTTAGGTTCCTCCACCAGCTTCAGGTGAAGTTTGCGTGTCTCTATGGGTATTCTTTAAGTGCTCCAGTGTCCTTCCACAGTCTAAAGACAGGCAGATCTGGTGAAGCATCTAAAGGACCTACAGGCATCAACATGAGAAGCTGTGTGATAGACTGGCCACTGATACCAATACTGACCATTATGTGCTGAGATACACAGTACAGGATGAGCAGGACTGTGGAATGGATGGCTGGATGGAGGTCGTTGCAGACTCATTTTCACATAACATTGTTTAACACATCTGTGTTAGTATTTGAAGATAAGGACATATTGTCAAAGTGGTCAAGTTAGTTTTTAGTGAGTGTTTCCTTTTGGCAGAAATATTCAAGATTAATATCTGAAAGTTCTGTTGTTGCTTCACTACGGCTTCTCAGAAGTTAACAGAAATAAATAACTTCACAGAGAAACATTTAAAAGTACCAAAGACATGTAACAGCTCAGTGTAAAACAAGGGTAGCAGTTCTCTTTAGGATGAATTATTCATGTTAACACTTTCTGTTGAGGAGAAGAAGGGTGTTTTCTTTTCTCACGGAGAATAATGTGTCATCACTACGGCCGGCTAGGAACAGTTTTATTCTATGGATGCAAATTAGAAATGCTTTCAGCTCTTCGTCAGACGTGTTCCAGTGCGTACGTACGTTGTGACGTGGAAAGGAAGTGTGAGGACATTGGGGTGAAGGATGCGTATATGATAATTGTCATGCACTGGTGTTGTAAAAAGCCAGATTAAAAAACAAAAAGTCGGAGCTGGGTATAAAACAAGACTTTTCTATAGTGCGTTCCAATACCCATAATATCTTACTATTTAGTATGCTAGAAAGAGATTTAGTATGTCCCTATACGTAGTCTGTCAAATGCAGCATGCCAAAAATACCAGGATGTTGAACTATATCCAGTCACATTTTGCAGCGTGTGTCATTCAGTCATCTAATTTTTCTTTGCTTACTCTTGATTTACCCCAGTTTGTTGACTCACAGGGACTGATTTTGATCAGCAAAATGTCTTGCGGGCAAGCGCGCTACACACGGCGAAACAAAGGCAGGGGAAGGAGAGAGCAGAGAACATGATGAGAGGGAGAGAGAGAGTCCAGAAAGAGAATCTGGCAACTGAGCCCAAACCTGTTTATGTAAACATCAATCTTGGCTAAACTGCTGATAGATTGGCTTCACAAACACACACACACACACACACACGCACACACGCACAAGCGAGATAATAGCTTCAATCCCACCTCTCAATAGACATATACTCCCATGAATACGACACACGGAGAGAAGTGAGGCTTCGTGTAATTAAGTTCTACATGTGCAAATCCAGTAGTGAAGCATTGCTTGTGAGATCGACTGTATAATCACATCGCCCCAAAAGGGAGAGACCGCTTACTTAGCATTTAAATAGGTTCCCCCTGCATCTGTGTGTGTTCAAGCAACACAAATATTGCAGTGTACTGTATTTCATTGTGTGTGTGTGTGTGTGTGTGTGTGTGTGTGTGTCTGAGTGAAAGAGTGTACATGTGTGAGAGAAGGTGTGCATTGGCATGATAAACACTGCCATGTATAGGCTACAGTATGTGTGTTCCTGTGTGTGATAAACTCGCATTGCAGTGTGTGTGTGTGCGTGTGTGTGTGTGCAATACATCTTGCTTGCACATTACTTCTCAGGGTCCCAGTGAAAGATTGTAGTGTCAATAGAGCAGGTTTTAAAAGAGATGCAGCAGGAATATCAGGGACAATTAACTGTGTGTGTGTGTGTTTTCTCTGCGCACACAGATACTATGAAAGAGGAAATTCCTTTCAGCCTTTGCTTTTTGAGGTTAAAGTTTCTGTTCAATACAAGGTGTAGGGAATTCATTTTTGTCGATTCGTAAAGCAAAGTAAAACATCATGTCGTTGTTCTTGGTGTGTGTGTGTGTGTCCTAAAGCTCATCTAGTCTACTCAGGCTCAGGGTTTTGGCCTTGTGAAATGCAACAGTTGTTCTATGTTCCTGTCCTCCCTGCTTATTTCCCTGAGTCTGCAGAGGAACAATGAGTTGGCACCGTTCCCTTCTGAAGTGAGGGGGGGGGTTGCATCTTGGGTTCTACACTGTTGCACCGTCCTTGCTTATTTTCAAGCTCTTTTAGAACAGTCAAAAACACTCTGTGACGTACAGGGTGGTGAATAGGAGCCAATTCACCTGTGCCTTAAACTTCTCAGACTCCTCCAGTTACAAATAGAAGTCTATGAGAACATTACTCTACTTCTCTCTTGATTTATTCCCTCAGTAAACATTGTAAACATGAGTTTATGTCTCAGTCTCTAGTTTCAAGTCTTCTTCAATACAGCATGATGTTTATTTAGTACATGATGGTCCATTTAGAGTCACACAGACCATAAAGCAGGGACAGCTTTAATTGTCCGTGTTTGGTCTTAGAACTTTAACCCTTTCAAAGTGTATTTTCATTTCCTGAGAGTTATTGTAAACTTTTTTGGTTGCCTAAAAATGTCTTATTCAGCGTTCTGCTGTACTAACCTCCACCCTCTCGTGTGACTTCTGGTTGCCAAAGGCCAAGTTGGTGATAGCAAAAATCCAAGCGACCAACGGAACTATCAATTAAAGTATGTGTATTTGTCATATTTGCTCAAACTGTCACAATATCCTGACAGTAATGCATTAATTCAACCAAAAGTCCATTGCCTGTGTTTAACCCAGGCAGAAATGACCTCTCTCACGACAACTTCATTGGGAAACCAAATTAGTATCCACGACATCTTTTAGAAAACTCAATAATGTACATGATTTTCATTGGGTTGTGTAACACAACTTGGAGCAGAACTATTGATCCTTCCACACTTCTCAATTGATCTTGGATCAGTTTCAACTCTCACAGTCATCGAACAAATGATGTGGAGCATTAAAGTTCTGGTCAGCATTTGGACCAAAAAGCATTGCTTACATTTGCTATACTGCAGGCTTGTCCTTGGCGCCAAGATGAGATATAGCAGCTCCAACAGGCAACACGGACACCTACCTCAAAACAAATGAGTAGTTATTCAATTAGGTATTTAAGGACCTTTTTGTTTCTGTTTCTGTTTGCATTGGTACAAATACTGTATCTCCTGATATATATATATATATATATATATATATATATATATATATATATATATATATATATATATATATATAGATAGACAGTATAGCTCCATGACAACTGAACAAACATCGTCCGCTGAAGAGGACTGTGTGATGCGGTTGAAAGCTCTAGAAAATGCTCATATGGGGCTTTGAGTTAAGCCCTTTTTGCTTAAACTGCCATCTCCAAGGTTGATTTTACCTTTGATGTTGCAAATGATATGTCCATACAACAGAAATGATACAAGTGATGCAAGTTCCGTTTTGGATTTCTAATGTTTGCTGAGGATGCAGTAAGCGTCTGTCATGTGCAACTCTTAATGCAATCTGAAATGTCGCCACTGCTGCCTGAAACGCATCGTCACGTCATTAAGTTGCATCCTCATCATCATCATTGAAGAAACATCATCGTGCTCTTGGATGATGGTGTTTCTGTGCCTCTGGGGTACGTTTGTCATGCCAGGGCCACATGTACGGGAAACATCGACAGTGAAAAGATAAATGCCATCTCTGGCAGAAACACCATTTCCGTGGAAAGAAATACTGTTCTTTAGCTTGGGCTTGTTCATCTTCTGCTGAAAGCTCTAAAGTGTTAATTGGTTTACAACAAAGGTTCATCAATTACCATTGTTGAATGTATTAATAACCTTAACTAACAGTTAGTAAACAGTAACTAATGTGGCTAGAAAGTATGTATTTATGGTGTTCATGTTGACTACGGTAATAACTCATACATTATTCAATGTTTGAAAACACACTTTTAACATTAGTTAATGCAGTAATAAGCATCAACCAACAGTTAAGTAATACAATAACAAGCATTAAGTAACTGTTAGCGAATGTCGATTATCAACATTTATTGTTGGTTTACATATTAATAACGGTACTAATATTAGTATATGATAATTAAAGATGTTAATTAGCATGTATGTGATGAAGTTCAGAGCTAAGCCATTTCATGGAGAGAAAACATTTTGTTTTTATGAACGGTTATTTGAGGCTTATGAATGTCCACTAGTGGTGTAACGTGGTCTGTACATATCCCCCTCACGGTTCAGCACGCATGTGAACTGTGGATTAATTACACCGTTAAACATTCACCATCAGAGTGAAATAAAGGTTTACTGATGATCGTTATCTGTCAATATTCAGTCAAATATGTGACCAGGACATCGGCATTCATGCTTTTCTAGTCAGCGATCTGTGATAATGTCACATTGTAAACTGTGGTGGAAGAAATCTTTTTAACCTCCCTGTGAGAAATAATCGCGATGGAAACTTCTTCAAGTGTTAAAAACATATTTAATGAACAGACACTTCAATAACAATTCAGCTGAATGGATAGAGCTCTTTCCCCACGGATAGGTCGGAGGTCTAACCCTGATAAACAGACAGAACAGAGTGTATATGCACGTTATCTCGTCTCCTCTCCCTTCACGCCCCCCCCCCCCTCACAGATGTTGTCCTCCGCTGCCCCCAACAAGGCCAGGTTCCCAGCCAGGGTTGAGATTATATGCAGGTTTAGTGATACAAGACAACAGAAGCACGGTCTGATACATTTCTCCAACATAAACAACCAATCCATGTTTAAATTTACAGCAACAACACTAACGGCTAACGAAGGAAGGTTCTGTTCAGTTATAAAACAGGAAACCCAAGAATGACGTGCCATGTGAAACATAACTCAGGGAACACATGGCGAGGTGTTAAAACAACATAAATAGACATTAGAGAGGCAATTATAATCTGTTTACCTTCCTAACACTTGCTTATAATACATCATTAACACTACTAATGACACTATTTGTTATAATCCATAAAAATACAATATTTTATTTCCTTATCATTTGAATTGTGTGTTTTCATGAGAAAAAAACCCTCTATAAATGACTAGAGCAAAATAAAAGAATAACATTTATAATTGTTGATGATTGCCAGTATGGATCATCAATGATCATCAATTAGTATCGGCGGCAAAAACAACGTGATCGGGGGATCTCTAAAAGTAATATTTGCTCCATTTTTTCTTTTGTGGCGATCCGATCTGTGATCTGATCCGTGATGCGATCCGCACCGTGAGTTTTATGATCTGTTGTACCACTACTGTCCGCTCACTTCGCCATCATCCATCTTGCAACTTATTTTTGGTGCATACGGTTGAGATACACACTCCATGGTCTTCATGTAGATGTTTGCTTGTTTTCCTTTATCTTCATGTAGATGTTCCTTTAACTTACAGCGTAAACTATAAATGATTGTGCGTGTTGTACAGATGTATAGGTAAAAATAAGACAATCCGATGGCTTGTATGTAAAGTACTGGATGGCAGGATTTGGAATCTTTTTTTCTCCGTTGTCAGCTGATTGTTGATTAACTGTCGCGTGTTGACGTTTCTATGTTTTCTCCACTCCGGCTTTCATTTTCTACTTCACCAACAAAACAATTTGTCCGCGAGGAGCTTTCAGAATGTGCAACAGAAAGTTGACATAATCAGTTCAGTGGGTCATGAAACACATAAATGGCAAATGGGAACTAGAAATTCAAATTCATTCAAATACGTGAAACAAACGCCTACTGACAAAAGGAGGGATGTGACATGATCATAATGATACCCTGCCAGTCCCTTTTATCCCCTTCATTTATTCTTATATGACATACAGCAAGATGTCAATAAGTAATAAGGAGTGGGCGAGCAGGTGTTTATTATTCATAAATGTCTAACGTTATCAGAGAAACATGCTGGGGAGTTGATTTATGACTATTGAACATTGTACAAGCGGAGAGGAAGAGACAGAGGTAGCGGAGGGATGCATCTTGTATCTAAAGCATGCTTTTATTCTGAAAGATTTATTCCGGGAGACTTGGAGCCTCAATTATACATTTTTTTTAAAGTATACTTCAAGATTTTATTTTGAGAGTATGGCTTTTGAAGACAAATAGTGCATGTTATTGGGAAACAAAGTCTAAATGACATTAACATAGTTTGGCAATGCGAGTCGAACATGTATTTTTTTCGTTGAAAAAGTCCTTTACAGATAATGTTGAAAAAGTGATTTAGATTAGAAATTGTACTGTTTATTGTAAAGTCCATTGTAAACCATTTACATACACATTTGTCAACATTGTCTTTTACTGGGGGAAGAGAGAGGTCCAGATCCAGATGAGATTTAGATGAGGGATCAAGAGAGGAGAATGGCGGAGACGTACATCTATTGCACGTCTGTCCGTCCTGAGAGAAGGATTCCTCCTTACTTGCTCTGCCCTTATCTGCTGCTCGGGTCCAAGGACAGAAGGTGTCGTATATTCCACAGATTGTAAAGCCCCGGAGGCAAATTCGTTTTTTGGGATATTGGACAATATAAATAAAATTGACTTGACTTGAACTAAGAAGCTATGAAATGGGAACAGGTACATGGCATCCACAGCAGCGATATCACAAGAACCACCACAGGGTCTAAGCGTGATACAGAGGATGGAGCAGCAGACCAACACAACAGCACACAGTTTCCTGCTTCGTTAGGAAGAGTAGGAATGGTTAACTGAAGTGCATGTAGAGTAGGGATAAAGGCTTATGTGGGATGTGCTTCAGTGAACGTCTATCTATCAGTCCATCATCTGTAAATGTGTAAATGCAAAGTGGCTCTTGAAATTGACACCAGACGATTTAAAATGTGTTGCAAACGTTTGTTTTCAAATCGATACTATAAATCAGCAATGCACCAGAGTGGACACGAACTGTGAAGCCAAAGCTAAAACATTTTACGAATTTGAGTCATTTGAGCCCTAACCTCTTCTCAAATGACAATGAATTTACGTTTAAGAGTTAATATCTTCGTGATCGTACTTGAATTTGATTCACATTCACAATATCTTGGGAGAGAGAACAGCAAAGGAAAGAGATAGTAAAACCGCAAAAGAGAGGGAAAGAATTGAGAGGATCAGGGTAACTGTATGTATGTGTGTGTGTGTGTGTGTACAGGTAATAAATCACCATTTAGACTCCTTCTCCCTTTTACTTCCTTTACCTGTCAATTGTTGCATCGTTCTCTCCCCTTCAGTGCTCTCTTTCCTTCCCCTTTTTTTTCTCTATTTCCCTGCATGCCGTCTCTCGCTCGCATGTTTCTTCCGCACTTTCCCGTTCTCATTACCTCCAATGTGTGACCCGAGCTGACATCTAGTTTTTAAAGGTCCAGCATGTGGAGTTGGTACGTGAAGATGGAGCATGCACACACCGAACCCACGCCCGGGCCAACACACAAGCAACAAGCCTTGTTGGTGCAACTTCGTATGTGTGCTCGGACCTTATATGTTTGTCTGCTTTTGTGTGCCTCAGTTTGTTGATGTGTGTGTTAAGGTCAAAAGAGAGCTTACACAACGCTACCAATTACAGGAACGTTTGGTATGGCCTTGAACTTTGACCTGTGTGTGGCTTCACCACAGTACAGCCCAGGCTTGAAGAAGGTTGGATCTACAGGCTGCAGAGAAGGAATTATGAACTGGCTGTTCCTCTCTTACATGGAGTTAATGCAATGAACCCAAACTGAGGGGCAAAAATGAATAAAGAATGGATTTTGGCCGCCAATAGCACCGTGACTTTCACCAATATTGCCATACAAATAATTTGAAAGATATTGGTACAGAAAAATTCTCGACATGGTGGCTTTAAAAGGCTTTAACAGGACCCTTTAAACACGGTTACAGACACGTCTTTAAAATAGCTACATGTCAATGCAAAGTCAATACATTTCAATGGTTAGAGCTGCTCCTAGGGGTGAAATGAATCGATATGAAAGATAAGAGCCAGAATGTCCAACACAGAGGAAACCCTCATAGCCTATTAGCTACTAGCTAATTACCACATAACCCATATTTATGTAACGCTGCTCAGCTATCGTATAAACTGCTCCCCAAAACTGACGTTTTAAAGCCTTGAGTTGGGTATTTTGGCCGTCGCCATCTTGGATTTCGGCCATTGCCATCTTGATATTTTGCAACCATTCGGAAGTGATCATATTTAGACAGCGGAGGAGTGAAGCAGACGAGCTTTGCTGTGTGACCATAAATCAAGGCACATTACGGTTCCCTGGTTAAAAAAATGATGTTAACATTATGATGATATGAACACCGTTTGTCTTGAGAAGAGTCATGGTATCCACACAAATACAACACAAAAGACGTAGGGGAATTGTCAAGTGACATTACATGACGAGGAGACCTGGGCATAGCCCAACATTGTATTTGGTTTTCATGCAATAAGTAGGAAGTTTCCGAGTTGGGGAAGTGTTAAAAGGGTTGTATGTGAACCATAACATGTTTCTGTAGGTAAGTTGGGATGATACATCAACAGGATACAGCAGAACATGTGCAAATGACAATATAGAATACTAACATACTTGTTCTAAACAATAAAACACAGTAGTGTAATGCTTTTAATATGTTGTGCACTCCACAGAGGTATATTTAGGAATGAACCATAACCAGCAAATATGTGCTTTACATTCAGTAAATGGATCGCGGCCCTGCTCGCCGTGACAGACGCACATCATTACCTTTGCTCCTATGTTCTTTATCTTTTTTTTAACTTTGTAATGGTAATACAAAGGAAAAGCTCTGGAGCCTTTTCTCTCGGCAGGAGGCTGCCAGCATTATCTTCAGTCTGCTTCCTGGTTGATAATGACGGGGCAGAAAGTGCAGAAAGTACAGGCTGTCACCGCCTGATGCTCCTTCGAGCAGAGCAAGGAGGGAAGGGGAAAATGTAAAAGTGACACGACGGAAAGGATAATTTGGGAAGATGGGTTTCCTCTCTTCTCTGAGCGCCTTGTAATATCATCTCTCATTGTCAGCGACTCTAGGACTGTTATTGCACTTTTATACGATCTTATTTTGGTAGCGCTTTGAGTGGAAGGTATCTTTGTTTTGAGGCGTTGGTGCTCCGTGCGTTTCGGTATTGTGCAGTGGGTGGTGACAGGAGGGATGGGGAGAAGAGGGAAGCATGACAACGCGGCGCTGGAACAGGACAGGCCGTTGGTTGTAAGTGCTAAAGAGGATCCTGCCTTCCTTGTGTGCTCACTGTGTCTGGGAGAAAATTACTAACATCACCACTACACGGCTCTGCTAAACAGATGCTGCTCAATGCCAAATGGGTCATTACACCAACTAAACTGTGCGCGAGTCTGAGTGCGCCCATGTGTGTTTTGCGTGCGATGCTATGTGTGTGTGTGTGTGTGTGTGCTGTTGTACGTGTCACTTTGCAGACTGCGTGTGGGTATGTATAATGAATTGCTGTGTTGTATTGATGAGGACATATGGTGTTTCCATATGGGGGTGTCACGCTTTGTGGAGCCTCAATACTGCGAGCGCTAGTTGATGTGTCTCTTCTGCTGATGTCTCTATCATTCTCCATGTTGTTGTATCATTGTTGTTGTTTTATTATTACTCCTTGCTCTCTTATTAATAGAATCAAGGTCTTTAAGGGTTTTCATTTCTACTTAAGTGACAGATCGGATTCATCTTCCTCCCTAAGCAAACAACTGTATACATCACTTATGTTCCTATTACTAGTGTACATGCTCAAAATCACAAGCCCTTCCAGGAGAGTTTTGGCAGCCTGCAGGGAAAACAACTTGCCTTCTGTTACATAAACTCTCAAGGCCTTAAAACTTCATAAATACCATGAACGATGCATGTATAGACAATATAGTAAAGACATAAAAAATAAAAACGTAAGATGATAACCAAGCCTGTCTCCTGGTCATTACATAAGCAGCACCTTTTTTATTGGCAGTTACACTAAACACAAATGGTTGCCAACAGTGAGGCAGTGGCCCTAAGCATCTGATGCCGGTGCTAAAAGCACCCTTTAGCACCTGCATGAGACTCCCGGCACCCGGCTCCAATGTAAACCCATCCATGACATTATCAGCCGCTCAGAGCAACTCACGTCATTTTAATAGCGAGAAAGCCAATGAAGGGCTGGTGTTTGGAAACAAACATAGTTTCACTTTCACCCAGGAGACCACTCTTTGTGTCCCGCGTCAAACCAAATGAACATTGAGTTATCTTACAGTACTTTCAGACTTGGCGAACACCAGTGACGGAAGAAGCAGTTATTTATTTGATGTTATATTACATAGTAGAGCCTCTGACCAACCTTCCATATTTGACAAGTTGGGAGTAAGAACATGTTGTTGTATGTAAGTATGTTCGTACGTTCATTTTCAAGGGATTGTAGTGCTTTCATTTTGTGAGCAGGATTTTCACACTGGAGACCAAGGTTCACATGCTGAGCCCTGCATGTGGTTTGGTTTAGGCAAGAAAAGCACTTTGGGTCAAAGAAACGTCTCTAAAGCTGTGGATAAGCACATTTCACTTCCTATATTCTTCACAATAAAAATCACCCGATGTTTTTCTATTTAAAAGCTTTCATGAGCAAAATCAAGAAATGCTGGGTTTTAATTAATCAGTGGCAATTTAACAGAACTCCTATACAGCTTAAAGCAAAATAGTGTAACAAAGCAGATATCTGAAAGGCCAAACGGGGGACAGGAGAGGAACTAAACCAAACAACAAAGAATCTGTTGGAAGCTATGAAATTACTGAGAGCTGAACACACAACATACATCTCTCTGGTCTCCTGCACAGTTGTGTCTCACGAGTTTAACTACATTGCACTGTTTTAACAGCAAACAATGCAGATACTGTAGGTGAGCAACGCTCGCACATAACTCGGACTACTTGAAAATAACACAGCGAAATTCGGATTTGTAACAAAACACATCTTGTTTGTCTGCAGTCTCAACATGTGCCCTCCACCATGTGTTTTGACTGAAAGCAGACCAGTGTTTGAAGCTGCTCACTTCAAGGGGTTAAGGCTGGTTCACGTCCAGCTGGGGACCTTCGCTGCATGTCACACCGTATCCCTCACTCCCCCTCATGTCCTGTCATGTCTCTATCGTCATGCAACTGTCAAATAAAGGCATTCAATGGTCAGGAAAACAAGGATCTCTTTTCTGATCAGATCCTGTAAGATGTGTTTGTAGTGCAAACAGGATATAGTAGGATCGTTTAGAAAAACAGCCAAACAACAGTTGAGTGATTTGGAATCAGAGTATGGAATCTGACAAACACTTGTTGATGGGATCAGGTACATTTAACTGGCTTGTCAGCATATAAATGGATTTTACACTGTCAGGAGTTTGCTGACTTAACACCCGCAGGAAGAAACCCGACATTTTAATGAGAAATTGAATAAGTTATTTGGCCAGCCCTAACCCTCATTAACTTTCATAATGCGCTGCCCTCCGGCAGAACACATCCGGTACAGACCTGAGAGAGCCGCTTCCATCAGAAGCTGCTCATTACAGAAACACAGGATTTGAGATGTTTGTTTCTTAAATGATTAGAACTCAATGTCTCAATGTGGCATTTATCATGTATATTTGTTGATCTATACCAAGTGCGATTAGTTTTCCTTTTTTCGGTGCATGATTCCTCTGATTGAAGGATGACCCTAATCTACCACTGAGCCACAGTCGTTCCTAAAGTCAGCAACACGTGTCAATTACTTGTATACAGCCTTTTCCAAAATAAACGAATGGAAAGAAAGTTAGCTTTAGGCATCAAAACCACTTTGCTACGTTTAGAAAAAAAAAAGTGAACTGTTTCATAAGGTATAGCCAACACAACTGCTCAGTTAGGTTTAGGCAACACAACTACTTAGTTAGGTTTAGGCAACACAACTGCTCAGTTAGGTTTAGGCAACACAACTACTTAGTTAGGTTTAGGCAACACAACTGCTCAGTTAGGTTTAGGCAACACAACTACTTAGTTAGGTTTAGGCAACACAACTGCTCAGTTAGGTTTAGGCAACACAACTACTTAGTTAGGTTTAGGCAACACAACTGCTCAGTTAGGTTTAGGCAACACAACTGCTCAGTTAGGTTTAGGCAACACAACTGCTTAGTTAGGTTTAGGCAACACAACTGCTCAGTTAGGTTTAGGCAACACAACTGCTCAGTTAGGTTTAGGCAACACAACTACTTAGTTAGGTTTAGGCAACACAACTACTTAGTTAGGTTTAGGCAACACAACTACTTAGTTAGGTTTAGGCAACACAACTGCTCAGTTAGGTTTAGGCAACACAACTGCTTAGATAGGTTTAGGACATTGCGTCGTTTCGGTCAAAATAAATACGGAAGTGCAGTTACTGAAGTACAAGGTCTCCTTGTTGAAAGATTATTTGTTGTTGGGCCTATCTACCCCCCCCCCCTACACTGTTCAGGATTGCGGTCACTATAGTCCCTCATTCATGATCACATGGATAACGTACACAATGTTTTAGTGGGAATATTCCACAATAATGAACTGTAATTCGTAGATATCCCACGAATTCTATCTATATCTACAAATTACGGTTCAATATTTTCAGCGACGAATGCTGGATGAGACCAGCGTGAATCTGGACATGCACGCATATACATTACATGCAGCAGAGAGACATACACAATCACCTGGACACTCAGCTTACACCACGATCAATTCATGTAAACTACGCGTGTAGTCACAAAGACAAACAAAGTTTATATACAGCCACACATGCAGTATGTATAGGGGACACCTGCAGATAAGACGCATACCTACACACATGCATATATGGGGTAAAGACGCGTGCACACACACATACACACACACACCTAGGCCTGCACAGAGACCACTGTGGCCTTAGAGGCTCCATGCTGAATGTGATGTTATTAGAAGTGGCTTAATGGTGCCATATTGTGTCCCTTCTCAGCCACACACACAGAGATACACTCACATTAAGACACAGACTTAACACACAGACCATACACTTACCCAGGACCACAGAGCACACTCATGTATGAGCACACACTGCAGGGATTCAACAATGTCTATTTCTCATTCTCTCTCTTTTTCTTTATTCATATAACAAGAAGCATACATGTTCATCAGCATAATTGTTCTGTCATGCAAATATGCTAAATTTAGCCAAATGCCTTACTTTCCAATGCTGTCCATGTAAAGACACAAATACAACTGACAATTGGCTAAAATATAACTAAGACAAACCATAACCAGGCATAGAACAGGAACAGAACGCACATAATACGTGAATTCACTATACAGAGGATGTAAAGCACACATGCACAGTCAAGACTATTCATCGCATGCAGGGTGCAATGACAATACTGCATATGAAAAACTACATGCAATGTCATTGACATATCTCAGTTCTGAGTGATAAAATTGGAAGGTGCCGTGTTAAAATGAAATGGTTCAAAGTACAACACCATGAAAAGGCTCATTACCTCTTAAGGCCACAGTATGTAGCTGAATTACTAGCAAGGCGACTTGATGACTTGGTGACTGACAGGGTGATGAGATGGCTGGCTTCGTGAATGCCTGAGTGCATGACAAGATTGCTATGTGACTGGCTAGTTAACTGTCTGACTTGTTGCCAAGATTGGTTGAAGAGAGAATTGACAAGGTGACTAGATGACTTCCAAGGCTGCTATACGTAGGCAACTCTCTGGTTTGGTCAGGAGTGGACTGAGAGGGTGACTTGCTGAAACCAATTGGTAACTGACTTCCTGGCTATCTGACTCGGCGATCAGATGAGTGAGTGGGTGACTTGGGAACTGACTACGCAACAACATGACCGACTCAATGAATTAGAGATGAGTTGGTGATAAGATGACTGAGTAAGTGACTTTATTACCAACTTGGGGACTGTACGACTATAGGTCAAAGTTGGACTGACTGAGTGACTTATTGGGAGGAGAGGACGGGGGCAACTGAGGCCCAGTGATAGAGTGGGTCATCCTTCAATCAGACGATCGGTGGATCGATACCTGACTTCGCTAGTCCATGTCAATGTGTCCTCGGGCAAGACACTTAACCCCTAATTGCTCCTGAATGCTGTGTATTTGGTGTATGCTTGGGTATAAATGGTTTGATTGTTCTGATGCCATCTGTGTGTGAATGAGTATATATGGGTGAATGACATACAGTGTAAAAGCACTTTGAGTGGTCTGAAGACTAGAAAAGCACCATACAAGTACAAGTCCATTTACCATTTACTTACAAGATGATTTGGTGACTGATAATTGGATAAATAGAAGTCAAGGTGACAAGATGACTGCGGTGTCTCGATGACTAGCTAGTTGCCAAGATGAGTGACTAGATAACTTGGTGACTGACTAGGTGACAAGGCGATTGGCGAGTGGGCAGTACAACTGGTTCGCTAGATGACAGACCAGGAGACCTGATGACTTGGTTACATCATGACTCGATGAGTAGGCCTCTCAGTGACTGACTAGGTGACTGAAGGTGAATGTCTGACTTGCTGAAAAGAGGACTAACAAGATGACTTGATGACCGTCTAGGTGACTCTATGAATGAATGGATGGCTTGTTTACTTGGTAACTGATCAGGTGACATAGTTACTGGACTTTGTCACAAGATGACTGACTGTATGACAAGATAAGTTCCAGGTTGTCCGCCAGACTTGACGGGACGTAAACTAGGTGAATAAAGGACTAACCGAGTGACGTGATGACCGTTCAGGTGATTGATATGCCTGGGTGTAGTCCGAATGGTTGACTCTGTGAGTGACTGGCAGACAAATTTGACCTGCTTGCTAGGTAAGTGGTCTACTGAGATAATTGATGGTATTGATAAGGCTTGCTGGGTGACCACGGCTCACTGATTGGCTGACTGGCTGGCCAAAAAAAGGAAAATTGTCTTGGGAAGGTAATTATAAAATGTGCTGATTGAAATTAGCAATAAGGTCTTTGCCAGCTGGCTGAGACTAAAGTGAGGTTATTGTAAACTCAGCTCTGTAATCCAGACTGACGTGCTGAGCAATGGATTTGACACCTTTTTTTTTCCTCTGGCGTGGGCTTCTCTACTATCGCCTTTCCATTATCTGTTGTCTGTCTGTTGTGTACCCCCCCCCCCCCACACCACCACCCCACCAACCATCACATAGCAGTGACCATTTTAAGGGACTATCCATTTCTCTTTTACCCCGATTATCACATAGCTCCTCTTAGCAATGGAAGCGAGCTGCCTAGTCAATGGGATTGTATTGGAATACGATCCCCCTGCTGAATGGAGCGGTGGTGGATCATGAATAGCCCGAGGTAGCACTAAAACTGTCTGCGTGTCGTTCTGTGCTGTGAAAGCCACATCACTCTGAATTTTAACAAGACCTCAATAGAAAAATAATGACTTTTCCGAGAAAGGCTTCCCTCGTCTCCTTCATTTGACATTAAGGCGAGGGGCTTTTCAAGCTTTTACCCGTCCAAAAAAAAAAAAAAGTCAGATGAATTGTGGTTGTATCAGATACTGTGCCATGAGGCCCTAATGTAGAAGGTTAACCAACAGGCACATTGTTTTACATGGATCTCCTCGTTAAACACAAATCTGCTTAATAACAAAAGCCAGCTTCCAGGCATGCTCAGAGGCTCCTGCTCCAAGAGAAGCTGCAGCCGCAGCTGTAAAAGTCACCACACAACTTTTACAGCCGAGTCATGGCTGCTTCTATAATTGGCTGGTTTATTAGACGTCCTCCGTGGCATTTCTCGCACATATTTAGCTAAAAGCGGTATTTATCATACGATAAATCTCTTGTCTCTTTGCAGCGGTGCATCCTTGCAGCCATTTTTAGTTATTTTCTTTTTGTACATTTGCAACCTTTTTGCCTTTTTTTTGGAAAGGGGGAGGCAAGTCTGTGTTGTGTGCATCAGCGACCTATGTGCTTGGAAATACCTCATTTTCAGAAGTCTGTCAGCAGGGTTTTCTTTTCGGAGAAAGAAAGTGGGGACGGAGAAAGTGAAATGTTTCTAGAGGAGACCGTGTGTGTGTGTGTGTGTGTGTTTGTGCACATACAAATGTGGGCATTTGCCTGCCTGTGTTTGCCACAGATGGTGTGTGTGTGTGTGTGCGTACTTGTGCCATGTTGGACTCTAGACCAGCTCAGCAGCTGCTAATTACTCTGACAGAAGAAATCTCTCTCTGTCTCCTTTCTGACTTCCTTTCTCTCCGTTCTGTGACTGTTCTGTTTCTTCCCTTTTTATTTTTTTAACCCTCACTCTCCCTCTCCTCCAAGTTTTTGTCATTCTTTTTTTGTCCTCCCACAATTTCTCTCTCTCTCCCTCTGTCCTGCTTGTTATTACACAACACCCAAGGCTTTTCTCTCCCATACCTCCCTCCGACCCTTCCGTCTCTCTTTCTCCCCGGCCTGTCATGCTGAGGCAGATGTCAGCACTATAGGCTGGGCCGAAATCCCCCCTTTCTTCTTTTCCACCTCTATCCGTTCCTGCCGTCCCCATTTTTCTCTCGGCCTGTTGTCCTTTCTTCGTCACCACATCCTCCCACTCCTTTCTCCTGGCTTGACTTCTTTTTCTAACATTTCCTATTTTCTAAAGATCAACTCAACCGAAACTCTACGTTCATTTTATTGCCATTAAAAATACATGCAAAACAAATGTATGGGGCAAGAGGGAGAGTGCACAACGATAAAAATACAAAACACTTTGCTTTTTTCCCTCCTGCCTCCCTGAATGGAACCTCGGTGTGTCCATCTTCCCTTCTCTGTCTCTTTATTTTTCCTCAGTCTTTTCCCACCTTCTTCCCTTTGAATGAATATGATGAAGTATACGAGGTGAAAGACAGGAACGCTTTAATATCCCACTGGAAATGCATGGGAGGTGCACATCAATGTGTGCTGAATGCAGTTAGACAGCGAAAGCGGAGCTGAAGACAAAAAGCCCAATTTTACCAGAAATTTTACTCACTTTTAATTTTGTGAATTTCACTTTCAGATGAAATAACCGGCTGAATGAGTGCTTCTCATTCAAAACGATGAGAGAATTTAAGAATGTTCTCAAGGCTAGTGTGTGTATTGTGGTGGATAAAACTATTCAATCGTACCGAGTGAGTCCTATAATACTGAATACTGAAACAAGAAACATTGAGGAAAGAAGTTTGTCTTTAAAGTATTTATACTCTGCGCAGAGAAGGCTTCACCGTCATACTGACTGCAACACAGTCCGCAGAGGATGAGCCGAGAGTTCAGTTTGTCTCCTGCTCTTAAGCATCTCAGCACACAGCAGGGGGGACATCAGGTATTCACATTACCACAGTTGATCAGCAGTTTGAAGCTCCCCATTGACCCCTCCAGTCACCCCCTTCCTCTTCTGAGCCTTGTCACACAAAGACATGTGTCTTTATTACCCTTGATTATCTCTGGGAATCTTCACATCTAAACATTCTCTGGGTAACAGCACCCCCACTGAGTTACTCTTATCAAAGCAAAGGCAGAGACAACCCATATGGTCCTGTTACTCTCCTCAGTACACAATCACATGTCACATATACAGTTTTGTTAGTGAGTAAGGCACATAAACTAAGTCACAGTAGAAATGTACTCGCACAAACACATTTTCTATCACAGTATTCTCATGAAGGTGAATGATATTTCATTTTCCACAAATCCAGAAAGGGCTGAAAGAAACAAGAGAACTGGTTTATCTCATTACATCCTGACAGTAATCAGTGAATCAAATGATCTAATGACAGAGAAAACAACAACAAGGGCAAGAAGCATGCCAGCTTAACAGCTGCAAGTACGAACTATAGCCCATGTTGGTAGTGTACGTTCATTATGACAATTTCGGGGTAGTGGCTTTGGACAGAGTCCTTAATTAAAGGACGGGCTGTCAGTTTTGCCAACTAGATTTTGCAACTTTTGGAGCTGGTGCTGCTCGCTCCTTTCATTGGAAAAGAGTTCGCAGACTCAGGATGCTTTTTTTCCTCGGTTGGATGATCTTTTAAATCTAGTGTAGTCTCGCTAGTTTTTCAAGATTACCAACTTGCTTAGCCTGCCATTTTTAACTGATAAAATAATCCCTTTACAAGAGAAGGTAAAACAAACTTAACTTTGTGGAACTGTTAAGGAGCACTAGCCCCCAGGCTATGTTGCAAGTTGACAGTTTTCAAAGTCACCAAAACTGACACGATTGTAATCGAATACCTAAAGCTAATCATTTGGAGTTTGTTGTCAGCGCCGCATATCGTTGTTGGAACAATTAAGATTATCATATAGATTGAATTGTGAATTCTTCACCAATTCCTGAGGGAAATATCTTCAAGTTCTTTCGCTCTGAAATGCTTATGTTCACCAGCTGGGTAACTGTTTGGTAGCCCAATGGGCAGGCAGCGGTGGAAGAACTGGGTTCATTAGAGGTGTCTTACTGCTGAAATCTTGAGCTGAAAGAGTAAAGTTCAGGGCTGTAAAAACCAAAGCTATTAGCCAACAGATGCTAAAACGCTCTGTAGAGCTGAGAAGACCGCAGAGTCGGGTGATTATTGCTGAAACTGTGGGTTCATAACTACAAGTGGCATCTTTATAGTGAACACACTTATATGAGCAATTGTGTTTAGTGCAGCTTTAAATACCACTGCAAGTTAATGCACTTCTTTTTTCTTTTTTTTTTGGAGAAAGCTGTGAAAAGTCATCATCAAGTGATGTTGGACTGCAAAAACTCCTGCAGGCTGTACCAACACTGGAAACCCCGTAATTATTGCTTTATAATGCCATTGACACAATATGAGAAGTTAACTGCAGCTGCTACCTGCCTCGCTTCTCCTCATTTAAAAGCAACTTTTTACCAAAACGTCGTATTGTGGATGATTTGCAGTCGCCCGGCTCGACCTCCACATCATGTTAACCCGGACACATTTTGGACGAGTCCCGCCTCACGTCCGCCGCCGTCCGTCAAAAACGTGCACCAAGCCGCATCATCTCACTCTCTCCTCATCCTCGTCTCCTCTGGATCCAGGTGTGGAAGGGATCGGCCATATGCTCCATTCCCTCAGATGTAACCTCAGAGAGGAGGAGTGGAGAGGAGAGGAGGTGTAATATCCTGGCAGAAGCTCCTCTCTGCTGTGTTGCCCTCAGGGGGGGGCAGCAATGTTCCACTCTCCTCCTCTTCTTTGGCCAAAGCAGCAAGAGATACTGAAGGAGAAGAGGGAGAAAAAGAGAGGAAGAGGAGAAGGATGTGTGCAGCGTTGGCACACACCCCTTCCATTCCTCTCTCCTTCTGGCAGACAAGCTATGACACGACTGATTACTCATCTCATTACAGTCAGCGCTTAACCTCTGTGTGTGTGTGTGTGTGTGTGTGTGTGTGAATGGCCACGTATCCACACTTGATTGCGTGAACATACATCCAGCGTGCCTGCTCACATCTGACCTTCCGTGTGTGTGTCTGGCCTCAGTCCACGAATTGCACTCCAGGAAATACTTGACGTTGGTTCCGACACAACATCTGAACTGACGTGTGGGTTTGGCCTCTCTTAGCGTGTTCTTAGCTGCCGTGTTTGTGCATTCATGGTGTGTGTGTGTATATATCTTTGCGTGAAAGTTAACGGGAATATCTCCTGGCTCATCAGCACTGTCAAACTTAGCGGTTCCTGACAAGTGTGTGCCCTTAAGAGTTCATTTGTGTTTCGCATGCCAAGCTACGTGTCCTGCAGCGCTTGGCTGAGCTACAGTCAGACAATGAAACTGACTGTGTGTACACCTACATTATATTACATTATATTTTAACTTCTGTGTGTATATAAGGAAACAACTGTCTATAGGTATGTGTGAGGAGAGGGAAGTAAAGGTTTGAGCGGGAGGAGACGGAAAACATCGGTGCTGAAGATGATGATTGTTCTTGGTACTGTAATGTACATAACAGGGCAGGGTGATAGCGGTGCAGTTCATTTTTAGAACAATGTCAGTATTATTATACAGTGCCTTTGTTTTTGTAAATTGAGAACAGGTTCGATAAAATCACCCAACAGGAAAGGATCCTTCCTCCTCGTGAAATCCATCCCTAAAACATCAGCGGTCCTAATCACATTGATGCGAAGAATCATCAAATCGCCTCATTGCCATTAAACTGTCCTGCTCATTAATTTGCAGCTTTGCTTCCAATGGTCATACACTGCGTCATTTCACCTCAATAGGGCCCTTGGATCTCAGTCAGTTCATCTCAGTGATAGTGTTCAGTAGATTCACTGGTGCTTTCTCATTGAATCTGCAGATTTGCATCTAGTTTAACTTTGTGGAACTTTGACGCACACATTTCTTTCATTAAAGTGTCTCGACAGTTTGGACTTTGAAGGGAAGTGAGCAGTGTTGCCAGGTGTACGATAATTACCATATTTGTACGATATATAATTCTAACAAATCCTCAATGTACAACAGGGGGCAATGGGTGACTGGGCGGCGCTTTGGATGAAAGCTCAGTATAAATGTAGCCATTTACCATTCACTGTACGCTCATCGACTGTAGGAAAGAAGTGGTCATCCTGACGGCACCCATTGGTTTGTGGACTGCGTCTTTGAAGACCTGAGTTCGGTAATTTTGGTGTCGCTGTTTTGGATTATGGATGTTGCCATGTTGTTGTTTTTTTTGCAAACAATGAAAGGAAGTTACCATATTTGGACTGCGGAGGAGTGACGTAGCGGCAGTGACCTGTCAATCACAGTAAGCCCGCCCTAAAGCATCCCCTGCTTTATGGTCTGTGTGACTCTAAATGGACCATAACTTACTAAATGAACATCATGCTGTATTGAAGAAGACTTGAAACTAGAGATTGAGACATAAACTCATGTTTACAATGTTTACTGAGGGAATAAATCAAGAGAGAAGTAGAGTCATTTTCTATAGACTTCTATACAACCAGAGGAGTCGCCCCCTGCAAATTTTAAGAAACTTCTGCATTGGCTTCACTCACAGAACCTGAGGCTGCCGCCTGTTTATAGTACAAACATAATGTATGAATGATAAATGTACAGTATCACTATCAAGGTACTGTAGATGGGACAGTTCATCTCTTTGAGCCACACTCACACAAGAGCTATAGCTTAAAGTTGCCGCAAAACCCCTGCGCCTGAGCATCGTTAGCTCTCGCTCATTATCACGTTCATTGATTGCAAACGGATATGATGCGGTTCATTGTTGACCAAAAACACGAGTGCCCAGCTCCATGACCAAAACTTTATACAAGACAAATGATATTCTAGTATTCTGTGAGCCAGTTTTGCATTTGCCTGTTTGAGCTGATGATATTCTGCCCTTTAGCTTCTGGAATCTCTCTCCCTCTCCTGTCAGTTGCTCTGTTTCTTTCCCTCTCAACGTCAGCCAGAAGGTCACGTTTCACTGGCAGCCACACAACATAATCATCTCAACCTGACATAGAAGCCTTGTGCGCGTGCATTTGAATGTGTGCTGCACTTCTGGACATTGTGCCTCTTTCGTATCGCCCCTGTTTTTCCATGTCTGTGTACGTGCTACTGCAAATCTGGCAATCCCAAATGAACCAAACGTGAATTTCCTCTCCGCCTTCAGGAGACACGACTCAGAAAGCTCAGGATCGGCACCGTGAGCTGAGGCTGGTGGTTTTTTTGGCTCCGGCTGTCATGTCGATGTACCCTGATCCCCAGAAACATCCCTGTGGGTTCTCCCCATACCATCGGCCCCGCCATCTTTTCCGGTTCAGTCACTACGAGGCCGTACATTGACGTGGCATTGCAGATAAAGGGAGGAGACAAATTGCCCCTCTTGTTGGTGCCCACAGGAGACAGCGGTTAATGTTCGGCGTTATCAAATCTGACTGCTGGAGTCGTGCGGGGGAGCTGTTGTAAAACACCTGCTAAGTGCACAACCCGAACCGCATTGCGGTTGATTTGTATGTTCATGCCATGGGGGTCGGGGGGGGGGGGGGGGGACGGGACCGTGGCGGTGCGGTTTGACAAAGAGGAGACTGGATGAATTATCCAGTTCTTCTGCTGTCATACACCGCTGCAGTGGGTGTTCTTGCTGTCAAAGAAAAAAAAAAAAGTTCCATGAATATGTTTCATACCAGCTCCCACAATGCCACGTGGTTAACATTGAGAAACAGCAAAGTCTCACTTTTCAAAACACTATTTTTGCCACCATCAGCACAGTTCTGGTGTAACTTTTATGACTCACTAGATTCCTTCTAAACAGTGTCTTCCTTTTTGCATCTTTTAAATCTGAATTCTAGATGCTCTGCACCAGGGGTGTCAAACTCATTTTCACTCTGGGCCACATCAGCATCACGGTCGCCCTCAAGGGGCCGGTTGTAAATGTAAGACGGTGTAAATGTAACTACTCCTAACATATTTAGTTTAGTTTCCCGGGATATCTGTGACTTCCTCAACACCTACTTAGCAGAAATAGAGGTTCTTTTTCCCATGGTTAATGGCGGACAGTTGAGCGGCTTTCAGGGTGATAAGCCACGCCCCCTCTCCGGCGCGTCCAGTGCGAATGAACACAAAATAGCCCCCGGCGAGACCGGCGGCGCAAATGGCTCATCTCATAATTTCAACCATGGGGATATTTTTATTTTCACATCTAACTTTTAATATTTGTAAAAAAAAAAAGAAATTTAAAAAAAATATATATATTTTTTTTTGCTGGGGGATTCGCGGGACACATAAAATGACGTGTGTGGCCGTATGTTTGACACCCCTGCTCTACACTGTTACCTTTAATAAAGTACTTACTCGCTTTACTCCAAATGAGAAGAGCTGAATTAAGGCCTTTACAGACCGGAGAAGTGCTGAATAAACGAAAGGAAAATAAAAAATACTTGGCAGCAAATATTAAGTCCGTTCCTTCGTTCGCGATTCGAATCAGCGAAAGTTGCAAAACTATATGCAGAGGACCAACTACCTGGATCCTGTTCACCCAGAGTAGCTTCTGCCAGAACTGCCTAAGCTAATGTAAGCTCTTTGATTGAGTTTCCTTTTACCAAAATGCTCTGAGTGAATTTACGTTACGCTTAACAGTTAAGGTGCGTTCACACCAAAACGCGCCGCCGGTCGTGTTCACACCAAACGACGCAAAATCGCCAGAGAGGGGGCGTGGTTTATAGACCTGGATCCGTTCAACTGTCCGCCATTAACCATGGAAAAAATAACCTATATTTCTACGTGTTGTGGAAGTCACAGATATCCCGGGAAACTAAACGCCGTCATGTCTGGTTCATAATATTGTTCAGAGCAGCTCCGTGGATTGTATCGAGCTGTATTCACTGTGTCTAGCAAGCCGCCGGTCGCTGTTTACTACAGCTGTAGGAACACAAAATAAACTGATTTGGCTGTGATTTAACGGCAATAAACCGACAAAAAGGGACTCCGAAATAACTACGTAATGATGCCGATTTGTACTTGTCTTCTCCGACAAAAAGGGACTCCGAAATAACTACGTAATGATCCCGATTTATAGGCTACTTGTCTTCTCAATGGAGCGGATGGATCGGTGCTAGGCTATGCTAACATCGTAGCAGCTGCACCAGCACTCAATAACGTGATGTAGACGTAAATACGGCAGCGTCTATTCATTGTTTGTACCGTATGGTTTACACACACACATGTATACACATAGTTTGGTCCGGTCTCTGTTGATATGAGGTATCGTAGAGCTCTGGGTGAACACAGACGGCTACAGGATTTATTTCCTGATTCAACAGCGGCAGGAAGTCAGTGATGACAGGGGGAGCAACTCAACGCTGATAGGCTATCGCGCCACAGCGTCATGCGATTATTTCGCAGAAGTTGAAAAATTCTCAAAAAAACTCATCGCGTCTGTGCATAGACTTTGTATGTAATCTCGACGCGTGTCAAAAAATCGACGCGTCCGGTGTGAACGCACCTTTATGCGATGTTCTGCATATGATTTTATTTTGAAAGGTATGAAAGACTGGATCTGGTCTGCGCTGCCTTTGTCAAGGTTGAAAGGAGTAATAAAGTTTCCCGTCTTGGTTCGGACTACGGAGCCTCTGTGTTGTTGTTTATTGAACATTTTGAATATTTCCGTTCCACACAACCTGAATGGTTAATGCCTTTGTTCACGCTGTGAAAGCTCAGTAAAATCAACCTCGCTCCCCAAAAAAAACTCACTTTTTTACAGTGTGAAAGTACTCATGACAAAACTTTATGCTGCAGCAACAAGCTTTATGAGCAGCAGCAAATGCCCTGGGAGGTCTTTCAGCCCCAGGTTTCACCTCTCGGGCTACATACATTGATGTGGGTGTCTCGGCTCGGTGCCTCTGCTGCTGCTGATGTGCTGCGAAAGCCTCGCCTGGTACCTCTCAGTGGGGTTCTGGGGGGTTTAGGTGGTTGGAAAGGGGTAAACCTAAGTGAGTCAATGCTAAAATATGAATTGAGTTGTGCTCGAGGCACAAGAAAGACATATTAGAGAAGTGGAATTCCCCTTTAAGTTCAGCATGAGCAGCCCTCTTTTTGCCATCATTTCTCTATTGATCAGCTTTTAACGCTCCGAAGAAGAATATCGACTGCTGAGTTAGCCACTGATTTGTGTAGCTCGGTACATAATGTGCGTGTGTGTGTATGCTATGATTGCAGCTCTTTGTGTGTGTGTGTGTGTGTGCCACCTCCTGCATCCTAAATCAAACCACACAAATGAAAAATGGGGGGCAACAAGAAACCATGTCCTGCATATAAAAAGTCTGCGGTCTCGCATAGAGAGCGGCGAGATGGCACCAGCGCCAGTGGAAAAGAGCTTGCCTGGAAACGCATCAGGGCCGCTTCTGTTTGCTCGTTCCTTTGCAAAAGTCAAACTCAGCAGTTGACAAGAGGCGGCGTGTTCCTCTGTTGTGATCGGCCTCTCCGTTCTCTGCTCAGGTGTCTGAAAAACGGCCGGAATAAATATTGGATGAGCGGATGTCAGCACAACGGCTCCAAAGTGTTTGAGGCTGTTTCAGTGCCCGCCGACAACAGTCGCGTTTTTCTTTTTGTGATGTCAGATCCTTCATATTTGAGAGGGTGTAAAAGCATTAAGCTGGCTTTTCCCATGGAAGTGCACTTCCTGTTTCAGCTTTTTGAACACTCGAAAGAAAATGCGAGCAGTTCCCCCAAGAAACTGTCACGCAAACGGTTCTTTTCTTTGATTTGAGTGGAGCTCACAAAGAGGGCTTTTCCAGCAACTCGTTTGTTTTGTTGTTGACAGGAAAATGAAAAAGAAAAGAAAAATGTACTCTGTGCTCCTTTATTCACTCCCATGCATGCATATTTCAGAGGGTATAAGAAGAGAGAAGAAGCAAAAGAAATGAGGAGCGAGTAGGAGACAGGGGCATTGAAGGAGGGATGATTAGAAAGTCAGCAGAGACTCAGTGTACAGCTGTTCAGATGTTTCTCTTCTGTGGTAAGGACATGACAGCTTTCAGAGCAGGACTCTAGCACACAATAGCGATGAATAGCGAAACAACAAACGTGCTGCTGCGGCACCAAATATACATTCATACATATCGACACATTAGTGTTTGCGGACTTTTGAACTTTGAGAACATGTGAATTCTGAAAACGTAAGACGCAGGAGTCCTGTATTCAATGTTTGATAAGACTAAAATGTCTTTTAATAGTTAGACTGGGTGCAAACGTATATCAGGAAATGTGATACAGGAAGTTAGGCTAAGGCAAGAAAACCACTAATTGTAGATAAATCTTAGCTGAATTTCAGGAGCAGGACCACGCCTCAGCCACTTCCTACAAATACCTACCCACTCTAAGACTCAGCTCGCTCGCGCTTTCCGCATCCCACCCTCCCTCTCTCTTGTTCAACCATTTCAACCAAAGGTATCTCCCCCTATCATCATCCTCCTGTCCCACATGGAGACCGGGGGATCTGCAAGGCCCGGGAGCCGCAGTGGATCCTCAACTAAGCCTCCCCCAAACCGCTACTGGCTAATCTCCACCAACCAATCCTCAACGCTCCAAATAATCGACGCAGGCTCGCCCTCGGCTGAAGCGGCGTCCTGAACTAGTGAAATTAGGTTTCGGATTAGAGCAGGGTTGCTGTTAACTTGTGACTCATGAGACTATATAGCGAATGAGTCGTATAACTAGTGACTAACGTGAGTCACTTGACTAACGACACTCAGATGACTAACGGGGGTCTCCTGTAGGTTAAAGCCCTGAGCTGGTTTGACCCATACACCGCCCTCTACTCAGACCTTGTGTCGACGATCTCCCACTTCATACTACGCCATGTTGCTCTGAGCATGTCATAATGACGCTGCTGTTTGCAATGGAGTTAGCTTCAAGATAACCTCCCGTACACATGCTGATGAATGCCTCTGTGCGTCGGCATCAGACTCCGGCGGAGCGCTGACCAAGCTGCAGTGTTAAGATGGAGAACAGGTCAACGCTGTATTCCTGTGATTGTTGCATATCTGTCCGTGACGTGACGCTCACAGGAATGTGTGAGTGCTGCAGTCCAGCCCGCCTGAGACCCAAACACTTTTTCTCTGGTCACATTCCTGGTCACATCCTATTGGGTTATGCTGATTGTAAAACAAACGCAGTCAGTAATGAATAATTTCCCCAGACATCAGTCCGAGCTCCTGCTTCCTTTTTGGTTTTGTCATTTCATCTTTTTTTATTCGTGGAAAATATTTTGCGTCGAGAGGTGTTCCTCTCATTTCGGTGTGTGTGCTCCGATACCAGCGGCTTGTCTTACATGCGTAATGATCAAGACAACAAGAGAGGGAGGCCGAGGTAGACAGAGATGGGGTGCGCGGTGGTTTTGAACCATATGTTGATCTTAATGAGACAACGACAGTGTTGGTTTGAACTTGAACAGGTTGCACATTCTGTTGTGCATGTGTGTGCAATCTGATTCAATTATTCTTCATCAGTTCGAACGCTCAGTTGCTGCACGTCAACACTGTCACTGCACATGTTCATATGCAGACCGATAGCTCACTTCTTCACATACTTTGTTTTTTTGATACATTTAGATTATTTATTGTTGAATCAATGTTTGAATGTACAGTTAAATATACATTAACGTGTCAGACTGTGAATATTGAGTCGATCATGTTGACTTGGAGACCCTGAACATGTTAGAAAGGCAATGTTTGGACCGGGGCTTGGTTCTGGCTGGTACTCACTGGTACCGTGTGTGATTTAGTACCTTTACCTCTGACTGCGTGTTGCTCTGGTATTGAAACATTGCAAGAGAAAGAGAGGGTGGAATGAAAATAAATCTAAACTATGACCATGTCGAAAGGCAAACGCGTTAATAGCTGTTACCAACGGCCAAAGGCGGGGTTAAGAGGCGCCATCACACCAAACAGCAATATGTGATGATCCTGTGAACATGGGGATAACAGAGCACATGAGGCCGATCTGTCCTCAAAGGCTTGCATGCTGTTTTACTCAGTTGAAAACACAAAACATGACAGAAGTAACTTCAAGAGACCTTAATGGGTTGGAACCCAGCTTACATTCTCACATCTGGACGATCACTGCTTGAAATGAGCCTGATTGTAAAATTGACGGTTTTGAAGAAATGATCCTTGAATTCCAACATTGGTTGCAGCTCAACCATTTGAGAAGCAGAGTGGAAGCACACTGGCATGCTGCTCGCTGTAAAGGCTGCTGGCGGTACTAGCTATCGGACCACCTTCCAGCTTCCCACTCCTACACACACGTCATGCTCTTTCCTTTAGTGACAGTCCTCCGCATGGTGGTGATTTTTCAGGCCAATAAATGTTGTCAGATTTGTTGGAGCCAACTAGCAAAGGATCACTACTGACTGGATTGTGTCCTCTAACTTAAAGTTAAAGTTAGGATTTTATTGTCATATACATATACACATGCCGGGGGTTCAGGGACACTTCGACACGTGACACTTAAACTCTACATTAACGTTTCAATTGTGAAGGAACATGTTCTGCATCGTGTATTAACATATGTAACAATAATCATCATCATAATGATTCTCAGGAATTTCTGTCTATTTTCCGAAAGAAATAGATTCCACATTGAATCAGCATGAGCACAGTGTGACTTTCATCTTAAATATGAGAGTAATGTCACACCCTTTGTAAATATTTAAACTTATTTATCGTATCTAAAGTTACAACATGAACTTATTCTACTACAAAAGCTCTTCTGCTGTAAATAAATACTCTTAGCTCTCTGGTTTTATCCTTTTTACAAATAAACCTTTTTACCTTCCACAAACACACAAACGTGTCTTCTGTATATTCATACACTGCATACACTATTACCAAGACTGTGCTGTCCTGACTTATTCCTTTGTGCAATGTGTGTGACGTGTATCTGCTGTGTGTGTGCGTGTGCGTGTGTGTGTGTGCGTGTGTGTGTGTGTGCGGCAGTAGTGGGTCGACAGCAACTATCCACAGAGAGAGAGAGAGAGAGAGAGAGAGAGAGAGAGAGAGAGAGAGAGAGAGAGAGAGAGAGAGAGAGAGTGATTGTCCAGATGTTTCTTAAAATACTGCAAACATGTCTTGTCCGTCAATCCTTCATATCTGAAGCCTTTATTTCCATATTTAATGGGTATATTTGATGATTTTAAGCAAGAAGTGTTCCTGTTTGCATACATTCAACCCCTTGCATAGTGATGAAGGTCATGACCATGAACCACAACATGACACGTTTGAATCTTTTAAGACTTTTGTTGCACCTCATGTCCTATCTCTCTTTACCTTTAACCTCCCTCCCACACACACACAGATCTTTTGTTGTACCCCGTTCTTTAGGCTTCTAATGTGAATCATCCATAGGAATAGAATAGGACAACAGATATTCCTTTACAAATCAATGTAACAGGATGGTCGGAGCGTCTGCCATTTTTACGTGTACCCTTGCCATTGCAACTGTTTTCGTGCTTTTCTGAGGGCTTTACTTTCCAACGAGGCTTGTAGTGTGTGAAAAGTAGTTTATTCCATGAAATGTACACAAATATATCCATGCAACGATGGACTATAAATAATTGCCCTTCTGCTAAAAAATAACTAAAATACAGTCTACAATCTGCGATCAGAGAAATTCTTGCTCCACATCCTGCTCCCTCGAAGATTAACTTGCACTTATCACACTTAGAGGACCCAACCCAAATGAACCATTAGCAGGAGCAGACTAGAGGAGCTTTAGTCTTAATAGGGCAAAAGCACACATCAAAGCACATTCTGCAATATGACCATTACCTTCATTCTATTGTACAGTAAACATTGAGCAGAACAAAAGGTCCCTTTTGCAAAGAGAATCAAATATAAGCAAAGTGTAAACAGTAAAACGTGGCTCTTACATCCATATTGGCTAAATCGACTCCTAGAAAGTTGCTGACTCACTGAGGTGAGCTTTTGATGACCAAAATGATTAGTAATGTTACGAAGCGCAGAGAGTCGGTGTCAATGAGTGAAAATGTGACATCTGAATGCTTCATCCGCACATTCTCTACACTCACAGTGTAGAAAAGCACGTTGCCACAAGCGTGCTGGCGGGGAATCTGTAAAAGTTATTTTTCCTCCCTTTTATTTTCGGCTGATCCGATCCGTGACTCAAAACCGAGATTTCATGGAGAGAGACAGACTGAGAAAGTGGGAGGAAAAGATGGAGGGAGAGATTGAAGAGGAGGAGAGAGAGAGAAAGAGGGAGAGAGGCTGCATTCTGCCTTGACAGCCCATATTGTATCACTCTGATCCCAGCTTGGCTCTGATTGATGGCATAATTACAATATGGATATGAGATATTTACATGAGGCAGCCACAATTATTCACAGCCACATACTTTTTCACTGAACACATGACCCCCCCCCCCCACAAGAGCTTCATAAAGCATGTTGTGTTGGCAAAAGTCACTTCCTGTTTACATACGGTGGGATTTGTACTCCAGTTCTGAATAAAACAATTTCAGGGATCATATAATTATTTCATATTTTACGGTAGGTGTACATAACATAAGCACATGGACTGAAAACAGGAAAGAGATGATTTTAGATTACCTCTAACACACATTTGTAAAGAGAGCAGACGACGGGGCAATGATGACATTTTCCTACATGACAAAGGTCCCGGTCCACATTCAGACAGAAGAGATTGAAGTCACATGCCACATTATTCATAACAACCATGCGTTTATGAAATTACACCAAGTCACGAATTGTTTTTGACCCGTGAAGTCACGGAAAGCCGGCACACATAGGGCGACGTGCGCTTTCAGTGTGGTGAAGAAAGTGAAGAATGTCAGATTTCCAAATGTCAGAGTTATCACGAGAGGTCGGGGCAGCGCGGCCGCATGTTGTTCCTACAGACTCAGACAGGTCGGCTGATATTTGTGTCCACGAACAAGCCCGTCCGTGCTCCGTGCCATTTCGGTGGTGGGGTCGCTGGGTTACCGCGGAGAAGAACAGAAACCCCATCAGAACTCATTTCTGTCACTTTGCATTGGACAATGAGTCACTCCTCAGAATGTAATTGTTGGTGTGGCTGCAGAGGAAATATGCCACCACGTAGTGCTGAACAGTGAAGTCTATCTTTGGATGGGAGGTCATCTAAGAGCATAAACCAGCGCCAACGTACAGTGCAGAAACAAACGAATGCAATAAGTGCCACAAGCTGGTGTTAATACAATAGATGCTAAGTAAGTGCTAAGTGGAAGTCTTCAGCCTGATGAAAGATGGGCAGCGACTCCGCTGTCCTGAGGTCAGTGGAGAGTTCATTCCACCACTGTGGGGCCAGGACAGAAAACAGCCGCGACCGGGTCGATCGGCCGTAGGGACCTCTGAGCGACGGGGCACCTTACATTTGTACAGAGATCAGACAAAACTCCAGGTATATACATGTATGTGTATGAACCACAATACTGTCTGCGGTATAAACAATTCCGTCACTTCCATATTTATGCCTAGATGGCGTTATTCTTTGCCTGTTGTCAAAGCCTTGATTGATCCGAATGCCACTAAAGTCAGACTTTTTACAGAGTTTTTACAGAATTTGCATCATTACATAGTTACTTCGGCATCCTTTAAATCCGTTTAATGCAGCAAAATCAGTTTATTTTGGTTTCATACCACTGCGGTAAACTAGATCAATCAAGCCGACGTGTGATTTTGTTAGGTTTAGTTTTAGGTTTCGTTTTAGGCTTAAGGTGACCTGCTCTCACTCCCCACTCTTCAAATACTTCCCTAAGCACAGGAGATCGTTGCAAGGATGCTGCCTAAAGCGACCGTATGTGACGTACTGGGCTTTCAGCTAGCTCCTGCTAACTGGGTCACATTGGTCAAACAAACACAGGACTCTCATCCATAAGACCGTCGTTCGTGTCCCACATGTTGTCACCCTGTGCATAATGTGACTTGTTTGTCACTTGCTAGTGGTGTGAGTTGTTAAGTCAAGTTAACGTCAACCATGTTCTTTTCACAAAAGTCTTTTTTGGTTTTGTTACCTAAACATAATTCTGTAAGGACGGAGGTTCATTTTGAAAGGACAAGCGTACTGACACGCCGTAAAAGTAACGCTGGCGGTGGAACCAAGGGGCCGGGGGGGCAGCAACCAAGGGGCTAAGGGGGCAGCAACCAAGGGGCTAAGGGGGCAGCAACCAAGGGCCAGGGGGGCAGCAACCAAGGAGCTAAGGGGGCAGCAACCAAGGGCCAGGGGGGCAGCAACCAAGGGGCTAAGGGGGCAGCAACCAAGGGCCAGGGGGGCAGCAACCAAGGAGCTAAGGGGGCACCGACCAAGGGGCAGGCATTTAGTTGTGATGGTTACAGTTACGTCAAGGGGCTCAGGAATGCATCAGGTCAATGAGTGTCCTCACAAGGACAGAAGTACATGGTCGTTTGTGTGTGTGTATGTGTGTGTGTGTGTGTGTGTGTGCGTATGTGTGTGTGTACAACAAACAGGCAGGCACATGATAATGGAGTTTAATCGATTCGATGGAGCCACTACTGAACAAATAGCTTTCCAACCTCTCCGCCTAACCTCATTTCTTTATCCTTTCATTTCCCCCTTTCAAATCTTCCTTTTTTTGTTGTTTTTCTTCTACCTCGTTTCCTCTCTTTTACTTCCTTTCTCTTTCCCCTGCTTCCTCCTCTACGTTAAAAGAGCGACCGATGCTGGAGACGCCGTTAAATGTTTAACCGCTGGAGGTGTTGGGGTAGGGGATAGCTTTCTGCAGCAACCTCTCGCACCTGTTAAGCGGTGCCGTTAAATAGCGTAATGGTGGGGAAACGGGGATCTGCTGAGAGCAATTACATATTTCCCTGAACAGGTGGTACTGCATTTATTAGCACGCACCTGTGTGTGTGTATGCACATGTTTGTCATTGTCCTGCAACATTGTATCGCTACGCGTCTGGAAAAAACAAGAAACACTGTAGCACACACTTGTTTTTGCCATTTTCTTTGATATTCCTTGGAGCCTAATAAACACCGTTGTTCCAACTTCCCAGTGAAAATAATTTGAAAATATTTATACGAAATAATAAATTAGCCAATTTATTATTTAGATTCCTTTTTCCCCATGAGACCCCCGCTCTCTGCGTGTTGACCGGGAGGCAGCTGACTCCTACGGTGCCACCAACTCGGTATTAATATCCATGAGAAGTGCACCGAGCCTCGTGTTTACATAAATTCCAGGCAACAGTCTGTTTAAATTGATTCGCCGAGTTGATCTTGCGACACTCGCGCAAATTATTCACGAATGTAAATTACAAAAGTAGCAGCAGTTTGAAATTCAAAAGATTACCCAACTATTAACTTCTCCCCTCTGGCAGTCGCTACAGAACACAAGCAGAAAAAACACAAGCAGACACAGGAAGAGTTTCTCCACTTCAGTCATACACTGCCAATAACCCTCTAACACCAACACATCCACTGCTGTCGTTATAGATTATTATTTTACAGGTTTTTTTAACATAATCTGCCACTGTCAATATAATCCTACATGCTGGATTTACAGTATAAACATGTGTTTAAGTACATACTGTAAATAATCATCCAGTGTATGAATATCTTTCTGTGCGGTATTTATATACATATATATATATATATATATATGTGGGTGTAATATCCATCTATTTTTTCACTTATTGTGTATATAACAGTCTAGTCCATACACAACCTGTATATGCAGCTTTGTTGTGCTTATTCCATCTCTCATGTCTGTGTCTGTAAGTACACTAAGAGCGTCGCCACATTTATCCATCATGTGAGAGGAGACTTCATTTATTGGCGGAAATGATTTCACAAAATAATAAAATGTTGCTCAATTTTTGACACTGGGAATAAAATGTCTTAGCAGCCAAATGTCACAACTGATCATCTGAATGAAAGCTTCTATCCATCAATGAGAAATAATTGAGCTTTTTCCATGAACAAGGAACACACAAACGTGACACCAACACCATCAAATTTGAATTTCTTTTTTAACACAATCCACAATCTAAAGAGGCTATAATTGAATTTTAGAAACTAGGAATCTTTACGAATCTTAATCGCAGCTGATTAAATCCAATAAAAATGTAAAGAAGTAGTCGTCAATATTTGTATATTACCAATGGATCAAATGACTAAAGTGAAAATGTGCATTGGTGACAAACCCTCAAAAGAGTTTTCACCCGATTGCACTTCCCATCAGCTGTGCAGAGTCTTTTAGTGTCTATCTACTAAAACAGCTTCATATAATGTTGTGGTTATGACGACAACATTAGCTTGTTTCGCTGCTCCTTTTTAAAAATCAATAAATATAATCAATGCTGCTTTAAAACCTTTTATTAAGGTCCTTATTTCAATTGAATCCAGATGTCTGCAACGTAGAGCTACAGTGAGAAATGCAATGATCTACAAGCCAGTTTAATAATATGTTCAATAACCTGAGGGACAACACTTTTGAGACCATCAAATGTCAGCAACATTTCGGAATGAAAATGCATTCTGCCTAAAATCTCTTTACTAATGTTTTATTTATTCTAAACACATTGCTTTCAGAAGACTAGCTTAATAAAGGAAGACCAGATGAATAGTTCTTATTATAAAGTAGCGGCTCCAAAACAGCAGGAACATCAGGAGAAGCCGATTGCTGACATAAGCACAGGGCAGACCTGGATGCACAAAATGGATATATCTGGAGGGACACCAAACTGCACCTGAGGCAAAAAAAAATCATTGACAGCATCTGTTGGACAGGTAGGACCTCGCACAAGGTCAGAATGTGAGGGAGACACGGAGTGACCACACACATGAGGGACCATGCGGAAAACGTAACGCAAAGAAAAACAGCGTGCTTCCCTACAATCCATTCCACACGGGAATACAAATCTACCCAACATAGATCCAGGAATCAAATGACCACGCATTCTCACGGTGGCGCTTATGAATCTATTTATTCATTCACCAGGGGGGGCCTTACACAGCTGACCTTCAGCTATAGCATACTTTCTACCGCACACAGCTCGGACCTGTTCATTTCAAACGTTGTCTCTCTGCTGTCTCGTTCACGGCGGAAGGTGATTTAAGTGCTTCTGAATGCGATCACCGGTTTGAGCGTCTCAGAAACAGCTGCCGTTCTTGCGCTATAACGTGTGGAATTTCCAGAGATCGGTGTGATGAGCGGTTGCCCCGAGGGGCGCATTCGTGCCATGTTGGATGAAGGATGTCGGGAGAGAGCGGCCGGGGCTCCTTCAAGTAAAACATCCTGACAGAGACGTGCAAAAGGTCAGCTTACGAATACAGCTGTCAGACCTTGAAGTCAGCAAGAGAAGACCGTAGAAGAAGACCAGCCCTCCGGCCCTGCCAGGTATTACGAAGATAGTGGATAAGAGAGACGCTGGCTGACCTGAGAAACCATACTTCTGCTAATGACTGGATCGCAAACTGGCACAAACAGCATACATGGCGCCAAACTTGGTGGGGTAATGGAGTGGGAAATGTTTTCTTGGCTCACTTTATACCCGATTAGCAGTTGTGCTTCACGGTGCACTCTGGAAGACCTCAAACATTACTGCTGACCTGGTGGGTCCTTTTGGCTCTGTCCTCTTTTAACCTTTCTAATTGGAAACTTCCAGCGGGTCGACCCGTCATTGTCCTAAGGATGTCACAGCTGGGCTTTTATTCAATACTGCAAGTAACGCAAGCATTGAATGCTTTTTAGATTACTACAGTAGGCTATCTATAGTCACCGTTTAAACAGAACTGTCGGTAATTGATTTATTTTTGTGAATTTCTTTACGAATGAGTCGACATTCTGTCACACAAACGGTGTGTTTTGGTGACAAACACTGTTTGTTTTCACCTCTAGTGGGTGCTATGGAGCAGAGTTTCTGAGTAGCAGGTCCCAGCTCTGTTTCATCTTGTGCATGAGTGTGTCAGCGAAGTGATGTGTGCAAATACGACGGTGCATACGATTGCGCTCTCGTGTTATTCGTGTCAACCAAAGTTGTACACGTATGTCTGTACAAGTACATCCGCTCATGCAAGTGGAAAGGAGGATATACAACTGATGCCAAACCAACATGGTGCTCCTCAGGTGTTTCAGTCATGTTTGGTCTTGATGGAACAAAGCTGTATCCGTGTCCAGTGCTCAGGACGCCATCATCCACAGTCCTGTATCCTGATGAGTATCCCCGTCCTTCCTTAAGTGGAGAAAAGCCTGCTCAGTTATAGCAGTTTGCTGTCTACACAAGCGCAGATGCTCCGGTACATATTTTTGTGAGAGTCTGGTGCTGGTTGTGCAAGATTTAATCAAGGCGCTCGCATTCGGAGAGGCTTGCATAATTGCACGGGGCTCGATGAGTGTGCGCCGCGTCTCTCAAATTAGGGCGGGCAGATGGGGACGGTCATACCTTTCACGGCTCGCTTTGCTGCATTCGCATGGATGTAGGGACTTTATTTAGCATAAAATGTAGGCTATGAGCATTTGTGAGTGACAGATGGTGATGGAAATCTGTGGCAGGGCTGCCCCAATACAGACTGCAGTTATTTTATACCGCCACACAACATCGGGGGATGGAGGCGGGTTGTAATTTGTGAGCAGGGATGTAAATTACCGCTCATATAGATTCTCTTTCAACTGAGGTTGATTATATGCACACGATGCCCTTAATTACAATACGACCATGCAATTACACTTAATTCAATCAGGTTTTCGCATCATTAACATGGGTTGTGATGCACCAATATAATTATTTTATAACGTTATAATCACACGCGTTATTTGATGTGCATGTAAACACAGCCAAAATTTGTCTTAACACATTTTTGATCAGCCTCAAAAAGATAATTAGGGAAGATAAATGATTGATTTGTGCTTAAAACTGGGGGTGTCTGTGAGTCTGGTAGAGCGGCTTGTCCACTGCTCACAGGGACGTCGGAAGACACGGAAGCCCAAATTGTTCCCTCTGGTCGGCTACCTTGCGTGGAAGCTCGCAGCTATCGTCGTGTACGCGCGTGTGTTTGACTGGGCGAAGGAGCTGAGAATTGTAAAGCTCTGTTGGACAAAAGCGCTGCGTAAATGCAGCCATTGAAATGCTTTTTGGCATTTGATCCCCATTGAAGTTAGCATAGGGCTAACCGGAAGTTAGCCCCTCCAATATGGCGAAGGTTTCTAGCGCACGCAGTGGTGAGATAAAGTCAGGTGGCGAACATATATTGTGATCGTTATCAACATCGAACAACATAAAAAAACACTGTGTTAACATTTTTACCCATATCGTAACCTACCACATCGGAAAGAGAGACTGCTAACGCTAGCACAACTATTTCCAATGGAAATACAAAGTTGCTATCATCACGTTTTTTTGAAGGCTGAAGTGTCATCAACAGAGATTACCCAGACACAGGAACAAAGTCACTCTTGTACACTCTGTGTTTTAAGGGGAGAGAAAACCTAATTCAAATAGTCAAAATGTGTTCTTTGGTGCTGCTGGTGCGTCACCTCAAAGTTTAACCTGGGTCTGGGCTCAACAGCCAAATTGCAACTCTGAAGCTGGTACAGTAGAGAATCCTCTGTTTTGATCAAGGACACTACTTTAGTGGGATGGATACTTGACTCCAGGATGTCCATTTGAAGCAGGTCCTCCGTCACCAGTGGGCGTCAGAAATAGAAAGTCCTATTGAGTTTTGGGGGATTGCTATAGAAATATGCTGTATCCTAAAACGCCTTTTTATAATTCCTTGTGATCAGATAATTATGGAAGTATTTATATGCACTATGCAAAGTATGTTCCATACTGGACAACAAGAGTACAGGACCCCAGATTCAAACCGGCGACACCTCTCTCCTGCAGAGATTAAAAGGACACGCATCAAATACTTCATAATGATGACGAGGCGGCTTATGTTTCCATGTAAAACAGACTGCCTCTGTAACCAAAACAGCATGACTCATGCAGTTGAGGAGAGACAGATAGTGTGACAGAATATGGCTGCGGGCCGTCTTTAATATTGGATGTGTGGCTGAAGCGGCCTAATGGCTTCACACTGGTCTGTTTGGGACAAGAATAGCTCGCTATCAGTGTGTGTGTGTGTGTGTGTTCAAGCATGTCTGTAAGTGTTTGACTCAGAATTAAACCAGTTACTAAAATCTGCATATTGTTTACAATTATCGTTTGAACTGTTAACCGGACAGAATTTGTGGTGGTAACAGCTCCGTGTTACCTCTTTCTTTCCTGCAATACCACAAGGAACTTTGACTTTGACAGCAAACCCTAACCCAGCAACATAACATGTTTATTTTCACGATTCTTCAAATCTTCAACACAGAAAATGTACATTTTAGACCCTTAAACCCGACACACATAACATAAAGGCCCCTATGGACTCCAATTTGATTACGTCCTTGGGGACTTCAAACACTCTCTCATAAGTACATTTTGTTTCTGCACACCTCAACCTCTCCGAGTGCGTGTAATGTGTGTGCATTATACACACTGGGACCCTGCTCAGACCTCCTCGTGCTCTGGTGTCGGGATATCATCATCAGAGACAGACGGACAGAAAAGCAAAGCAACAGAGAGGATGAAAGATATGGGGGATTGTAACGCTCTAATAGTGTTTGTTCTGTCCTCTCTCTCTCTCTCTCTCTCTCTCAGTCCCTCAGTATGTGTGCGTGTGTGTGTGTGTGTGTGTGTGTGTGTGCATTGAACCCACTCAGATACCCTTTCACCCAAAGCCGACATCCACTCTTCTTTTCTTTTCTCTCTTTCTTTCTCTGTGTTTAATATACTTATTCTGTAGGTCATGAGGGTTTAATTTAAACACCCCTTTAATACCCTTAACCCTCAACCTCCACACACACACACATGCAGTACATACATACACACACACACGCATGCCGTGAGATTCTGTTTTCATGCTTACTTTCACGTCGGCTCAAACATCAAACGAGCTGCCGCTGCCGTCTTAGCGTGTCAGTGTTCATGTGTTGGACATGAAGCGAGAGGAGGACTGACCTTGTTGTTTGTGTGTGTGTGTGTGTGTGTGTGTGTGAGTGTGTGTGACGGCCGTGAGGCAGTGCAGAGGGGGCTGACGGAGAGGGCTAGATAAAGACAGCCCAGTGTTTGTTGATGAGATGTGAGAATGAGAGCGCCAGAGGAAGACTGCGGCCACTATGAGCGAGGCTGTGTGAGAGAGGGAGAGTTCAAAGTGCGTGGGAAAACGTAAGTGTGTGTGTGTGTGAGCAATAAAGGACCTGTAGCATCCTCAAGGTAAAGGTGAATCAAGCAGAATGTACCAGGGTCACCTTGAGTGAACTTTTCAGCAGGTGACTGTATATAAAATTAAGAAAAGACCCTCGAGGGTAGCGCACGTTCATGGTGCACACATGTGTGCGCTCATGCACCATAGCCGTTTCCATTAGGATAAGCACTTATCCTAGGTCCTAAAGGTGGGAGATGTAACAGCTGTGCTCATAATCAATACTGCTATGGTTAGCAATGGTTTTATCCAAGCAATTACATGCTTGGATAAAATGCCCTTCTTGATGCTTTTTGTATCAGTAAAGTAGGCAATTTATCTTCATAATGCACAGAGAACTCTGGCTTATTGATAAAAGAAAAAACATATGCATGAAGACAACAATGTAATCAATGACAAGATGTAATCTGTGATTGTGTGTGGGGTCTAAGGGATTATATGCCTGATATTAATATACTCGTATTAAATATATATTCTGTGGAGTTTTTGACTAGTTAAAGCTCGGCAAAGGTCCTCCTGAGCTGCCCGTTTCAGACGGCTGTCACAGCTGAAATAGATGGCAACGGTGTAACTTCCTGCTTCTAGCCACCGCTTATCTTCAGTCTTCTGAATTTGTTGTTTTATATCAGCATTTCCACCGCCCGCAACCGTAAATGTACTCTTGTAGTGTGTGCAAAACAAAGCGTTTTTCAGTGACAGGTACTTAACAAAAGACTCCGAGAGCTCAGACCAACTCTCTCCTCGGTGTGACAGCTGACCGCTAGTGTACTGACAGATCAGTCACAGCTGCAAGCATCATAGCAACAGCCTGGATAACAACACATTGATTGTGGTGTGTTGTTTCTGTTTATATACTGCGTTCGATAATGATTGAGATAAAACATGATTAATGTCTAAGTAACTCTGAAAATGAGTGTATTGTTTTTATTCATATTGTCATAAAGATGTGGCAAAGTCCAGGACATTGTGCTCGTGATTGGCAGAATTTTTTGTTGCAGATATCTGTTGGGTTTCACATTTAGCTTAGGCATGCTAATGCTTATGGATCATGTAAGATAGATAGATAGACTTTATTTCAGACTCGGGGTCCATACAGACAGACACATAAAAAGACAGACACAAACAATAAAAGTACAGAGGCCTAGCAATGCCTTACAAAGAGACAGCTGTACCAATGTCGCCACAGCTGGACTGGTAGCGTGTGGTGCTAAACCTTATGTTGGTTAAAACAAGTATGATCTCATTTCCAGAGTCATTCAGTCTACAGATGAATTTGTACATGAAATTTCTTAAAACTGTTTGGAAAGTGTTGACTCGTGCAGCCACAAACATTTCACTAGCACTGCTCCATCTCGGTCTCTTTAACAGGATTCTCATGGCGTCATTGTACGCTACTTGAAGTCTCTGCAAACTCTTTTCTTTGTAGTTTGACCACAAGTGTGCAGTGTAGAGTGGAGTACAATATGCTCTGAACAGAGACGTCTTCACTCCATCTGTACACAGAACAAACTTGCGTGAGACGGTGTTTGCTTGTGCAGACATCATACGACATTGCCAGGAAATGTCGTTATCATCGGTCATGTGTTCTGTTAAAAAATGACCAAGATATTTGACTTCACTACAGACACCAAGATTATTGTCAGACAATTTGAAGTCAGGGAAGTTTAGACATTTGTCCTCTTTAGTTCGACAGATCAGGATCGCACTCTTACTGGCGTTGTATCTGATGTCATGTTCACACCGTACACAGTACATATAGTGAGGAGCTGCTGAAGACCAGCGCTAGAAGGACTAAAGATCACTAGATCATCTGCATACATGATGTGATTAACCAGAGTATTTGCAATCATGCACCCAGTAGTACAGGCTTTCAGTTGTTTGGACAGATCATCAATATACAGATTAAACAGAATGTAAGAGCAGACAAACACACTTTGAAATTAACTTCTCATAATTTAGCTTTTGTGTTTTTGTTTTTTTGAAAGGGTAAAAGCTCAAAGTACAACATTTCGGCACCTGCTGTCCCTAGTTACAGTTGCTAAGCTGCTATTTTAGCCAAACATTTTAAACAACTTGCTCAGTGACAATAAACCTGGATGCATAGCAAAGCTATGTCACTACTGTTGCCTTTTTATTTCACTATTTGGACTAGTTAGTGGCTTAATATCATAACTATCTTTATATCATATCTTGACTGCATAATGCTAAAATGCATGCTTGTGGTTTGGACACATATCACAAACCCTTCCACATGAACCCCTTTGCTTTTGGGCCAAACCATAACTGTAGGCTACTGAGTACAAGGATACACACACACACACACACACACACACACACACACACACACACACACACACACACACACACACACACACACACACACATGCACACACACAATATACAGCCTTTAGCAGTTGCATTAAGCCTAGCTGTGTTTCAGACTAAAAGGCTCAGAAAGTGGATAGAAAAACCTCATAGCCTCTTCTTTCTCTTTAATGCCATGCCACCCTATGTGCCTGCTTATGTGTGTGTGTGTGTGTGTGTGTGTGTGTGCAGTTAAAGTATCCAGCTCTTTTGTAGTGTGTTTTTTTAACATGTCTTGCGCCCTACTTTTTTGGATTTAGTCTTAAAGAAAGATGTAATGAAAGGTTTGGGGAAACATAACAAAGCTGCTGCTGTCTGAGCGCTCCTGAATTGAAGATGTGGTGTTTTCTACAAAACCATTAAACTATCAAATTAAGCTTTGATATTAGTATTGATCGCCAGTTCTGGTTATTGGTCAGATCCCTTCTTAGGGACCATTCACATGTCGTTTTTCTTCGCCCTCAAATCTACAGTTGTCAATGGATATGTGTCTCAAAAACGAGAAACAACTTATAGAAAAGCAGAGCAAAACCATCGCGGTGCGCAAGCATTGACTGTGTGTAGTGTGGTCAGTGAGGCTTACTGGTAAAACAACTTCATCATCATCGCCATCGCAGCAGGTTGTGGTCGGCCGGCATTTTTCCAAGCGTTTTCAGACGCAACATACAATCGACCCCTTTGACTCAGGGGCCACACATTAGATGCCATCACATGATTAAGGGCAGCACAGGGAACAGAACAAAATCATTTCTAAAGCGATTATTTTTTTTCATGATGGCATTTAACTTAACCGACTTCACCTGGTAGCAGATGAGGCAGATAACCTTATGTGTTGCACTAGCATTGGAAGCTGTGGCTCCTAATCTGACAGACCCTTCTTGGGTGAAGCTTAGTTTGACGGAGCAGCATCAGAGTTGTGTATTAAATGTGGACAATGGAAAGTGAAAACGATGAAATGTTTTGTAGCTGACCCGGGCCGTCTTGTGGAGGAGGCGAGGGAAAATATACATTTCCTCACAAGGTTTGACGGAAGTATCCTATTGCTATTTCTAGGTGTTTACGTCTAAATATAAGGTCTTGATGCTAAACTCCATTGGCGTTCCTCTTTCAGTTTATGTTTTGACTTTTCCAAAAGGACACGGTAAATACTTCCCACGTATGACTGACTCACACTTTTGATTTTCGCTCAGCCGTGCTTGTCAGAGTGCCTGCATCACTGTCTTTACCTGAAGCCAACAGCTCGATTTAGCTTCCTCTGCTACAGTATAACATGACCCGGCACAACCCGTGTTCCTCCTCTGATGACTGGAGACTGTCTGCGGCCTCTGAGGCCAGGAGGAGGCAAAACAAAAACAAAGGCAGCGCGGATTACAGGTCCTGCTGAGTTCGGTTGGTCCCCATGTGGCTGTTTTTCGGCGTGTGTGCGTCGCCCCAAAAAGTCCTGAAATGTTATGCTTTGTATCGTCAGTCCTTTGGCAAGCAAAACAAAGAAACGCTTTTTAAATTGTTTTTCTCTTTAATGTAATCTTGGTTGTCTCTTAAGACTTCCTTTACACGGCACAGAAATGGTTTTAAGAAGTCCTGAATGCAATGCAATGGAAAACACATCACCCAAACTCTCTATGCGGTCAGCTTAATCCACTGATCTTTACCATTCATTCCATTTAGCTGCTTCCATGTCATGCTCCTGGTTGTGTGCACACATGGCTTATAGGACCAACCTGTGCTCGGCCTACTTTGAAGGATCTGAGAAAAGAGAGAAGTCTGATGTGAGTGTTGGTGTGCTGTGGCTCTCAACCAATCAGAAGTGATTATTGGACTGCAGTATTATAATTATCATTATTATAATGATGATTTGAACTGAACCTGTGATGCTACCAAGATGACGGCGAGACACACGACATACACATAAAAAGTGTGTGCGCTCTTGAATCCTAAAGTCAGAGCTGTATTTTAAACTACAAGTGCTGACAAGCCAGCACGGATGAGTGATTTACATCTAGTAGTGGCAACATCGTACAGTATTCTTTATCACATTATCGCTCCCTCGGCTTTGTTCTTTGCATCAATTTAGTCCCAGTTTTAGACCCCAATTCCAGGCTCAGATTCAAAGGCGAATAACTGTGGCACCCAATCTGCAACCTACTAGGTTCTATCATCAGCTACCACGCTGTGCATGTGAATCAAATGTGATTTCAGTCAGCAGTCAAACTGGAGTTTAAGTTCCCTTTATTGTCACATGTATGAAAAACACTGAAGTGACTGATGGCATGACTAATCTTCAACTTCGATCGCTCCCTGGTTAACTGTGTGTGTGTGTGTGTGTGTGTGTGTGTGTGTGTGTGTGTGTGTTTGTACACAAAAAGCATGAGAAAATCAGATTGTGATTTCACATGGCTGGCTCAGGAACAGTTTGTGTGTGTGTGTGTGTGTGTGTGTGTGTGTGTGTGTGTGTGTGTGTCTGCCCCAAAGCTTCTGCAGCCTTTGTATTCGCAGCTTGTGGTCAAATCTAATTTAGTTTCTGTATTTTAAATTCAATCAGTTGGAAAAAAAAGAAATAGATGTTTTCATAACCTCACCAAGCCTCTGCTTCGGATCAATATTAATGCCTTTTATTTTGTGCTGTTCTTGCTGCCATGGTTGTAATAAAGTGTTTTGTTTTTCACTTTTTTACAGCATATCGGCCCACAACCAACACGATTTGGGACCGCCCTATTGTTTTTTTTGTTGTAGCTTATGAACACTCAGCGATACACACGGACATTTTAACATCCAGTTGACAAATGTGTCAAATCCAAACAAGGCTGAAACAAAACATTGAGTTCACTGTGTCATGTTTTTTCTCAGCATCGCTCCAATTGGAAAAACAACAGTAGGGTCTTTACAGTATTCACTGTACATATTATCATGTAAGAGCCAAGGGGGCTTAAAAGAGGAGATGTAACGGTTTCAACATATCATCAGGGGTGCAACACGTGCAGTTTAATCTGGTAAGCACCTGCTGAAAGGCTCACCAGCTGGCCCACGATCATAGAACATGAGGATGATTGGATCCCTTCCCTGGGGTGAACGCAGTGAGGGTGTCATGGCGGCCTACTGTTTGGGTGCGAATTACAATTCTGCGATTACTGAAAAGACCAAAAACGAATGCTTTCTACTTGAAAATATTTTATTACATATTCGGGCGCATCCAAAAAGTTCTGTCAAGTAAGTAGCCTTAGGAGCCGTACCTCCAAAATAAAAGCACTCTTTGACTCCTCTTCCTCGTGGTATTTAAATAATTCGTGGCTAACATGCACTCTGGTAAAATAGAGCAGAAACACCTCGGCTGGGCTGCACCAACCAATGGATACATTGGTTGGTGGAGGTACCCAGTAAGTCAGTATGTCAGTGGCCTCACTCATGATTTGTCCGTTAGCATTTGAGCACAGTTTAAAGTCTTGAAGGGCCCATATTCCTGACATGGTCACCTCACGGTAGGATGTGCTCAAGTGCTGGAGAATTGGCACCTTTGGTAAGAAGTGGTTGACTTGACAGTGGACACTGCTGTTTGCATTCCTTCCACAAGAAACAGCAGTTGTAGCCGATTCTCCGATTCTCATTACAATATTGTGAACACAACACACTGTAATGCTTGGTGTCAATGTTTATACTATACTTATATATACTGTATATATGACAATCAGCATAGTACAGTGTTATCCCTAACACGTTGTCCCCACTGTGTCCTGATGTCTAAAGGTGCCAGTGGAGACTAGAGAGATGAAGGCTTTATCCCTCCTCTTCCTCCTCCTCCTCCTCGCCTCGGGAGCCTGTGACGGCGTCAAGTACATCTCCAAGAGGAACTCAGGTAGGATGAACCGCCTCTGTTTTGTTGTCGCACTTCCCCCTCTTGAAAGTTTCCAGGCTTTGTCTTGTTTTTACTGATATTCTCTTTGTGTATTTGTTTCACCGTCATGCACTTTCATTGCTAAACACTCTTCAGACTCCTCTTGAAAACAACGATGATGCTCTACCTCTTGTCTTTCCTCCTCCTCTCTATTATTGCCATCGAATTTGCTCGCTCTCTTCTTTCCTAACAGCTCTCTTGTCCTATCTGATGCATGGATATCTCTTACCTTGATGCAATGGCTGCGTACCGCTACTTCGCTCCATCCGTCTCTTTCTTCTTCACAATCACCCTCTAACTGGTCCCTCCAACCTCTACCTCAGCGCTCACACAGCTGTTTCCCCCGCCTCTCCTGTTTCTGCTGAGGGTGCGTAACGATCAGCCCGTCTGCTGCTGGCTGTTGTGCTCATTTGTGTATCGGCAGAAATATGATGACAAATCTGCTGATGGTCTTTCATTCGGGATCGATTTGTTGTGTCGCGCCCATCGGCTTGACATAGAGAGTTTGACTGGGCTATCGATGTGTGCCACGCTACTGTACACTACTTCTAGCTCTGTTTACAGCTAAAGTAGAGGTTCTGCTTTTATAGATATTACCAATAGCATTTGTAATCATATTGCCATGCGGCCCTGCCAAGTACTGAAAGTGACAAAAACACAGAAAATGACTTACCGGCTTTTTAGCAAACTCAGGTCATCTAATTATAACAATCCAGTTAGAATTGATTGCCCTGTAATGTAATCCTGTCGCACTATTTGGCTTTCTTGTAAGTGACAGTGTGTGTCCTGGCGGTTTAATCGAGGGAATAACAATCCCTTAGCCATCCTTTACCTAATTGCACACTCAGAGAATGACATCACAGGGATTCAGCATTTTGTTGAGCTTTAACGGGCCTAAAAACGTTATTTTCTAAATCAGCTTGTTGCTCTGAAAGATGGGATCGTATTGGAACACCGGTTAGTACAGTTTATTCATTTCACATGATAAATGGTGTATTCATGTTTCTCTCTGTGCTCTTCTGACTGCTTTGAGGTGGGCGGGGTGTCAGATACTCCACCAATCAGGATTGAGAAACATTTGAATCTAAATCTTGGACGCTAGTTTTTTATTCTTAAGGGACAAATGTAGCTTGTGGCAAGAGTTAGATGAGGAGATTGTCAGTCTGTGCTTTAAATATGAAGCTACTGGCAGCAGCCGGCTAGCTTAGCTTAGCATAAAGACTAGAAGCAGTTTAAAAGGTTAGTGTGTCTCTCATCAAAAGATATAGATCAAACATTTTTTGGGGGCCTGGAAAAGTTGAGCAACGTGTGAAGTTAACGTTCCCAACAAAAAAATAGTCCAGCACATAACCGCCTTTAAAACAGAGACCTTTTGGCTTTTGAACTTTGGGTTTTGTACAGATTTAATAATGAATGTGTTAGTTAGTGAGTTTAATTTAGAGCTGCTTGTAAGGTGGATTTAGTTAGACTGACTTGTCTACATATTTCATTTTGAAGATGGATCATTTAAACGGGCCTTCATTGCATTAGATGAAAAAGGCAAAAAGTAACAGATCGGATCATTTTTTTGTACGACATCTTATGTAAGATAGAAGTAGTCAAAGGAGTTCAAAGGTCAGGCTCATCTGCACAACAAAAGCCCCTCTAGCTGGCAGAGATTTAGCAATGTGGTTGAGAGGAACTTTCCGAAAACGTCTTCCAGGCCATCCCAACACCCACACGCATCCTCACCGTACGTATTATGATGCAAACCTTCCAACGCAATGAAGCGGTGATTCATCTTTAATCAGCCGCGTAGACAAAAGGCGATGAACACGACACAATTTGTTGCATTGTGTCGGGGTAAACCCGTCCTTTGTGAAGCTGGGGTTTCAGAGAACACTGCGCTCCTCGCTCGGTCTCATCTTTTCCTCTCTGCCGTCGTATCTCCTTCACACTGCGTGCTGACTGTGTGGGTGAGCCGGTGGGAGTTGTTGTTTGCTGTTGTGCTGTGTGGATGTGCGCGTACGCTGGCAGGCATACCTGCGTGTGTGAATGCTCCGCTTCATGTCACATTGAACAGTGACTGCCAGTGTGTGTGTGTGTGTGTGTGTGTGTGTGGGCGCTGTACATGTCCAGGTTTTAAGTGTGTGTGTGAAAACTAAGTGTGCTTCAGTGTATGCTCACTGAATGTGCGCTATCCTTCTGTGTGTGTGTGTGTGTGTGGGAGAGAGGTGTGCACAGAGCAATTATGTGATCAGAGCAGAGCCAAGCGGACATTTATGTGGGCGACCGCTACAGTCGGCCAAAGATAGGCTGACAGATCTCTTCTCTCACTCGCTGCGTGTGTGTGTGTGTGTTACTGGACACCATATGGATAGAAACTACCATTTCCTTTTGTCGGTCTCCCCGCTGTGCTTTGATGTAGCACCCGCTGTAGCGAAAAAGTGGATAAATGATGATGAGACACAGAGGAGAGAGTGGTGGTGGTTAGGTGAAGAGACACTAACATAACATATAAGTGTGAGCTATAGAAAAGAACCACAATGACAAAGTACAGTATCCAATCCCTGTGAGGAAAGCCTCGCATCAGAGCTCAGATATTCTACACGTCATCGGGTTTGGTGCCTTGCTCAAGGACACTTGAGTGGATGTTTTCCTCCTACTGGCTTCTCACCCTAAAACAACCTGATACACAAACATACAAAGACTGCAAAGTAAGGCAATAAAGTCAGTCCACGAGAGCCGGACGGACATCTTTCTTTTTTTCTCATTTAAGTTTTTAATTGTCCAAACACACCAACATCATTGGTTCGTCACTATCCGCTCATTACGTTCATACGATCTATTCAAAACAAACATCCGTCTCCACAGGGAACTCAGTCGGGTTTGGGCAAATCAACCTACTTCGTTAGGTTTAGGAAACTATCATTATTTGGGTTAAGATACGCACAGACACTAGGTTACTTGACAAAAACATCGACATTGACTTCTTGTTCCACGTGGGGAATGTCTGAAAGATCTCTGTTGGTTGGACTCCTCCACCTCCGCCTCCTCTCCCCCTGTGTGCTTTACTGGTCTTCATACTTCCTCGTTCATGATTACATGGATAACAAGCTAAACAATTCAGTGGGATAGCTCTGAATTACGGCGCATTATTTTTCGTAGGTATTGTTAAAAACGCTGGATGAGATCAGCCTGCAGTTGGTAGAATAGAAAGTAATAGAGTTTATTATTTTCTTCTTTTCCTCTCAAACCACATTCACACCGCGGTGTGCTGATCATTCCATTGCAGGGAATCATATTACTGCTCTAATTTGTTCGAAATATTTCAGCATTAGTTGCTCCAGTTCCTCATGTCCTCATCTGATCACACAATTCAATGCAGAGCATCAGTCTCATGGTAGCAATGATGTGCGACATGTTAAGTTCTATATGAGGAGGTAGTGACACTGAATTATAATCTAAGTCACATATAGTTTCTGATTGGTTTTATTGAGCCTTATTCTTCATAAACCTCATTGAAGGTATGTTTAGGTCATGTCCTTTTCAGGTCATATTTAGTCTTTTGTCTTTTTGTTCTTATCCAAACAGCTGTTTTAGCACAACCTAAACAGTATGTCAAGCTGCTTTTCACTGTGCATATTGCATAAGCATGGGACCAAAACAATCTTTGACTTTGAATCTAATACTTAATATTGTTCCATATGCAATAACACAAGAGGAATATTATCATGAATTTGGGATTAAACCAATACAATGTACTCACATATAGTAGCTGGAGTATCTGGTATAGACTGACCGGGTCAGTGGAGTTGTCTTTATTGCTTTATGTGTTTATATACACAGGGTCCAGGGGTGTGGAAAGGTGTTGGTGACCCTGTTGTGGAGAGTACTGCCTAACATGATGCTCACTTCTCGGCATGTACCCCCACTCATTTATTCAAGTCTTTTCTTTACTTTTTTACCCTAAAAGAGTGATTTTAAAAACAGGCAAATTTTGTCATAACACACAATTCACACATCCACACACACAATGTTATGAGTAGAAAACCTCAGCTGTTTTGCAAAATGAAACACATTTATTCAAAACTATACAATGATTTATTTAAAAAATAAATGGCACACACACCATTCATAAAACGGATTGTGACTGAACCAGTTACACGCTGCAATGGCAAACATGTGACTGTAATTTTGAATCCCGTGCCTGATGTTGAGCATGTGTGTGAAGGGTGTTGCATTTCAAACTGGCTGCGTTCTGGAGACTTGAGCTGAGTTTCTGCCATAGCAATAGAATAGGAGCAGATATGGATATCACCATTTGAATCAATGCAGCCAGATGGTTGATAGCGGCGGCCATTTTTATGTGTACCGTTACCATTGCAACCCTTGTACACATGTTTAAACTTCACCAACTTATTGCTTATTTTCTGTAACCAGTGCAGCATTAAATCATGTTGGAATTAGCATGGTAGCAACCAGCCAGCTGTACACCACTTAGCTCACTAGCTAATTCCGCCATGCTTTAATGCTACACTTGTTACAGAAAATAAGCCAGACAGCGGGCTGGTGGGTCTAATGCCTCTCTCTCTCTCTCTCTCTCTCTCTCTCTCTCTCTCTCTCTCTCTCTCTCTCTCTATCGCTCAGGAGAAACACAAGCGACCTAGCTAACTAGCCAGCCATCTGTCTCCGAGCTGCATCCGCTCTCTTTACAGGCAAGCTGCGACAACACTTTATGGCGTGTGTTGTGACCATGACGATTAACAGTTTTATTTTGTACTAGACAAATGACCACTTAATAACAGTTTATTGCCCATTCTACTCCTGTTCTCTTTCTTTGGGTTTTGTTCTCCGAGTGCCAGTTCCAATCATTGTCCGTTATGTTTAGTGTTTAATGTGTTAGCAACCAAAACAACAAACACGTCCTTCCTGCTTCGTCATCCCTCCATCCATTCGCTCCATCTCTCCTGGTCCTCTTAGTCAAGGCCAGATCTTAACGGCTTTCGCGCTCCAGACAAAACCAATAGATTAGCTGAGATGGCGAGCAGGAAGATAACGCAGACTCTTATCTAGATCCCTGCTAGGCTGATACGGCGAAAGAGGGAGGGGAAGACAAAACCAATCACACATAAAGCGTGAGAGTGGTTATCTGTCCATGTATGTACGATGTTGTGTGTTCCTCAATGTATTTCCAACACTGTGTCCTATGTACTTATTTGAACCTCTTCAAGCTGTTTCTGCCTTGTTTAACAGTCTTTAAAGACATCCACATGAGGTGCTGTTACAGACGGGTTGCCGCATATGTGTGTCTGTTTGTGCATGTGTGTGTCAGGGTGATTAAGTGCCAGTGAATGTCCTTGTATGTATGCATAAGACCGTGAGTGTCTCTGAGTGTGTGAGTGTGTTTTCTGACGCAGCTAAAACCTGAGATCAAAGAACGATTAGATCTCAGTCCGATCCAATCGCTCGGTAACTCCAAGCATGCAGAGTAGAGCCAAGATAACAGAGAGTGTGTGTGTGTGTGTGTGTGTGTGTGTGTGTGTGTGTGTGTGTGTGTGTGTGTGTGTGTATCGCGCTTCAGTGTTGTAACGGACATATTTGCATCGTGTAGTATATAACGGAGAAACTGTGATTGTGTGTGTGTGCCGACTGGCTTTGTGTGAGACGAAAAGGACAAAACACACATATAGAGCTGTCTTTTCTACTGACACACACACACACACACACACACACACACACACACACACACACACACACACACACACACACACACACACACACACACACACACACACACACAAGCCAGTCCCCTTCTCCACCTGCACATTACTTCTTATTTAGCATTAAAATTCATCTGAAGCGGAGCATATTTTTAGCTGCTGTTCTCTATGCAGACACATTTTTCACAGTAAAGCGTTGACGCACTTGGTTTTTACGCTTGACTGCGATCGCCTTTGCTGCACAATGAGCATGACGCTATAAAACTCAAATGAATATGTTAGAAAGAAATGTAGATTAAGATGAATCGTTGAAAAAAAAAGAATTTCAGGAAAATGTGAAAAAACACAAAATAGCATCCTGTAACGGAGATCCACAAAGACTTTGTCTTCTATTTGAAATGCTTGAGAAGCGAATGTGAATTTCTTTGCCATCACTGTTGGTGTTGCTCAAAGTGCCGAGGGCACCATGGTGGAGAGAATGCAGACAGTAACGGATGACAAGGGGAAACAGAGAAGGGGAAGCGAGGTATTCAACATGTATGAGCTCTTATTGTACTGCAGTAGCTGGAGAGATACAAGGAGACGCCTCTGTTTCGCCTGGGATGCCGAATGGTGCAGGTAAGTGATGTAACAACATGGCAGCGTTGCAACACATAAATTCCATTATTATGCGGTTTTTTTTTTCAGTGTCATTTGTGAGTCAGTTTCCAAAGAAGTTATTTTCAATTCAGCCGGAGTTTCGACAATGTCACCGGAGCAAAAGCAGAGACTCATTAGTCTTCTACATTTGAGATGCTTTGTGTGTTTGCAGACCAATCCACCACACACGTTTCATTGTGATTAAAGGAGCAGAAGTCACAGCCTGACCGTCTGCTCACCCCGAGACTAATGAGCATCAGAAAATGGACGGTATAGCCGTCAGCTTTCGCTGAGATCCGGCATGAAGGCCGGCCGTCGTCTAGATATAACATCCCATGGTGGCCTTTTTTAGACACTGTCCAATTATTTCAAAAGAGTTTTTGCATAACTTGCCACTTGCAGTTTGAGACAAGGATCTTTGCCCTGTGACAATTGCAGATATTAGCCGGCCAACAAATTAACACATGCTATAATATATGACAGCATCCCCCCCCCGTTCATACACGCACACTCATACACTGAGGTTACTCAAGGGGCCACCTGCTCATCAGGAGCCATTCACACGCACACTCACAGCAATCTGGGGATCAGTATCTTGCCCAAGAACCCTTTGACATGCAGAGTGGAGGGCCAGGGATCAAACCACTGATCTTCTGATTAGTGGAGGACCACTCCTCATCCTGAGGCGTGTAGTAGTTCTTTAGTGCTGGCGTGTGCCCGTCATGACATTCAGCATGAACATGAAAGCTGGTATCTGTGTTTACAGCACTCCTCGCTAACGTCTCTCCCCGGCACGACTAATTAACACAAGTGGCTTTTTCAGCCACTTGACTTTTTTTCCCACTTTGCATTCAGCTCTGTGTGTGTGTGTGTGTGCTTTTCTGCACACACACTAATTAAAATACACTGTCTCCCTCACTGTTGCCCTTTTGTTGCCCCTCTTAAACTCAGGATAACAGGCTGTTTGTGAGGCAGCTGTGTGTGTGTGTGTGTGCGTCAGCTTGCTCTAATTGAACTATTATGTGTAACTTCAACTATAGCGACATTAGCAAAGACCAGCTTGCTAAACAATACAGACAGCTGCTCCATTCTGTGTGTTCTGTGTTGCTCTGCACTAAACAGTAATCAGTCGGTTCAGACGGTACTTTTTGCCAGAATGCTCTGTATGTTAATTGAATACTGTTGCATTTAAATCTCATCATTTAGGAACTTGTTCCCAGCGAGTAAGACAGAATAAAGGCCTTTAATTTGAAGGATTTCACCTCTCTTCCCTAATACTTTTTTAATAAGCATTCTCTACACTGGGCAGTGGACCTTCTGAGACCAGAGCCACATAATGACCAAACGCTGTATCTCCTCCCACGCTTCTTGTGTTCCTGCTCCTCCTAAAGGACGTCAGTGTTCTCTCATGAGAGGCTTTGTGCGAGCCTCTCTGTCTGCGTGCCCTGTGGCACGGCACCGTGGAACAGGAGACAGAAGAGAGCGGATTGGAGAGGCCCGTACGGAGGCAACGTCTCTCACGTTTGTACGCTGAGGTCTTGAGCTGGGTCCAACACCGACACTCTGACATACATAGTGAATACATTTGCTCACTTTTGTAATGGTCTTTCTTGTCTTCCGACCCCTCAAAAGCACTTTTACACTCATTCTCAACCATGCACTGATGGCAGGGCCTCTCGAGTTGCACTCGTATTGTCTGTCTTTACTGAGCAACCGAAACTTGAGCACAGACGACGGCTGTGACGACGTTACGGTAATTAAGCAGTAAGCACGACCGACGACAAAAGAAAAGAAAGATGAGTGGATCTGAAAGACTGTTCATCCCTGACAGTAGCTTTACTGCTGGCTTTGTCTGTGTGGACTCGGCTGACATTTCACCCGGATGGAAAGGGTGACGCTAGTAAAGCAGTAAGTGGGACAGATAGCAGAAGTCTGACGGAGCTCTGCACTACATGACTAACTTCCTCTGTGATTGGTTGTTCCTCATCACATGACACGTGGTGCACGCTGCAGTGTTAGGTCATAGTGAACTATGTGCGAAGTGATTTTAACAGGACGTTTTACAACATCCTGACAGTAATCCTCAGTAGAGGGCGCTTCACCTGAGAACTAAACTCTGCACTTCTTTAGAGCATACATGTGCCGAGTTCTCTGAACTCTCTCATTACTCATTTCAAGGGGGAAAAAAGAACTGAATCTTTGAACTTTGACCTGAAGACTTTTATTCTACACTAAATGATTTGAGAAGCAGATTTTTGCTACAATGTCAAAATAAAGTATGCCCTCTCCTCTAAAAATAGTATTCATCTTCATCTTTGACATTCAATTTTCACTGCATACGTCTCTTTTTTCCTCATACTTCTCTACTTCCATTCCCACTCTTGCACTTTGTCTCTCTCGTCAGGACTCTGACTCGGAGTCCTTCTGTCTCTCTTCTTCCACTCTCTCTCTCTCTCTGTCTAATCGTCTTTCAGGCTGTTCAGAGTCGCCAGCTACCAGGAAATAATGCCATTGAGGTTGAACGTGTATCTAAAATGAAAGTAAAGTAAAAGGACATAAAGATGTTTCCATCGTCTTTATTCATGGGATGTACAGTCATTTACAGTTTAGTTTACGCCATTTGCCATTTGAGTTAATTGTCCCCATCAACATCAAAACAGCTACCCCCCCACACATCTCTCCCTCTCTCTCTCTTGTCCCCGTGTCTCCATGTCTCTGTTGTGCTCCAATGTCATATTAAAGATTCATCCATTCTCTGGTTCTGCAGTCAAATATTGATAAAGGCTGACACCGCTTTGACTCGGTACACCTACGGCTTCCATTCTGCACACACACACACACACACACACGCACAGACTTATCCACACAACCTTGAATGCCCATACACTTATATAGTCCTGCACACAAATACCAATATGACCGTTATACACATACAGGCAAAAACAAACACAGGTGTTTAAACACCAGTTCACACTGTAAAAAATCAAAACACACAAGTCGTTACAGTTCTGTTAGCGTAGTGTGATCATTTCATTTTCTTGAAATCAAGAGACCTTTTTAAAAACGTATTCTCATAAAAACACGACGTGTTGGCAGCATATAAAGGGAGCTTTACACCTCAACCACAGACTAGCTCCTTATTTCCAACATGAGCTCATGAGACCGCATTAGTGCAAATGGTGAGTTAAGGCAACGCTACCCGGGAAAAAACGTTCTTGAGAGTCAACAGGTGCACTGTGGGATGGCTGAATTGAGAGATTGCCGTCATTACTGCATTTGGCAAACCAACAACAACCCAATAATTGAAAAAAATTATATTTTAACATGTTCATATTTCCAAGCAAAGTGGAAAAATAGCATGACATCACAGTTGTGAAATATACAAGCTTGATGTGAAGAAAACCAACACTGAGAACAGACGTGTCCACTGTTTCAACTGAACATATTTGCATATTCCTAATTACTGGAATTTTACATTAAGAAAAATGAGTCAATTCGCTTTTACAATTCGATATTACAGTCCATCACTGTCCTCTGTGAGTTTGTGTGTAAAACTCCCATGAAGTGTGTTTGAGTAAACACTTGTCCACTTGCATGTCTGCTGAGGTTTGTGTGTGTGTGTGTGTGTGTATATGTGTGGTTGACAGTAATGCATTGGGACAGGGGGCCCAGGGGAAAAGACTATATGCAACCCTCTATTAATTACCCCCCTAACACATGCACACACCCAGAATGTGCAGAGAGATGCAAGCGTGCACAAATACACTTCATCAGTGTCACAACAGCCAAAATAAGAAAACGACTCTCAGTTGTAAACCTGCTTCCCAAACCTTTACTTCTTAGTCTCCTCACTTCTGATGAAAGAAAAACACATCAAACTGAAGTCTTTGTTTCCTTCTCTGTTGCCTGGAATTCATGCCATTGAATATTCTTACTTTATACCTCTCTATCTTCTCTGTTTTTTTCTCAATCTCTTTTACAGTGAAAGGCATGAATTTATTATAGCGTGATAAATAATAAAAAAAACGCCACTTCACAGCTGGACTCACGCTTGTCACATACTTTGCACATACGGGTATGTACATTAAGGAACAGTGCTGAGCATGGACGTGAACACTTACACACTTTCAAGTCCCCACTTAGCTCTAATTAATTAAAAAACAAAATCCCCCAGAGGGTTTTAGACATGATTTAGATCAATTTAAAGAACAGAACAGGGGACTTCAACAATCTCCCCTGTTTGCCAAGGAGTCCCCAGTTGGAATGTTCAATGATGCTTAAGTCCACCGTTGGTGAGTGAACACACACACACACACATGCGCACACACACACACACACAAGCACATTTGCACCGGCAGGACTAAGACATAAACAGATTACATTTGCTGTGGACAAATAAGCCTGAGAACGAATTCATGTTCAACCAGCTTCCTGATCCAAAGAACAAACATCTGCAGAGTGAGTAGAAGCTGCACCTGACCTACAACATGTACCAACACAGAACAATGCACACACACCACATACAACCATTCAAATACTCTGCTACACACACACACACACACACACACACACACACACACACACACACACACACACACACACACACACACACACACACACACCACATACAACCATTCAAATACTCTGCTATACACACACACACACACACACACACAGGGTTTTTAAACCTTTTTTTCAACGTTTATTAAATGAAGGGCACGATATGGAGAAGAATATTATAAACAATGAGGGTCCTCAATAAAGATACTGCAGCTTGTAATATTCTTTTTATTTTCAACAGGATAAAACTTTTTTGGACATATTTCTGGAAACCCATAGCAGTGATTGAAGACGTGCCGCTAACTACAATACAACGCTGGTTATGTTTTGTATCAACATTCAAATAGTGTGATAATCAGCTGTGAAACAGCAACCTTTTACATTTTAGAAGAAACCTAATTGTTATTCATGTAAGCCCTTTCTGTCTCTCAGTTTTAATGAACCTTGTATTACGAGGTAATGGTATTTATTAACAATCAAAATGATCCCATAAGAAATGACCACAAAATCTTTGCTTGCAAGTGTTATTGACAGCATCTACAGCAACTTAAGCTCTAAGACAAAAACACAGACATCCACCAGACCAAGATAGCCCCGCCCTAAAGCATCACCTGCTTTATGGTCTGTTTGACTCTAACTGGACCATAATGTACTAAATGAACATCATGCTGTATTGAAGAAGACTTGGAACTAGAGACTGAGATCATGAACTCATGTTTACGTTTGTTAGACTTTTTTGCTACCAGAGGATTAGGCCATTAGAAAAAGGTTTAAGACTCTTCTGCATTCATTGGCTTCCTTATTCAGACCCAGAGGTTGCCGCCTGATTCCATTGTAACCCCCCCCCCCCCCCCATCTACAGCCATCTAGCCCACCCCAAACTCTGCCACCCAATAATAAGCACATAACAAGCCATTCATTCGAGGGAGAGAGAAAAAGACAAAAGTTGGTGAGAGCAAAAACTGAGGAAATGAAAGGGAACCAGAAGAAAGAAAGAGAAGAAATATGAGGGAGAGGAGGGTGGGGAAGAGCAGAAAGGAGAGAGAGGAAAAAGAGAGACAAAGAGAACATGTAACACGAAGTCCTTGCTGTCAGCCAGTATGTAATTAAGCTCTGCACTCTGTCACCATCGCTCTGTAGAACTGGCAATTTAACTGGGCCGGAGCCAGGGGAGCAGATCAGAGGGGGGGGGGAGAACAAGAAGGAGAGGTGTTGAGAGACGCTGGGAGAAGATGATTTGAAATGAAATAACCCAGAAGAGTGCAGATGAGATGGAGAGAAATGAAGGGAGGAGCAGGGGGTAAAGGGGAAGCAGAGGCAGAATAAAGTGAGGAGAGAAGGCAGGAGGAAAAGAGGGAGGGGAGGAGAGGACAATGGGGAAAAGAGGAGAGGAGTGAGGAGTGCAAAGCAGCAGATAATTGAATAGAAAACTAGATTTTCCATCTGGCTTATACGGAGCTACAAGAGTCTCAAAGCTGACAATCGGCTGTGCACATTAATAATTTAACTCTCGGGTCAGACTACTTAGTGGCTTAAGCCTGTGAAATGAACAGATCTGATCATTTAAGTGGAAAAAAACATGTAAAGACGATCCTTGGTTTACCCACTCGGCTGATTAGTGCTCAGTGGGTGTGATGACGTCTCTGCTGTCCTTTGGGTGGGACAACTCCCACCTCGCAACTCGCAACCTCAACTCCCAAAAAAAGCATAAATTCTTAAGTGGTATGATAATAAAAATGTGACATTTTAAGATGAGCTACCTCGAAAATAATAAAAACTATATGTTTCCATTAACTCAATGACAAGAGATTAGTTGATTCCACTGAATTCATGTATGATCATTTTAAAGTGCGGTGGTTGGGTGCGGTCAGAAACGTGCTCTGTCGCACCTGTAACCACACCCAGTAGTGATGTCACGGTGTCTTGAAGCATACCTGTACATCAGGGGTCTCTAACTGCCGGACCGCGGTCCGGATCCTGACCCAGACGCAGTTGCATCCGGACCCAGGACCTAAAATCAATATTTCGGAATCATATATATTAGGCAGCAAGTTTATACTTTAACCGGCGCACTTTATTCAGCCGTTACGGTACTTGTTCAGCGGTGCAGGAGACATCGACCAATGCGTTGTAAACCACATCACGTGCTAAAGCTCAGCCAATCAAATGTGAGTATTCTGACACGTTTCCTTACTCGAGCGAGGTTTTCACACACCGTGACACACGGGGGAGAGACGAGGAAATAGAAACAAGAGTAGGAAAATTGCGCTAATCAGAGAGGTTATCTCACATGACGTTCTCCAAAAAGAGAAACGTGTTCAGAGAGAATATAATTTACAAGCATGAATGAACAGACTCTTCTATGTTAATTCTTCCCGCAGGCAGTTAAATCCAGCATGTCTCATATGTTCAGAAACCGTAACTATTGGTAAAAGCGGCAAATGAAGCGCACTACGAGACAAAGTACAACTCCTTTGAACAAATGTACCCACTCACATCTTTTTTTGACAAATGTTTTTATTGGATTTTCACAATACACAAACAAGACAAAACAAGGCACAACAAAAGGCACTTAGAGAAATTTCAAATAAAGATAAAAATGGCATGTGTTGTTGGACGTTACTGACTGTTTCTCAGCAGAAACAAAAATTTAAAATAACAGTAGAGGGTGACAGATATGTACATGCACAGGCAGATACATATTATACCCCACAAATAGAATGCTCCCATATTCCCTAATGTGACCAGTCAAAGAAGAAAAAAAAAAAGAGAAAAAAAACGGGGCAGGGAAACAGAAACAAAAAGGAAACCGGTAGACTATATGGTTACAACAAAGTCTTCCCCCTCCAGAAACTCCATAAATGAGCCCCAAATCTTTGCAAAGATGTTATAGTTCCCTTTACCTGCATATGTAAGTTTCTCTAGGGCGAGGCACTGTATCAGTCCCTCTATCCAATTTCGTTTGCTTGGCCTGTGAACAGATTTCCAAGCCATTGCAATTTTATGTTTAGCTTCAAGAAGACAAAATATGACCATCTTCTTTTTGCTACTGTTAAGTGTACAGTTTACTGGGAAACACCCAAAAAGGCAGAGTTTTGGACATAATGGAAGTTGTTCGTTAATACAGTTAGATACAATTGTAAGAATCTCTTTCCAGAAATCCTGAATGAGGGTGCTTTGCCAAAGGCAATGAGACTAGCTACCTTTATGTAGACCACATCTAACACAAGCATCCAGTGTATTGGGGTACATGCGATGCAGTAACTCTGGAGTAATGTATGTTCTCATCACCCATTTATACTGGAGAAGTTTGAACCTTGAGTTTATTGTTTGGACTTGACTCTGTAGACATATGTCCTGCCACTCTTCTACAGTGATTTCTTCATTTAGGTCTGAACACCATGCTAGCCTTTTGTCATCGGAGGATTCTTTTGCTGCAGCTATGATAGTCTGATAAAACTTTGAGATCAGTCCATCTGATCCATAATGGTTTAAAGCTATCTTTTCTAAATCATTTAGAGAGGGGAGATTTACAGAGTTCTGTGTCTTTGTTATGAAGCTTCTTATCTGGAGATACTTGAAAAAATGTTTTGTAGCTATGCTAAACTTTTGCTTGGTGTCATTAAAACTTAAAAGAGTAAGAGTATCACAATCATATAAATCTGAAATCTTTCCGATACCTCTGTCTGCCCATAACTTAAAACCAGAGTCGTTAGTACCTGGCATAAAGTTTCTGTGTATTGGGGAGTATTGGGATAGAGGAGTTTTTTCCCCAAGATAGCTTAACACCTCATGCCATACTGTCAGCGTATTTTTAACAAAGGGGTTTGCAGTGTGTTTCTTCAAAGTGGCTAAGTTTGCTGAGTAGAGGTAGAGATATAAGGGGATTTTGGAAGTTGTGGTTTCCTCCATCCTTATCCAGTGCAGCGTTGACTGGTGTTCAAACCAAAGCTGCTCGTAATTGGGCAGCCCAATAGTATCCCTGGAGGTAAGGGAGTTTTAACCCACCTCTGTCATATGGTAAGTATAACAGGGTCATGCGCAGTCTTGAGCGTCTATCGTTCCAAATGAAATTACAAAAAAGCCGTTTCATTTTAGTAAAGAAATTAGAAGGAGGAGCAAGTGGGATGTTTTGAAAAAGGTAAAGGAATTTAGGAAGAATATTCATCTTCAGAATATTGATACGCCCAATCATGGAGATTGGCAAAGATTTCCATCTATTAATAGATTCAACTACTGACTCAGCCATAGGGCTATAGTTAGTAGGCACCATGGATTCTATTGTAGGTGTGATTTTAACACCGAGGTATGTGAAGCTGTCCACAATGTTCCTAAATGGAGAATTTAGTGGTGGATTTAATCTCTCAGATTTTTTCAAAAATAGGATTGTAGACTTAGATGCATTAATCTTATAACCTGAGAAACTGCCATATGTTCCTATTAAACTTAGTAAAGAAGGTATAGATTGTTTCAAGTCTGTCAGAAAGAGCACTATATCATCAGCAAATAGTCCTATTTTATTCTCGATATCATTAATTGTGATACCAGTTATCTCACTATTGCTTCTAATTGCAATTGCTAGAGGTTCGATGGCCAGGACAAAAAGAAGAGGAGACAAGGGACACCCTTGTCTTGTACCTCTACAAAGAGAAAGCTGTTTTGATACCATATAGTTGGTCATTACTGAAGCACTTGAGTCATGATATAAGAGTTTGATCCAACTAAGGAAGTAGTGGCCTATTCCAAAACGGTTAAGCACTTCAAATAGATATTTATGCTCGACCCTATCAAAGGTCTTTTCCGCATCAAGTCCTATCACAGCCACATCCGGTATTTCTTTCTTGGCATGTATAATGTTCATCAGTCTACGAATATTGTGAGAGCCCTGTCTTCCTTTAATAAATCCATTTTGATCTAAGGCCACAATAGATGGCACATGTTTCTCCAACCTTCTGGCAAGCAGTTTTGCTATTATTTTCACATCATTATTGATTAAGGAAATGGGGCCACTCACATCTAAATGAAGACACAGAAAATAAACCTAAGAGTCCAAAATGATCAGAATCCTAACACATGAATTCACTGTCCAACAATGATGTTAACAGAGAGGATAGAGCTGAAACAAGTGTTAATAACCACAGATAAAGATCATGCTCACTGATTTCTCTTTTTAGAAGTCAAAAATAGAATATTGTGGCTTTTGTATTGACATCACTTCACACCTGAATGAACTGAATTTAAAGCTGCAGGACAATTCAGTGAAATTAGTTTTTCTAAAATGAATTACTTTATTTTAAGATGCACATTCTTCAAAAGCTTTCTGTTATGTCAGTTCTTCTTTAATCCAGCCATTATTTTACTTGAAATGAGAAGAACATTTATTTATGTATTATTTATAATCCATCCAGTTAAATTTGAAAACTGAGAATAATGTGTTAAAATATAATTGATGTGTACTTTCTTTATTTGATTTGACAGTTGTTGACTACACAGAGATGTTGTTACTACTACTAGGCTTCTTGAATATATATATATATATATATATATATATATATATATGGCACTAAATAGCGCGGGTTAAATATTATTGTAATGTTTCGGACCTTTGCCCGAGGAGATTTTCTTAATCTGGACCTTTTGGAATTTTAGTTGAAGACCCCTGCTGTACATCACTACAGCCAGGTGACAAGTCGGGGACGCGTTTCCCCATTTGTGTTTGTTCTCAATCCTGACTTCTTACCAGCCGTGACAGCGATGCTGGTATTGTTTTCACCTTGTGAATCTGTGTGCAGTCAGATTTTTCTGACAGCAACGGTGTTGCAAACCTGCAAGATGCAGTCACACAACTAAGATGGGTTTAGCAGGCAGCAACCTCCGGATCTGCCGAGTGAAGCTAATGCGGAAGTGTCCTAAAACCTGCATTCTCTCTACTCACCAGCAGGGGCGACTCCTACGGTTTCAAAAATAAGTCTGGTATAGAAGTCTATAGAAAATGACTCTACTTCTCTCTTGATGTATTCCCTCAGTAAACATTGTAAACATGAGTTTATGTCTCAATCTCTAGTTTCAAGTCTTCTTCAATACAGCATGATGTTCATTTAGTACATGATGGTCCATTTAGAGTCACACAGACCATAAAGCAGGGGATGCTTTAGGGCGGGCTTACTGTGATTGACAGATACCAGAGCCGTATATACGGCGTCTTTACGTTACTCCTCCGCATTCCAAATATGGTAACCTCCATTCATTGGTTGCAAAAAAGCCAAGATGCCGACGGCGAAACCGTCGAACTCGAGGCTTCACAAGGACAGTCCATAAAGCGATGGGTGACATCACGATGACTACGTCCACTTCTTACATACAGTCATGGTATGGTCTGTTCATGCGGGGAAAGGTCTCTCTAGTTCTAATTTATGTCCGTAACTTAAATATCGTAACAGACTAATTACAACAAACATTTATTAAACCTGACTAAGTTGTTTTGTTGCCTAAAAACAACCAGGGGACTTTTGTTGTGTTTCTGTTTTGCTTTGTCTTAATTTACAGCGTCGATCCGCGACAAGGAAGGGAACGCATTCCCCTCTAAACGTAAACAGTTGTATGGGGACGTGATTTTGTGAGACACTGGGTTGCTGAAGAAGACACCGACGACACCAGCGCCTTTCTGATCAGATCAAGAGTTAAAAGGAGTGCTCGCAGCAGCTATGCAACGTCGAGTCACACTGAAAAAAATACATTGGGTGCAGCGCATGTTCTCCTAATTAGGACAATTGAAAAAAGACCCCTATGTATATGGAGATTCAGCCTTAAACCTGTGGAGATCAGCAGATACCGAATTATTTTTGATTGTGTTGTTAAGGGGGGGGGGGGGGGGGTCTTTGAAATTAAGTTCTGTTGGAATAAAGTTTGGCTACACAGCAGGAGTTTGTAGCCCAGGTGAAAAGAGTTTAAACCAATCAGCTGCGTATGCTTCCCTGTGTGAACGGAAATAATATAAAAAAGAGACACAGGGAGAAAAGAGGCTTTGCATGGATGCGAAGAGGAGAAATTGAGAGAAATGCAAAAGGTGAACGGCAGCGAAATGAGAAAAGAAGGCAGTGAGAGAAACGGAGAGAAGGGAGAGTGAGGCAACCCAAAAGGAAAAAGAGAGGAAGACGGAGAGAGAACTGTAGTTACAGTTACAGTAAGTAGATGGCTTTTCGATGTGCAAGTCTCTGGTGAGGAGACGGAGAGATAGAAGACAAGAGAGGGAGGGGGAAGTTACAAAACAGAGCGTGACGTGACACTGATGAACCCGCTAAAGTCTACGTCCTTGCGTGTGAGCGTCTGTGTGCATATGTGTGTGTTTGCATTCATAAAAAAAACCCTGTAGGGGGTGTTAAGAGTGTGGCAGATTCACTCCATGGGGAGTCTGAATGGACCAATGCACAAGTGGGACTGTGTGTGTGTGTAGAAATAACTGCTGAAGCATTTGACTGAAGGGCAATTAAAGGAGAGTGTGTGTGCCTATGCATCTAAATGTTGGCTAGTGTGAGGGCCACACTGCTGTGTAGCTGCTTATTGACATCGTAATTACCAGTGAATAATGCAGGGCCGTACGTGTGCATGAATGCATGTTTGTGTGTATAAAGTGTGTCCGCTTGGGGAGACTCGCTATTGGCATTCTAATGAGACAGAATGATATACTCTCCCTGTTCAGACCAGCGCAGGGCTGCACATGGTGGTTGGTGAACACGCTGCATTGTTAACCCACCGCCATGTTGGCTCCGCCGCCTTGCTCCGTGGCTGTTGCTAAGTAACTGAAGGAGGATTCTATAATTACCCGATGCATCCATAAGAAGAAGTTACTCCTCATCTTTCGTGCGTTTTCCTACGTATGTCCAGCAACACGTGTCAAGCATAGAGTCTTCATAATAAACCTCTGTCTTCACAGGGAAGTACTTAGTTAGGGTTAGGAAGCAAAACTGCTCCGTTGGATGGAGGAAGATATCATGGTGTGGGTTAAAATAACTACGGTAGTCGTGTTCATGAGTAAGAAAGTTACAAATAATTCAACGCTGATGTCATCATCAACTGGAAATAACTTTTTGTTTGCGGTTTATACTTCCTGGCTCATGATGACGTGGATACCAATTACAGCGATATGTGAGAGGATATAGCTATTAATGCCGTATGCAGCGTTTTTTATCACAGATTGGCCGACTAGCGTATTCCCTTCAGAAGTTTTTTAAAATAGCGATGAACTAACTAGTCCTTCAACTAATTATTTTGCCATTAAAAACATGTTTGGGCACTTGGAAAATAAGCGTTTCATCAGATAGTACAGGGGTAGGCTGAATGTGTTGAGTATCTAATAAATAGTATGGAGCTGGAGCCAGGAGGCGGGGTTAGTGTACTTTATCTTGTGTTTGGCCAATCAGAGCAGACTGGGCTTTTCATGGAGAGGGGCTTGAAAAGACAGGCGCCTCAGCGGAGTTTAGACAGAAGGTGTGTTCTGGTATATTCAGAGAGACAGTGTCAGAAAAAATGTGTTTTTACATAAAAAAAAAGTAAACATGTCATAGTATGAACCGTAAATACAAGAATGAACCTGAACATGACATGTCCCCTTTAAAGATTTGAAGTAGGACAGTTTTCGGCTAATTTTGACGACTTTTTCAAATTTTTCAGTCTGTACTTATGTCACCCCCCCCCCCCTCCCCGTGTCTTTGCCCTCCCACTCTCTTCTTTTGTCTCTCGTTCATTTACAATAGAACTTGACAGGGAATCATTAGCTGCATAATGAAATGCAGCAGACCAGTAATATATACCGTCACTGTCTATTACAGCCTCCTTAGCCTAAAGACCCTGAAGTAAGTGAGGCTGTGTTATGTACCGTTATTGTGTGAGCGGTGGGCTCCAAAAGGTTCCCAAAGGCTTTTAGGACACAACCCAGAGAGTTGTTGTTGTCGTCGTTGCCTCAAGTGTTCATGGTGAAATGATGAATGATGATGAAGCAAGTCAATTGTGTTAGAAATCAAATAGATATTATTCAAATGGTTATTAAATAATTCCAGCTATTGTACACTAATGTATGGGTTTGTGTACGGAGACAGTTCCTTGAGGTTCTGAGACTCCTGATATTATCAAATATTATCTGATCAATAGATTATTATTTATTTTTTTAAAGCTCAAGCAGTTAAGGATCTGATGGTTCAACACTCTGTTAATGGTGAGGAACTGGTTGGCTGGGATTGGTGATAAGAATTGGTTTCCAAATTGATGGTTTTTAAATTTGGGTTAAGAAAAAAACACCAGAACAAATAAACACGTGTTCTGAGTTTGTCACACAAAATGTCAAATTTGAATGACAACAAATCTTGGAAATATAACCTGCTGAAGGCTCTAAAACCATGGCCAATGAGTCATCAGATTCATAATTTGAGTCTGACTTGAGTTCAAGTCATGTGACACCAGTTCAGGCCAATGGTAGAAAGTGTCCAACGAGAAGGACAGAAGTCATGAAAGGAAGCCTCCTATCCTCTGCTGATCGCTCCGTCGCCAACTTTACTCCAAGAGCTCCTGCCACCCACAACGTTTCCCACAGTCCCACCTGCTGGGTGCCATTTGTCTTGTCAACTCCGGTCCGACTGCAGCTTCAAGATAAAGTTCTTCAGCTCGTTTTCACTGGAGAAAACAAAGTGCAGCAGCTTCAAGGCAGACGCTTGCCCTCGCATTGGATTCGACGAGTGAACGATAGCCGACAATAGTTGGGGATTGCAACAGCAACAGAGATATCAGCGGAAGATATCATGTTCACTGTAGTGAATACATCTCCACACAGATGCATGGACCGCTATATGTGTGTGCACACACACGCTCAGATACACACTCTGACTCAACTTAGGCCTGTGAAAGAAAGATTGGAAAACTATTATCTGAAGTGTGATCATAGACATTGCAATCTTTATCTCAGTCTGTAGCTCTAGTCCTCCTCTTGCACTCTCTTTTTGTCAATGCACACACACACACACACACACACACACACACACACACACACACACACACACACACACACACACACACACACACACACACACACACACACACACACACACACACATAGACACAAGAGCTCAAACTATATCTATTTTCTTTTCCGTGTCGCTGTATTACAGCGGTGTTATTGATGAGCGGGGGAGGGGCTCGGGGAGAGCGAGACTGAAGAGACTGGGGCGAGAGAGGCAGAGAACATGTAACGGGGCGAGAGAGAGAGAGAGAGGGCCATATATCGCTCTCATACGGATTCAAACAAACATATAGAGGAAAATAGCTGCTGACATTGAACTCTCTGTTTTCAGAAGATGAAGCATTTCACATGGGAAAAGATAACAAAAAAGGGTAACAGCCAATGCCCCAAAAATACACGAGAGTCTTCAATATAGAGTGTTTACACAGAGGGAACTATTTTTGATGCTGGTAAAGGAGCCAAGTTCAAGAGTTAAATTCAGCTTGAGCATACTCCTCCATACTTGGGTGTTATGAAACGTTGTCATTGTGTAATAGACTAAAAATAAGTGTCTACAAACTGTCTGGATGGAGCACCGACTAAAACATGTTGAGAATATTGAGCTCAAAGTTTTAGCTTCCAGCTTTTATCTTGAACGCTGACAGATTATAAAAACAGTTCTAATCTGAGGTTTATTTGGGATTTTAAAACACACATTTGTATTCTGTGATAAAGCAAATATGGGAGCCAGATGGCAGTTCCAAAATGGTGCAATTCTTCCTTTTTGCCACCAACATGATTGGATTTGGGCAACTAAACTTTGTGAAAGAAATAGTTTAGTTGAGTATGTTTATTTGTTTTCATTCCAAGAGTGAGATTAGGTGGTTTATGCAATTGTTTTATGATCTATTGACTCTTGTTCATCGCTTCCATGCCTGTGCATTAAGAATGGAGTTCAAGAAGCTGGAGACACTTTATATTCCCAAGTATGCAGGTTTTGTGGTGCTTTAACAACAGCGTGCTAGTGAAAGAGCAGTCGGACCATATTCTCATGGTTTTAATTATTGTAATAATTATTAGTCAGTTCGTCAAATATTCTCAACCTTTTATTGCTAGTTATAGAAGTTGTAACTTCAGGGAGGGCCCTGGCCCCCACAACAAACCAGCCAGCCCTGAGATTAAATATGATCACATTGTTAAAACCCTATAACTCCCTTTCAGCACAAAAACAAAAGAGACTAGAATCGAAAAAAAAAGGCAGCTCTTCCTGGCAAGGAATTAAATGTTGTTAAGATTGAAAAAAAATGGTTACAGTTATTGAAAAAAATCTATTTGTAAGTAACCCAATTCGTGTTTAGCAATCAATTTGATGCCTTTGTTACATGTTTTTGCCTGTTTCTTACATCTGTTATGCTTTTGATGTTTTAAGACGAAATGCTTTTATTCTGAAGGCAGTTCTCCGAGTTAAACTGTGCGCGCGAAGAGAGAGAAAAGTGCGGAGAATATGGAGGTTTTGAATGTATAGAAAAGGTTAAAGTACTCGTTCACTCCCCAGGTTGGTGAACCATCACAGTGTGTGTGTGCGGCCGGTGGAACGCACAACGTTTGCATTTTGGCTCACGGTTGTCCACAAAATCCAGTGACTTCCACCTCCATCTAAAAAAGGGAGAGCTTCTTTGATCACTGCCCAGTTCAATGTCCTCAACCCGCCTGCGTTCACAAGTAGCAGTGTGTGAGAGTTACTGCTATCTGTGTGTGTTGTGGGTTTGTTTCACTCGGTGTGTGTTAAGCTGTTTCCCGGGCTATTTTCTCCTCCCGTGTGTCAGGCCCTTCCAGGCAGCATCAGGCTGTAGCTTGTCTTCAGTTTTGATTACACACTTCCTGAATCAAGGCTTCAGATGCTCTTTGAACCACTTCTTCCTTCCCAGGGCAACTCTCTCTCTCACACGCACACGCACGCACACACACGCACACACACACACGCACACACGTGCACACACACGCACGCACGCACACACGCACGCACGCACGCACGCACGCGCACACGCGCGCACGCACACACGCACACGCACACGCGCACACGGACGCGCACGCACACGCACACGCACACGCACACACACACACTTGGCAAGGCCATTGCTTAGAGAGGTACCTGGCATGTTAAGTTAAAACTGGAAAAGACAGATTGGTATTGGCTATAGCTGCATTAAACACACACGTACACACAAAATGCACTAAAGTTGATCATGCACATGTGGTTTCACCACTTACACACAGGTGTGAATGAAGCTCACACAATCACACTGATAGTACGCATATCCGTGCATGCTATATATGGTGCCTTAACACTGCAGTAATAGTAATAATAATAATAATAACTCGGCTTTGCAGTTCTCTTCAGCTTGATGGAGGTTTTGAGCATTTGAAAGCTTTACAGTCCGATATATTTCCAGAGGAGGTGGAGACCAAAGCGGAGCTGCAGGATTGACAGTATGTTGTATTTACGGCTCGTGATTAAATCAAATGAATGACCTGCAGTGTACCAGGCGTAGACTAGTTGAAAAGAACACATGCGGTCACTCATATTCAACAGAACGAACTGTGTGCTGCAGGATTTGATGATGGTGAATCTTTGTGTTAAACTCTTTGTTTCCACTGAACACTGTTTCAACCGATGAAAAGTAACAGGGATAGAAAGCAACAGTGGAGCATGTTCTGATGCCCTGAGTTACTCGCTTTTAATATGACGCCGTTGTAATGGGATTTGTCACAGTGAGCACTTCTCTTAGGCGTGTGTATAGAAGCTCATTTTTCTCTCACTGTGTAAAATATCATCTATTTTAATGCTGCTCCCTCGCCCTTGTTGCAGTTGGTGCAACGTTTATTATACGCCCTCATTTAAAGTGTGTATCTGGGTAATCTGGGTAATATGTGTTTATGCCTCTGCTTTTCCCTTCTGACCATTTTTCATTTAAAAAACACTAATATCCCCAAGACTGCTTTGCCTAGTTATTAGACACACACACACACACACACACAGAGTTTATCTGAGTACTGTTCTGCCTTCAGCATCATCTCCTACTCATGCCTTAATACACACACTGCTTGATTGAATAAGAACACTAAATAGTGTGTGTGTGTGTGTGTGTGCATGTGTGTGCTTTCCAGTGCACAACTTCCTTTGTCCCTACACATGTGTGTTTATTCATTTGCACCTGTGTGTGTTTATAATGTGTGTGTCTATGAGAGTCTGTGTGTGTGTTTATAACATGTGTGTTTATAACATGTGTGTTTATAATGTGTGTGTCTATGAGAGTCTGTGTGTGTGTTTATAATGTGTGCGTTTATGAAAGTATGTGTGTGTGTGTTTATAATGTGTGTGTTTATAATGTGTGTGTTTATGAGAGTCTGTGTGTGTGTTTATAATGTGTGTGTGTTTATAATGTGTGTGTGTTTATAATGTGTGTGTTTATGAGAGTCTGTGTGTGTGTTTATAATGTGTGTGTGTGTGTTTATAATGTGTGTGTGTTTATAATGTGTGTGTGTGTTTATAATGTGTGTGTCTATGAGAGTATGTGTGTGTTTATAATGTGTGTGTTTATGAGAGTCTGTGTGTGTGTTTATAATGTGTGTGTTTATGAAAGTATGTGTGTGTGTGTGTTTATAATGTGTGTGTCTATGAGAGTCTTTGTCCACACACAGACACACACACTGAACAAGACACACTCTACACACACACACACACACACACACACACACACACACACACACACACACACACACACTCGGTCTCACTTAATTCCTCTATTTGGTGTTTCTCTTCGACTGTAACGGCCGTGGCTTGTCCAAATTGATTCGACAGTTTTATTCTTATCGAGGATTAACACAAAACTGTGTGACCGTGTGTGTGTGTGTGTGTTTATAATGTCTGTGTGTTTATAATGTGTGTGTCTATGAGAGTGTGTGTGTGTGTTTATAATGTGTGTGTTTATAATGTGTGTGTGTTTATAATGTGTGTGTCTATGAGTCTGTGTGTGTGTTTATAATGTGTGTGTGTTTATAATGTGTGTGTCTATGAGAGTCTGTGTGTGTTTATAATGTGTGTGTGTGTTTATAATGTGTGTGTTTATAATGTGTGTGTGTTTATAATGTGTGTGTGTTTATAATGTGTGTGTCTATGAGAGTCTGTGTGTGTGTGTTTATAATGTGTGTGTGTTTATAATGTGTGTGTGTTTATAATGTGTGTGTGTTTATAATGTGTGTGTTTATAATGTGTGTGTCTATGAGAGTCTGTGTGTGTGTGTTTATAATGTGTGTGTGTTTATAATGTGTGTGTTTATAATGTGTGTGTGTTTATAATGTGTGTGTGTTTATAATGTGTGTGTGTTTATAATGTGTGTGTCTATGAGAGTCTGTGTGTGTGTTTATAATGTGTGTGTTTATGAGAGTATGTGTGTGTTTATAATGTGTGTGTGTTTATAATGTGTGTGTTTATGAGAGTATGTGTGTGTTTATAATGTGTGTGTGTTTATAATGTGTGTGTCTATGAGAGTCTGTGTGTGTGTTTATAATGTGTGTGTGTTTATAATGTGTGTGTTTATGAGAGTATGTGTGTGTTTATAATGTGTGTGTGTTTATAATGTGTGTGTTTATGAGAGTATGTGTGTGTTTATAATGTGTGTGTGTTTATAATGTGTGTGTCTATGAGAGTCTGTGTGTGTGTTTATAATGTGTGTGTGTTTATAATGTGTGTGTGTTTATAATGTGTGTGTGTTTATAATGTGTGTGTCTATGAGAGTCTGTGTGTGTGTTTATAATGTGTGTGTGTTTATAATGTGTGTGTGTTTATAATGTGTGTGTGTTTATAATGTGTGTGTCTATGAGAGTCTGTGTGTGTGTTTATAATGTGTGTGTGTTTATAATGTGTGTGTGTTTATAATGTGTGTGTGTTTATAATGTGTGTGTCTATGAGAGTCTGTGTGTGTTTATAATGTGTGTGTGTGTATAATGTGTGTTTATGAGAGTGTGTGTGTGTGTTTATAATGTGTGTGTCTATGAGAGTCTGTGTGTGTGTGTCTTCTGGCGTGTTCTCTCAGTCTGTCCCAGGTTGGATGATGATGCTATTTACTGTCAGAGGAAGAGAAATAGAGAGAGTCATATGTGTGGAGGCTATTATTATGTTCCCTCCCTTTGTGTATATATGTGTGTGTGTGTGTGCACGTGTTTTTGTGTATGATTGTGATGGCTGTGGTCCAGGGCAGCTCAGGTTGGTATTATGTTATTATACTATAGCATTATTTTCTGCTTGTATATATATATATACAGAAAGCGGTAACACTTTGTAATAACTACACAATGCTTTATGAATGATGCATTAAGTGTTCACTCATACTTACCTAATGCTTCATAGTGTGCAGTTAATATGAAGTGTTACCCAAAGATGATATTAAATCAATAAATAATTCTATAATATTGTGTTATAGATAAATAATGCAACAGTATTATTGTAAAACAATACTTATATTCAGAGTATTATCCTCATTGAAACTTGAAGTGTTTCTCTAACTGTGTTTCTAAAAGTGTGTTCTACTGCCGCCACTAAATACAGCATCCTTTATAAAAGACAGACAGATGAATGAAGTATTGGCAAAACATCCATGTTTTCTGTCAACGTGTTCTCAATATGGCTGCTTTGGCGGGCATCAGGAAGAAGGAACACACAGTCTCAATAAGAACGTATGCTACAAATACAAACCCAACAACAGCAAAGACTCCGTCTGACTATCAGACACTGATGTGCTGAAAGTGAACAAACTGCTTTCAACACTCAGAAGCGTCTTTCCATCTCAGAGCGGCTGCTGTTTGGCAGATGAGACGGAGAGACAGGAATCCCAGGCTTTGGACAAAGACTGATAGACTGGGAAGAGGAATTATTATATTCCATACTTCCAAGTAAACCGGATTCAGAACAGTACATCTTTTATGCCAAACAATCTGCTCACATCTAATTAGCATCATAAAACCAAACCCTTTTTGTTTTTACTTGAAATGAACTGATGATTTTCTGTCCGGATGAGTGATAAAGTAGACAGTAGAAAACAGTTTATTTCTCCATCTCCCCATCGCTCTCCCTGTCTTCCTCTGTAATGAGCTTCTCCTTAATTACATTTTAATGTGCTGGAAACAGCTGCTACTGGTTTTTATCTCTGCTCATCCCTCTCTCCTCTCCTCCGCCTCCTCTCTGTTGCTCAGCCCACCTAGACCTTTGTCATCTTCCCTGCACCCCGATGTGTCACATTTCCTCTCACGATCGAGGTCGGGCATCCTCACAGCATCGGTTGATGAGGAGAAAATGTGTGCATTGTTTAAGAAGGAAGCTGAGCTTTCATCTCTTTTGTAGTTGAAGTAATAAATGAGCAGAGTGTCGAGGCGAATGACATAAAGAAATATACCTTTTGTTTAAGATGTTGTCCAATGAAAGCAAGATGTAGAGCATCACTTTACTGATGCATTGTTTTCTTTCATGGATTCTCATGATTTAGGGAGTGTGTAGGATTTAGTGGCGTCTAGTTGTGAGGTTGCAGATTGCGTCAAATTGAATACCGGCTCACTGCGGCGGCCTTCAGGTTACCGTTAAAAGGTTCTCTCTCTAGAGCCGGTGTTTGTTTGTCCATCCTGGGCCACTGTAGAAACACGGTGGTGCAGCAGATGATGGATTCAGTGAAGAGGATGAATATATAAAGGGTTCATTCTAAGGTTACAAAAACATCATATGAACAGGTTTCAGGTCATTATACAGGAGAGAAGATATAGTTGTGAATATGTCTTTCAACTGTTTATTATATGGAAATTTCCTGCAAAGATGATTTCTTTGGTAGAATTTGAATGTTTTTAAGAACGTATACCAACTGGTTTCCTTTACAGTTGTTGATTGCAGGTTAAAATTCATCAATCCATTGAAAAAAGCAAGAAGCTTTGCTTGGATTATGGATCTCTGTAATGTAAGGAATAAATCACTTATTTAGGATTTTTGAAATGAAAAACATTTTTAGATGTGCCAACCTTCTGGCAGACTCTCGCTCGATGAGTGACTCTTTTTATTTGACCATTCTTTTTGTTTTCCTTGAAGCCATTGTTTCCATGACTCGGTAATCTTTTGACTTTATGCTGAATGGTGAAGCTTTGTGAAGGCTCATTGATCGTTCTCCTGCACGTTCATAATGGTGCCTGGGAAAGAACTTGTACCAGTGGTGGTTTACGGGTACATGTGGTAAAGAGAAAGCGGAGCAAATGCACACGGCAGCTTGATATTAAATTACATGAAAACTTTAAAAAGTACGAATAAGAAGCACCAGCAACATCAGTACTACGGTCATTTACATGCCGGACTCGCTCTCTAGGAAGAGAGAAATGCCTTTTTCTAAGCGAAGGGAAACATAAGGATTCTTAGTTTCAGGTGATTATATATTGGTCAAAACATACTTATGAATATTATATGATTCCCATTGAGGAGAGAGCACATGCAGCCGAGAAAGAGCGTCTTTCTTTTCAGAGCGCCCCGACTTTTTCGTGAGGTTCAAACTGTTTTAGTCGTGAATCTGCATCTGAATCTCACGCATCTGTCCCCTGGAGAGACCAGCTCCTGAGAAGAAGATTCAAATGAAGAACACGTTGGTGAAATGTTCTGCACTGCAAAGGTTTTACCCTGCAGGACACACACACACACACACACACACACACACACACACACACACACACACACACACACACACACACACACACACACACACAGGCGTACAGAGAGTCATGGAAGGAGACAGTAAGAACACAAGGTGAAACCTGTGGGAGCTCCTCTTCTTAGAGACACTTCTTTTCTTCTGCTGAGCGAACCTTGTACAGTACAACTGCTGTGTGCGCGCGCAGACAAACACACACACACACACACACACACAAACACACGCACACACACACACACACACACACAAACACACACACACAAACACACACAGACAAACACACACACAAACACACGCACACACACACACACACACACACACAAACAAACACACACACACACACACAAACACACACACACACACTTCTTCTCTTGATCTCAGCCTCACTTAGCCCTCCCTCCTCTCTCTTTCTCTCCCTCCTCTCTCTTTCTCTCCCTCCTCTCTCTTTCTCTCCCTCCTGTCTCTTTCTCTCCCTCCTCTCTCTTTCTCTCCCTCCTCTCTCTTTCTCTCCATCCTCTCTCTTTCTCTCCGTCCTCTCTCTTTCTCTCCCTCCTCTCTCTTTCTCTCCCTCCTCTCTCTTTCTCTCCGTCCTCTCTCTTTCTCTCCCTCCTCTCTCTTTCTCTCCGTCCTCTCTCTTTCTCTCCGTCCTCTCTCTTTCTCTCCCTCCTGTCTCTTTCTCTCCGTCCTCTCTCTTTCTCTCCCTCCTCTCTCTTTCTCTCCCTCCTCTCTCTTTCTCTCCGTCCTCTCTCTTTCTCTCCCTCCTCTCTCTTTCTCTCCGTCCTCTCTCTTTCTCTCCGTCCTCTCTCTTTCTCTCCGTCCTCTCTCTTTCTCTCCTTCCTCTCTCTTTCTCTCCCTCCTCTCTCTTTCTCTCCGTCCTCTCTCTTTCTCTCCCTCCTCTCTCTTTCTCTCCCTCCTCTCTCTTTCTCTCGCTCCTCTCTCTTTAACTGGTGAGTTGTATCAAAGGTAGTACCATGTCGTTAAAGAGTGCACTATATGAACTAATACTTTCTTTAAAGAAATACAAAATGATAACAATAATGGCAACATTTTTTTAATGCAATTAAATCACTTCGACTTTATTATATTGAGACTGACACCTTGTAATCAGGAGCAACACAGTTTTCTTTAATTGTTTGTTTCGAATTAAGTTTATTCTATAATCAGATATAAAATTTACAATTTAAGTTTTGTGAATGACCGGCAGAAACAAATCATTTTCAATTAAATAAGAAAGAGTATGGCAACAGTTTGCACTGCTTTTAAAAAATATATTTCAATAAACTGAGACAGGCTGGTCTCATCCAGCATTATAGCAAAATCTATGAAACAAAAACGAAAACACGGAACATGAAGAGTAACTTTTTGTACGAACTATTGATGAATTGACTGTGAATAAACATGATTTAAAAATACTGAAGAAACTTTTATTGAAAGACAAAGAAATAAACAAACAGAGAGAGAGAGAGAGCGTGTGTGTGTGTGTGTGTGTGTGTGTGTGTGTGTGTGTGTGTGTGTGTGTGTGTGTGCTCGCAGCCTGTTAGATTGCAAGGGTACAGGTGTTTCTGGTGCGATCACCCACAGTCACACACTCCTACACACACACACACACACACACACACACACACACACACACACACACACACACACACACACACACTCAGTTTGACGGTCTTAATTAGCCACCTCAGGGAAAAGGAGACTCCCAACTGTCTCATGCTCCACAGCAATTAGCCTATATCGATCTACCCAAGGAGAGAGAGAGAGAGAGAGAGAGAGAGAGAGAGAGAGAGAGAGAGAGAGAGAGAGAGAGAGAGAGAGAGGAATGGAAAAAACATGCAAATAGTCCTCAAATGACAATCAACCCAGCACTGTGTTAAGAGTTTAGTCCGTTGTTGGCAGTCATTGTCACTTTCAGCAGATTATTTCCCCAAATTCTTTCACACACAATGAACTGATAATCCATATGTCTTTCTCTGAGTATCACCAATTATTTGCGACACACACACACAGACACACACGCACAGTTATTTAGTATCTTCACCTTCAGCCTGCTGTTATGCATGTATGAATAGATGGTTTCTCCCAATTAGATTCAATTACGCCCTTAATGAGTCCTCGGTGTGTGTGTTGTTCTGCTGAGATGGAGCGTGTAGATGTGATAACCCTTAAATGGAAGTTAAATGGACTAATCTTAAACTAAGCTGCGAACCTTAAAACGGAGGGATTAATCTCCGACTGTCTGATGATCCAATACGAGGATTAACACTTCATTCCAATTCATGTGGAGGGCCGGGTCACGGCGGGCTGATAAAGATGTGTGTGTGTGTGTGTGTGTGTGTGTGTGTGTGTGTGTGTGTGTGTGTTTTAGAAGGTTAGAGTGTGTCTGTGTGTTCATGTGATTGGGTCAATCCACTATCTGAATATGTGTGTATCTGAGTGTGTGAGACGGAGTGTGTGAAGGTGACTCTCTAGGGGTTAATAACTAGTGACCCATAGGAGGGACCAGAATGGGGGGCTTAAACCACACACAGACACACACACTGAACAAGACACACTCTACACACTCTACACACACACACACACACTCGGTCTCACTTAATTCCTCTATTTGGTGTTTCTCTTCGACTGTAACGGCCGTGGCTTGTCCAAATTGATTCGACAGTTTTATTCTTATCGAGGATTAACACAAAACTGTGTGACCGTGTGTGAGTGTGTGTGTGAGTGTGTGTGTGTGTGTGTGATAACATTGTGTGCAGGTTGGCGTTGGGAATGGATTCTCTGACCTCAGGTTTTCTTCATCTTGGGTTCTGATAAAGTGTGGCCTTACAAAAAGGTTTGAGGCCACAGCAACTTCACAGATGTATTATTAGATTCATTGAGACTCGTCCCGCTTTCATATTTAAAAAGAACAGTTTGACTTCTCGAGGAAATGCTTTATTACCGAGAGGTAGACGAGAATATTGAAACCACTATCACACCTGTGTGTTAACTGTGGAACTAGAGCCCTAAGTGGGTAAGCTTAGCTTATTATAAAGACTGGCAGCAGGAGGGAACAGTACGTCTACAAATCCTCCTACAAGCTCCCTAATGAGCATGTTTTAACCAGAACATAAACCCAAGTGTAAGAATGACGGGTTGAGGTTTTCGGGACAGTTTCATGCTGTACATGTAACTCTTTCTCTCTACTGGTTGCTATATAATGTCACGGTGATGACAACATCTCGTTTGTCATAAATTGTCAGCTAAAGTAAAACATATGAATTATGTGTACAGATTGTGAAGCCCTCTGACTATACTAAATGACTTGAATTGAACAGTTGGCATTAGAGGTGGATTTTTTGGAACTTTGGTCAGAACCAGTCCTCATGCTAAGCTAGGCTTATAGACAGGATATAATGGATGCTGGCTCCATCGTTACTGTTTACATCTGTGCGTATCCTGCTTTGAGTCAAGTCTAAATGTCTTCCAGGAAAAGGGTCCATTGACTTAAGCCCTGCTGTTAAAGTCAGGCGGCAACCTTGGGTTCTGAAAAGTGAAGCCAATGCTGAAGTGCCTTAAACTTGCATTCTCTCTACTGACCAGCAGGGGGCGACTCCTCTGGTTGTATAGAAGTCTATGAGACAATGACTCTACTTCTCTCTTGATTTATTCCCTCAGTAAACATTGTAAACATGAGTTTATGGTCTCAATCTGTGATATGTTTCTAACACGGTGGAGTCCGGTCTGGGAATTGTCCGTGTTTTAGTCACAGAACTTTAACTCTTTCACACAGTGTGTTGAAATGGTCCTACATAGTCAGTGTTCAGTTGTTCTTAACTCCATCCTCTTGTGTCACTGCTGATTGACAAAAAAAGATGGCGACGGCCAAAATGCCAAACTCGAGGCTACAAACTGGTAGACCAGTCCCAGTGACTGCGTACACGTCTTCTTCCATACAGAACATGAACTTTACAGTGACATCAACCTTCTCATCTCACTCAGCAGAGTCCAACAACTAGTCCTTGGAAATAGAACAACCAGTTTGGCTGTAAAGATCTAGATGGAGCAATAAACAAAGATGTAAGTAAAATGGCACATGAAGGTTTTGTAGATGGAGAACCCATTTCTTTTTGTTTTTGAAGGTTGGACCTATTGACAGAGAAGTTGTCCATTGGTCAACCGTCCACCATATCGAGCAGTCGGAAACTTGCTGAGAATATTCAGGTCACCAGAGGATGATTTTTATTGTTTTGTGATCGATTGACCCGTCCTTAAGTTCAACCTTTTCACAATGAAACTTAATATTTTCAAGGTTTTCCAAACATGGAGATTCACATAAACACACCTACACATTGTTATTCAGAGCACACACACACAAAGAAAGAGCACTGCTCAGACACAATGACATGTAAAGTCTCCATCCTGTGTTTCTCTTCTCATGTACATTGACTGATTGCTGATTATAAGTGATAACATAAATGAAAGAAAACCTTTATGTCATTCCTGTCAGACTTGGAAAGGCATACAGCAACCCTGTCGCCGAGGAATTACATCTAATTTGCCGCAGCAAACATGTTTTATACAAAAACATACTGTCATACACAAATGAATAGTATATAAATGGAACTTCCAGGAGAAAGTATTGCATATAAACACAATCAGAGACAAAGCACCCTTGAACCAACCAGGACCATTTCAAGAGATGGCGAGCCAGAAGAAATCTGAAGAGCTGTATCTTAAATAAAGCACTCCAAGGACTGTGTGTGTGTGTGTGTGTGTGTGTGTGTGTGTGTGTGTGTGTGTGTGTTGAGATGCTTGTGTTACATCAACAGCACACACACACACACACACACACACATACAAACAGTGTAATTAGGTACATGCCATAGTACAAGCTTTTTCGTCTGGAACCTCGAAGTCCATTTAACACTGGAAATAGCTGCAGGTCAGGAAGCTAAAATACTGGCTTGTGTGTGTGTGTGTGTGTGTGTGTGAGAGTGTGTGTGTGTGAGTGTGAGTACCACCGTGCACGTCAACGTGTGAGAGTGGTAGGTTTTTGTAGGCTTCGCCCCCAGTCTAATTGAGTTTTCAAGGAGCTCGTATCCTTTCAGAGAATGGTGCGGTGTTTGTGTGTGTGTGGAAGGGTTGGAGGTTACATGCATGCATCAATTGCATTTTTTTTTTTTCGTGGGGTTTTTGCACATATTTTTTCCTTTTTCTGCACATATGTCATTTTCAAATATTAACAAAAATCACATAGTAATAAAACGCTGTAAAACCTGAGTTTGTATTGAATTTGAGTGACTCAAATGACAATTACTGACAGAAATGGATGCTGTCAAAATAATCAAATACATATTTCTTAAATATTACACTGTAAAAACACAGCAACATGTTATTTATTCCCTTTAATAACTATGGTTACCGTCTTCCTCCCTTCCTCTATCTGCTTATTCATCTCTCCAGGGTTCCGCTTGTCTTAAGAGCTGCTGACGTCTTATTGCACTCGTGCACTGTTTAAGTACTCGTGTGTACTCACATACAGTAGCAGACACAATTAAAACGATGCAGCATCCTCATGTAGTCGAGCTGTAATTTGGTGTGTTTGCCGTTTTGGAGACAAAGTGTATCTCAGAGAGTGTGTTTGTGTCTGCTAGAAAGGTCATCGTCTACCCCCCGTTATGTTACTGCCCAATTCCCCTCCAAGTCTTTTCTCTGCTATCAGCTTGTGGCCCCTCTTCACAGTAACTGACACTAAACTACACTCTGTTCACTCCCATTGCAGTCATCAGCTGCTGCTGTTACCCATGCAGCATTGAGACAAACTCTTTCTGTGACGTGCAGAACATGGTAGTTCCACTAAAGGGACAGCTGTTTGCACCATTGCTATGTTACTGTTGGTTTCTGTGAAGCTCTGGCACTTTCTTTAAATTCATGGTGGTTGGAGAGCAGAGACACTTTGACACAGACGCTCCATCAGAAGTGGACGTAGTCGTCGTGAGGTCACCTATTGGTTTGTGGACTGTGGTTTCCAAGCCTCGAGTTGGGCATTTTGGCCGTTTTGCAACCGGTGAAAGGAGGTGATCATATTTGGACTGATTTTGAGTGATGTGGAGACGCCGTAGTGACCTGTCAATCACAAGGTAGCCCCTACAACATACCCTGCTTTATTGTCTATTCGACTCTAAATGGACCATAATTGACTAAATGAACACTATGCTGTATTGAAGAAGTCTTGAAACTAGATTGAGACCATAGAGTAGAGACATTTCCTCATAGACTTCTATAGAAACATACAAACAGCTGCCTGCTAGCAGCATGGTTGATGAGAGCTTTGAGATACAGTGAATCTGTGCTCCGTGAAACCCAAAGTGTTCAGAACGCTGGTGGAAAATCTTTGTGTGATTTGTCATTTAAATCACATCTTTTATGTGAAAGATAGTGTAATCCGTTGGTAGTAAAACCATATTGATGAGTGCTACTTTAAAACTTTAATTAGGTCGTTGTTCTGGAAATACAAAATAACATGCACAGCGCGATGGATTCTAGTATTAAAAAAAAACATTACGTCTTAGGTATCATTACTTCTCCACCTCAAAATGGTGTTTTTATTTTGATTAGCCTCTTTTGTGGGAAATTTGGAGAACTAGGCGCACCAAACAGGAACACGTAGCTTTCGTTTTGTAAAACACGTCAAACACGTCAAACACGTCAAACACGTCAAACACGTCTAACACGTCTAACACGTCTAACACGTCTAACACGTCAAACACGTCTAACACGTCAAACACGTCTAACACGTCTAACACGTCTAACTCATCTAACTCATCTAACTCATCTAACTCATCTAGCTGCTGGTGTCACCAGTCATCTTGACAAAAGTCACATTTATTCATGATGGTCATATGTATTATAATTAACATGCCTATGCCATAATGATGTATACAATATCTTTAAATTGCTAATTAGCTGATACATACATCTACATTGACAAGAACCGCTGGTCAGGTGAAGAAAAATCTCTGTCCCCTGTTTTTGCCCTCCACCTTTTATCTTGAGGGCAAGAAGGCAGAGCTAACGTGTTCTAGGGTGATTCATTACCATGCAGTCAGATTATTATTCTATAGAATCAATGTTCCTTCTAATCTCTCCTTAATTTAACCACTGGCTCACATTAAAGTACGCTCCTACACACACACACACACACATCCTTGCTGCTACTACAGCCTTTGAGAAACATATTAACTATAATGAATACACGCCGTTGGCTATTGATCAACAGTATTCAATTCATCTGATTAATTATCCCACCATGGCAACACAGAGGCACGGTCAGCAAGTCTATATCGGGGTTTTTAACACACACACACACACGGATAATTGGAGTTGGTTTAAATATTGCTCAGCACGCAAAATATGAAACATACATACAGTTCACATACCTGGACAAAAATACAACAAAGAAACGTGTCAGGCACTCGGAGAGAGTTTCTATCAGTTGATTAATGAATGAATTGCTGGATGATTACTGCTGGATTTGTTTGCCTTTTTTCTGGTTAGTTTGCATTGATTAAAACATGTTACCATGAACAAGATGTGAGTGAATTAATAAACTGCAGTGTTTGACTTTGTGAAGGCAAACCCCAGGGTTACTATTGCTGCTGCTATGCTGCTGTAGCCACACACACATACGTGCTTGGGTGATTCTTTACTAGTATGCTGCTTCTAAAACCTATACTGAGCACTCACTAACATGATTGTGGAGTAATATTAAAGTAGCAGGGTCATTTATATTCAAAAACAATTAGAAAAGAGTTGACCAGTCTTCAAATAAATAAATAAGTACATTAACAATACAATTTAAAATAACAATTTGACAACTCCATTAACCAGGGAAGATGGTGAGATGCAGTTGAATGTCCCAGAAGGAATAGTTTGACATTTTGGAACACAAATAATTGCATTAGGATGACATTTAAAAGCAGGGTTGGTCATTTTTTAAAACTAGCAAGAGTAGGTTAGATTTAAAAAATCACCCAACTGAAAAATCTAGCCCAGTGTTGCCAACTCTTTTCCAGTGAAAGCAGCACGAGCTCCAAAAGTTCCAAAATCTGGCAAGAATGCCAGCAACACTGACAGCCCGTCCCTTCAGGCCTACCTCCGAAGCCACTCAACCAAAATGATCATTATGTGCGTAAGCATGGCTGTTGTTAGTACAAACAATCCACGCTGGCAGGCGGGTAGCCCGTCCGGCCATTCCATTCAGGCTGAATGAAATGATTTGATTGTTGTCAGGATATAAGGACTTCAACACAATTTAATTTTCAAAAACATATCTAAAATGTTTTTTTGAAGAAGCTTATCAACCTGACCCTTAGACACATTAAATGAACAAGTCTATTAAAAAGTAGTGCAGTTACAGTGCAACATTGTGCTGTTGGTTTATGTTGTTCTTCAAATAAATTAATAAAAACTGCAAAAACAACAAAATTACCTTAACAAGAGCAGCCACTACAACAACTCCAAAAACCACTACAGTCGTCGAAACAACATTAAAGACTACCTTTCATGCTTTTCAAACTAGACCCTATTTTCTATTATATTTCCTATTTCCTCATGTTGTTGTGGCTAGTTTACTAATGGGGGACAAACGGTTTTTAAATCGGTCCAGTATTGAAGGAGAACGCTGTAGCTGGCAGACGCTAAACGGGCTGCAACATAATATCTTGGGACAACTCCTCACGTCAATGTACTTCCACTAAAAGCGCTTGTTTTTGCCACTGGAAGGTTCAGATTGTTATTATAAGTGTCTGACAACATTATGGAAATGACCCTACACAGAAATAAAACGTTCTTCTTTACCTTTTGCCCAGAGAAGTCGCCTTCTGCAATCATGTGTCACATTCCACATCAGCTAAATATTCAGCCATTACATTGAAATTCTTTTAGATATCACAAAGTAAACGCGTTGTTTAGTCATCTACTGAGAACAAGTCATATGACACAAAAACACAGAAATGTTTCGTACCGGCCCTTTCCATAATGTTGTCGGACACTTCACAGTCCGAGCAGGTCAGTAGCAAAAACCAGTGTCTTTATTGAATGATCGCTGGCGCTGAGGAGTTTGCCAAGGATGGATTTCATTGCAGCCTGTCTAGCGGCTGCCGTCTGCAACGTTCTCGCTCAGTACTGGACCATATTTAAAACATTGTTTGGTCCATTAGTCTCCTAGACAAACAACATGGGACATTTGAGACAGTGTTAATAAAACGAAAGTTAAACAGACAATTACACAAAGTGAATTTATTCATGCAGCCGTTACATACAGAAGCTGAGCTACAATAGATTGACAGTGCTGCACATGTGCATTACTGCACATTTATCTGGTTTCTCTCAGCATTCTCTCTGTCCAGTAGTATTTACCAGACAAATTGAATATTATTGCAAGTTGTATACAATGAAATCAGTTTTTTTAAATGTAATGTAAGAGATTTGTGCTTGTGCTTTTGTGTACACTGTAAATGTGCAAAAAACCAAGTTCATATTTACATTCGTATACTGTAAATGTGCATTCGCATATATCCGTGTTAAACAGTGATTACTCAAATTGTTTTCCGCAAACAAGGAAAACCTTCAGCAGCACTAAAGCTTGCTGTCAAATGCTTCTTCACTCCTCTGTGACCTTTATCTCCTGTAATGCTGAAGGCTAGATGCTATAAATATATCCTGAAAATCTAACTAGTTTTTTATGTGTTGTCTTTTGTTGTGTTTCATGCACAATCACACGGTGTCTGTCTGCGAGAATCGAAAAGTCACTGCATCCTGACACCAGAATGATGATATGAGCAAGAGAAAGACAGAGGTTTAATAGCTTTGGAGCAATATGAAACGGAGACAAAACTCTTTCCCAAAGCTTAAATAAGTGCTGTGAGCTCCGAAACACAACCGTAAACAACGTTAATCATGCTTTTGTTATGTTCGTTTCAACAATCTGCAAAACGTGTTGAAACGAACAGGAAGCCGTCGTCTTCCTCCTGAAGTCGACCACCATCTCTCTGGTCTTGGCCACGTTCAGAAGCAGGTGATTTCTACCGGCCCACTCCACAAAGTCATCCACTACTGCCCTGCACTCCTCCTCCCGTCCGTCCCTTACACACCCGACCACTGCAGAGTCATCAGAGAACTTCTGCAGATGGCATGACACAGAGTTGTACTGGAAGTCAGTGGTGTACAAGGTGAACAGGAAGGGAGACAGAACAGTTCCCTGTGGGGCTCCAATATCACTGACAGCACACGGCCCAGTGGGACAAACTGTGGTCTGCCTGTGAGGTAGTCAGTGATCCAGGAGACGGTGGACATGTCTACCCCCTCCACCCGCAGCTTCTCGCTCAGCAGCACTGGTTGGATGGTGTTCAATGCACTGGACAAATCAAAGAAAGTGATTCTCACAGAGCCACTGGAGACCATAAATCAGGGTTTGCTTTAGGGCGGGGCTTACTGTGATTGACAGGTCGCTGCTGTTACCAGCGCCGTATACGGTGACTCTACGTCAATCCGCATCGGTTGTGCAAAAAACAACATGGCGACGGCTGTAATCTAAGATGGCGACGCCGAAATCGAGGATTCAAAACCACACATATATACAGTCGATGGTGTGCACCTTGTGTGAATGTCTGTCTTTGTTCCATTCAAAGAGATCTCAATTGGATCATTTTGGCTGATTTCACAACCCCCGTTTCTTACAGTGTCCAACAACCCTCCCAGTGGCGCTCTACATTAGTACACCACTGCAGCAGAGTTTTGTCAGAGGGAGAACAATGTTGCACAGGTACACCTTTATTGGGTTTAAAACTTTACCTTTTATGATTTCATTTTCAAGCAACGGAGGCAGCAGAGCGCAGCAAGATTGCTTGTTGCTCTAAAATGAAATGTCATGTTGGGGCATCAAAAAAGAGGTTTTGGACGTTGCAACCAGCCGCACGAGTTAAAAAATCTGACGGAAAATACCATGAGCTGTGCGGCAGTCGGCAACACAGGTACAAGGAGTCATTAAAAAGAGCAATCTTGTTCCGTGTCGATAAAGTGAAACACCAGAATTACTACATGAGAATAAATGCTTGACTGTGAAATAAGAAAAAGAAAAGAACCTACCAACTAACAAAGTGGCTCAGACATGAACACACTAACAATTTAGATACAGCTACGCAATATGACTCTATAGGACTATGCACATATCATTCATATGCTTACACAGACACACACACACTCACACACACATACAGGTGCTGAAGCATGGCAGTGTTTCGAGATGCAGCCTCCGGCCAGGAGAGTCAGACTTCACACAAAACTGTGAATTGAGCTCAATTGAGCTAATTAATACTGCTAATAGATAGAGAGCCAACACAAGTAAAATAGAAAGCTGTGATTATTACTCCAGCTAAGAGAGACAAGAGAATGGGAGCCGGACAACGACAAAGTATTTTAGGAGAGAAAGCAGTAGTGAACCAGAGAAAGAGAGGGAAAGAGGCAGAGAGGGAAGTGAGAAGTGTCCAGACATTGATTGAGGGAACGAAAGGAAGCGAGTGACAGAAAAGGAAAAAAGAAAAAGAGCCTTAGGTGGTAAGTGTTCCTTTAGTGGCACACACACACACACACACACACACACACACACACACACACACACACACACACACACACACACACACACACACACACACCAAACTATTTAAAGACAGTCTTTGCAAAAACCTGAGGTCATTTTGACACCCGGCGAGGTGTTATTCTGCCATATAACTCTTGAGCAGAGGAGAGAGGGAAGAAAGGTCACATGTGTCCCTCCCTCAGGTGAGAGATAAAGACAGAGGAAGCGATGAAGCCAGACCTATGCATCGTGTTAATGGAGATCAGAGAAAGCAGAGAAAGGGAGGATGACTAAAACAAACTTGTGGATGTGGTCTGTATTCATTTGCAAACTAAAATCCAAATCAACTGTTTTGATGCCACCTTGAGTGGAAACGCTGGGAATCGAGGGAATAAGTCGTAAAACATGTCTTTTGACGCTAAGCAGAGGGGTAACACTTTTGACTGGATAAAAGCAAAACAAAGAGCAAAGGAAACACTTAAATAAATGATGTCTTACGTGGATCATGTGACTTAAACGCTTCCGCAAAAGCTTCCACTGATGAGACAGATTGCAGCGGCAGATGACATCATCAGATCTGTAATGTTCCGTGAATTAATACATGAAGTAGAAATAAAGAGTGCCGGCTAACTAACAAACTAACCCTGAGATGAAGGCATGGTACATTTTCCTCATCAGGATTTGTTTAATGTCATGTCATTCATTTCTGCTTTTAGCTTTCCTGCTAAAAGGTGAGATTGTAGCCAAAGATGCTGATTGCTGTGAGAAGTAGAGGCACAATGCAGATTGTGTTCCTGCATGTCACAGTTGGTGTTAATGTGAGCATCCAGGAAGCTGAAGCAGATCATTGAAACAAAGAAGCTTGACTCGGACAGAATGGAATCATCTGTTACGTGGGACCTTTACCTTGCATGAAACATAAACTTGCCATCTTCATGATGAGGTGAACGCTTTACTGACTTACTCAGACATTTGTCTTCCATGCAGAAGAAAGGCTAATCCATGGAAAAGTTCCCACATGTGTCTGTCTTGGACCGTTTCCCCCCAGCCGTTACCACGTCAGTCGTTCTTCTTGAAACTCTTTCGACACTCTGCTGAGTTCCTTGATCTTCGTCTCCCCTGTTTGCCGTGTGGGTTCCATGTCAGTGCTTGCTTTGGTGATTGCTGTTTGGTTTCCCCTTTAAGGTGTGACAGATCCATCTCGACATCTATTGTTTCTTCTTTGGTGCGTTTCCACAGGTCGATGCTGTTGATTGGGCTTTTGAAGTGCATTGGCGTCTCGGACAGTGAGGAGTGAATGACTGCAGCTTTGTGATGGTCTTCCAGGTTTCTGATCCACACAGCAGTGTGGTCTCAATGTTGGACTTCTAGATTTTGAGTTTTGTATTCTCTATGTATTCTCAATGGTTATAGGATTTCTGCTTTCGATATTGATCTGCGTGCTTTTGGTTTCCAGCAGCTTGTCCTGTATCTGTCGGTGGGTATGTGAGAGTAGTGCCTTGTCAGCAGCAAAGTCCAGGTCCTCAAGATGATCTGTCCACGCCCCACTAGATACCGGTCTGTTTATTGTTGGTTGTTCGGTTCATGATACAGTTGATACATAAGAGGAAAAGAGATAGCAAGCAACTTCATTGGAAAAGGTGGAATAATATTCATCATAGAGAGGGACCCATCACATTGAAAAGTGTTTCCCTTTTGTGCCTGTCGAACATGATGTCCTGGATTGGGGACATTAACTTCCACAACCCGGTCATTTTTTAACAAATTAGGGACTTTTTCTTTTGCTCAAAACAGAGGAAAAAAAAATCTCCAGTTTCCTCCCACAGCTACTTTTATGCATTTCCACCACAATCATAATTCAACACAAGATTTATGTTGATAGGAAACTGTCATTACTCAGGGAAACATTCAAAAGGGCAGCCTCTTCGCCCACTACATCGGTTTAGCTGATATCCCTGAGGCTAAATGAGCTTGTCACACTGAAAACAGATTGCGGCCACATATTGTGGGCGGTAAGAGGCCAGCAGACACAGATGATAAGGGAGGTGGAGCGGAGCAGCAAGTGAAGGAGGAGGAATCGGAGCCAAAAGGCTGAAAAAGCAATATATCCATAAGTGGCAACATGGCAGCATTTTCTACATTTCAAGCAGCTCAGTTTTGCTCTCCGTGCTCTGGTCAACAGATGAATGTATATTTTCCTGATGGTGAACTCATTTTCTTTCTAGAACAAGAAATGTCAAAAAGCACTGTTGTGAAAGCAACGTTACACATCCGGCAGACCTGCAGCAGCATCGGCCTTCATTTGGAGTCTTGTTAGTGATCGAGTGATGGTGAAGTTGAATGTTCAGCTCTGTTTTGGTCTCCACCAACTCCTGAGAAACATCATCACGCTCCACGTTGTTCACCTGCTAGTTGCTGTATTTGTCCGTCTGACATTAGGTGATTGGTTTGTCTGAGCTTTGTTTTTTACCGAAAACAGCTTCAGTTGGAAAAGAGGCTGATGAGAGTGGTGAGACTCAACCAAAACAGCAAAGTTGTGGCTTTAAAAAAAACTAAAACAATAAGCTGAAGGACACTAAAACGCTCCGTAGAGCTGATGGAGCTACGGTGTCAGGTGACAATTCCTGAGTACTACTATATGTATATATTTTTTTTTTCCAAAAATGTGACGATTATATACAGTTAAAATATGTGTATGCATAATACTTAAGGCTCCAAAAAGTATTATTAAGTTATTCATTTTTTTCCAAGTACTTCCCCTTTAATCCATTTCAACGTTAAACTATGTTGGTGTATTTAGCCTTGACTGTGCAGCTGTGTGTTTGTGTTTGACATAGAGAGAGAGAGGTAGTACTTCAATTCTTATCAGTACTTCTAGCAAAGAGTCCGAGACAGACCGGCAGATGCAGAGTTTAAAATGGAAGCTGTTTACACTAGTGTGATCTTAACTGTCTGTGTGTGTGTGTGTGTGTGTGTGCACCTCTCCATCCCTGGTATCAGTGTGAAGTGCTCTCCTAGCCGTTTCCACCTCTACAGATCCATTAGAGCAGTGAGGAGGACATTTTAAACCTCTCTTAGATGCAGTGTACTGTATAGTCTGCATCGAGTGTGTAACTGAGTGTACACTCATATAGGTCCACAGTGGATTGAGCCTTTAGCGCTAACTGCCCGCCAGAGCTATTGAATGCTCTTACACAGTAAAGTTAATGCGGCAAACCACAGAAGGAAGAACAGTGAAACCTTGTTGTTCTAAATAGCAAGGTGTTATCTGTATAGCACTTCATAGCTGCTTACGTTCACAGTGGGACAGTGAATGACTGGTAAAGACCGGCCATTTCTGCTTGCAGGAATACATTCTGTGTATTCGGCCAGGCTGCACCAATCCCAGGCACAAAATAAAGTAATAGCAACTAAGAAGATAATCACAACCAGTATTCATGGCAGTGAAATAGTCCCAAATGCAATTCATTGATTTCTTGTAAATGGACACAAATTGTCTGTTTTTTTGTGTCTCTTAGGACGAAATGAATGCCAATGAAAAGTCTATTGGGATCCTTTATTTTGTGGTGGACACACATTAAATGCATCCACGAGATTAAGCAACAGTCTGAACGAGTGAGAGCACTTATGTATGGCTTCTGTATGGGTAGGTGCGGATCCAACAAACTCAGTACGTTCAACCACGAGAAGTGATGTTCTGGTTGTGGTTTTGTTGCTTAAACCCAACTTCCATTTTTAACGTAATATCCTGTAAAGAGCGAAGCAAAAAATACGGACAAGTCGTGTCCCTATACACAAAACCAATGCGACTATTTAATGACTATTTCACAAACTGCAATATCACAAATCTGGAATATTCAGCTTTCACAGTGAGGCTTTGGTTTGGAAAAAGAAATGGTGAGAGTAGAAATCGGACTGAAGTCAGACAGTCTTGCTTAAAGGCGAATTCAATTGCCTGTTGGGTAATTTGGGTATCATACTCATAATTCAAGCAAATGTCTGTTGAATGTCACGCGACCACAATTAGTGAATCAGTGAGATGTGTGGTCAAAGTACACGTCCCTACTTCATTTCACTTAGGGAGGCAAAATGGTCCATGTCGAGGTAAGCTAATTCATCTGCAGTTTAACATATCCTGCTGGCACACACACAAACACACACACACACACACACACACACACACAAAAACACCAACACACCGCTCCATATATGATCAATTGGCTGAATATAAATTTACGGGGGAGACAATACATCTTTGTTTCCCAATATTTTGGCATGGATCACACACACACACACACACACACACACACATACACACACACACACACACACACACATAAAGTAGCATGAAAGCACTAATGCCAGCATTCATACACACACAAACGCACACACACAGACGGACAGAATGATTTGTCTACTGCCAGATTCACACTCGAGGTTAATTTGTTCCAGGAGGGATTGTAATCCTTCAAACTTTTGAAAGTGTGCGCATGTGTTTGTGTGTTTGTTAACGGCGTATGAACGCAAATGTGTCTTGTGTGCATGTTTTTGTGATTCACGCGATTCGATAAACATGTAGCACGGCAACCTTTGGCCCTGAACCTTTCCACACATTCAACCCATGTGCAAATCAAAGGTGTATTTACACGCGTTAACGCACTTGTTTTCTCCCGAAGAGGAATTAGACATCAAATGTAATTCCGTGTTAATCAGTCATGTTGTCGGTGTCTTGGTCTAATTTAATCCGTACCGTCATGGGAATTTCATGGGAATGCAGAAGCAAATGTAAGTAACAACATTGTTCCTAGTATGGAGAGAAATCATCCTGTGTTCCACCAATCATACTCAGGAGAAAGAGGATGAGGACGCGAAAGAGAAAGAGGATATGATATAACAGAGACACGCTGCATAAACCAACAGTTGCGTTAACACAAATATTAACACATAATCATAACAGGAATAAGAAACCGAACTTACGAAATATATGTTTCGCTTTTGGGCAAGTGGTGATCTTCAAATACCTCATAAAGAAACAACTTCACTGGGTGGATTTTGGTGCAGCGCGGTTGCACTCAGCGACCACTGTTAAAATGTATGGAAGGATACCTGACTAATGTTTTGTTGTTTAAATGGATGCCAACGCTATAACTTGGCCGATAAAGTTGAGCTGCGTGCTTGCGGCTAGAGACTGCCGGCTACCATCCAATCTACACCAACATCTTCACTGGATCAGCCACACCAGATCAGCGTACTGTCTCCATCTGCCAAAGTTACCTCCGTGCTAGCCCCGGGACTCTCGGGTTTGGTCCACAGCGCTACTGGAGCAGTCAATCTTCTCATCCCTGCCCGCCACATCGCTAGCCAGCACGAGCCCACCTGTTCATCCTGTTGGACAGCAACCTCTCCTTTGAACACCATGTTAACCAAATCACCAGAACTGCCTTTTTTCACTTAAAAAACATTGCCCGTCTCCGTCCATCACTCTCCTTATCTGCTGCTGGAACTTTGATCCACACCTTCACCACCTCCACAATCCACTACTGCAACAGTATTCTTCATAGCACATTATTCACAATCATAAATAAACTCCAGTACATCAATGTGCTTATAGTTGTATTATCTCTCTGTCTTCTCCACTACTACCTCTAGGGGTCGCCAAAAGTAGACAGATTCTACAAATAGGAGCTTTAAATTGAAATACAATTGTCAGTGTGCTGCCACGCAAAAGCAGGAATATATGCATGACTTTATTTGTGTGTGTTTTTATGTACATATAGCAGCTACTTCCAAGTCTCAAGGTGTAAACTTCACAGGCCACCTGTCAAAAAGAGCCTTGTTAGAAACTACAAGAACAAAAAAAAAGAAAAAAAAATGGGGGTGACCGTGGCGCACTGGGTTAAGAGGTCGTCTGGGAACTGGAAGGTCAACGGTTCGATCCCCGACTGGGACGTGTCACGTGTCGAAGTGTACCTGAGCAATACGCTGAACCCCCGGCTCCCCGGGGGCCTGTCAATGGCAGCCCACTGCTCCCTATATACAGGGATGGGCCAAATGCAGAAGTCAAATTTCGTGTAAATGTATATGACAATAAAAATGGTTTCTTCTTCTTACAACCTTATTCAACTGCCAAGAAGGAATGTTCAAAAAAAGTTTATTTTCAAAAGTTTACTAATATCTCAAAGAAATGCTCCAAAAGTCGCTGCTTAGTTTCAAGTCGAAGTTACAAAAGTGACAAAACGATCCTTTCCAAGTTTTCTAAGCCAACAATGAAAGGCTGCAGAGTTTGTCGGCACAATAGCAGCCAACTGCGCCGCTGACGTTCTATACGTTTGCTGCAGCCAACTTTTGAAAACATACACAAAGACACACAAAGACAATCTGTGTGTGTGTGTGTGTGTGCGTGTGTGCCTGGATGCCTAATCAAAGCCTTGTGCACATTTTAGATGAATGTGAGTGCTTGGGTGTACAGAGAATGTGTGTGTGTGTGTGTGTGTGTGTGTGTGTGTGTGTGTTAGCTTGGACATCGAACAATCAGCGGCATGGCAATGATGTGAGCCCACTCACTTCTACAAGTTCAGGTTCCTACGTGATGGCACCCTCACACGCAAACACTCGTATGCACAAATATGTGATGTACACACACACACATGCACATGGACTTAACAGGCCATGCTTGGAGGCAATAGTGCTGGCAGACAGGTGTTTTATTCACACACACATGCACAACGCATGCTCGGGCACATTTGGTCCAATAGGCAATAGTAGATTCCTAAGAGCAGTGTGTGTGTGTGTGTGTGTGTGTGTGTGTGTGTGGTTGTGTCTGGTGTTAAAACACAATGCTTGGCACGCAGCCCAGCAGATTTTAGCAGAAGCCCTGGATCCGAATCACACTCACACTGGGATCGAGAACAATTCTGTGAGCACACCCACACAAGTACACGCATGCACACATGCACATCCAACAGTGTGGGAGGAGAACTCTGTCTTCCTTTTACAATCTCTCTCCTCTCTCTGCACATCCACATCTTTTCTATTGTTCTATTGTACGTCTTCAAACTACATGGAAGACCTGGAAATGATCTTCAAGGGAAACATGTCTGCTCCTGGAGGGAGTTCTCTTCAGTATCAAAGAAATGAAGAGGAGAGAGTCGAGGGGCTGCTGGGTCTTATACTAATCTTAGAAATAGAATCCGAGTACAACAGACTTTCCCATTTGAATCAACGTAGCAGGATGGTAAGAGCAGCGGCCAATTTCATTTGTAGGCTACAAGCAGCAACCAACCGGCCAAATATCCCAGAATGCATTTTGCACCAGCAACAGGGAACAATGGCGGAGGAGAAATCACACAACTGGAAGTTTACATTTTCTAAATACTACAGTTGTTAAGTCGCAGAAAGTCTTTTTAGGGTGTCTTTAGGTGAAAAGTTAGTTGTTGAAGCATCAAATCTGTGGTCGGTTTGTCAAGATTCAGCCGACTTAAAAATCTGCTCCCACGAATTTGCTAGCGGGTCCGGCAGTAAACCAGCACCGGGGGCTCAGCCCTCACGGTACCCGCCTAGAACGGCCTCATCTTGGCAAGTCTTTTTGAAACGTGTTGCTGGTATTGATGTCTCCGCAGCATTTTCCTCATCGGCAAAGCATACAGCAATACAACGTGTGTGTGTGCATGTCCATTAGCCTGCTGTCCCTTTAAGAAAGAATGAAATGGCCTTAAAAGACGTCGCTTTGGCTCTGTGACTATCTCAGCTCTTAGCCGAGGGCAACACAGTTTACTGACGTGTGTTGTCACCATAACAACTAACAACAATCGTCATTTCCTTTTCACCTATGGTCAAATGACCACGGTCAACGGTTCACTATCGACTCTATAAAATGTGACACAATGCATTGTGGGATTTTTAGCACACATGCAATGGACAGTACTTTTTTCCATTGTGGGAAGTTTAAGTATCGTAATTGGGGAGTGATCCTGGGTCACTGAATGCAACAATAACAAAAGCTCCGTTTTCATGGAACTGGAAAGCGAGTTGTGAAACCTAAAAGTTCCATGTGTTGGTTTAAGACCACATCAAAAGATGTGCAATGAAACTCAGCCTATCTTTTACATGTTGTAGTCTTTGAATGATGTATACTTTGTATGATGCCGCTTGAATGAAAGCTATCTGCCACCAAGACAGTCCTGAAGAAGTAGGATGATCGAGTTACATATATCCATTGAGTTGACTTGTATCCATGCTGACATTCATAAAGCTAAAATCATTTATGCAGATTAATGCTTCCGCGGGTATTTTTTTTTTTTAATGGTGAAAGTCAAGGAGTTCATGTTGCTTGTGCCACAGAGACCTCAGGGGTTTTAGGAGTCTATGTCTGTCTGAACAATGCTTTACAACACAAACTCCACGAATGCAATCCACTGTCTCAGCGTGCACCACGATACTTCATTCCAATGCTTGTAAAGTTATTGCTGCACAGATTGGTCATGTAAAGTCCACCTTGTAATTTACACAATGAAGCCAGTGGAATAAAATGGTTTCTGTCTACTTTATGAAATGACATTTCATAGCTGGTAAACCTTCACGCTCCATGTTTTATGTAACAATGGTAAGTCCATCGCCTTCATCAATGACACCGTCTTGCATTTGATCTGTTTTATTTGACAGTTGTAAAGAAGATCTTCTTGGTTAAAGGCTCTGGTCTCGTTGTCCACTTTTCTCTTTCTGGAGAACAGCGTGTGAAATAACTTCTCTGACTCACGTAATTCTCCTCTTCGGTCTCTCTCCTCTCTCTCCCCCATGTGTGTAAATCTCACTCGAGTCGGTAAGCTTATCGGAATACACATATTTGATTGGCTGAGTAGCATCACTTACGTGTGATTTACAACTCCTGTAATTGGTCGGTGTGTTTCCTGCACCACTGAACGAGTGCCGTGAAGGCTGGAAAACCTTCGCCGGTTAAAATAGAAGCGCTCCATCAAAATGTAATAACTCTCAATCATCTTTATAGCTTTATGATCTATTTGATTCTAAATGGACCGTCATTTACTAAATCAACATCATGCTGGACAGAAGAAGAAACGAGAGATTTAGACCATGAACACGGTTACAATGTTTACTGAGGTAATAAATCAAGTGAAATGTAAAGACATTTTCTCATAGACTTCAATGCAATTGGACTTATTTTTGTAACTGGAGGAGTCGACCCTGCTGGCCATTAGAAAGAATGCAAGTTTAAGACACTTCTGCATTGGCTCCACATTTCAGAATGGGAGGTTGCTGCCTGCTGAGTAAACCTCAGAGATCTCCGTCTTGTTCATGATGACATCGTCATTGTTCAGTGTACTTTGGACAGTTTCTTTCAAGAGGCCTTTCTACATCTCCGCAGAGAGCCCTTACTGTATTCAGTTATGTAAATTATCCTCAATACTATCAACTACTATGTAAATGATGCCAGGCCTTGCAGTGTAGAGCACACCATCCTACTGCTACATATTCTATGTAAGGATGCTCAACATAATGGGAAATTCACTAAAATCCTGATTTGGCCCCCTCCAAAAGTCCAGAAGGCTTTTTTTCTGCTTGAGACAATTGATTTAGAAGTGAACTTAATCTAGACTTACACTGTTACCAAACTAATGTCACAGCAAACTAAGTTTATTAATTATTTTGCAACACTGGCCAAGTAAAAAAACTATTTTGAAAAGGCCTAAATTTGGCTTTTGGCTATCACATTTGGCTGCCAAGCTCTGAACTATTCAATACAGGTGCTGGGGGCATTTTCTCTCTCTCTCTCTCTCTCTCTCTCTCTCTCTCTCTCTCTCTCTCACACACACCTACAATTGCATTGCTGTGTTTTGAGTTTTTCAGTGTTCGTCCGTGCAAGCCGGCCTCTGTCTCTGTCTACATGTGTCCCTGTGTGTCCCAGTGTGACTGTGTGTGGATAGAGCTGTCTCTTCCCCCGCAGACAGGTGCACCAATTACCGCTCTCTCTCTCTCTCTCTCTCTCTCGCTCTCTCTCTCTCTCTACCTTTTCCTGCCTGCTGCCCTCTCTTCACACCTGCTAATTATCCTTGTGTGCATACGTGTGACACCTTGTCTTCTAGAGTGAAGCAGCCTTATTGCATCCAACAGGAGCATTTTTTCTATGTTCTCACACATGCACACATACACTCACACACACATTCACACGCACACACACACACACACACACACACACACACACTGGACACATTTAATCTCCTGGTGTCGCAGAAGGATGGATGGTGGATGCTAAGCAAGAAATCAACAGTAGCTTATAGCTCATACTTTCCTGATTACTGCACTTATATTTTGGAATGTATTCATCATCATCAACATTTTAATAGAATGGACTGTTTTTCTCAGCAGTAAGGTGCAAAATATTGTAATCGTGTTTCTCAGTGTTTCCTTTACAATGGAAGCCATTGACAGAAAAAGACGGCGTCTGATATTTATTTTGTCATGAACAGAGCAGATGGACCAACAGAACAGTCTAGTGCTGATTAGCCACTAGAAATATGAAAGCGCACACAAAAGGGCGACAAATTAAAGGATAACCCTGGAGAAGTGAGTGGAGAAACGTTAGAATGCGGATGGTTTTACAGGACACAAGAGCTGAGTGAATGGCAGTTCACTCAGCTTTGCAACTCACAACCAAGTCTTTGCACTCAAGTCCCAAGTAAAGACTGACAAGTCAGAAAATGGGGGCACGATGCATCCCTCAACACATGTCATTTCTGCATGCTGCAGGACTAGGCTGAATTCATAGCACCTCCTCTCGCCCTCTTCATCTTCTCCCTCCATCTCCTAGCTGCCACCCTGTCCTCCTCATTAGATCATCTCTCTCTCTCCCTCTCTCTTTAAAAGGTCATGGTGAATAAGTGTGGCTGGTAAATAAGCAGGGTTTTAGCTGACTGCTTATAAATGCACACCAGTCTGCATGTTTACTGCAAAAAGAGAAGGATGGAGAGGGTGGGAGGAAAGTGGAAGAAAAGGCAAAGAGAGATTGGCGTTTTCATTTGCTCGCAGAGACATGGGGAGACAGAAAGATGCTGTTATGGACAATAACCAGACTACACACACACACACACACAGATGCATGCACTCACCCTCAGTCACAGAGAGATATGGCATTTAGCAGCCATTGCCTTTTATAAGCAGAGTAAATCTAATTCATGGACTGGAGTGCGACGGCAAACAATGTTAGTTTGTCATCCAAATGTCAGCGGTTGGAATGCAATATGCAAATGGCCTCGATCAGGAAGGTCGACGGAGGCAGGGCTGCAGTCCTTTCCTTCTCCTGGAGGTGTGTTTGATTTGAGTTCCATCCAGCTTGACTAAACTCGTCTTTGACCCCCCCGAGAAGAAACCGGTGGTGCTTAGTTACTGCAGGACACCCAAAGCAGCATGTTTATGTCCGACCCCTCTCGACCGGTTCGCTGAGCGGGAGGGCCGAGGAGAGCGCCGCAAATCAAACCTCGCGCCGGCGCCGAGACGGAAGAGACCGAGCGGGTCACAAATCAAACCCGACTCCGGCGGCGGGGCCTGGCGGGTGAAACAAATCACGGTGACCCCATCTCATCTGCCTGCTCGTCCGAGGGGGAGAGGAGCAGAAGAAGAGACGAGCGACATTAAAAAGACCGAACGAGAGGGAGGATGAATGACAGCGGGAGGCCATAGCATGACGGCCGACACTGACAGAGAGGCAGAGGGTGCTGACCCATGAGCCCTCTCTCTCCGTCCGCTGCCAACGCAAACGTGTGTCTGTCGTGCTGTGTGTGTGTGTGTGTGTGTACTCATATCACCTGCATGTTTATTTTCGAGTGATTTGACTGTAATGCTATTCCAATTGGTGGGCAGCCATGCAGAGCCGGTGAGATTCTTAACTCAAAGAGAAAGAGGGGGGGGGGTTTTAAGGGAGGACTGGAATTATTTCCGCTCGTTCCCCTTTCTCTCTCACCCCCCGACATTCTCCCCGGAACATCCCAGCGCGTCTGTTTGAGTGTGACTTCACCTGTGAAATGTCTCCTGTGTATCAAACAGCATGCTTGACCAGCTCTGGAGATAGCAGAGTCGCTGGCTCCTGCCCTCAGGATTCAGGCCGGCGGGGCGGACCCTGCCGGCCTGAATCCTGAAGTTGAATCCTTTTCATAAGGACAGAGGGATTGCCACCAGCAGGATAACCCATACATCTTATGCATATAGTTCAAATTTGGTGAATTTTGACTTGTGAATTCATGTCATTGACCAATAGCAAGCAGGTGGCTGTGCTCACCTTTGAGGTAACCGTGGATGTATTTGAATACAATTGAATGAAAATTGCTCGCCCAGCACAAATGTTTTCTATCTCTGGGTTCGCCACAGCGTTCTGTGGAAACGACAGACACATATATAACCTTCATGGAACAACACTGTTATTCAGCTGCAGCTCCAGGTCTCTTTCATAATAGTGGTCTGTGGGGGAAAGGCTTTTTGGGGCCGCGGAGGATTTGTTTTCTTTGCAAGACTGCGAGTGGCCACTGAGACGAACTGGCATCGAGGGTGAGTATCCACCTTGTATCCACAATGGAGGGACCACGGAGGCAGAGAGGCCAAATACAGGAAAGCTATTGTAGCTTATAAGCTGTATTCACAGTGACACGGCCTGAAACCCCACATGTGGTGAGGTGAGTGAGAAGAAACATTCTCAAAAGTCCAGTTTGAGTCAACACATGCATGAATTTGAAGATGTATCTTCTGCCAAAATACTACACGGACGTGTTTGAACTTGATAACGTAATGGAACAAATGTACCAACGTAAATACCATAAATAGCAACAGTTGCCCTTAGCGGACTTTCTTAATTCCTCAACATTATGTAACAAGCGCAAAGTCAACAGCTACTTTTTTGGTTTCACACGAGACACGGACAGCGATCTCATGTCTTTAGTTTGTTTGACCCAACGTACAATGCCGACATCTGTTCCTCGTGGCTGGGCTGAGACGGGTCAACAGTTCAACTGCTCTGTTGGCTTTTAAACAGTGATCTTCGAAGAATGTGCTCAATGCGGTACATTGAACTTGGCTCCACTTTTCTCCACAGTGCAGTGCTATTTAGCTTTCTCAGAGCTGACATTATCCCAATATGTGTGTGTCGGTGTGTGTGTGTTTGTTTTGGTGTCACATCGTGACAAATCCCCATGTCATGTTATCAGATCAATACACCACATAATAAAGACTAATCACATCCATATAGAAGATTAAATATGTGAATTACCGCATGATTGACCCGAATACTACTAAACTGTTTTTCGCTGTTTGTGACCCAAATGAGAATTTGCCTGCTTCACCCTCTTCAGTATATAATATTCGCTTTCTTTGAACACATGAAATAGTTTTTCAAAGCTCAGTTCTCGATGCAGCTGAGATCAGAAGCTAGTATACATCTTTTTAAGAGAGTTTACTCTTCACTTTTGTGTGAAATCCATCGTATTAGTATGACTTCACAGTAAAGATGTAGATCTCATGTAAGTTAAATGAGCATGGGCTCTTGATGATCACCAGCTTTTGAGTCATTGCCGAGCTGATTTTCTAGCAGAACGTAATGTTACTCTCTCCAAACAAATATATTACACCTTCAACTCGGGATGGAAAAAATCCCTTCTTTTTCCAAATTCCTGTATCATCTTATGTTCAGGAATGAGAAAAATAAAAGTACTTCATACACTTTTTTTTTTCAGGGGTTCTTTGATAAACTTCAAAGACGAGATTCATTTATCTCCGAGCTACTGCTTAATGTATGATCCAGCACACTGGAGAGCGCTGCAACTTTGCATTTTTCCGGAATTAATCTGACACTTCATGTATCCGAGCCCACTGAAATAAATGAACAAATAAATAAATAATTGAAAAAATAATGAATGGCGATACCCACACTCTGAAATTAAACCAATCTCTTTTCAAGATGACTTTTTTAAGGTGATTTTGGTGGCATATAAGGAGCCGAGCCAGAAACACAGTTGCGTCTCATCTCATGCTGTCCACACAGCCTGATAGGAAATTATTACCTCAACCTCTGAGCAGAACTTTACGTGGTGTGGCACTCCATGATGACAATGCTAATTGGAAAGTCAATTAAGATCCTTTGCCGTGGTGGACACATTAAGTAAACACATCCACAAGAACATGCAACGCTCAGAGCTGATGTAGTATCAACTGAAGACTAAAGGTCATTTTGCACATGACGAGCCACCACCAACGCTGTTAAACCTCTCAACTACAAACACTACGGCTTTGAAAAGCATGTGTTCTTTACACAGTCTCCAAAAATACCATAGCCAGAAGCTGTGAAAACATAGATCGTTGTCGGATTTTTAACTTTCTGATGGTCCTTGAACACATCATGTGTGACGCCCACTTCTGTTATGAATGTGACATTTCATCAAAACCATTTTCAACTTTGACTTACTCTCACCAGATCCTTTAGGAAAATGCGTTAAGTTGCATTCTTGTGTAGAGTTAGATGAGTGTGTGTGATCTCTGGAGATGAACCTCTTCACTTTACATAAAGACTGGGAGCAAGGTGAGCTCCTCTGTAGCTCACTATTCAACACATATCTCCATTGTTTAATCAGTACATCAAAGACAGAACACAGATGTCGTCTTAATATAAAGTTGCGGGGCAAACAGCACTTGGGGGCTGTAACCTCCTGGAGTTGTGTCATCACTGTGAGGTTGCCATGTAACCAGCAAAGAAACGCGTAGGTGTTTCCTTAAATGTCGTACTGTCACTTTAAGAACTTGTCTTTTTCTAGCTTTTGAGATTGGTTAATTCAAAAGTATTCAGAAGGGAAATACATTCTTTCACCTGAGTGGTTTTGGACAGATGGAATGTGAGCCCCACTTCCTGTTTAGTGTGCTCAAGAGTGTCAGCTTTTCATGAAAATGCAAACATTTTAAGGGTTACCTTTTCCATACTTTTATTTACCGGTAGGTGACGGTTATAGTTTAAGATGATGAGTATGAAGTTATGTGAACTGGTATTCTTTCTTTGTGGTGATATTCATGAATGTTATAGTGTAAGCATTTTGTTGTGGGCATAATCGTATGCAGGACACAATTAGTAAGAAGTTCATCTAACGTCATCATATTGAAAGAGACAAACTACCTGTCCCTCACACAGTGTCGGCTTTCAGGAAAGCTTAACAAACTGTGAGAAATAATAAATGTGTTGTAATTGTTGATGGGAGATGACTGGCACAACATAAATGTGCTCATTATTCTTTGAGACGGTTGTGATAGAGTTGAATTAGCACGCTCGTCTGGTTCATCCGCCTGTGCTTCATCTTCCTCTTCCTCTCCTTGTCTGTCTTTGTGTGGCTCCACCTTCATCTCTTTCAATCCAGCGCCTCCCTCCCATCTCCTTCCCCTGGCGCTCCGCTCGCTCTCTCCTCCCCGCCGCTTGGTAAAGATGACTAAGTGTGAAGATATGATGGAATATTTCCTGTCATCATTATAAATTAGCCTCCGCGCCGACCCGCACGCACACACGCTGGTTTGCATCAGTGTGTGTGCGCGTATACACACACACACACACACACACACACACACTGAGAGGCCCATGCATCATATCAAGGTCTCTTGACTCGGCGCAACGAGTGATGTCGTCGTTGTCAGTCGACTTTCAATGGGGAGACTGCACCAGCAGCACAGGCGGGACGCTTCAGTGACAGCACAATAGGGGGTCTGAGACGTTGTGTCATTGTGTGCAAGAGAATGGCAAAGTGACACAAACACATCCGAGCCGGTAATAGAAAAAAAGGAAAAGGTGATTAGAATGTATCTGGTGTGTCAGACACTGTGTTTAGGACTGAATACGTTTTCACTCCCAACTCAAATACCAACACTTGGACAGTGGCCCTAAGCTTCAAACTACAACACACCAGGTTCCCCTCAAGGTCAGTGTTGGACGTGGCAGAGAACATGCTAAATATCTTTTCAGAACCAACTTTTGTCTTCACAGGAAGTTAGGTTTAGGAGCAAAACCAGTAAGTTAGGTTTTTGAAAAGATTGTGCTTGACGTTAACTTGACTGACTAACAACTCAAGTAACTGGCAAGTACCTAGCGAGTCACGTGACATAATACGTCAACATTGACCTTTTGTCTTACACAGGACACAAACAGTGGCCTCCTGGGTGAACGTCCTGTGTTTGTTTGACCCCTCCAACCGGCCATGTGCCTATTAATGACAGCGGTGGGTTTACATAGGAGTTGGTTGAAAGCCTGCTGCGTCAGTATCAGACACCACGGGTCAGTGACCAAATGCATGTATTTGATGAGTTGGGAGTGGGACCAGGTTAGTTCTGTGGGTAAGGAAGCACTGAGGCTATTCAGATAATCCAGGCAATCCATTTTTCACAGACTGATCTTAATTGTGTTCTCTCCTGCATGTGTTTATGACTGATTTTTACCATTGTTTTATTTACAAGCGTACAAATAGAAAAAATAAGCAGGTGAAGAAGACGTTTTGCCTGGATATAAATGACTTTCTTCATCTAAAAAGACAGGTGGATAAAATGTTTTGGAAGGTTTGTATTACTCGATTTGGTAACAAGAGGCTGAAGTGCAGCGCTTCCTCCATCTTTCTGATGTCAATCTTTGCCACATGTTATGCTGTTTCAACAAAGAAACACACCTGGTAGAATTGATAGGAAATAAACCACAGCCGTTGAGGTCAGTGGCCCATATTTCACACACAAATGACAAGCTGCCATCACTTACTTGACAAATACATTCATCGGTATGCGTCGCCTGACAATAAATACACACCTGAATAGAAATTGCTCCTCGGACGCTGCGGCAGAGTGCAGACTCTGTAAACTGAACAACTCACAGGATTCAGGTGAACCTTAGCTGTAAGAGGCTGCTGTTAAAGCCTGACTCTAACAGCCACAACACAACAGCTCCATTCACTCATGCATAGCCTGTTAGCCACAACATGCAAGGCCGTTGGCATGCAACAGCCACCGCGACAGATATACAGAGACCTCTGAAGTCTTAGTCTGAAACAGGAAGGTGGGGTTTGGTCACATTTAGACATTCCTGGAAAAGCAGCCGGTGTTGAGTTAAGGGTGGACGTGGAGGAGTTGAAACTTGTTTTTTAAAGATGAGAAGAGCTTCGTCTTTTGTTAGTGCAGTACTGCATTTTGAATTAGATTATTTGACTGTACAACATCGTCCTTGTAGTTCATTTGTGTGCAGTCCTCTTGGTGCTACTTTCCCTATCTGTGTTTCTGTGGGTAAATAAATATCTCAACTCGTCTCAAATGAGTTACACATGAATGACTCCTGATGTATTGAAAATTAACAAAATCAAAGAATTATTTTGTGTGGAAGCTGGCATTGGGCGGCTGGGAGGGGAGATCGAATGTTAAACAAACACGGGACTTTCACTCAGAAGACCGCTGTTAGTGTCCCTGGTGAGACCAAGTCAATGAAAGAACAAGTCACAACTGAAATAAGTGACTTCCATGCTTCACTAACACCAGCTACGTAACAAATGCACTTACAATACTTTACTTTTTTTCCCCTTAAACCTCAAACGGTTCTGTAACCTAGTAGTTCTGTTGAGCAAGTAAACCAAAACCTATGAAGAGACAATGTCTGTACAATGTATGCTAGTGATGACAAGCCATCCCTGACATGTCTAGAGCGTCACAGTTTTAAGCCTATAGGGTCACTGATAGTACGTTTTATGGAGAAAAAAAGCCGATTTTTACCATCTGCTTGCTGTGAGGAAGCTAGAAAGGCTGTGTCACATGAGCTTTTGTAATTAAGGATGAAACCCACATCATCAAAGCCATCACGGCATAATGTTAAGATGACAGTCACATGTCATGACCATGAAAACAAATGGGGATGCGTTTTGCCCAAAACAACCCCCTCCATCATTTGGTCCTGCTGGTGCTAAAGTGTGCCATTTTCAGCATCATCTGGCAACCGGATCCTTTCACACATCTCAGTCTTGCATCACAATACGATGAGTTTTATGGCGTCGGTCATGCTCACAGGATTTACTCTGCAGTGGTTTATTGAGTGGCCTTGCTGACACATGCATGGACTATTAGCCTGTGGCCAGAAGACATGCTGGAGCCTCTGACCCTTTGGCGCGCAATCCAATAGCCACCGGCTAGCATTATAAAAACACACATACAGCAGGTGAAATTTACTGGCCTGCAGTTTACTTACAGAGCTTTGATACACACATCTTGAAATTAAGTCTCTGGTTTTTGCTGCTGAATCTTATGTTGTTGGAGTTTTCTCATATAGTTGACAGCACATTAAATATGAATGACCGTACCATGCATTGCATGCTTTATGGACGATCGGCATCTTTAAAGACAACCAGCAGCACAACACTCTGCAAAACATGACTTTGATTTACGATCATTTGACTGTCAAAGAAGATTCACCACCATGTTTGTGATGAAAAAGAACAAAAAAACATTCCAACCAATATTACAGTAGAACTGGCAAATGTTGCTGCGCTTTCATCCATTGCATTGGCGGCTGGGTGTTAATTGGTTTTGAGATCCACATGTTTTTCTCCCCCAACATTGGATCCCTTCTGGGTCCAGTCTGGTGTCTAGCAATAGCTTGTATTCATTAGTGGAATAAATTGTCATGCAGCTTATCACTGAAAATGTCTTATTTCTCCTTTCGAGGGGGCAGATGAGTTTGAACTGAACAATGCTTGTTTTACACATCAGTTGGTTACAAAACAGATTTTTAAAGTCGCCACCATTGATGGGCTGATGAGACCGAGAATAGAGGTACGGAGCGACAGATCAGACAAAAGCAATGCATGAAAGGTAGAGAACTCTTCATGTCAGATGTCAGCACAGATCCATACTCCTGTTTGATGAACAGTGTGGTTGATGGAGGATCTGTGTGTTGCGTTTCTATAAGTACGGCTGACACTGAGTGTGGTTAAGTTGTAATTGCCTCCCATCTTGACAGCAGGAAGTGACAAAACTGCGAGCTGGACAAAAACACAAATCACAGGTCCAGACCGGGTTCACGGACTCCAGAACTGTTTCTACAACTGATCGTAACATGATTTAAAATGTCATCAGCTACCAGTGACAAATCAACTTGTAGTCTTTAAGTCAACGTCATTTTAAAAGTTGCATGATTGAGACTGTTAAGTGTCTTTTAGGACAAATGGCTACATGGTCATCTCACTGATAAAAACATCGCACATCACAATGAGGATGATTGTATGCATGCACTTCAGACACTTCTTGCACCTCTTACTGTGTAAGGCACGGAGTCAACATTTTACTCAACTTCAATTATTTGTTAGGTTTGTTGCCTTAACCTGGTAGAATAGATATTTGCATACTTAAATCTGTGCGGAGGACACCTTATCTAGCTCTGTTGGCTTGAAGATATTTCTTCCTCCATAAAGGGGCGACTGACAGAAACAGTCTGCGGAGGTTAAAGGCAGGGCGGCACACACCGCCACAGGGGAGCGCCGGTGCGGTTTAAAAAACAAAAAGGCCAACCAGCCATAAAGTGATGGCAAGCAATTTCACCTATGCATGAGTAAAGCACATTGTGGCTCACCGTTTGTTTCCATGGGAACGGGCACTTCAGATGAAGGCAGCTATTGCTAAGGGAGGTTCCGTATACTTTACCGCAGGTAAGATGTAATATGGTGTTTCAATGGCAAAACACAGCCCAACTTCACCCGACATATTAGGTACAGCTCTTTATGTTTAAATATCCAGCTGAGAAGACCTTTGAGGAACAATTGTTGGTGTGGAGATCCCACTAGTGTAAAGCCCAGGGGAGAAGCCTGAACCCCTGCAAAGAGCCGCATCTTCACAAGTCACACAGTCTCCGTTTGAGTCCTGATGTCTTATCAAATGTAAATTCTTCAACGAAGTGAAGCAATCTGTCCTATTCTGGCTTGTTTTTAGTTTTGGCACCTGTACTGAGAAAAGAACAGGTGAACAGAAGAGATGAAATGCTTTGAAATAAATTCTACTTTTCTTTTTTAGCTGGAGGAAAAAGAAAGAAGGAAAGGGACAGGAAGGCAGGATAACCTCAACTCAGCTGGACTTTAAATTGTAGCACGGAACAGAGACTGTAGGACACAAGACACAAGTTCACTGACGCCAAACCATGATTCATTAAACCTAACCAAGAAGCTTTTTTACATTTTTGGTTTTGTTTTGTTTCAATTTAAAACATGTTTAAAACTATAAATGTAATCCATGTGAAAAAGTGTTTCCCTAAAGATGTTGTCAACAATTCACTTAAGTGGTTTGGGAATGTTGAAGGAGACAGGATTGATAAATCATAATTCAGGGGACAAAAGAACTGAAGCAAACAATAACCAATCAGTAGCTTATAGCTAAACAGTCACCCTCCTCAGGGACTGGCTAGCACATCATCTAATATATCTCTGCCTGTGTTTGCTGCTCCTTTTTAATCAAATCATATCAAACAGTCTTTGAATCCTGACATTTGCTTCCTAATGGTGATTGTAATGATGGAGAAAAGTCATTGGTTTGTGTTGATGTTGGCGGTTGAACTGAGCGGAGGTCACTCCGTAGACTAGGCACCTCTGGCAAAGTCGGGCTCTCTCTGATGATCGCTGTTTTTCCACAAAGGTTTGAAAGAACACGTACACCGAGGCTCCTCTGTAATTAGGGTCAGAAAACGCTCTGTTCAACCGTGTAATTCTTCAAGCATTGTGTGACAGTTGCAGAGGGCATGTTGAGAGCCGCTCCCCTCTCCTCTGCCACCTATCATTTAATATTCACAACCAGAGAGCGAGACAAAGTGAAGCCGTGATGTTTCAGGGACAGGAGCATCTTAAATGGCAACCAGCACTGTTGTACAGTGAGTCACGCTTGAGTAACACTTCAGACGAGGCTTTCACAATGGTGTCACATAAAAACACTTCTTTCCCTTTTCCACTGTATTACAATTATTACTCTTTATAATTAGAATGCACATGATTGTAATTGTTAAAACGTGATGAATTGGGGTTATGAACTCACTAATGGCATCTTGTATGGAACTAATTAATGACGATTGTGTCAAAGAAAAGAATAAATGTTACTAAACGCAAAAGTAAATATGTATTTTGAGTTTGGCAGGCGACAGCAACATGTGTTATTAACCACACAGCTTAATTTAAATGACCAAAAAAAATACGCAAGTATATAAAATTAGGATTCAAAACAATTGTCTGCTCTGAAAGATTGGGGGTGTGTCCACTGAAGGCTCTTAAACCACACCCACATGAAAAGCACAGCAAGGTAAATAAAGATAATGTTGTATGTAAAGGACCATAACAGTAAGAAATGTATCCCGATAATAAAATATAAGACATGATGTCAACATAATGATCGATGATGTAAAACATCTTAGAAGGAAGCGTCCTGTATTTCCCCTCTGAGGCAAAACTATATGAGAGTGAGAACTTCACCTTTTCCAGTTGTGCCCCAGATGTTTTTGCTGAGTCACTGATGGTCAGAGAAGGAGACAGAGGTCACAGTCCAGCCCGTCTCTCTCACCCAACTTCCTCCAGACACATATGAATACTTCTATAAAATGTGCTTCCGATGAGACGACTGCATACGTAGAGATACAGTGTAGACACAAAAAACATCTGTACAGCAGCTGTCACAACTAGATAAATAACTCTGATCTCTCTTCTTCTCTAAGGGGTTTCCTTCTTTCGTCTCTTTGTCTTTTGTTATTTCCAAGAGTCTTTATATAAATAGTTTTCTCTCTCAAAAAAAGAAAGAAGATATTTCACTTTCGACTATCACGTAAGAGTAAAACGACGATTTCATCTCCTCTCCTCCTAAACCCTGAGACAACACTGCATTTGTCATGATGTGTTTACATCAGTGTGATCAATTGCCATGGCTTGAAAAGACAACGTCTTACCTGACACTTTTCAGTTTCTGCTGCTTCCTGGAAGCTTGTTTCATAACCCTTACAGCAGGTGTGTCTGTTGGAACTATACACCTCCAATAGCTTGCTGTGTGAACCTCTCACCCTGGCAGTGATGTTATCCTCTGTCTCGGTTCTTGTGACTTCTCATTGGAGTGATGGCTTTTGTCGAAGTCCCGTCTGCGTTGTTTATTTGTTCATGCATGACGATGACTAACGATGACTGCTGTGTGTCTGTGGGCGACTCTTGTCCAGACCTCACTAATGGATCCCCTTCAACTCCGGTCACATCACGGCACTGAGCAACTTTCTCCTTCTCCCTGCTCCTGAAACACTGGTGCATAAAGACCGTACAAATACAGAATCATCTCACGGGGATTGGTCGTGTTTCAATGCGTTTCTCAAATAAGTGCCAGTATAACATGATAAATAATTAAAAATGTATTCATCATGTAATGTATTCATCATTTTCCCACTTGTTGCTGTGTTGCAGCACAGAAGAATGCAGTGAGTTTTAGACCAAACTCTTTTTTGTATGTAGTGGAAATATAAAATGACTACACCAATCTAGTGTTGCACCCCTATGACATTACCGGACTCACGATGGACGGTGAAATCCAGGGCGGACTCATCAAATTCAGCAGCTTGGTAAGTGGCCCTTCACGCTCAAACTATAAAGCTCCTCAAACCCTCCTGGCGTCACTTTTGGACATGCAGGGCTGCCTCTAGTGGTCATAGTAATCATAAGTGGATTAAAAGGAGCAAGGTGGGTATAGAGAAGTATAACGAGCAACAAAGGCAAGGCAAGGCAAGGCAATTTGTATAGCACATTTCAACAACAAGGAAATTCAAAGTGCTTCACATAAAACCATTAAAAGCATCAAAACATAAGACAAAATAAAAGGAGATTTAAAAACAATTAAGAACATTCATTAAAACACAGTGTAAACAGTTTCATAGTAAAATGCAGAAATGCAGGAAATTGATAAATATAATTAATTAATTGAATGTGGTTCAATTAAAGGCAGCAGCAAACAGAAAAGTCTTCAATCTTGATTTAAAGGAGCTGAGGGTCTCAGCAGACCTGCAGCTTTCTGGGACTTTGTTCCAGATGTGTGGAGCAGAAAAACTGAACGCTGCTTCTCCATGTTTAGTTCTGACTCTGGGAACAGAAAGTAGACCGGTCCCAGACGACCTGAGGGGTCGGGATGGTTCATAAGGTAGCAGCAGATCAGAGATGTATTTTGGCCCTAAACCATTCAGTGCTTTGTAAACCAACAGCAGGATTTTAAAGTCAATTCTTTGTTGGACAGGAAGCCAGTGCAAAGACATCAGAACTGGGGTGATGTGATCCACCCTCCTGGTCTTAGTGAGGACTCCAGCTGCAGCGTTCTGAATCAGCTGCAGCTTTCTGACGGACTTTTTACAGAGACCTGTAAACACACCGTTACAGTAGTCCAGTCTGCTGAAGATAAATGCGTGGACAAGTTTTTCCAAATCCTGTTGAGACATAAATCCTCTAATCCTTGATATATTCTTCAGGTGATAGTAGGCTGATTTTGTAATTGTCTTGATATGGCTGTTCAGGTTGAGGTCTGAATCCATAACTACACCTAGATTTCTGGCTTGGTTTGTGGGTTTTAACATCAGTGATTGAAGCTGAGCGGTGATTTTCAATTGTTCGTCCTTGGTACCAAAAACAATTACTTCTGTTTTATCTTTGTTTAATTGAAGAAAATTCTGGCACATCCAGTTGTTGATTTGTTCAATGCAGTTACCCAGCCCTTGTATGGGATTATAGTCCCCTGGTGACATAGTTATGTAGATTTGTGTGTCGTCTGCATAATTATGATAACACACTTTGTTGTTTTCCATAATCTGAGCTAGTGGAAGCATGTAGATGTTGAACAGAAGAGGCCCCAGTATTGAACCTTGGGGAACACCACATGTCATTTTAGTCAGCTCTGATGTGTAATCGGCTATAGACACAAAGTATTCTCGGTCCTTCAAGTAGGATTCAAACCAGTTAAGTGCTGTGCCAGAGAGTCCCACCCAGATTTTTAGTCTTTCTAGGAGTATGGCATGGTCGACCGTGTCGAATGCAGCACTGAGATCTAGTAACACTAAGACTGAACTTCTGCCATTGTCTATGTTTAAGTGGATGTCGTTGAAAACCTTAACAAGAGCAGTTTCAGTGCTGTGGTGCTGTCGAAAGCCTGACTGGAAAACATCAAAGCAGTTATTTACGGCCAAGAAGTTGGTCAGCTGTTGGAAAACCGCTTTTTCAATTATTTTACTTAAAAATGGGAGGTTTGATATTGGCCTATAATTTTTCATCGTTGCGGAGTCTAAACTAGCCTTCTTTAGGAGCGGTTTAATAACTGCAGTTTTTAGGGCTTGTGGGAAGACACCTGAGAGAAGGGATGTGTTTACAATTTGTAAAAGATCAGTGGTCATGCAGTTTGAAATATTTTTGAAAAAGTGTGTTGGTAGAATATCCAAGCAGCAGGAGGATGACTTCAGATGTTGTATAATGTCTTCTCGGCTTCTACGGTCGATTGAATGAAATTGTGTCATGATATTTGAATGGATGTTATTCAGAGATGGGGACAACACATATCCTGTGGTTGGTGTGGAGGCACTGACTGCTTGTCTGATTTTCTGAATTTTGTCAGTAAAAAAGGAGGCAAATTGATTGCATGCCCAAGTGGATTGGAGCTCAGCAGCTACCGACACTGGAGGGTTTGTTAGCCTGTCGACGGTAGCAAATAAGGCGCGTGTATTGTTCTTGTTTTTGGTTATGATGTCAGAGAAGAAGGACTGCCTGCATTTCTAAGTTCCAAATTATAATTGCGAAGTCTCTCTTTGTAGATGTCACAGTGAACCTGGAGATTCGTTTTTCGCCACCTGCGCTCAGCTTTCCGACACTCTCGTTTCTCTATTTTGACCAGCGTAGCATTTCTCCAAGGAGATCTTTGCTTACCCGAGACAACCTTCACTTTAGTGGGTGCAATGGCATCAATAATATTTTTAACTTTAAAATTGAAGCCATCTACAAGCTCATTGACTGAGAGGCAAGAGAGGGCTGGTGTGCAGGAGAACTTCTGAATAAATAGTTCACTGGTGTTTTCAGAGATGTAACGCTTTGTCACAACCTTGGTTTGGACATTTGTGTGCAAGGAGATTGCACTCTCAAAGAAAACACAGAAATGATCAGAGAGTGCAACATCAGTCACAGCAACCTTGGAAATGTTTACACCTTTGGCGATGATTAGGTCCAGAGTGTGCTCCCTGTTGTGGGTGGGTCCTGTCACATGCTGAGTCAGATCATAGTTATCAAGGACACCACATAGTTCTATAGACTCTCTGTCCTGGGGATTATCAACATGGATATTAAAATCACCAACAATAACAACACAGTCAAAATCAATACAGATTACAGACAGCAGTTCAGTAAACTCATCAAAGAAGGTTGCACAGTATTTAGGCGGTCTGTAAATGTTTAGGAATAAAGCTTGAGTGGAGTTCAGAGCCACATATTCAAAAGAACTAAAATGACCAAAGGACATCTGCTTGCATTGAAGAGAATCATTAAATAAAACAGCAACTCCACCTCCTTTCTTATGCGCTCTTGTTTCACTCATGAAACTGAAGTTGTGAGGTGTTGATTCAATAAGAACAGCTGCACTGTTATCTTGATTTAACCAAGTTTCAGTTAAAAACAAAATGTCCAGTTTGTGCCTAACAATAAAATCATTGATTAAAAATGTTTTTCCTGACAGAGACCTGACATTTAATAAAGCTAAGTTTAATGTGGTTAAAGCTTTCTTTGCCCAATTTATTTGGACAGGCTGACGAGGAATGTATGCTAAGTTTGATAAGTTTGCATGTTTACTATTGTTTCTTCGCAGTCTCACCTTTCTTTTTCTATAAACTTGCAGGACAGGAATTGAGACGGCTAGCTGCATACAGGGCCCCGACTTTTCCTGGAGAGAGTCATTGGTGTCATTAGCCTTGTAGCCTGGACCCAGAAGATATCAATTATTTCCTTTATCAGTTAGGGGAGACAGAGAATGGTTGTGGAGCCGTCGAGTGGGGAGAGGAGTGTGTTTGGTTCCAGCAATGACCAGCTCTTTCATGTGTTCAGTGAACTCCAGGTGGGGGGAGGATGGGGAGAGTGTGAGAGAGGATTGCAGTCCAAAGTTTGCCCATGAAGTAGAAGTAGGTGCTGGGGCCTCATCTAGGAAGGGTGGGGAAAGTGGGAGTTGCAGTCCAAAGTATGGACCTGAAATAGAAGTAGGTGCTGGGGAGCCACGTAAAGACTCCTCGTCTCGGAAGGGTGGGGAAAGTGGGAGATCGTCTAGGAAGGGTGGGGAAAGTGGGAGATCGGAGGCGGTCCCTGATGATGAGGTTGGAGGCTCCTCCTTTTGGCTGTCGTTAGGCGGGGGCATCCTTCCTGTATGGTCTCCATGGCGATGCTGTGTGGTTATCTCTTGTTTAGACTCCTCTCTGGTCTTGTCCTTGGCAGTAGGGACAGACGGGTGACGCAGGGAGAAAAATAGGTTTGAGGTAAACAGTTTTACGCCTGACTTGTTCAGGCAAACTCCATGCGCTGTAAAAAGATGTCTACGCTCCCAGAAAAGGTAGAAATTGTTGATAAAATGTACTGAATGGTCAGTACATGCAGTTGACAGCCATTCGTTCAGTGCAAACAGCCTGCTGAATCCTTCATCTCCTCCTCTGACTGGTGGAAGAGGGCCACTGATGAACACCTCAGCCTTGACAGAGCTGACTGTGTTTAACAGATCAATAAAGTCTCGCTTCAGAACTTCAGACTGTTCTTTCACAATATCACAGCTTCCTGAATGCATGATGATGTTTTTCGCTGTGGGATGGTCAGCCACGATGTCGAGGATTTTGTCTCTCATGTCAGAGACCATATCTTTCGGAAAGCAGAGTATTTTGGTATTCTTGCTGCACAGTTTTCTGACATCTTTTACATCATAGTCACCAACAATCAGAGTCTCAGGCCCAGTCATTAGCTTTGACTGCGGCCTTTTACTCCCACATTGACTCTCAGTTCTTACCCCGCTTTGAGGAGATGGCTGCTTATCCAGGTCATCAGATGGAGATTTCTGATCCTGAGACAATGGAGAAAATCGGTTTTGAAGTTGTAGGCTTGGTTGTTGTGGAGGTGTTTTGCAGGTTTTACTTTTCTCAGCGGTCCTTGGCTTTGGCCGTCTGGGTGCAGGGGTTGAGGAGGAGTTCTGCCTGTGTGGTAATGCAGGCCAGCCAGTCGCATCACAAATCTCAGGGCGCTGGGCTCTGCCTGTTAGTCGTCCTCCCACATATTTTCTCTTCGGCTTTGCACCGAGAGAGTTCCAGGGAGGACTACCATTTGAAGATTCATTATCTGCTCTCTCCTCTTGTTTCTTGGTAGGCCTGGTTGTGCTAGTTAGCTGTGTCTTAGCTTGCGTTTGTCCAGTGTTTTGAGTCCATGGTAAAGTGGTATCATTCCCACACAGTCCATTTACCGCCACGTTTACTTCTAGTCGGTGGATTTTTGTTTCCAAGACTGCAATCTTCTGTAGGAGTTTGTAGTAGTCGTCCGTGGAGAAGGGAGGCATCTTGCTGCTACTTAGCTTTAACTTAGCTGCTAGTTAGCATTAGCTAACAATCCAAATAGCTCGACGACTTTCTGGATTTGTCTTCACTCAAACGTTGAAGAGTAATATATGTGATATATCTGCCAAGATATATGTGATATATCTGGCAAATTGAAGCAAGAAAATGCAAGAAAATGCAAGCAGAGGCAAGCAGAGGCAAGAGCAAGCAGCAAAGCGACCGCACTCTCTCATCAAGGTCTCCACTCAAAGTCGACACAGGAGGAGGTTGTGGTGGATGGACGGGTCAAACTTTTGCAGGACTTTCACCCTGGACACCGCTGTGTAACCAACTTATTGTGTGTGAAACTGCCAATCTTATTTTACGCCACATATGTAACATACATAACTTAAGTTCTGTAACAAACGTACTTATTTTAAAGCAAACCATATTTCTTTCCACAACATAACCACGTAGTTTGGTTGCCTAAAGAAGTAATGTAAATGTCTTGACTTATGTCACATAAGTAATGTCATGTTAACCACGTGTTGAAGTCGATCAGACTACCCTGCAGGTTAAAAAGTGACACTAAAGCGGTACTCAGGGGGTCCTGACCAAGTGCCCCTACGCGGCGAGTTGGAAGCGAGAAGGGAGTTTGATTGGGAGTGTCGCAACATCGATGCAGCGGAACCAGAGATATTTCTTCATCTTCTGCGTCATCGATCTCCACACCCGTTTTTTTTTTTTTTTTTTTTCAGCAAGTTATTCCATTTTGCACAGGTCTCTTCTGGAGTCACAAAAGGCTTGATGCAACTTTTGTTTCGATATATTCAGAAGTGGTCCTCTACACCTATAATCAGACTTGGATGTGTAAAATCATTGGAGTTCCCCTTTAATGATCAGGCAAACAAAGACTGAACTGTGTTCTATTCATAGGACGTTAATGACTAAGAGCAGCTGTGGCTCAGAGGCAGGTGACTGGAGGGAACTCTGAACAGGGCCAACTAGTTACCAGATGAGACATGGGTCAAAGGAGAAGAAGCAGGTGTCACCATTATACCTAAAGACTCTACAGACTGTTCTCTTCTTTGACACTGTGACACATCGAGTGCAGGTGTAACTAATAACAGTAATCGTGGCTCCATTCCATATAAGTGATCTCGTTCCAGGGTGCTGGTGTTGTGCCCGCTGGCTGTCTGACATGGCTTACTCCGGTACATAAATGGGACAGAACCATTGTTAATGTTATTAGACACACCTTTGCTTTACTATGTCAAGTAAAAATGACAACGGTCTATTTTAATAAACAAATGAAACTAACCCAATGAATGTAGTGTTTGTCTTTTTTATTTTACTTTCCCGGTTTGTATTTCTGTATCATTATGGATTACTTTACTTCCTTCAATGGAAGACCACAGACCCTCCGTGATGATACGCCCACAGAGCATGGAGGGCTCACTTCTACATCGCACTAACAGCACATTAGAGCTCCGACGACCTCATTTGTTATCTGGCCTTTTTCACGATGTGTCTGTACGAGCTAATAATGGCTGTTTAGTGATTAGTCTTGACATTTCTATTGCAACCTCAAACCATTTAGTCATAACTTCCTGCCACCCACTCTCTAGAACATCCTCCCTCACATCCCTCTTTCAGTTGTGACCGTCTCTTCAGACAATAAAGCTGGTTATATTGTCTTTTCAGATCCCTTTTGCAGCACCTCCTCACCCTGAGTCTTGGACATCCTTGATTGCTTCCCCATTAGCTGTAATGAAATATACTTTCCAAATATTCATTTGGATATGTATTTTCGCCTCAGATGATTATCTATCTATCGACTTTCACCCAGTTTTTGTTTTTATAATTTGTCTTTTTTTCTCTCTTTTTCTTACCGATGCTTAGTTTCATACTACTTCTAACAGTGTACTCTATCAATACTGCAAAGGATTCCTTGCAAATTAAGCAAACATCCATTCGACTTCTGAGAAAAAGTACAAATCTGTAAAAAATGTTTCTTACATTTACGTCACTCACTCGATATCTATCTTTTATTCAGTACCGCCATGTTTACCTCATTAAAGGTACGTTTTCATCGACGAATAATCAATGTAGTCAAGTTTTTCATAATGGCAGCGACATAATTCAAACTAAGAAGTGCAATATACAGCGCATGAAGTGCTTGAAGTGCGACTTGCATCCTGAAGCAAATTTCTTTGCTTGCCTCTTGGTTTGGCTTTCTAACTTTAGCAAGCGCACGTGTTGATGCCGGAGGGTTGAAACGCTAGACTTTTGCCCTGGATTAACAGTGCAAGGGAGAGAGTGAAGGGAGGGAAGGATGGAAGAAAAGAAGGAGGATGGAAAGATGAGGGAAGAATTGGAAAAGAAAGAAATGTACGTGAAAGAAAGTGGGAGGAGGACTTATGGAAGAGGATAAAGCTGAAGGAGGAGGAGGAGGAGAGAGTCAATTAAGACAAAGAAAAGGAGGGAGGGAGGGGTATGAACTAAAAATGAATGGAGGGATGAAGAAGAGGATTGAAGGATAAAGAGAGCGGTGGTGAATGGAAGAGAGAGAGAGAGAGAAATAATGCTTTTATAGTCTCCTCCAGCCCGTTTGAATAACACTATTGATCTGCTGAGACCACACAGCTTCTGTACTAGCTTTCTATGAACCAACCTTGACACACACACACACACACACACTCACAAACATTTACACATAGCATTTCATCAGTGTAGTACATTTGTGTCTCTGTGTCAAACCAATGAGAGGAGTATATTTGTGTGTGTGGCCCCAGAGGATCTGTTAGATCTGAATAAACAGGATGGAGGTCAAACTGATCTCCATCCTGTGAATAATGCAGTCCTGTGTCAGCCTCTATACACCACACACACACACACACACACACACACACACACACACACACACACACACACACACACACACACACACACACACAGAAGCACATGTAGCTGTTTCACATGTTGGACAATATCAGTGTGTGTGCGACGTCTCAATGTGGACGTTTAAAGACTTCTGATGTAGTTGATTGAGGAGTTAGTACTTGTGTCAGCAGAACTGCTGATTCATTAACAACATGGTATAATTCAGTTGACTGAACGTTGACATTTTAAAGCAAAAAACTAAATCCACTCACTGGCCTATTTCGCTTTTTTAAGAGCCTTTAAACTCATCCTTCGATGTTCCCTAGTGAATAGAGTTTGGTCATTTTTCATGGAGCTATTTGTATTTTGTCAATGCTTTTGTAGCTTATAAATTCCATAACTAAAGTGCTCCGATTAATCGGCCACAAATCTTTTCGGACAATTTTTGTTCTGATGGCTTAATCGCTGCTCTCTATGAAGACCCATCAGAAGAGCCGATCAGATGATGCATCGATTCCCAAGTGAAATGTTATTCAATGCGTCAGCGTCTGCCTGGTCACTTCTTTCCTGCTGGCCTGGTAGGCTGTCACTGCTGTTTGTGATTGTGCTTTTTAAATGACCTGCTTATTCCACACCTTTGTCACTCGAGAAAAGCACAAACACACACACACACACACAGAGACACATAGAAAGAGCAGAGGAGCGGAATAGGTTGTTGACCAGCTCTGAGGAATTGCTACCAGCAAAAAATCATGATCGGAGCACCCTTATTGGATTGCAATGAAAATGAGTACTGACATTCATGGTCCCCAGAGGATGAATCATAATGACTGTAGTGATCCCTTGACTTTTCATCTAGCACCACCAGTAAGTCAAACTTTTCATTTAGTGCGTGACATATCTCAAAATCTGCTCCACATCATTGGCACACAGTTCTACACGGACATGCATTGTTTCCAGAGGATGAATCACAATGATCTTGGTGATCCCCTTGACTGCTCTCATAGTAACACCGTGAGGTTGATATTTGTGGTTATGAGTGAAACGTCTCAACAACTATTGAATTAATTGCCAAGAAATGTGGTACAGCCATTCATGTTCCTCAGAGGATGAACTGAAATAACTCTGGTGATGTTTAACTTTTCATTTGGAAATTCTGGATTTTATTAATTTGGAACCATTTCTTTAATTGCCTTAATAGCTTGTTAATATATAAATCTTCTACATCGAATTACCCTTTTGAAAAACAAAGTGGCTCATCTCACGGCATCCTTGAACTAAAAAAATGTAATCAGTTACAAGTGATGGTGCCTTTATGTAATTACTATGAAAAATGAGCCCATCGTGGGGATGATTGGTGTTTTGCTAAATTAAGACGTTTTCCATAAGCCTACTGTACTTGCCTCCAGTCAGCCCACCCCCCTCTTGTCATCTTTGGCTTTAACATGCTAGAAATGACTCTCCCAGCAGCCTCCTCAGTGGTCGGTCTTAGTTGTTTCCTCTAATCATGCAAATGTATCAAAGTGACCACGGTTATGATCTCATTATGAAGTGGAAATGCAAAAGATGGGATATTTAATTGAAGAATCATACATATTGCGGTTTAGAAAGGCCTCACCATCTGCTCCATCCTCTGAGAAATAGACACCTTTTACAGAACACAGTTCCGTTCGGCACAGAGCCAATATGTGGTGAGTGTGTTCTTTCCTGCCGGAGAGAGGCGGTGTAAATCCAGAGGGAAGATAGGTTCTCACTAAAAGATTGACACAATCTCTTGTCCGAATATATCTGCCTCTCCTCCACGCCACTTTTGCGTTATCTCCCAAACACACACATGCATTGCTGTGCACACAAACACACATACATAAAGAGATACATGTCAAAAGAAATCTCTCCATGTTTTGTCAGTTTTACCCTTTTTGCTATGATCTGCCCTGGACACGCTACACAGCTACAGAAAGACATGCATTCACGTTGAAAGACAATTTTCCTTTGGCTTTGACACACACACACACACACACACACACACACACACACACACACACAGCACACGCACACGCGCACACACGCACACGCACAGAGGGCCTAGTGGGAGGCTGGTTGACTGGTAGAGATTATGTCAGGGCTGTCGTTGTCAATCAGGATCAAACTCCACCCCCAAACTTCTGACCTCATCATATTTGTGACAACCAAAGGCTGACAGAGAACTGTGCTGAGACTGCAACTTCACGAAGGCGCAGATATTGTGTGTGTGTGTGTGTGTGTGTCGTGCTGCATTGCTCGTTGAACAGTTTTTGTACCTGCTTGGTTGCAATGATTTTCATCTTGAATAAATGATGATTCATTAGGACTAGGGCGTTGCCTGCAGTTTTAAGTTATTCACTCTGGAATCTTTTCTTTTAGCCTTTTTAATATCGACTCCCACTCAGGCTGGAGATATGTATCAAGAGAAAACCTACCAAAAGAAGTTGCAACACGGTGGCATGAAAACATTCTCAACACAGAGCCCACAGGAAACTGAGATTCTTTAAATCTGCGAGTGCAACCAGAGGCTGAAGGAAAAACACTCCACATTCATGTTGAACAAAATCCCCAGGTTGAGTTTATATGAAATAATGTTGCAAATCAATTTGAGATTACATTGATGCAATTGACCTTTCGCTAAGTCCCCTTGAATGCAAACTGGCCAATCATAGTGTAGCATTAGCAAGCTGCCACCAGTGACCGACAACTATCGGGCTGTGCTCCATCGATTTTCATAAAGGTTTTGTGGATTTGGAGCTAATGCTCGTGGTTAAACATTGTGCCCATTGTGCCTGGGGCATGTGTAATGGTGTGTTCAAACCAAACGCAACGTCGTGCAAACTAAAATACTTCACTTTGAGCAAGGTATTTCTTTGACGCTGTGGTGAGAAGCCCTTTCAGTGGTGAGATTCTCCCGTCGTCGCTGACATCCTGACAATGTTGAATCAAGAATTTTGGACAAAATATTGTAGTCCTCTGTGGGCGCCCAGAGCTCTACAATAGTAGCTCGTATTTGTACAGAGACCTGACGAAACTATGAGTCGAAATGTGCGTAAAGCATAAACTGAATAAACGGTACAAACAGTAACAATTGCTGCCGTATTTATTTTGAGTGTTGATGGAGCAGCTACAATGTTAGCATAGTGTAGCACAGATCAGAACTCCATTCAGAAAACAAGCATTTCAGAAGTTGGTGCTTGTAGTCTTGCGGAAAGACCCGGCAAAGCATGAATTACACGTCTTTAAAGATCAAGTCCACAAGGCTAACTTTAATTCAGAGGCCTTATTGCACACATTTTTGCTAGCTGTGCAACAACAACTGCCACGTCATTAACATGAATAATACAAATTCAATAATGGGAAATGTATTGGCAGCCATTGCCCGTTTAACATGCTACAAAAAAACATGTATTCAGATACCTGCTATGGAAAGGCTGATATACATTTTCTGGTTTCTGATTTCAACAAGCATCCTGAATCTGTTGTGTCTCGATGTAGCTCCCCACCTAGCAGCGTTTCTGCATACCTCTGAGCGCACGTCGCCTGTTGAAATACATGACGCCACCACGCTGGATCACGATGTCCTCTCATCTTTGTTGGGTCTGAACAACCTCAGGCCACGGAGCAGTGTTTGAACCACCATCTGACCTAGTTTTAGTATAAACGTTAACGTTTTCAGATAGGAATAGCTAACGGGTAGCATGCTAATCCACGCTCCTCTCGGTGGCTGGTCGCTCAATGTTAGCATGCTATCTATTTCTGTTTGTGTGGTAGGAGGAGACAAGCTGTGCTTTTAATGCTACCATGAAACAGAAACACAAAACCAGGCCTGGTGTGTTCTGTTGTTCCCCCCAAGGCAAAACTCTGACTCAGTGTGAGAGCTTTTTTATTTTCCCTATTCTTGGCACCAAATACCATGCTACTCTGGCAACAAATAAATGTTCACATAATGAGCATGTCGATGTCTCATTCAGTCCCACGATGTTGAAACAAGTGAAAACAATCCGTCATCTGTGCAGAGCTCACAGCGCTTCTTCCACCGCGGTTTGTCTGGCGACAGGTCAAATGAGCTACCTCATTTCATAGTTCAGTGCTCCGAAGGCCAAACTATGAGTAACTCTCTCAACCTAGTTTCTAAAAGCATTGCAGCCCTGAAGGCCTTGTTCGACTGGCCGGAGTATGCTGCTGCAATGGAACTGCTCGGCGGCGAACAGCACATCTGCTTTGATTCGCCAACTATAAAGACAACAACTTCAGCTATGGGTGGCCCCTGCAGATGAATAAGACATAGCAATGTCACTTCGGTTACACAGCGGCACGTGAAAAGCATATTTGATCACTTTTCAATCATTTTACTGCGCTGAGATTGTGTTTCTTTTGTGTTGTAATTGTAAGCCATGAGCGCTTCTTCCAAATAGAAATCTGATATTTTACTCTTTTTTTAAAAATGTGTCTCGAGAGTTTAATTGCATTAAATTTAATGACCACCAGTTGCCACTTGCCTTCACTGTATTAACTGTTACTTTTATTCAACACCAGAAACAAACCCAAGGGAACATTTTCCAATCATTTGTAAGTGATACTTTAAGTGAACTTCTTAAAACTCAATTTACAGGAGTAGAGGAAAAGCGTGTTGCAGGTTTAAGTCAACAGACCTGGGGGTAGGTAGTATTCCATCTCAGGGATTGCGGTTGGTTTCTGGGGCTGTGGGCAAAATATGATTAAGCTGCCATGTGTAGTTTGCAGTGTGCACTCTACTTACCGGGCACTTGAAGGTGAAAGGGTACAGAGTAAGGGGGGATTGGTGGTGTAACAGGGGCCCAAAGCTCATGGCCCGTGGTGGCCTGCAGGCTTGATTCGGCCATGTTCACCAGAGAAGGTCTGGGCTGAGAGATACAGTCTGTGTTGGAAGCAGAGAGGCTGGGAGATACCGCAGCATTGTGACACTCACTACATGATTAGAATGTGTGAGTAAGTCATCTAATTTCACCATAATATCAAAATCAATACATATCTTAACAAAGCACCTTCCCACCATTCGTCTTAATAGCTACTGAATGTAATTGAGGTGATTGATGCGTTTGGTCCTTCATGTAATTAGGTTCAGGGATTTTGAAGCAAATCTAGATGGAACACTTTTCTCACCATTATTATAACGCTTACAGGACGTTTACGTGAGCTGGCCTGCAAAGAACACATGCACATGCACACACACACACACACACACAGAGACCGTCGGGGCTGTGGGAACTATACATGCATCGCATCGGTTTGCTGATCTGAGCTGATTTATGACTTTTATTATTCATCACCTGTGATATGATGCACAGCAGCAGAAAAACACTCAAACTGCAATGAAATCAAATTCTGTTTTGTTTGTGATCACAAATATTTACCTAGCTGTTGAACAGGTGCAATGGCTCTTCTCGGCTTTTGAAAAATAAAAAGCAAAAAATAAATACTTCAAAATAAATTTAGATAAATATTATTTTTCACAATTTTAATTAAAAATAGTCATCACACATTTTTCTTTTTTACTCTTTCTTAATTAGTTCTATTTTTTAATTATATTTATTCATGTTGTAGTACATATTTTCCAACTTCATTTGTGTTCTTTCTAATTTCTTCTTTTAACTTGTATTCCCTCAATTTTACTTTTATTTGGGGGCCATTATTCATGAACATTGTTTGTTTACAGTTTCAAGAAAATATTTATATATTTTCATTACTGACAATATAAAAGACATTGTGCTCGTTCACTGAGTGAGTACAGGTGCAGTGAGGGTGCCTGATATAACACTCACCTGTTTTATTGAAGCTTGTACACAATTTAATTGTGAATGCACACGGTTGTTTGACCATGAGGAGGAAGACCAGTGTGCTGTTGATAAAAGGGCGACTCTTTAATCACTTAGCTGTGTGTAACCGCTACTGTTGAAACCTTTTACTCTTTAACGACCTCTCTCTGTACGTGAACCATTTCACTTCTTAACTTTTAAAACTCCTGCGTGTGCGATTGAGCTGTGAGTTCTCTGGGGTTTCCCAATACGTACACATTCACACACACACACACACACACACACACACACACACACACACACACACACACACACACACACACACACACACACACACACACACACACACACACACACACACACATTCCCCTATACAGTAAGTCCTGCACTCCCTCTTATCCCTATGTGTGTTTCCCAAAAGACAGAGTTGAGTAAAACTGTCAAATCCCATAGACGCCTTGGTGCGCAGGGCCGGTTGGTGTAGAGATGTAGGGATACACACACACATTCACACACACACACACACACACACACACACACACACACACACACACACACACGTATCAGCCCAGAGTGCCGAGGTAAGCGTGTATTTGACAGTAGACCTTCAGGGAGACAGAAGAGCTTTTGCTGTCCGGAGGGAAGGAGGGCTGGAGAGGGGGAGGAAATGACAGCGGAGCAGGAAGTGAAGGAATGAAGGTTGTATCACGTACAGATGGGAGAAGGAGAATGCTAGTGACAGAGATTAATGTTGGAAACAGTGAACAAATTATATGTCAATTTCTTTTTTATGATGATGATGAACATGAAGCTTTTTAATTGTTGACTGTCCAGATACTCTTGGGCTTGAAGGCAACTTTAACAACAGTAAAATAGTTATAAAATATATTGAAATGATCCAACTGCTGTTCAAGGTTTCACTCTCAACCCTATCATCTCCACATGTCCACTGTAACCAATTATACAGTTCAATACAAAACCAAGGGCAAAGATCCTCTTTTCTATGATAGTCATCTTACCAAGCCTACTTCATTGAACTAATGTGTACCTGTTTAGGTATGTGTTCCGGACAAAATTGTTTGTTTGAAAAGTGTTGATGTTTCTCGTCGAAAGGCAAAAGTCTTTGTGTTTGTTAAGAATGGCAAAAAGACTCTTCCGAGCTGCATCCCACTGCCTCCCTGATCTCTATGTCCTATATAGTATCAATGCAATGAATCATCCACAGAGGTCATACATTGTCATCAATAGTTTTGCATTCAGTTGTACCATATGCTGTATTTAAGAGGTGGATGAAGTCACTGTGACGTCACCCATTGGTTTGTGAATTTTACCTTTGGAAACAACCACGCTATTCACAAACATGGCTGGTATATGGACTTGTACTTGTAGAGCACTTTTCTAGTCTTTCCGACTACTCGAAGCACTTTCACACCCTGACGGCAGGGGATGCCATGCCCACCATCAGGACTGACTAACATTCACACACCGTAGGCACAGCTACGGGAGCAGTTTTGGGTTAAATGTCTTGCCCAAGGACACATCGACATGCGACCAGCGGAGCCGGGGATCAAGCCGTCGATCCTCTGATTGAAGGACCACCCTGCTCTCCACTAAGCCACAGTCGCCCACAGCATCACATCAATACAGCACTCTTTCAAAGAGCTGATAATCCCTCCCATGAAATACAATCATGTAGTTTCACTTTGGTTTGAAGGTTTTGAACATGAATAATGTCCTCCGATAAGTGCATTTTATTTTTCTTCATTGTTGGCCCAGCTGTCCGAGGAAACATACAGTAAGACAAAGCTGAGCAGCCGGGATCATAGTTTTATGAGAGAGAGAGAGAGAGGGAGAGAGGGAGAGAGAGAGAGAGAGAGGGGAGAGAGAGAGAGAGAGAGAGAGAGAGAGAGAGAGAGGGGAGAGAGAGAGAGAGTTGCTGCTCTGGTGTTTGGATGGAAGCAAGACTTAGAACTTGGGGTTCAAGGAGAGGTGTGTGTGTGTGTGTGTGTGTGTGTGTGTGTGTGTGTGTGTGTGTGTTACACCCCCACAGTGCCAGGCTGCTGTCCTCCACCTGCGTCCTGAATATTAATGAAAGCTGAACGCTGGCTCTGTTTGGCTTGTTGTTGGTTTTGGTGGTAATAACGTTGTCAGCTGGTTGTTGTGTTTTAGCAACATGACTTTGATTGTAAATGATCAATGATTGAAAATGTCAGTTGTGTTGAATTTACTGAAGAGCAGGCTATTGTTCAGTGTGTCTAATCTCTATTTTTTCGTCTCTCTTTCTTAGTTTTGTACAAAGCCATGTTTGCAGTTTGGGAGAAGTTTGAGCTCTAAGTTCTTCCACACTGCAAGAAGTAGAAAAGCAGAGAGACCCATGGGAGAGAGAGTTTAGCTCTCAAAACATTAAACCTAATTCAAGCTACTTTGTCAAGGATGATCAAACAGACACTAGGATTCTTCAAGTGTTCTTTGGGTAAATTATTTTCATGAGCTATAATGTTTCAAAGGAGCATTTGATTCTTCAAAATTAAATAAAAAAAGTAAAAAAAAAAAAAAAAATCATAATAAAAGGAGCCCAGGACGATATTTTAAAAAAGCTGCTGCTGTCACAATGTTGCTGGTTTGAAGCAATGGAGCCCTCTTGTATTTCTATCTTGTATTCTGTGCTCATAAATCATAATTGGGCAGTAAAAACCAGCTGTGACTGAGTCAAGCTTTAAACTAAACAGTCTATTTGGTGACTACATGGAGTGACATTGAATATCTCAACAGTTCTTTAGAGTATTACAAAAAGAAGATTGCTTTGGCACAAGCCTGACAGAACTATATGCTGGCCTTGCAAACTTGTTCAGACAGTATCAGTGTCATTCACAGTCAAACAGCTGCTAAAGTTTATGATGGATTAGAACGCTGTAGTAGTTATGACGGGGGCAAAGGGAGTTTGGTGATGTAGCATAAAGAGTGACAAAGTCCAAGCAGGCAGGACATTTGGGCAGTTGGACGGGTCAAACAAGCACAGGACTTTCACTCGGGAGATTCTTGTTTATGTCCCGTGTGAAACCTAGTCACCATTGACTTATTTCTCAGTATTTTTTAAGTAACTTACGTACTTAAGTACATACGTGAGGTATGTTATAGACAAAACCATTTCCCCAAACCTAAGCAAGTATTGCTGGTATTGCCTAAACCTCAAGTTGTTTTATTTAATTTCAAAACGTCACGTTTTCCCAACGTAAATGTACGGTGCTTTAAATTGACTGCAATACTAGAACAATAAGCTAGTTTTGAAAGTTTACTTGTTTAATACATGTAAGAGAGACGGTTTGCCAAAACCCAGTCCGATAGAAATAAACCAAAGTCTGGACAGGCATGAAGAATCTGCGGGCAACCGGACAAGATTTTGAATCGGAAGCGTTCTGGTTTCCGTTCGTAGTATTACTGGCCAATCACTTTGGAGAACTTTTCGGAAACTTATTGGCGGAACACATTGCAATCTCGGAACCCATTGGCTCAGATGATTTAGCTTTTCATTAGCTATAAAATAAACTATTAGCATAGTGTAAACTGGCTGATTATGAACAACAATCCTCTCTCTCCGCCATTCTGGCATCTGAAGTTACTAATTGGACTGTAAACAATAACCTTTTCACTGAAAAGGAAGTCTTGGGCCTAAATATCTGCTGGCGACGCCGGAATACCAGAAATATGGTTTGTTGTGATGGGCCCTGAGATTGCATACACATTAACATATACACACAATGAAGAGTGACCAGACACAGATACCAAACATACTGGTACGTTCACAAACACACTGCTGTATTTGTCTGTACACACAAGCATGAACACATACACATACACATAGAGGCAGTGCTGCAAAATACTGCCTGCACTGAAAAATGGATTGCAGTGAGCAGAAATGCATGCATGAAAATACACAAGGACACACACACACAGACACACACAGACACACACGCACACACACACACACACACACACACAGACACAGTAGATGGGGCTTACATAAGGATTTTTAGGCAGGGGATGCTGGAACAGGCTTTTAACCAAAGTAGAAACGTCTACAGAGAGAGAGAGAGAGAGAGAGAGAGAGGGGGAGAGAGAGGGAGAGAGAGAGAGAGAGAGAGAGGGAGGGAGGGAGAGAGAGAGACACTCCCCCCATTGTGTTGTCTGTCTTTTAAATGAACCTCATAGCTCTTCTTTCTCTATTTCTTTCTACTTGCCGTTCAACCTCTTGGTGTTGTGCGAGACGTTTATCCCCAAAGACTTTATGTGTTCATAAACTCCATCACATCGAACACACACACACACACACACACACACACACACACACACACACACACACACACACACACACACACACACACACACAGGTCCAGGCTACAAATCCCTCCGTCTTTATGGAGCTATCTATTGCTCTGTCCAATACCAGGACTCTCCATATCCCGTCTCTCCACGAGGATTGCAGGCAGAGTTAACGTTCAGTGGGTGGGTGTGAGGGAGGTCAGTCCAACCGCTGTGTTGTGGTTCTCTACTTCAGCGAGCGTTACACTTAGCTGGTGGAAGTGGACAGGCCTGCTACTGTTTTATTTCAGGCAGCAGTGGGGGAGCAGAGCGCTGAGCCGAGTACATGCTTTTGTATTTTCACAGAGCAGCTAAAACGTTGCTTTATGTGTGTGAGAACTGAAAGAGTGAGAGCTGTTGATACGGCTATCACATTTACCGCCACATTAATGTCACATCTACCATTTATCACAGCAAGGAGAATACTGGGTTTGTGGTCCTCTAAACCAGCAATGTAGAGATGAATGATAACAATTGGTTTAAATGTATGGCCTTCAGTCGTTTGTCACCACGAAGAAGAAAAATGCTCTTCCAGATCCACTTTATGTTCTTTAAAATTCCATATCCTTTGAGTTACAGCAGCTTATGGGGTTGGACAACCCTTTTTATGAGGCAATTGTATCTATTTCATCTATTTCATTTATTCTCATGCCTAGTGGTATCCAACCATGCAGATTCGGGTTTCATTTTTCCAGTTTTGAAGATATCCAACCCATTCACAATCTTTATCAACATTTTTCAAATCTTTCTTCCAGTGTTGTCGGAGAAACAGTTAGACAGAGATTTTATATGTTTGTATAAAATAAGAACATTTCAGCATCAAGGTCATTTACTCTAGTATATGAGATTTCTGCTCTGTTTAGTTACTCAGTATAGCTTGAAATATGGGCCGACCGTAATAGTTTATAGCTCAAAAGTTGAAAATGGATCCAGTGGGGGTCAGTATGTCCAGTACGAGGGTAGAAAACCACTCGGGACTGAAGCTTGTTATTTATCCGGTAAACTAATAGTTTTATGAATAACAACACTAACAATAGGTTAAATGAAGCCGTTTCACATCCGTTCTATATTGATGATGATATGTTATTTCATCATGTTTAGCCCAGCTCTGCAGCGCCACACACAGGTAGTGCCGGAATTACAAATCAAAAACATGGCAGTCAGGCTAAATAAAACCTGTTTCCATTAACTTCTGTCTCCTGTGGTCTTGCTTTTGGGTCCTACCTGTTAACTCCCGTGACACTATGAGTGTGTGTTTTGCGGCGGCCATTAAACCACTCCGAAACAAGGAGAACGAGAACAGGCCAGAGGCTCTCCCTCTCTCTCTCTCTCTCTCTCTGTCTTTTTTGTTTCTATCTGGTTCTCTCTCTCTTCTGTGTTCTATATGCTCGCTCTGTCTCTGTTTGTGCTCACTCGTCATTCGTCCATCCGTCCCCTCAGTACATCAACCCGCCAAACCCCCACCCCACCGCTTCAAGCTATTTCCAGGAGACCGACACAAGACAAAAGTGTCTTGCTGAGTTCATGTATTTTTAGCGCACACACACCCACACACACACACACACACACACACACACCCACACACACATAGACACACAGTCAATAACAGGGCTGTCATGTTTCTTACGCCAAGAGTTAGTTAGCGAGACATCATTTCACGTATAAACTCTAAAGATCAACATCGGTCGTCATCAATGCTCACACACACATCGGGGCATTTGGATTTTGGAGTGGATCTTCTTGCCTTATTTCCCGAGACAGCCCCACAGCTACGCACACAGTCTACACACGGCAATTAAAAACCAATGTCCATCATCAGAGAGAGGAGTCCGAGTGGTCGGGACCTTCAGATGGGATTATGTCGTGAAGCTTCACAAATTATGTTTTATTCATCAAAGGCATTTTTACCTGTCAAGGAAAAACCACCTGCACAACGAAGGGCTGCCCTATTTAAACAACCTGCATAAAGTTGAAGTCCACCGTCACCTCACCGGCTGCACACTGGCTCCCAAAGTCAGGTGTGATTATTTCCACCCAAAAAAAGCTGCATCTCAAGACGCCTCCACCCATCCACCCATCCCGTAATAACATTCGTATCCCAATGATGACAATCCAAGATGGATGGAAGGTAGTTCTTTTAATACCGAGGCATGTTTACACCTCATCCTATTTACAGTTTGTTCTCACCCGCTGCTTAAGCCTCGTTTGCATGTTAATGATATTTGGTGATTTATGTATAACTGGGATATGAACATTCAAATGTAAACAGATTAACCGGCGCAAGACTTGAGTGGAATATGAGATTTTCTGCGGGGAACTGAGTGCACATGAACACACTAAACAGCTCGCAAGTCTGATGTTCTAGAGGACTTTGTTGCTGTTATAAACTTCATTGCATGCAGGGAAAAAAACATATCCTCAATGACTAAAAACAGGCTCTGGTTGCATGCTAGCAACTTTTACAGACTTTACCAACAAGCAATCATTGTTCCATTTGTTAAGTTGTCCCGTCGGTCAACCTTTACGTTCTCGGATGGCACATGTGCAGTTCATATAACAATCCACTCAATTTATAGTCACACAGTCGGTTCCTGAACGTGGCAAAGACAGGCTTCTCATTTCTAGCAAATGTTGATCTTGCCGGCTGTAATGACAATGTGGCGCAATTTCGGATAACAACTTTGACTGAGGTTGCTGGAAAATAAATTTCCCCCAAATTTCAATAAAGCAGGATGGAAATGCGAATGTTATTCTGACTGGTATACGAGGACCAGCTTCCACACCAACACCTTCTCACTCCGAACTCTCCCAATACCACTTCTCAGTCGGTGGCCCTATGACGCTCTAGTTACCCCTCTAGCAACAGCCTTGGACGTGTCTAGACATGTCTGACGTGTCAGCTTCCGCTCAACATGCATATCGGCTTTTCAAACTATAATTGTCACTGGAAAACTACTCGGTTAGGCTTAGTAAAAGATGATGGTTTCTGCGTAACTGGCATTAGCAAAGCACGGAAATGACATCACAAAACGACGATAAAATAAGCAAACTTTAACTTGGTTTCACATGAACAGTGGTCTCCTGTGTGAAAGTCCTGTGTTTGTTTGACCAGTCGAACCCTCCAGTCACACTCGCTCTTTAAACTGCATAAGTCACTTTGACTGTCTAATAGTGACACAAGTGGGTTTACATTGGAGTTACAGACGCTAAAGTCTGCTGCTTCGGTGTCAGAAGTCGATATTTAAAGAGTTGGAGCGAGTTGCCCATGCAGTGGGGGAACACTATCAGGTGAAAATACTGTTGTGAAAAGTACTTTATAGCACACTTAAACTGTAACCCCACAAAATGGCGTTAGCTAATGACATATGTTACTGTAGGTTGCTAGTTGTTAGCTTGGCATGCTAATGTTTGCAGCCTGTGTTATCACACACAGTGTTCATTGCAGCCTCAATCGCTTTGACATCGGCTGAGAAAAGACACCGCTCACCAAACTATTTCAATATTGTAATGTTTAGTATTTAGAAATCCAAACTGCTGTTCAGGGAAGTGGTTATAATCACAGTCAACTAGTGATTGAAAAACATCAGGTCACACTCTTCATCTTCATGCAGCCCTCACAACCCCATCAGCAGCCATCTGAAGCTCAACCGTTACCGGCTGGTGGGGCCGTCAGATTGGATTATATACTGAGGCTTTATACCTGATGTTTTATTCACGAAAGGTGTTTTTGGCTGTCAGGGAAAAAAGCAGCCGGAGAGGAGGGCACACACATCTGCGTGGCTACAGTTAGAACCACACAAGGTAGACGAGATGTTCTTACCCAAATTATTAGCACCCACGCAGACAGAGCACAAGCTACCCTTTCACTTTTAAGATGATTTAAAATGCAAGCGAGAGAGCGGATCCCTCTTCTAAATGGAGCGAGTGGAAAAGTTGCAGACGACCATACGGTAGTTAAAAGAAGTAAAACACACATACACGGACTGTGACAGCGACTGCAACATGGAAACATCTTCACGGTCAAGTGCAGTACAACATGCTTTCTGAATACCAAGTGTTTCAAGTCGCTGTGTCGGTATTTTGTCCAGTGGTGCGACAAACACTTCCTCATCCTCAACGTCAGGAAAACAGAGGAGATGGTATTCGACCCCAAATACATTGGAGACCACTCACTAGTGGTTATCCATGACCAGAACATAGCACAGGTTGACTCCTACAGATACCTGGGCATACACATTGACAACAAACTGACACGGAGTGTTCAGGTAGAAAATGTCTGCACTAGGGTTCAACAGCAGCTACACTATCATCAGAGAGGCCCAGAGGATTATTTCAGACCCCACTCATGTCCTCCACCCTGAATACCAGCTTCTCCTGTCAGGCAGGCGCTTCAGAGTCCGCCAGTGCAGGGTATATGCAATACCTTATTTTTTTTTTTTTTATCAGCAGACACTGTATGTATGTTTCCAAGAAAATGTATCTTTCGGGACAATAACGTCTATCTTATCTTATCTTATTTACCAAGGATGTCAGAGTAGGAAATCAGAATTTAACTGACCCAAGACCTGTCACAGCGACCAAATGTTGGTCCTACATTTTGACTTTCTCATTGTAGTACATTCAGCAGCCAACTGTCAGTGAAACTATACATCGACATCTAATTTACAGTTACAACCATTTCTTACCTAAGAGGAATCCTTCTTACTGACAGTCGGTGTAGCAAACATCTTTGGAGGTCTGCTCTTAGGAAGGAGGATTAGTTTGATTTAACTAAGAGTGATTGTGAAAAGCTTGAGATAAGTTACTTGTTCTTCAATTGTTTCCACTTTCTGCTACTTGGGGCATCACTTTTGATACTTTGGAGATATTTTTATGATATTACTTTTGTGCTTTGACTTGAGTAAAAACATTTTAATGCTGGAGTATTTTCATATGGTCGTACTACTGCTTGTACAACGTTGTAGGACGTCATCATTAATACGATGATGGCGTTTTTCCTCTCAAACAAACAACAAACAAATCCCTCTTGGTTCAGTATGCCTCGGCTCTTGTATTGCTCTCGTATACTCAAACAACGGTTCGTATGGTATCTTACTAAACATTTACTCCTCATCTGTTGGTCGTTTTTTTACAAATGTTCATCGTGCTATGTGTCAATATCCGCTCGTTACGTGCATGTGGTCTAAGTGCCTTCACTTAAGTAAGGAAAATACATGACAAATACTTTGGTTTTACACTGAGAGCGGTCTCCTGGCTGACAGAAAGGTTTTTGATTGACTCATCCACTTCAACTCCGACCCACCCGCTGTGGATTATTGTGGCCTTAACCTCTTGAACCCTAGCCCTAATTTTAGGCCTCTGCTCGGAAATTGCGTTCTTCCTGGTTCATGATTACGTGGACTACATAGAAATTGATTTTGTTGGATATCTACGAATTATAGAGCATTCATCTTCGCAGGCATCGCTATGTATGCTGGATGAGAACTGCCTGACTTAATATTCCAATTCTTCTTACATCACCGCCTGTCAACATCATCTTAAACATGCAAAAACACACACACACTTTACTTTTTAAATATTTTAGGGTTTTCTCCATCTAAGCCACACTTATTAAAATGAATTAGTGTCATTCTTTTCCTCAGGCACATTGACTCGGCAGCCCTCGGCTAATGGAAAAGGTTTAGAGAGTGTGTGCCTCTGGACATTCTGACCAATGCATGTATTCAAATATGCCCTCTGGGCTTGAGTTAAGTGTGTGTTTATGTGTGTGTGTGTGTGTGTGTGTGTGTGTGTGTGCGCGTGCATTGGAGAAAGCATAAATAGACATGAGCTCAAAGCCAAATAAAGGAGAGAAGAGTGTGTAAATATGCGTAAATGAAGAACATGTATGTATGCAGATAGAGTTCGGGTTTGTGAGCAGACCCCCCCCCCCAACAGGGTTTTTTTCAGCCCTTTTATTTACTGGTAATTGAATCATGGTTGCTTTCACATGGATCCTCATGTTGTGTTTACATTCTCAGAGCATTATGGGAGTTTTAATCCGGGGCTTTGCTTGGATTGGCAGCCTCTAGTCTTGCTCAGAGGCATGACTGCCTCAGTGTGATACTGAGGAAATAGCATGTTGTTTCTTCATTTGTGTCTAATCGCATGTGTGTGTGTGTGTGTGTGTGTGTGTGTGGTCCTGAGCAGCTCGGTCATATTCTGGTTGAGCCACTAAGTCTGTTCATTTTGCCGCATGAGAAAGATTATTCTCTGGTGATTGTAGTGGCGTGCTGACCTCGCTCCCGCGATGATTAGCATTGCAAATCTCTGAGCTTGTTTAGAAATAGTGTTTGATTCAGCTGTTTTTAATGACTCTTGCTTCCTCCTCTTTCTCTCCACCTCTATTCCACATCTCCCTTTGAACTCAAATCACTTGGTTTGTTTAGATAATCGGATCATTTAGCCGTTTTAATTTCAAACCTCAAAATTAATTGGTACCCACTTCCCTCTCTGCTGTTCTTCTCCATGGCGCTCTCCTTCCCTCTGGCCTTTCTCTTCCTCCCTCGCTCTGTGTTTTTCCTCTCTGTTTTCCGAGCTTATTTATATAATCAACTAATTTAGCTGGTTTTATTTGAACAGCCTTTGGAGGCTCTGTCTCTCTCTCCCACTCTGGATGTTTCCTCCGTCTCTCTTTTATGACTCACAGCTTTGTATCTGTTTTGTGTTCCTCTATTTTTGTCCTCTCAACTTTGTTTTTTCCTGCCTCTCTCTTTCCGTCTCTGTGTCTCTCTGTGATGTGGAACGACCCGCTAAATGATTTACATCCTTTACGACGGTCTGTTTAGCCTCGATAGCGTCTAATTATGCACATAACATACGTAACACTCATCTCTTATGTCGCTTTTAAGATGTGTTTCTGCTGCATCTGGGGGCAGTAAAAAAAGAAATGCTATTTGAGGTTAGGATTACTTCATATTCCTGGAAGAGAGACTGCATTCAACACACCCGGTGAAACCCAGTCCACAGAAGAAATGTTGGCATTGTACGTTTCTTGAAACAGATAGATTAAATGTCTGCGTTTCTGAACATAAAATATTTTTCACAAATATGTTACATGTGTCAAGCTTGCAGAAACACACGATGACCCGTGGTTGAGGTTGTTAAACGATTGGTTAGGTTCAGGCAACAAAACTACTTGGTTGAAGTCAAATGGTTTGTGTTGAAATCATAACGTAATATGACATCCATAACAACGTGAATAAATAAGAACCGCCCTTAGCCGACTTTCTTACGTAACAAGCGTGAAGTCAATGTTGACTTTTGCTTTCCCACGGGACTGTAACTGGCTGAGAGTCCTGTGTTTGTTTGACCCATCCAACACAACCACACACCCTGCTGGTCTTTCACTGCTTGTTATACTCGCTATTTTACCATGTAGCTTTCAATAACGCTTGCTCGATATACTGCAGCACTTGCTCTGACTGAATGTGAAAATGTCACATTCAACGTATCAGAGAGCACTGGTAAAATGGTAAAATGGTAAAATGGTAAAATGGTAAAATGGTAAAATGGTCAATGGACTTGTACTTGTGTAGCGCTTTTCTAGTTTTCCGACGATCGCTTTAATTAACACTACACGTCAGTCATCCATTCATACACTGATGGTAGGGGCTGCCAAACAAGGTGCCACCAGCCCATCAGGACTACACCAAAGGCAATTTGATGTATGTTCCGGAACAATTTGGGGTTGAGTACCTTGCCCAATGACACATCGACATGGACTAGCAGAGCCCGGGATCTTCTGATTGAAGGACGACCCGCTCTACCCCTGAGCCACAGGGCCACTTTGGTGAGACCTTACTTGAGTGTAACAAAACACAAAGCTAACACAACGATCATGTACCAGGTAGGAAGGGTCTGACAAAGAGACACTTTTGAATTGCAATATAGGAAGTGTAGTTTTGGACTTTGACCTTCATATGTTGGGCTTCTAATCAGGATATGCAAGAATCTGCATCAATTTTGACCATTGCTGTCTCAATCTGCCTCCTCTGCATTCTGTAACTTTATGGAGGATCAATAATAAATCCCAGGGTTATTCGTTCAAAGATATAAAAATAAAAGTGCAAGAATTGCAAACCAAGCTGGTGCTCCTGCCTTTGCATGCATTGTTTCACGACATAAGCTTGTGCTTTTGTTACAGATGTTATCCATCAACATACTGGGCAATACATTGAAATCAGCACATAGATAATAACAATAACAGTTATGGAATTCTGTTGAGATTTTGTCTCATCCTTGGAGGACAGCAGGAATTCTGCCCCCACTGAGAGAACTAAGCACCATGGACAGCTCCCGTGCTGCAGAGTCACAATCAGCACCTTGGACAGCAGCTGTAATGCGGTTTGGTACAGAGCGTTCCGAACAGGAAAGAGAGGATTCTGTATCATGAGCGTTTTGTAGATTTCCACCTTTTTTGCTGGTGAACACTTTGTGCTGGCATTCTAGCAAATATCAAATCAATTTTATAGTGTGACATACAGAGGGAAGGACTGCCAGTCTACTAATGTTCCTCACCTAAGCATTATGTTTAACGGTGCTGCATCGCAAAGATATTTCAAAAGTCAGGAAGAATAGCTTGTGTTGTGCCTTTTATATGTGATTACTGCTAAGTTAGCTCTTTCTATGTCTATAATGCATTATTAACATACTTGTAATGCAATCTAATCTGCGTATTGCACTGTATAATTATAGTTAGAAGCACTCATATGTATAATGCTTCATAACAATAGTCATTACTCATATTAAAGCTGATTATCATAATACTAATTGCTGAGGGTTTGTTTTCTCTTTGCAAGGATCATAGTGCTTTATAATTCCCATAGTTGTCATAAAAAAAATTATAAATTAATAATGTATATGCAAGAACAACCCATAAAATGTGATTTTTTTTATTTTTATAGCAAACAATGATCGCTTAGAATAGCTGAAGATCACATTCTAATGCATTCTAACAGTGATCATAATCACTGGTTTCATAATGCACTATGCTCCTTGCAAAATAGGTGAGAGACTAATTATGAAGTATTAAGATACTTGACCTTATAAGTCATTATCAAATTGTGCATACTGTGTTATTATTTGTGTGAAGAAACATGATGGATTGTTATGACATCAATCTAAATCTATAAAGTGCTATAAGTAGATTATAACACAAAGGTCTACTCAAGAGGTCTTTGCAAAATCGGACAGAACTTAAAGCTACAAAGTCAATGTAAGGTGACGGTATCTGCCTTTCTGAAGCACAAATGCTGCAAACGAATAAGAAACAGACGGATAAACGGTAAATAAAATCAGTCGCTGTCAAAGGAGCCTTGAGTAAAAAAATATCTCTTGAATGAATTCCTTTGAACCTCAAAATGCCACATAACAACAAAGAAAACTAGATTTTCTCAATGATATTTTATGGAACGAGATGGGACGGACCAATAACCCTAAATATTAATCCCATGAATCTGCCAAGTATAACAGAACCAGTGTATAATTATGTCCAATCTGTGTATATTCAGCTCAGGCGATGAATGCTGGCTTTTCTTTACTTTACGTCTCACTAACTCACCCTGCTGCTTCTGTGCTTCTGCACACTGACGTTCACACACACACACACACACACACACACACACACACACACACACACACACACACACAGACACACTGACACACACACACACACTGACACACACACACACACACACGTGATTGCACCATCAGGCCACAGTAGTTACGCACATGCTGAGGTCATGCAAGTGGTTGAGGTCAGGGTCACACATGGCCCTTAGCGATGCATACATGCACACACACACTTAGCCTGTCTACATATGGCACACACACACACACACACACACACACACATTATTATACACACACACACACACACCTATTGTCTGCATCCATTAGCTTTGCTTTGCTGCTCTGACCTGGCGCAGCCTAGAACTACTTTGTTGTTTTTGTGCGTTTGTGTGTGTGTGTGTGTGTGTGTGTCTTAGTGTGTGTGTTTTGTTCTTGCTCTCCATATCTGAAGGAATGAGGCATTGTTGCTTCCTGCACGTGGGTTGTACTACCTCTCCTGGTTAGATCATCTGTTTCGATAAAGAACACACTGCACCTGAAGGGTAGCGTCGCTGTGTGCATCTGTGTGTGTGTGTGTGTGTGTGTGTGTGTCTGTGTGTGTGTGTGTGTGTGTGTGTGTGTGTGTGTGTGTATGTGTGCGTGTGTGGCTGCTGGGGGACGTGACTCTGAGGGTGCAGACGCTTGCTTCAGGGTGAGACTTGTCTTAACCTCTATTAAAACCTGGCTCTGGTCGCCCACCGAGGACACGTTCTTGGGCTGCAGCATTGGACAGGAAAGAAGAGCATGTTCTTGTTTCACCGGTCTGAGGACACGAAGACGCGGGCTGATTAAAGGGCGCCCATGGTGCCAAAGGTGGACAGGCTGTCTTCTGCGTTCCCATTCTTCCTGCCAGTGAACACAGTCAGCGCAACTGCAGCTATCAGGAGGGTTTTAACAAGCAGATACTATTTTTTTTATTGCAACAGCTTGGGGAGTTTTTGTGCAGGAGGGAAGGCGATACATCGTTAAAGAGAAACATCAATATCATGCACTTGTGTCAACCAAGGTTTAAGGAGGTTACGTGTCTTCGTGAGTTTAAGACATTTTCGTTTATTTTTTTTTTAAGGGTGGACTGGTTCAGTTATTCTCTAACACTGGTGACATAGTAACTCTGAACATTTCCACATCTTGTAGTGTAGACAGTTAAGTGTCAAAGTTATGATGGAAAGAAGCCAAATTACGTTGATATCGAGCAACAAAGTCTGTACAGGGGCGAGGTGTGGATAGATGGATGGGTCAACAAAGAACTGGACTTTAACACAGAAACAGGTGTTCCTTTCCTGTCTGCATCAACTTTTTAATATATTTTCTTTACCTTATCACGACCATTCCCGAACCTTAACCGAGTGTTTATTATTTCCTCCATGATGACAAAGCTGCTCAGACCTCACAGACACAGTGGAATGCATACATTTACCAGCTTCTATTCCTACGTCCCTGTTTTCATATTGTATTAATCTTTTCTCATGTTATTGTTTTTGTATTTTTCAGTGTGGTGCCAAGTTTCCCACGGTTAACCTTTCTTCATTTTTACTACATGATAGTTTCCGTTTTGACCAATTAAAAACAAACAGGTTTTTTTGGTTGCTAATTCATAATTCATAATGTCCATTACTTCTTGAGATGATTTTAGACCAGTGCAACTTTAAAAATCATGCAGAACAGGTTCTCTGAGGAACATTAAGTCTTTGGGAGTGTAGATCTGATTCACAGTTGCTGCTCTGAACACAGCTGTATTAATCATGTGATCACTTGAGAGCTGCTCTTAAAGGTTACTACTGTACTGTATGTAGGTGTGAGCTGCTTGACAAATATGTCTTATTCTCCACTTGCAGGGAAGAACTTTTCGCTCTTAAATTGGCTCTAGAGAATCCTTAAGTGTAATTAATCATAACTTTGGTCAGTACAGGCCCTGGATTGTTGGAGTTAAGAGTCTCCCCTTGAGAGGCGCTCCTAAATGTCCAGCTAAACTATAAGGAGCTGGACAGTAGAGGCTGTTCTGGGCTGTGGCCTTGACACCCAGAGGTGACCGGCCCCTTTAAAAGAACAGCTGGCCCGGTGGTTCGCTCCGCGCACAGTGACACGTATTTATTTATTTTATTTATTCATTGATGCAATGCAACACTGCTCCGAGACGCTTCCCGTCTCCAGTGATCATATCCCCGTTGATTGGAATATTAATGGTATGGATTAGCTCATAGCTATAATCTGAATGCAGTATAGATTCTGAAATAACTTTAATGGGAGCAGTGCTATCGATTGGTTAATAAGTGCGACAGTCCCCATGGGGGGAACGCATCGATTGAGAGAAACACAGCGCAGCAGGTCGGTCACCAGATGAGGAATGCAACTGATCTAACTGGATAAAGATTCCTCTACGGAAATGGAGCATTTTGAACCCCCGAGAGGACTGGGTTCTGCTCTGTTTATTTGAAATGTGTTCTTGATTTACATGGACCGAAGCTCAAGGGAATTACTCATATGCCTCATTTGCAATGCATGGCACAGTCGACTTGCCTGTTTGGATCTATTCTTTTGGGGTTTTCCATTGAAAAAGATGGTACCTGGTTCTATTTTAAGTATCACCGCCGTTCCAAACCAGTTGAGCGGATACTGAAAGGTGGAGTCAAAACACTGGAGACCACTGATTGGTCAGAGAGAATCCTCACTAGCTTGCAGAAGCTCAATCTACCATTACAAGCAACCCCAATGTTCTTTCATTTTCTCGACTCAGACTTGCTTTTAAATGGCAGCCTGTTAAAGCATTTAATGGATTCTGTTTCTTTGACTATGAGAGGAACAAGCAAAGAGAACACACTGGCTGTGTCTGACATCGCTCCCTACATCCAGGGAGTTCTATACATGAGCTTATCTGAAACATGAAAATAACCCTTTTAGAGGCTACTGGGGTCATTATGTCTCCTCTGTTGATTATGTCATTGCTGTCGCATGATTAAGACAAGCCTGAACAATGCTGGCTGGTAGACCATCCATAACAAACACAGACATGGATTGTTTTATGATGAATACATATTGTAAGCTATTTAGTTGAGTTGCCTCTGAGTGAAATGCTGAGTGAATTTAAGTTCCCCCTGGTAAACAGTGATGTAGCGTAAAGCTGTATGTCTTGAGCTTTTATTGTGAAAGGTCAAAACTGAAGGAGTAAAGGGGTGTAAACACGATCAGCATCTTTTAGTACTTTGCGGACATTGCTCTGCTAAATAAAACATTTGTTTGCACCACAACAATTTGTCGTCGCTCCTCCTGTGGTCCGTCTGCCATCTTTCCTTTAGTGCTGCATGATGGGACATAGTGCTTGGTTAGTGACCATCGGTTGAGCACTACTTTTCAAAGTGCATTGTGGGATACTGTGATTCCACTATGTAGGGTATCCGTACAGCACTATGATAGGCAAACTCCCTGGTGAGCTCTGTGTTTGTGTCACGTTAAAGGTGATGTCAACGCGGTGTCGCCTCTACGATCAGCTCAGAATCTCCTGTGTCTTATAATGGTCACGTGAGTTAATGCCCGACTTTCACACTGACTCCCTTTGAGAGTTGGACTCTCGCGGACGAGCAGAGAGCCGGACTTAGTGAATGCAATTAAAGCCGCGGAAGTTAAGAGCTGTTCCCCCTTTTCCTCTCCCCTCTGAGAGCAAAACAACAATAACTGGTGAACTGGAAGAGGGAGATAAACACACACACACACACACACACACACACATTAGGAGTCACATAAAACTGTTATTGTTCCTTGCTTTATTTGTACCTTGACATTTATCTCTTCACTTTGTTCACTTTACTTTTTTAGCTTTTCTTTGTTCTTTTTACGAATGTTGACGCTGCTGATTCCTGCTGTTTTCGCATTCGTATCACTCGGATACATTCCAGTTACATTTACTACTGTTTAAATGAAGTGTCATCGAATGGACCTGGACTGGGAGACAAGGGAACAATTAAGCAAATGAAGGAATAAAAGAGGAAGTGGAGGGAGAAACCGGGAAGAATGAGCACTGACAAGTGAAGTATGAGGTATGGAGTGAAGAGAGAGGTGAACTGAGAAAGAGAAGATGAAGCATTACAGCAGAGCAAAGTAGTGCCTGAATGTGTCCAGCCCGGGGAGGATTACCACTTCTCAGAGAGTGGCGACATAATGGACCGAGCAGATGTAAATGAAAGTGGAGCATTTGGCTGCACTTTGCCTATTAACTAGGCAGCATGAGCTAATGCAAAAGTCAATGGTGGTTAAATCTGTTCATGATGATGACAGAAAACTAACTTATATTTTACAATAAGGCTCGTTGGTCCATCTGCAATACTTGTATGTATGGATGTTTAATGTGCAATTCAGTTCCTGAATGTATAATGGTCACAGACGCTCATTGAGGCTGCACTGAAAGAAGATTTGCGTCCTGGTTTATTTGCTGTCATCTGTCTTTAGTGGTGGGAACAGCTAGTGACTACAGGTCCCAGGATTCTGGGGGAAGCAAACTCTCCCTGAGCAGCTATTTTGTCCGAAATACGACATTAGAGCAATTAGTGCATCTGTTACAGCGCAGCCAAACAAACTCATGTTGTTTGAACAAAGAATTCATTCAGTCATTGACCTTTTCCACACTACATCAGGGCAAGTTGTTCACTAGCTCTTCATATATCAGCTCGCTGCAGCTACTCGTCATCTGCTCGATCAGCTGTCTAAAAAGCGGAAGATGACCGCGGTCGGCTGTCACATGGCATTTCTTGTGAACTATTCACAATACACGCCGGTTGAATGCTTTTAACGTAAAGCAACAGCAGCAGGAAACGTTTGCATTAGCAACAATCTCCATGAACAGATATCTGCACATGAATGCAGAAGCTGCAGCTAACGAGACAATATGTTAGCATTGGAAGAGTTCTGTTTTCCATCCGTAGTCCGCTTGTACTCAGAGTTGTATTGACCAATCACGTGTAAGCAGGCTTTGGTTGAGTGATGGTAAACATGAGAGAGGAAGAGGTGGAGCGCATTGGACGAAATGCGATCTCCAAACAAACAAACAAATCATCGGCTATCGTCTGCCGATGATTTAGCTTTTTATTTGCTTGGCTAATTGGCTGCTTGTGAAACAATCTGGTCATAGACGTCACCACACAACTCCAACTTCATTCTCAGGTGTAACCCTCGCGTCTCAAGTTGCTAATCCGACTTTGAACAATGACTGGCGCATGGAGAAGGAAGTCTTGGCGTGGATATCCACGTGTCGACTGCCTGCATGGTAACACAGACGTATTGTCCATCGCTTCCAGAGGCTGAATCGTCATCAGACTGATAGCCAATGGGTTCAGAGATTACATTAGCGGTAGCATGATACTGAATCCCCTGTGGGAGAGTGAACTGTTGACAATGAGACTTATATCAATGACATACAATTCCAAACTTTAAGATTTGATTACATCATGCATATTTTCCTGTGATCCCTGTTTAGGGAGTCAATTTTAATATAGCAAGGGAATGGTGGTAAGTTGTTGGTCATGGTGGTAAGCTGGTGGTCATGGTGGTAAGCTAGTGGTCAGCTGCTGGTTATGGTTGGTTAGCTGGTGGTCATGGTGGTTAGCTGGTGGTCATGGTGGTTAGCTGGTGGTCAGCTGCTGGTTATGGTTGGTTAGCTGGTGGTCATGGTGGTTAGCTGGTGGTCATGGTGGTTAGCTGGTGGTCAGCTGCTGGTTATGGTTGGTTAGCTGGTGGTCATGGTGGTTAGCTGGTGGTCAGCTGCTGGTTATGGTTGGTTAGCTGGTGGTCATGGTGGTTAGCTGGTGGTCATGGTGGTAAGCTGGTGGTTAGCTGGTGGTTATGGTTGGTTAGCTGGTGGTCATGGTGGTAAGCTGGTGGTCATGGTGGTTAGCTGGTGGTCAGCTGCTGGTTATGGTTGGTTAGCTGGTGGTCATGGTGGTTAGCTGGTGGTCATGGTGGTAAGCTGGTGGTCAGCTGCTGGTTACGGTTGGTTAGCTGGTGGTCATGGTGGTAAGCTGGTGGTCAGCTGCTGGTTACGGTTGGTTAGCTGGTGGTCATGGTGGTAAGCTGGTGGTCAGCTGCTGGTTACGGTTGGTTAGCTGGTGGTCATGGTGGTAAGCTGGTGGTCAGCTGCTGGTTATGGTTGGTTAGCTGGTGGTCATGGTGGTTAGCTGGTGGTCATGGCTCCCTTCAAGCAAAGTGGAAATATCCATTTCTTCTGGCACTTTGTGCTCTCGTAGACATAAAAAAACAACATTTTCTTTGCACTGTGAACAATGAGTAAAATAATATGTAAAGAGTGAGTCCCAACAGACACACAACCTTCATGCTATGTATCGGGATGTAAAAAATATTTCCTCAGTTGAGTGGAGAAAAACAATCAGCCTGTATTCTTCCCTGTGTGGGCTGCTTGTATTCAAAGTACTTTATTTGACTCGCTGTTCTGGTGTACAGTATACTGTACTTCAGTGTTTTCACTTTCACTCTTCATTCCCTCACACTTCCTAACCCCCTATTGTCTGAAGTAGTTTCAGAGTAAAAACGTCGTCCCAATATTTTAGATGGATTGAATAGAACCCAACATGACATGTTCAGGGAGCGCTCGTGTCAGATTGTCTGTTTTTCAAAATTGCTAATGGCTGATTATCTGATTTTTCAAACTGAAATAGTGTTACCAGTATCAGCAACACACAAAATACAGATGATATATTTATCAGTGCATGTTGGTGCAATTTTCGGTTTCAGATTTTGGCCTAAAGGGTCTGTGGCAGTTAAAAAGGTCCACAGATCAACAGGAGCACTTTGAATTAAGTTATGCTTACAGCTTTAATATTAATGTTGACTTGAATCGGTTTGTTTTGCTGATAATACAGCGCTCTCAATGTTTCTCACATACACACGCTCTCTCTCAGGCTCATTATCCCTCTCTCTCTCTCTCTCTCTCTTGCTTTGGATAGAAACCATGTGTCTTTCCTGTCAATACGGTACCTACCCACGCTCACCGCTATATATAGGACCCGCTGTCTTCCCACTATCCCCCCCCCCCCCCCCCCTGCACCTCTTCTATTCAGCTCCCCATCAAACATGCTCCTTCCACATCAAAACAAATGTAGCGCGCTAGGGAGGGAGGGAGGGAGAAAGGGGAGTAAGAGAAGAACGGAAGGAGAGGTGAAATGGGAAAAGATGGAATGAAATGGAAAACATACCAAGAAATAGACCCTGAGTCAGAGTGAGAACAAGTAAATGAGAGGCTCAGGGAAGAGGTTGAGAGTGGAGAGGAAAGATGTGGGTGAGTTCATCTATTTTAAGATTTGTGTCCAGTGTTTTGCTTTGGGCAAGATCATTCCATGGTCACCTCAAACCTTCTTGATTTTGGCGACCTGTAATGCGGCTGATCTGGGACCTGAAAAGCACACATTTATTGGAGCCATATCTGCATGAGAGTGCCAGCTGAACAACAACGGAGAAGGACATGGGGGGAATTTGAGGGAACGGAGCCGGGTAGAACGTAATTAAGGACTTAGTTCAAGCCCCGGTATTGGCAACATGCCCTCCTGCTGAAGTGTCCTGGAGCAAGATATGGAATCTCTTCCCGCTCTGGGATTCTGTTCTGTAGCTGACCCTGACCTCCCTGTAGAGGGAGGCGAGAGGAGAGGGTTTTTTTTTTTCTTATGCACTACGATGAAATATGATCTCATTAAATACAAGAAATCATTGAAAGCAAAGCCTCCCCTACTTTTAATTTCAACCCATCCTAGTATAGAGCGCACAGGAAGCAGGATGGGGGCACCTCTGCAGCTACCAGTCCACCCAAATCAATAAAACAGTCAAAAACAAAACAATGAATCATGCACTCGAACATAAACTCATTTATTACAGTTCACATACTGGTTTTGAAGAATTTATTATGAATCCAAACACAAGATTACATTTCAACACATCATGATAGCGTTAACATTTACCTGAGCTTAATATTAATATTTCTACTGAATGGAGCTTGAACGCATCATAATGTAACTCAATGCAACGTCCGTTGACGTTAGCCGTTTGCTCCGTTAGCAGGACCGTGCTGTGCATCGGATGCTAACAGCTGATGTTGCTAGCTCTCTGTCTGCCCATGTAAAAACCGGATTGGTCATAATTTGTCATAATGTAGCAATCCTAGGATGACGGTAGCCCAGGCTGGAGCGCTCTCGGAAAACAAGTACCGGCACCTTTTCCAAATTCTACCCCCAGCCTGGTGTCAAAGCATCGCTTCTTGTGACATCCCTGTTTGAATGTCATGGAAAAAATAATTCCAGTGGAATCTTCGGGTTCAGTTTGCATGATGTTTTGGCCATAGACAAAAATGCATTATAAAGGCTTGTAAATATTATCTTTAGTTTTTATAATATCACAGAACTCATACATTTGCATATTTGATTTGATTTGACTTTATAATCACAATATTTTACTAAAATTAGTTTTGCGTCCCAAAATTTAATTGAAAAATGTAAAACACAACATTTGAAGCAAACAGCAAAATCCTACTAACATGATATATCACATCAGACATGACAATAAATTGAAAGGAAAAGTACAATTCAACAGACTACACTACGATGCATTAGTGTGTGTGTGTGTGTGTGTTGAGTGGAACACGCTAAAGTGACTTTATTTAACTTCTTCTTTTGCCGAGGTTCTGTCCCCTCTCAATGCAAGAGGAAACTCTTAGTCTGATTTCTATAATTGATGTGAGAACTTAAAGTGAACCTGGAAGTACATTACGTTGACCCCTCTCAATGCTGACCTCAGCAGGACCTGCGCGCATTCCGCTGGCTTTCTGAGTGTTTCCAGTTCCAAACACTCAAACTTGAATCTGTGTATTTTTGTGTTCCACACAACGAAAATGTTGCTGTATCGACTGGTAAGGTAACGGCAATGAGCGCTTCATCGTATTCTGTAATCTAACTGTGAAACCACGTCCTTAAGAAGATTCTCAAATTGCAGCCTCTTATATATTCAACGTGACAGAAACTCACAGGACATGAAAACAAGCTCATAGTTATCGTGTTACATAATGGTAAGGTAATATACATCACAATGTAACTTCCCCAGTTAATTACTTTTATTATGGCAATTATTATTCTTTAGCAATTAAATGTTTCAGTATGCAAATGAGACATAATACTTTTAAATATGTTTTCATTTACATACATTTTCAGAACAGAAATATGTACGCTGGATGCTGGTTTCATTTTGTTGACATATTCAGATTTAAAATATTTTTACAGAGGGAATTATCTCTTTGTAACACTCCATAAATCAGGTCTAAAATGTAGAAATGAATGACACATGGACAAACCGCTCTGCAAAAGCCTTCCGAATATAAATAGGAAGGAAACTGGAAGGTTTGACGTTTGTATGTGCTGCTAAAGTAGAGATTTCAGGCTAATTTATAGAAAACAGCATTTAAAGATATGGGTTCCAAAATGCTGAAAGGTGAAAAGTGTAAAGAAAAAAAAACGTTATGTCGTAAAATGCAAACGAGGCATTATCTAAGTGTAACTTTCCATGAGTTTACCACAAATCGACAGAAGCAAATGTAGTCAAATGAACAGAAAGGAGCTCTTTCACTAGTCTGCTGTGTAATGTGAGGTCACCTCTTTGATTCACGAATGAAATGTTTACATTAAGAACATTTAAGGATCATGGGTAATAAGCATGAGCACTGTACGCCTCTAGCTGATACAGAATGAAGCACTTAACTGACCTGTGTGACATGCTCAGCAGAAACACGACACTAAAAGATACAGAACACCAAATAAGTCATCAAAATAGAAGCAGGCGAGCAGAGGACCAGCACTTTAAGAGTCATCCCAACCTCAGAGTTTGTGTCCGGCTTCTTGTTGCAGCTACTTGTTTAAACTGGAACATTAGCATGTCAGCTGCAGGAGGCCTGGGTGATAAACACTGCATTTTGAGTATTTTTCTTTAAGTGCCATAAAGGAATAAGAGGTGACAGCATGGGCTGTTTTAGATAACGGTGCCGGTATAAGTGCTGCAATGTGCTCCGTAATGTCATGTATGCAACTTAATGTATGTGCAGCCAGCCTGTGGACGTGCCAAACGTCTAAAGGGATGCGTGCTCTGAATGTATGTTGTCATGATTGGATTTTGCATGTCCTGCGCTGCTGAGGACAGAAATGTATGGACAATGTGTACGGGCATAAATACACCATTTCCTCTGTGTGTGTGTGTGTGTGTGTGTGTGTGTGTGTGTGTGTGTGTGTGTGTGTGACCCAGTTCAACATTGAATGTGTCAGGAACTATATGAAACATGTATGCAGCAGGCCTGACTGGAATGTAAAGAAAAAGAAGAAGAACACAGGGTCAGAAAGGTGCACCCGCAGACTTGACAGAGTGATGCTTCAGTGGTTAGATATTGAGGGGGCACCCTCTCTCCACTAGAGTCCCAACAGGCACTTCAGAGGATCTCCCTCCTTCTTCCAGATATTTTGCTCTTACAGGGCGAATCAATCTGCGTGTGACACTCGTCCCTAATGATGCAACTCTGCATTCGGAGGAACTTAAGTGACTCTAAATGACACGCCGCCTTTGCACCTTTTCAATCAAAGCCAGGCTGAAAGCACTCCGAGTGAATTCCCAGACGTCCCGGGAATCACAGCTGAGCACATGCTAAAGTGATTATGGTTTTGGTCTCCATGCATTATGCAAATCTCTTCTGTATGACGGACGAAACTCTCATGACGTGTGAGATCATACACTGGCATGTTGTGTAATTCTATGTGACTGCTTTTAATTGTGGTCAATTAATTGAGATCAAGAGAGAGCCGAGTAAAAAGACTCTTGAGTCTTAATTCAGTGAAGTGTGAGGAGGCTTTCTCGGATTGTAAAGGGAGAGGATCACTAGAGAGTATGATGATGTAATAGAAAGAGTTAATGTCCGTCATGGCGGGCACTGTGGAGGGCGAGAGGATGTGACCCATCATGCTGCGCTGTTGTGGTTGCCTTCAGTTGTTACAGACTCTACATGTTTTGTACTGTCATGGTACATGATTTTTGAGAATAAAAAAATATATATTAAAGACAGTAAAAAGAGACCTGAAAGAATAGATATCGAGTAAGGACATAACCAACACGGCCAGGCACACAACGTTTTCAATCCCTTTTAATTCACAGCATTTTATGGTGCGATGTGTTGGAGGGCAGTCTCCCCAGATGCAGTATGTATCCGTGGAGTATCAACAATGAGCCAGTTCTGAGATCTGGTCTGATGAACAGCAGTTTGTAAGTCAGATAATCTGATATACTGAGTCACTTTAGTATTAACTGACAAACAAATGATAGTGTGATTGTGTAGACCAGCTTCTTCATCATGATGATACGTTTAATAAGTATCTCCTGTAATGAACGATGCTTTAACTGCATCAAGTTCTTAAAAAGCACTGCAGGATAGAAGTCAATTTCAAAATGGTTTCCTTGCCCTGAACAATAGGAAAGCAGAACCATCACTACCTGTCAGTAATTAACAGAGGGGCAGATCAGGGACAACATACATTCCCTGTAATACACAGCAGCAATTCAGATCCTCTCGTTGTTGCATTTTGTCTTCATTACGTTCTTCTAACAAAGGCAAACTGTTTCCACACCAACGCTGATAAAAGTCAATTTAAAATAATAGGAACACTAAGGACAGCAGATGGGCTTGGATTTGTCCAATTTGTGAGAATTATTTGAAACAGGGCGACTGCATACCTGCGGTCATGTTTACTACAGTAGAGAGACCAAGCAGACGAAAGCACGAGTACAACTCACCGGCTGCTGTAAAGGGCTGGAAGGGAAAGAAGATGAAGTATGAATAGACAGGCATCATTTTGAGTCAATGTATATGAGATGTATGCTGGATTGGTTTGGAGCATGGATCCATATTAAACTATGACCTCACAACAAAGCCCCCGGTTATACGTTCTAATCTCTCCGTCTCCCAGTAGTGGGTTGTGAATGCATCGTCTACAGCCCTTTGGCCAAAGACGCTTTTCTGGGTCACAGGATAAGAAGATGAAAGATAAAAAAAGGAAGGAGGAATAATAAAAGATCAGAGTTTTACTTTTACATTAGCTCACCTGTTCTAAGTAGCTCTCTTTAAATAGCTATAAAAACAGCTGGGGAATGTTTTCTCTAGCCCCTAGTGTTGATGTAGACGTTTGAAGCCTTTCTAACAAAGAAAAGTGAGTAAAGCACTGCTTTTCACACTTGTTATTGTTGGTGGGGGACAAGCCGTAAACACAATATGGTCGTATTGTATTATTCCATATATTGTTACGGCGAACATTAACTTAATCAGTTGCTAATTCACACCACAGACACAGCTACATTAGTTGTGCGTTCCAACTGCCCGACAGCGTGGCATGTGGGCTTTTAGCTTTGGGATTTTTTATTGATTCTCATTAAAGAAAGTCTTCTTATTGCCAAATAAACGTTGAATACATTTTTCGAAGCTTATAAAGGCATGGTGACGAGTTCACTATGAACCTGTGTACTGCTCTCTCTCTCTCTCTCTCTATATATATATATATATATATATATATATATATATGTAAAAGTGTATATATACACTTTTGCAGCCTTGAAGTTTAATATCTTATGTACTTTGTATATCTTAGCTATTTAACAACCTCCAGTTTTTTCCTTCTTGCTACTGTTTGAATGTATTGTTCCACCGACTATTCCAATAGACATTACCCCGATGTCTTGATGTATGATTACTGCCCTCCAACTCCTCCCAAATTCAGCCAATTTCATTGGATTTCTTATGAGCCAATCACAGTCGTCCACATCATCTTAAGTGACTGCTGCTCCCGGCTGCTTAACAACAGTGTTTGCACGCTCAATCATCTTGACGACTTGAATCTGTTTCCAATTAGTCTGATTGCGTGAACTTGAAATTACCTTTTTGGAAGTTCATTCGAGTGAGGTTTCGGGCTTTACGCCCCACTTCCCTTCGCTGCTAGATGCTCCACGATATCCACTCGCTGAGTCACTGTGTCTGTTAGCCGCGTGGTGCTGTGCAGTCTGAGGACATATGTGTTGGAGGCTTGTCACTACGAGGGACACTTTTCTGATTACACTCACTCCTTTGAGCCATTGTTGATATGAAAATACATGAACGTGACATTACACACAAATAAACAGTGTTAGCACATTAGCATATGCTAACAGTGCAGCAACAGCGAAAGTAGAGAATAAACAAAAAGAACTGAACTGACTCAGTCGTTTTACTATTCATCTGAAGCTTACGTTAGTTAACATATGACACCATGAGCTACTGGTCAGCAAGCAGCAGAACCTCAGAGTGTATGGAACTTGGGATGGATATATGTTTGTTTTTTGTAACATATTCTCATGTGCTCACTAGCAGGTTCTTCTCTAAATGTGGTTTTTATTTCAAGAAGCAAACTGTGTCACAAAGCACCTTGAAATGGAGTGAGACAGACCTCGCTCAGGGCACCTCCCGACCCGACCCATCAACACTGAACGCAGCAATGCAGTCTTCTTGTTTATTAGCATTTGTCCCGCAGCTAAAATAATCGAGTATACCATGCCTTACGTTTCTCTGAACAGTATTAGCCACAACAACTCACAACACCCGCCGAAATGACCTGGAATCCCACAGGAGCTCAACAGAGCGGAACCGGTGTTCTTCTGTTGTTTTTTGTCTTTGTTTTTTTTACACCATTGTCAAACTGATGACAATATTAAAGCGCAGAGACATCGTTCGGTTCATTAATATGTGTCCTGCAGCTAAAAAAGAATTCTACAAGTCACAGTGTGGTGTTGGAGGTGTCTCGGCACATATTTAACAGCGTGGCACAGCTGCTCCCAAACAGCAGGCTGATGCAGGGCAGAGGGGGGGGGTATGAAACTGGAGATAGTGTTAGCGTGTTCTAAAGGGAACGGTACTCTAGTTGACACCTCATTAACACATGGAGTTGCATTTGTAATGGTATTCAAATGTCTCACAGCTTTAAATATACACTTCATCTTCAGAGCGTTCTGTTACACACGCTGGCTGCATCCTGTTTGAAGGACAGCACAGTGTGTTTGTGCGCAAACAGACGCTGTGTCTGCATTATATCCTCATACAAGACTTCCTATGATATCTTATGAAACAGTTACTCCACATGTGTTTGTGCGTTTTCCTACAAAAGCCAGCAACACGTGTTGATTTTTGTTCATCACATGCATACTGTCTTTTCAAAATAAACTTTCTTCTTCACAGGAAATAAGTGTTACGCCCGATGGAAGCACAGGGAGAACCAGGGCTCAATTACACCACAGCAAGATAGGTGTCGTGCATAGGAAGGCAGTCATTACAGGCAAACAAATCCGGCAGGGATGAGGTTGGGTAAAAACAGGCAGAGATGACAAAAACCAGGAACATGAAACACTTGGAACTCACTGGACCGCTAGAGACAGATGAACTAAGAAGAACTGGCACAGAGACAGGGGAGCCATGGGGAGGTGGAGGTGATTGGATTTAATCAGGGGCGGGGCAGACAGTCCAGGCAGGACATGAAGCGACCTGAAACGAGAGGAGAGGAGAGTAACACAAAAATAAAACAGGAAACACTGAAATGACAACAAGGGAACAGGACGAGACATGACAAAGACAGATACACCACATAGAAGCAGGGAAGACCACTGAGACAGGAAGTGAAACAAACATGAAACACAAGAGGCAAGGCACTTCAAAATAAAACCAGAGAGGAACTCAACCAAAACGAGGATGATGACAATAAGTTCGTGAGATTTAGGCAACACAAACACTTAAGTTCAGGAAAAGATCGTGTGGTCTCCTGGGTAAAAGTTTTTTAAATGACACTCATCCTCTGATTCTTTTCGTGGTCATAGCTTTGAACGCTGGGTGAGAACAGTGCAAGTCCGACGCGTGAAGCATCTTTCTACTGATGCTTATAATTGTTACTCTCAGACCCCTTGGACGATTTAAATCCAAATAATCCGAATTCTGATTCTGATGTAACTGACAGTAATGAGATTCCATTTCTGTAGCGTCGTTGTGTTTAATAATCCAATTAGTACTATGGAGCAGATTATTTAAAAGAAAAATAGGGAAATGACCAAACAGAGCCTCAGTAGATGTGAGAGCAAGATGAATACTGATAGTAGAGAGGGGCTGAGCACGAGGGACATATCTATATGTGTGTGTGTGTGTGTGTGTGTGTGTGTGTGTGTGTGTGTGTGTGTGTGTGTGTGGCTATCTCGTCTTCCTGGGCTAACGATCTCAATCTTGAACCGAAGGTCCCGTCTCTTCTGCTCCCTCCCGCTGTCCACTCGTGTTTCAGAGAAGCAGCTCGCTCTCTGCAGGGAAACTAGCGGCTCCGTTTCTTTATTGCAAACGCTGAACTGATGTTGACCCCCTCTGCGATTATTAGTCATGTTTCTCAGCGTGTGTGTGAGGAAGAGTGTGCATTTTGTTATCGAGCATTTGCTCCAATGTGTGCACGCATATTCACTGCCAAGTGTGCGTGTGTGTGTGTGTGTGTAAATGGGTGCCTGCTTCAATTGTTTGGGAGTATCTCTCCTTCGATACCGAGGACAGTAATCTTACGTCTCAGTCACACACACACACACACACACACACACACACACACACACACACACACACACACACACACACACACACACACACACACACACACACACACACTCACACACACACACACACACACTCACACACACACACACACACACACTCACACGGGCCCATTCTCTGTTCACAGTGTAATGAGGCAGAAATCAGAGTCAAGCTGTGAATTTATGAAACAAGATGTAGATGAACGGATGCCTTGCCAAGACTAGAAGGCCATCAAGCTGTTCTGTTTATTGCCGTCTCATCCCACTCGCATATATACGAGGCTGTATCGTCAGTGGAATGGCTGTTAGCCTTAAAGGCGCAATCTGGATTGAAGTGTTTCCCACTTGTGTCTCTGACGAGTTTGGTTCATCCACAGAAAATAAGATTTTTGGAAACTGTCCTTTGTGTCCATGTCAGTTGTGACTGAAACTGTCAGTTATAGTTCTGGCTGGTCGTAGATGTTGATGCGTAGCGAGGTGGAGAGATGATTAGTCCTGTAGCCTGATAGCCTGTAGTCCTGATCACCGCAAGGCCCAAAAATACGCTTTTAAGAAACAAATGCATTTTCAAAAGGAAACATTTTAAGGATTTTACTGGAAATATCCTGTCAGATACATATTTATTATGATGTATACTGTGAACTTGTGACTTTGATATTTGGTCTACACCAGTCATTAAAAGTAGTCAAAATATGATGAAATGGTTTTATTTCTCCCAACAATAAAAGCATGTAAAACGCATAACCATCTGAGTCTCAATACAGGTGATAAAGAGTACTGTAGAGGGTGCTATGAATGAGAGATATTGTACAACAGTTATTTAAACATTTGATTGAACATATAACAACAAATCTTTCTATTACTGTTAATAAAAAATAATTAGATAACTCAGGTGCGATCATGAATGAATGAGTAGTCTAAGTCAGTGGTTCTCAACTGGTCTGGCTGCGGGACCCACCATCACCCCTTAGTGACAAGCCGGGACCCACCACCCAAGTTATATATATATATATATATATATATATATATATAATCATTTATATATATATATATATATATATATAATTTGGGTGTATCTATATTCAAGACGTCTAGTAGTAGTAACGTCTCTGTGTAGTAAACAACTGTCAAATTAAATAAAGAAAGCACACATCAATTATATTTTTCAAATTTAACTGGATGGATTAGAAATACATGAATACATGTTCTTCTCATTTCAAGTAAAATAACAGCTGGATTAAAAAATAAATTACGTAATGAAATTCAATTTAGCCTCTAAATAGCCTCTAGAGGCCTCTAGAGAGAATAGAGGCCTCTAGCCTCTATTAGGGTCCCCTAATAAGGGGACCCTAGACACCTGGTCATTTGTGTCATATTTGGACCAGTCAACACATATTAATTAATAATGATGTCGCATACCACGTGAAACGGCAGAAACCTGGGATACAATCTTTCAAAAGACATTTGAACATACTCCAAACACAACTCAGTACTCAAACTTAGCATAACTACAATATCATATTCATATTTCGCCAGGAGTGTACACACTCGGGACATTTCCGGACTTAGCAATCATAGCTTGATGCTAACAAACAAAGCGAGATAGCAGAAAGAACGGCATGAACACAATGGTTACGGTCATAACCGTAACATTTCTCTCCGTCATACTATCGCTGAGATATGAGCCCAACAGACACCAGCAACACAAATTACATTATCGCTTTATGATCATAAATATGACTCACTATTGACATTTTGAAGCAGAAAAATTGAATATCCCCGCATTCTTTCTCCGGAAAAGGTTCAATGGACTTCCTGTAGCAACAGAGACACACCTTTCCTTCGGAGGGGGTCATTTCACCCCACAGGGGAAGGCGTAACCTGCTCTCTCCCCCAGAGCCTGCAAGTCACTATTTTTGGAGACTTGATGATTTTGACTGGCTAACAGTGCTGTCACTCATTTTCAAGTGATTAGCTCAATTCTATTGGAGCTAACGAATACAGAGAGGTATGTACCATGGAGGTCGGCCAATGGGAGCCAGAGGTATTGTTCTGCGTAAGTATAAAACCGAGGAGCACGCTGCCAGCTGCTTTACGCACAGCTGATTACACTCAGCTGATTACAGCTGGAGCTTGGTCTCGGCTGCCTTTTTTAGTATCGTTTGAGTTACTTTTCATCGTTCGTTCATTTTTAGGATTACCGGTAATTAGTAAGATGTCGAAACAGAAGACTTACAAATATAATATAAAATAATATAATATAAAAAAATATATATTTTTATTTTTTTTCCAAAAAAAGCCAGAAATTGCTGCATTTGGATGTATTTAACACCATTAGTAATTTATAAGTGAAATATGTAGTTTAGTACATGAGGAAATTCAAATGGCACACATGGCACACATGGTGCCAAAATGCACATTTTGGAAATCTCGCCAAAACTTTCTGTACTAAAAATTCTCTCATTTTGTTCTGCTTCACTTTATCAAAATAAAACTTTGCAGAGAGACTGTTCACATATATGTGCTATGATTTGGGAGATGTTTTAGGCTGGGGGCTGCATCATTTCAATGAAATAATAACAATGAAGGGGCTTTTTTTTCAGGCGAACCTGAAACTTTTCAATTTGAGCTGTGTGCCATGTTCATTTACTCTTAACCAGTAACTTATACACTGATATTTACACATCTGAACAAATCTCACAAGTGTTCCTTTATTACAACACACCCAATTATTCAAATAGACCTTGTGCTTGCAAAGATGCACTCTTTTGAGTTTGGGTATGCAATTTTCGAGCAGAGGCCTAAAAATAGGGCTAGGGCTTAAAGGTTAGAAAAAATATTTTCACTGAATTACGCTGCAGCTTTAAACTCAGTCCATTCAGGGTGAGGTGAAAAATCCACAATATTATATTTTTCTCATTTTCCAAAAAGATAAATTAGTGTTTGACGAATTCACCTCTATGAGTCTGTCCAGTCAGAGTCTAATGACTCTGGTCTCTCTGGACATTTCTCTCTTTTGGAGATCGTCCTATGATTTGACTTTCACAACTCACAGCTCAACAGTCCTGCTCTGCTCTCTGTGTCCTCGTCTCTCCCCGTGTGTCACGGTGTGTGTACATCTCACTCAAGTCAGGAAATTTGTTAGAATACCCATATTTGATTGGCTGAGCTTCATTACGTGATGTGATTTACAACGCATTGGTCTGTGTTTTTCCTGCACCACTGAACAAGTGCCGTAAATGCAGGAATAATTCCGCTGCATAAAAAATTGCCCTTCAAAATAAAATCACAACTTTTTTTTTTTTTTTTTTTTGTCAGGCAAACGGGTCCGTGACACACTTTTGGGTCGCGACCCACCAGTTGAGAATCACTGTAGTTGAACTATCAAAACATGCATGTTGGTGATAGCCTCGGGCTAAACAGCAACAGCACAAGGCTACTGTTTCAAAAGAATACATCTATTAGTCAGAGCAGTCGCATCAGAAAGAAGCGCTGTCAGAGCACGAAATACGTTTTGAATTCATGAAAGATTCTCTGAGATCATCTGGAAGAGGAGAGCAGCTGTTTGTCTCTCTGTCTCTCTCGCTCGTTGACTTTTCCATGTACTTCCCTGTTGTTTCCCTTTTCTCTGTGGATTGCTGCAATGGGGGGGGGGGGGGGCAAAACGACATTCAGGATATGCACATGTACTTATGTTGTTTTCACAGTTTTTTTGGTGGATCAGTATACGAAAAATCGAAAGGAAAATGATTAGACAATCAGTCGACCATAGTCTCGGCCAATCAGAGTCAACTATGTCAGTTCTTTGTCAGTGACACCCCGAGTGTGTATTTATTGAGTGACAGGTGAAAATGTAGGGAAACGAGTATAATTGATGAGAAGGACATCACGTGCAGTTTGAATAATTTGCAGTTTCGCTGTATAGCAGAATCTCCATTTTCTATTTGTTGAAGAATACTGTGTGCTGTCCTGCAGGGAACAGTTTCTTCCTGCAGAAAGAAACACAACTTTTTGCTGCTGCTGAGTAAATAAAAGCAAAATAAAAGGCCAGACTTCTGGGTATCACCTACACACACAACAATGGCACGCCGCAGATCCAGCCGTCTTCTCACCATGGCTGTGTATGTGTGCAGCATGACTACTGGCTGTCACGGTGAGTCACAGAGCCGCACTGCTCACAGGGCTGTGCAGCTGCTCTAATCCGTCAACATGGGCGCCGAATTAATGAGGTCCGGGTCAAAGTAATTTCAAGTGTTATCGCAACGCATCTTTGGTGCTTTCATTTCAAGACAGAGCAATAAATGCACTGAACAAGTGCTCTGGATGTCAGGTGGCGTAGGATAAAGAAGGACAAAGTTTGTGTGGATAGGAGGAAAGGGTGTGTGATGAGGTCACACACAGGACTTTCACTCAGGAGGCTGCTGTTCATGTCCCCTATAGCTACTCTTACCGATGGATGTGTCTTGATTCACAATCAAGTTCCTTATTTAAACCTCAACCATGATTATTTTAAGTTACTGTAAAAAGCATTTAAAAAAATTCTTGAGCAAAGAAGAGTTTGTGTATTTGATGTACAAACTGCTTCAGGAAATGCTCTAGTTCTTCCTGAATTGCTACAGAACGTTCCCGCCCACACAACCAACGCCACGTCTCACACTTTTGTGAATACATTTCTTTGCTCATGTAAGCTTTTGCCCTCTCCCTCTCTCTCTCTGTGCCTCCGGATCAGAGACACCGTTTCATGAGCCTCCACCAGGCTGCACCATGCGAGATCAATATAGAGAGCGTGTGTGTGTGTGTGTGTGAGATCAATAACCAATCCGATTATAATTAATGTGGGATCGAGTGGAGTTTGCAAGTATATACACACATGCACAAGTGCACACGATGGGAGAAGCAGGACATTGCGACAGATGATTTGGGGAGAAAGCGGGATGTGAGCTTTGAGCGAATCTCTCCTTCTTGCCATCCCTCCTCTCCTGCTGCCTGCTGTGGGTCACTTGTTTCCCTTTTCTTGTTTTCTTCTCCTCGGGCCAAGAAGGGGAGATACAAAGAGTCGACGCCCTTCTCAACATCTCTTGTTCATACTGGAAGGAGATATTCAAAAATGCTTTTGGGAAAAGAAAAGAAAGGAAATTCAGAGAGAACAGAAGCTTTTCATACAACTTGGATGTTATTATCATAGTTTAGACATTATTCTTCCCGATCATTTTAACACTAACGACCAAGTTGGTTTCTGAGTAGCAAGTTTAATAGATGGTTGTAGTAGGTTTTGAGTAGCCAAGAGATGGCAACAGCATCGCAACCGTGCAAGATGCACTCACAAAATGTACAGATGTGTCGTTGAGATGAAAATGAAAGGCAGAGTTCAAAGACGGCTGGGAAGATATTTACACGAGCATGATCCCATCACAACATGATCACTAGTTTGGAAGAGAAAACAAAAGCGGCACAAAAAATATCCACAAACATCACAGTTCATAGACCCACTACAACAAAGAAAAGGAAAAAAGATCTATTTTCTCTTCACTGGCAACATGTTGGTGCAGATTATTTGTGAATAATTGGGCATATTGTTTGTTGTCTGCTTTGTTAATGAGTTCTGAAAACTTTGTGACATCCTTTTAATGCAGTGTTTGCTGGTATTTAACTTCATACAGGTATTACACTTTTAAGTGACACAACTGTGTGTCATCTGCATAATAACAGATATGAGAGTGATGTGCATAATGGGCACCATTTGCACACAGGAGACTGAAGTGGCCTAAGAATTGATCCTTGCAAATCGCCATATATTACAGGAGCAGACACACTCAATGAACAGATGTAGCCTCATGTACTTCACAAGCTACTTGCTTCAAATACAAAGAAAGTGCTTTAGATAATCGAGCCATTCTGTTCACTTTTCTGCTGTATGTTTAACTGGCCCAGAGTTTCTCAGGTCTGAGCAACTACGCAAGTGAACTTAATGTTATAAACTGTTAGAAAGAATTGACAAAGAAAAAATATTAATAATATTAAGCAATATATGACTTACTTACATTTTGGCACATCTTGCGCATGAATAATGGGAGAAACTGACACGATATTCAGTGGTTCCCACCTGGTTTGAATGGTTAATGTGCTTTATACCTCCGGGAAGAGAAAAAAGGTTTGAAGTGATGAAAGAACCATAGGACTGATCAATAAAGCATGCAGAGAATGAAAAGGAAATAATTCATGAAGAAAAGGAGTGGTGGAGTGGGAAAGGTCATGACTTAATACTCAGGAAAGATGAACTCTGACTTCTTCGAAAAATGTTGGAGCGCATTAACGTAAGTGTGTGTGTTTGTGTGTGTGTGTGTGTGTGTGTGTGTATGTGTGTGAGCGCATGCTTGGCACAGAAAGATAAAGTTTAAAATGGTGGAATGGAAAAGGAGGGGAAAGACGCAAAAGCATGTTAAAGAAACGATGGTTGAACTCAATCATTTGTAGGGTTCATATTGACCGGCACTCACATACACATGCATGCACACAGTCAGAGTTAGCAATGTCTCATGTCCAATTATCCTCGTCCTCTTCTCTCCATGTGTCACACATTCATTCTTTCTCTCCTCCGTCTCTGATTCCCCCTAAAGGCATAAGGGTCTTTTTCTTTCTCTATATGAATATGTTTGCAATGTTGCTACTGTGACACTTTCTACAGATTGCTGTATCAGTTATAAGCCTTTTAAGGATACGGTTATTACCATTTTGTAATTTAAATTGCAAACAGCCTGACCTCTGTTTCTTTTGTGTACGTATGTTTGGAATTTAAAACACACAGATGCTCTTTAGCTGTGGAAACTGACCAATTATAATTATTGTGACGTCAAATTAGACATGTGTCGTGTAGCGATGTCTGCCAATCTGTTCAAATTTTCACTGAGATTCTCTCATTTTTTATACAGACAGAAACATTATTTGTTACACACACACACACACACACCTTCTGGTAAAACTCTTTGAAATGAATGCCTTACCCTGGTTACAGTAGCTCTGTGTCTCATTTACATGACATTTCAAGATGTTGCAGAATGAAAGAAACACAGCGGCACAGTGTGTAGCAGCCTCATTGTAGACTGTATCTTCTACCTGTCTGTCTGTCAGTCTGTGTGTGTGTGTGTGTGTGTGTGTGTGTGTGTGTGTGTGTGTGTGTGTGTGTGTGCTTGAGTAGCCTAGTTCACAGACGGTCTTGTTCAACCACGTCTATAGATGATTATTGCAAAATGCCAGCATTGACCAGCCGAGTGCATGTAAATGATGACCTGTTCAGCCGTCATCTAGTTTTTTTGAAACCAATCAAACATCTGACTGATTTGAACCCTCTGAACACCAACAGCCATCGGTGGGTTTGAAATGGAAACCAAATCGACCAAATCGAAGCTTAGAATTGTGATATTTTATCACAATTTTACTCATCTCATGTACATTTTTCACCCAATTAAAAAAACATTTGCACGAACCAGATCCTGTGAATTGCAACTGAGAAGCCACGAATGACCAACACACACACGACAAAAACTCAAAACTTCCACTGAACTGCAGGCTGCTGAACACAGAGAGGAGAGGAGAACCCAGGACAGGCTGTGTAGAGGTTGTAAAAAATAGTTCAATATTTATATTCAATTTTGTTTCATTATTAGAAATATAATGTGACTGTATAATATGGTCATTTGAAAACAAATGTAATACGAATATGCCATTCCATTGTTTGTAAAATACATTTCAAAAAAAATTCAAATTGTGTTCATATATATATCTATGATTTATGTTCTGCACATAAGACATGTTCTCTGTAGTTAGTCATGGTTGTGCTGTTTCCATAGAGGTGCAGGAATTATATGCGATTTACATGTTGCAGTGAAAAAACGAGGCCACAGTGACTCAAATGTGACGGAAGCCCAAACAGGCCCTGAAAGAGCTCGGAGGTTTTAATTGGTGACGTGCTGCTTTACTCACATGTATCTGGATGAGCAGTTCAATACATACGCATCTGTTTTCTGCCCTTTAAAGTATGAACATCAGGAGCACAGTGGGCTTTCAGATCCCCTCTGCATTGCGTGTGCATACTTCATTGCTCCTCCTTGTTTTTTATGTCACGCTTTCAGGGCAGGAGGTCTGTCTCTCGACAAGCAAGCAGAAGCAGTTTTCCTCTCCATCTTTTTCAAAATGTGCAAAAAGCCCTTTTATAAAACTGCTACAGACAGAACATGTGTGGAAAAGTTAGAGTGCAATCAAAAGGAAAATAAGATCTCTAACTATTGTACAAAGGAGCAAAACATTTTCAGACTTTCTTATACCCTGAGGCTGAGTCGAAAATATTGTTTACTCGCTTCAAATTGCTGCTCTTATGGGTAAACACTCATATTTTCATGTTTTATCGCCGCCAGAAGCGTTGCACGGGGCTGAGAACTGACAGACAGGCACATGAAGATAATAAAAACGCGTTTCCAACCCATTAAATAAAGTTGAATGCGTGACCATCACCTGAAAGTCGAGGCTGATTTTCTTTTTGATTTGTGAAAGGTGACCATTTTGGTTATGTTACAGTTCCATTAGTCATCTTTATCTTTCCTTCTTTCTCTATCTTGTATGTGCCACAGTCAACTCTGCATCACATCTGTCAGCAGGCCATTCATACGTGTGTGTGTGTGTGTGTGTGTGTGTGTGTGTGTGTTGGAGTGGTGTTTGTGTGTCCTTGTTTAGGTGAATCACTGCTGCTGTTTGTGTGTGTATTGTGTGTCATCTTTTAGGCGTTTAGTGTCTGTGATGTGTGTTTTATCTCTTGGCGTGTCACTGCTGCACGCTGTCGATGGAGCTATTTACAGATCTCGCCCAAAAACACGAAGATGTTAAAACGTTAAGATCGTAAGCAAAGCTTCGGACTAATTTTACACACACACACACACACAGACACACACACACACACACACACAGACACACACACAGACACACACACACACACACACACACACAGACACACACACAGTTATAAACTGACACCAACAACAGGATACGTCCACCAACACTCTCTCTCACACACACACACACTCGTGTTTTCAAGACTTTTGGGGACATCACATTGACTTACATTCATTTCTTGTAGACTTATCCGAACCCGAACCATAGCTGCTACCAGCCTAATACTACCATGTACCTGAACCGTAAGCTAATGCTAACCTTATCCTAAACGTAAACAAGGTCTACACTAAAGTACGATATGGGGACATGCATTTTGTCCCCAGAAGAAAGGCGAGTCCCCACAATTTGACTGTGTAAACAGATTTATGTCCCCCCCCCACAGCACTGGTCAAACCACACGCACACACACGCACACACACACACACACACACACACACACACACACACACACACACACACACACACACACACACACACACACACTGTTTGCGGGCAGATATTATATCTAGAAATCTATTTTCCGAGTCAAAAGCATCCAAACAGTGACTTCCCTGCAGCACATATAAACTCTTTCTGAGGGATTATGTGCAAGTGTGAACAGTTTTGAATATGTGTTTATATAACGCAATTATTTGCATTTGTTCACCCATCCAATCCTCTAGAATCTGCCAGATCTGTCTGTTTTGCATGATTATTTCTGAGTCCCGTCTCACAGAAATGTGTAAGCACTTCCTCTGAAATGAGGCAGAAAGCCTTTGGTTTGCTAAATCTTGCCGACACAACTTTTAGAGAAAACATCCAAAGTTGGTCTCAGTTGCAGCATTATTAAGTCCTTCTTTTTTTCTTTTCCAGGGGGGTGGCACTTTAATTTCAATCGAACTATAAAGCGAGGCATCTTTTGTCTGGATGTCTATGTGTCCTCCAGATGTCTCTAGAGCAGTCCATTCGGTCTGCTATACACTTGACTGGTGTATTGTTGGGGAGCCAAAGACTTGCAGTGTTGAATTACGAGTCAAAACTGTCATCTGAAGCAGGTCTTTACAGGAAGCGGTTCTCTGAACAGGCACACTGGTATGTACACGTGGGAGATGGCTGATATTAAGATCAATACAACAACTGTAGATGGTTTAGGGATCAAAAATGAAGTGGAAAGCATTTACAAAATCAGTGGTTCCATAAAGGTTTCTACATATGGGGGACCATGCCAGCACGAACAAAAGGTAAATGAAAAGATGCAACTTGAATGTAACTCAGAGGGGATCTGGGAGAGTCACGGGGATTCTGGCAGTAGACTAAGCAAGGCAGAGCAAGTGTCCATGTCATCCAGCTCATATGGGAATCAAGGTTCACAGGTCGTAAAGGCCCCGGAGGAAGACCAGCACATGATGTGTAGAAATTCCTGGCGATCGTCACTTTGAATTAGACCAAGCTTTTTAAGTCTGACGGGATAATATCTATACATTTTTTTGTTATGTATAAATCTGTCCCTTGCTGGCAAACCAATGTTATGGATACTATTCTCCCAAACCTCTTGTTTGAGCTCAGTGTCCAGGTCCTTTCGTCCTCAGACTCACATTCTGACCACGAAACGGTTGCTGCTATTCTACAAAATACAGAAGAAGACCGTACATTGTGTAGAAGCTGTAAAGCTTTTTGTGAATTGTTAAATTGGGCAGTATAATTAAAATTGACTTGACTTGAATAGTCTAGGGCAGGGGTCACTAATAGGGGAACCACGAGACGCCGTTGTATCTGGACCCTGGACCTAAAACGAATAGATAATTGAGAATCATTAGATTCTAACGGAGCGCCTGTATTTTTCTAGCCTTTACGGTACTTGTGCAGAGGTCCAGGAAACACACCGACCAATTACATGCGTTGTAAATCACATCACGTGATGCTACTCAGCCAATCAAATAAGTGTATCCCGATAACCGTCGCCCTCGACTGGAGTGAGATTTACACACACACGGCAGAGACGGGGAGAGACCCAACAGTCAGAGAGATCTCGAGTTAGGGAAGTTATTTCGTATGCCGTTCTCCAAAAAGAGAAAAGTAGACAATGAGACCAGAGCCTTTAACCAAGAATGGACCGACACTTAAATGTTCATTCTTCCCACGGACAGTTCAAAACCAGTATGTCTCACATGTTCAGATACCGTGGCGATGATTAAAAGCAGTCATGTGAAGCGCCCACTACGAGACAAAGCTTAACTCTTTTGAGCAAATGTACCCACTCACATCCGAAATGAAGACAAAGAAAAATAAACGATCTAAGAGCCCAATATGATCAGAACCCTAACATCAATATGTACAACAATGATGTGAACAGAGAGGACATAGAGCGGAAACAAGTGGTTTCAATAACCACAGATAAAGTCCCTGCACACTAATGTCTCTTTTTAGAAGATGAGAATATAATATCGTGGCTTGTTTGAGTGACTTCACACCTGAATTATCTGAATTTAAAGCTGCAGGACAATTCAGTTCATTTCATTTTAAATTAGCTACTTTATTTTAAGATACACATTTTTAAAAAAGCTTTCTGTTATGTATTTTATTTTTTAATCCAGTCCTTATTTTACTTGTTTATATTATATTATTATAATACTGCATATATATTTTTTTGTTTTGTTATTTACGTTTGAACATCATGGGATTCTGGATAAAGTGTTCTTACTTCCAGAGCAGAGTCCATGAGAGTGGGACTTCCTTCAGCTGAGGGTCAGAACGTAGACTGAGAGCTTCAACTTCATGCTCGGATCCTTCTTCACTGAGAAAACAAAGTCGATCGCCTGCATTATATGAATATAAATGTATGGAAGCAAAGCAATTGCAGCATGTGTGTAATATCTGGTGAAGATGCTGTATGGAGTATTTAAATAATGCATGAAAGACTGAACTCATCCAGTATATGGTCTATTCATGATGGATGGTTGGGTGCATGGTAACAGGAAGCAACGGGGTTTCTTCAGGACAGTGGCGGTGCTGCTGCATAAGTGTTGTGGTTGTATAACCGTGGCTGGGCCTTTTCCGCTCTCTTTGCTGTCGTTTCAATGTACATAGAAACCTCGACTGTACATTGGCAAGGCACCTACCCTTAGTCAAGGGTCTTCTTTATTAGCACCGCCGCCATTCTGCCCACTCATTCTCTACCAGCCTGCAATGCTGAACACACAAGGGACCATGAGGACCCTTACTGGAAACACAAGGGCCCACGCTTTATTACACAGACGCTATGATTTGTTTTAATGCTTCATATTCAAACTGTTATACATTACTGTACTGTATGCTAGTCCGCAGCATGTCCTGTAGCTTGGTAAGACTTGCAGAGTGACAGTCCAACTTCAGAGCTTATACATACAGTCAATAAGAGGAAAGTAAGGCCTTACCATCGAGTTCATAAGAAGTGGATGTAGCCACGGCTTTGAAACCTTGAGTAAAACTGAACGCTGAATAAGGCAACCAAAAAGGTGACAATGAACTTTCATGAAGTGGAAACACATGAACATCATGCGGGCTTCACTTTTCAGAACCAGTTTTCTCGCCTTGGCCTTCAGCATCTTTTTCCCCTCAGGACGTCCTGCAGCATTACGATAGTAGTGTCATGCTTCTTGTGTGTTACTTAGGAAATAAATACTTGACTAAATTAGCTGAATAGATCCAAAGGCTAACGTGGCCAACAAGACTTAGAAAAGTATATTTACTCACCACAGGGTCTCATAGACTTGCTCACAGTCGCTCTGGAGTTTCACATGACTGCTGTCCCGAAAACTGTGAACACCAGACAAAGAGAGAAGAAGAGGAACCACAGTCATCCGCAGCCATTTTAATTCCTGGAAATGCCGGAGGTCACTTTCTGTGAAAAGAGGAGTCGAGAGTTTAAACAGAGGGAAAGCAGAGACAGGTGAGTGGAGACAGACAGATGAGAGGAGTCAGAGAGGGATGATATGTGGGTCGTGACTCCACGGTTTGCTGTGAATCTGTCTCTTCCTCTTCATTACTCACATGACCTGACCCGACTGGTTGCTTCGACCAGACTCGCCGCACGCTGACTGGCTGGATGGGTGGCTAATTGCCTGGCTAACTGATTGATGGATGACTGATCCAGTATCCGGATGACTTTGTTCTGGGTGGAGGGACAGCGGCGACTGATGGTAGACTGATGAACGTTTGGGAATGCACGGATTAATGGATAACTGAAAAAGTGAAGTTTTGGACAACTGCATCGATAAGTGGACCAACAAATTGAGTTGGCCTTTGTGACTACTGGTATCTAGAAACTAATGGTGTACTTTGAACTTGTTTTTTCAACCATTAATAAGAGCTTCTAATTAAATGATCATGCTGTTTCTAATGTGTATCTCTGCGTAAAGGACTGCGTGCTGCTGTTGAGTAAACATGTAATCTACAGCTTTGTCTAAACCAGCCTCAACATCAATCCCAGGAGGGATGAATGCTGTGCATTTCAGGTGTGCTGCTTTGGATAGATTTGCCAACAGCTACGGGAATGACTACCGTATCAGCTGGAAAGAAAGAAGCGGGGAAAGCCATTGGAGTTAGACCTTGTCTCAGCAGCAGAAAAGCAGCAGCTGTGAGTTGTCCATCAGTGGCTGACCCATACTGCTGAGCACAGATCTGTTATATTGCATGATTAAAAACAATGAACTTTAGGTCAAGATTGTGGTTGTCAAGGGTGGATCACCGAGCGAGCAACAAGTGCAACTGCATATTGATGTGCTGACATATATTGCCACAGCAGCCTCTCAGAAGGACAGCGGTACATCTCTAGCGTTGCTGTGTATTGTAAAGTATTTCCTGTGTGTATTAGAGTGTAAGTACATGTCCTTGCAGTGTCACTTCAAGTGTGCCTGACGGTTGGATGGAAACCTACTCTCTGCCAATATAGAGGAGGGGGGGATTAGTGGGATGCTGCCCCAGGCTGAGGGGCCCTGACCTGGGTTAAGGATAGCAGCCCTGTCCCCTCTCTGCCCTTCACCATGGAGAGAAGTGAGAAAGGCAGCTAGAGAGACAAGAAGATGGAGAAATCACTAGCGAGGCACAGAACACGCTTCAGTCGCATCCCTCCTTCCCTCCCCTGTCCTTCCTCCCTCTTCCCCTGCCCTCCATCTCTCTCATTGACTCCCCCTGCCTCTCTGGACATCTCTTCATCTGGCTTTATTACAGTATCAGACACCCGGGGTCAGGGAGTTCATCCAGGACAGACGTGTAGCAGCTTTGCACTCGGGGAATAAACTCTTGTGGTTTGTCCTCATGTGGCGCCAGGGCTCGTGTACCGCTGAACTCAGGGTGCCTGGCGCATATCGCGGCCGTATGAAAGAGCACTTTAAAGAAAACAACACGTCAGAACAGTTGGCATTGCCTGATGTCAGTCAGTCAACCGCAGCAGCAAGCTGCTTTCCATTTGCCCAAAGGTGATTTTGATACACAAGGACAAGAAGGACAAGATAATGGGGAAATAGTTTTAGTAAGGTAGAACACATTTGCAGTGTGATTATGGTCAAAGAACCCTGTGACTTCCCTTTACTCAGAAAAAATACCTGCTGGATGTGTCAGGCTATATTTGCATAATGAACTTTTTGAGGGAATTTGACTGGATTTCACGTGCAGGTTTCTTCCAATTGCTTTTCATGCTAAACTAGCAGCTTGCTAATGCTAACGGCATGGCTCAAGGCATGGCAATGTCAGTCTGTTGGACGGTCCACCACTTTGGTTGTAACTATCTCTACGACTATTGTATGGATTGTCCTGAAATTTGGTACATTCATGGTCCTCGGCGGATAAATCCTACTGACTTTGGTGACCCACTGAATTATCCGAGCACCACCATGAGGTTGACATTGTTGTTTTTTGGTGAAATATCTTAACATCTATTGGATGGATTCCCATATTTCATCTATCGTGCCGAAAGGATGAAATGTAATATGTTCACTTATCCTGTGGAATATTGGCAATCCGCTGACTCCTCCTCTATGGTGCCACGATTTGTGGTTGTCAATGAAATTTCTCTACAACTATTGAATGGATTGCCATGGAGAGCTAGAGTAACACAATTTCATTATGAATTATCAGAAGTCATTCGTTTGAAACCACTTTTAATGTATTGCAAGGAATCTTAGGAATCCTGGTAAAGAGAGTTATATATATATATATATATAATTGCTACATTTGGCATTCCAGATAATAGGCTATTTGGTTTCCTATGGAAATGTATTCATAATCACCTTTGTACATTTTCTGTCGGGCCTCTACAAGTTCCATATGACTAAGTTCAATCACATTTATTATCGTTTTTGCGGCAGGCCCATGTCATCAGCATATTTAAAGCAATTGTGCTGAAACTTTGGAGCCACAGTTCATTAAGCTACAGAGAAAATACAACTGCAGATAACAGACATCCCTGTGGAGCCTCCCTGTACCAACGAGGCTCTGTTCTGACATACTGCAGATCCACTGAAACAGAACCTCCGTCCTAAATTGAACAGAGAGCCTTTGATCCAGACAACGAGGACACTGAGGCATCCGTTAGCAGTTCTTAGTCATTTGAAAGAGGAGGTTCAATTTCAGTATGACACTCTGCTCAATGCTATAGGCCTCTGTACGTGATGTGTGCAAAATGACACATGGTTAAACCTGCACCAATCGGTGAGCCTTATGAACTGCATAGACAGATGACATTTGTTCCTCTTTTAAGACCGGCCTAAAAACCTTTTTATTCAGGAAAGCCTTTCTGACCTAAATCACTGTCAGTTATTTCTTTTGTGTCTCTGTTCATTCACTGGTTTTTATTTTATTTTATTATAGTTTATTTATTTATTTCTTTTTTTTAACTCCGGTATGTTTTAACTATGCTTTTTACTATGTTTTTACTATGTACTGGCTCTGTGGCACTCTGAGATTTTTTTTTAAATGAAAGGTGCGTTATACATAAAATACATTATTATTATTATTATTATTTATTTTTGTAAAATTGAGATAGGAATGATTCATTGTGCCGGTGGTTGACATAGAGGGACCAACACTGAAAACCTAGTCAAAAACGTTGACAGCAGTATCTTTGGATCTGAACCTTTGGATTGGTCCATTCAAACACTGTCACACTCAGACACTGTCAAATTTAGCACTGCTTTTTTGAGTCTAGTTTATTTCAGAAACAGGTCTTCCCAAGCCTGACGTACATAGGTTTTTGTTTTTATTTTCGGAGAATGTCATCTCCTGTGTAGTCACTGTATATCTAACCCTACCCAAGAAAGTTTCAGTTTTTCAAATGTCACCAGACATTCATCATTGCGGTTGTGACACATGGCTGTGGTAGGGGTCAAAGTTCAGCCTGGTTTGGTTGTAAATCAGACATTAGTGGTTTGAGTGTACAGTGCATGTGTCCTTCAATTGTCCCAATGAGACTGCTGCACTTTGCATCACCAAGCACTAAATGACTCTGTGTTCCTCCAGCACGTTACCGAGTGGTTCTGCCCTCTGGGAGACATGTCTGCCAGACATTAAGACATATTCTGGATCATAAAAGGTTGCACAGAGTTATCATCCTTTGAAGACGTTCAAGATAGTTTATGTTTTGAGTGATGTATGTCAATTATGCTTTGTGGCAACTAAAACAGAACCATGGAAAGAACTCTGTCTTGGTTAAAAGACAGGAAGCTTTGTTGTTGTTGTTGTTGTTTTCATAGAGGAAATGTAAGTATTCAGAGTGAATTGAATGGGTGACCTTCTTGTGTCTTATATTTGGACAAACCAACTGAAAAGTGAGAGAAACGGGATGACAGTGCAGGAAATACAGCGATAGCAGAGCTATAGTGAAACATGATGAAGAGATACTCCCCATCTGTTTTAAAGTAGAGCTTTTAATTTAGTTGTTGTTCGTCTTGTCTCTGTAAAGCCTGATTGCACATTTTGAAATGAATTACTGCATAGAGAAGGAACAGGGAGACAGTTGGAAATATAGCGATGCAAAGGGAGAGAACAGCAGTGAGACAGACAGAAAAAGAATACATAATGATGTTGGCTAACATTTCAGTCAGAAACTACAAGTTTCCACACTGAAGTGCTGAGATAGAGGAGGAAAACCATTCAATCGCTTCTCTTCTCTTCTCTTTAATTTCCCATCCTGCCTTTCATCGATAGGTTGAAACCTAATTAGAGGTTGAGGTGAACATTTTCACCAGACTCAATCTGGATACCTCCAAATACACGTCCATGTAGCAGCCTTCACCGTGTACTTACTTGCATTAATGTGTCAATTGTGTCTAATTAGCTGTTGTGCACGTACAAAAAACTGTGTTCGCAAAATTACAAATAGCTGCCCTTGATACATAAGAATGAATGTTGCTTGTGCCGCTGTTATCTAGCAGGTTAGCCGCCATTTTCACAAGTTTAGTGGTCCCTCCCATTCATACGAAGCCACGATGGTGACCAATGAGGGTGAGAATCATTCCTCAACCTTTTGTGGTCTTAGTGCACTGCATTTTGCCATACGTGTGCACTCAAAATAGCAAATTCAAATACAGATAAACAAAAAAATATGTGTTAGTTCTGTGTTTTAGGCCTGTCAACCCAACCCCATTCATTTGGAGTTAGCCCTACTGTTCCCAGCTTGCATATTGTCAACACACACACACACAGTATCACTGCCTGAAGGTCATGAAGTACTAGCCTCAGGTTATTTTAAAGTATTCTTGCAAGTTAGAGTATTTCAACCTAACGTCTGTGTGACACCTGTGTTTGCTCGTTAATTAAAAGTCCTCATCCTTATTAAAGTGCTGCGTAAGTTTCAATGTCAGCCACTTTGTGTAGCCTACAAGACAATATTTGTCTCTCTCTACTTCAAAGTGACACTCTATTATAACCTAGTAGCAAATGAGTTATGAGTGACCTGATGGTTTATATTTAATGGTCTAAAGAGAAAAAGAATAACTAAACAAACCCACTAAAGAGCACTTTCTTTGAAATAAATAGCTCTAAAGAACAGCAGCCTGTAGCAATTGTGTCTGAAAAAAAAAAAAAAAAGAAGAGCAACACCTCACTAACTGACACAAATTGATTCAAGTGACTTTTCTCTAGAACGTGTATATAAAAACATCACAGCCATGAGGGTGGTTGATCACATTCCTTCATGCAGTGGAAACGCCTCGAGGAGTGCAGCATTAATTACTTCAGCGTGGCGACCGCAGAAATGTGCAGCATGAAAGCTGGGAAGGTGAAGCCAGATCGTCTGTTCATTTAAGTCGGGCCGACTGTCTATTCGTTGACGCCCAGCGGTGGTCACCTGACCATCCCAATCAGCGAATCCCGTCGCTCGCGTCTCCTGCTATACGTGCGATCTGGCATTTTCATTTCTAGTAATTCAGTGCATTCTTATATGCTCGCAGGGTCATATCTAAAAGCACTGTGCAGATGTGTGCATGTGCGTGTGTGGTTGTCTGATGTCCATTCATCCGTGGGCAGCTGTGCCTTTGTCTGCAGATTAAGCATGTGAAGACATCCTGTAGAAATAAAGGTGATAATGCTTTTATCAGCTGCTCTGACAGCAAAGTCCAAAGTTCAACATTAGAAAAAATTAAATAAAAAAAACATCTTCTTCAAAACAACTTTCAAAGGAAACAAGTGAACGATTCTTCCCGCTTACCGATAACATGTTGAATTCATAAGCAGTACTATGCCGCATTGCTCCATTCAAGACACTCCGAGGTTTTGCTGCTGATCTCTTCAGTGCACTCTGCATCTGCTTCCTGTGTTTGTCAAATTTGTATCACATCCTGTATTTCACAAGAAAACAATGCAAGAAACCATGCATTGCAAGTTGACAATAGGAAACAAGCAAAGCAGCTGGTAATGCTGGCTAGAGTTGCATCGGACATTCACATCTATACCTGCAGTTATTACAGGACGTACTGTCTGCACTCAGCAGTGAGGTGTTTTGCTTGTTCCCGTCCAGATGAATGCAGAACAGAGTAAATTGCAAAATGTGCTGTTTGTTTTGATAATCACAGACAGACTTCATTTCCCTCAACAGTTAATCTTCCATTTGTAGTTACAGAAATGTTAGCTAATCTCAGTGGGAAATAAACCTGTTTGCCAGACAGTTTAACATTAAAGCTGTTCTGAAAAGACTTTCAGTGAGAATCAAAAGGTGTATTTTTGCAGCACACTTGGCATTCTGAATGTTGAAAAGAGAGCCAGAGCTGGGAAATGATGAATGAAGTGAAGTAGATGATGAGAATTGTGTCATTTGTTTGAAAATGATACTCCTTGATCCTCTTTTCCCTGTGCACCTTGAGTATTTGCTTCTCGCCTACACTGGATGTGGAATCCATATTCTTGTGAAGTGAGCCGCCACACAAGACTGATGGTGAAAATGACAGACGTGACAATGTGCACAGATCTATGGCTTTATAGTAACTGACGTGCTTTGCCCAATGAACTGTACAAGATGGCAGAGACGGATTAACCTGCTCGCGGCCTCCGGACTGTTCTTATACTGTGGGCCTGTTAAGCCCCCCCCCCCCCCCCCCCTACACATCGCTGTTTGTTGGACCCATCCACTGCCCCTCCTGCCTGCTTCTTGAGGGTTTTTGCAGTTCTAATACTACTTGTTCATGATTACGTGGATAACATAAGACATTATTTCATGGTATACATGTGAATTATGGCGCATTTTCTTTTTGTAAGCATAGATACAAATGCTTGATGAGACCAGCCTGAGTTTAAAGACCAAAGACCAAACAAACGCAGGACTCTCACCCAGGAGACCGGTGTTCGGGTTCATTTTATGACATACTTATGTTAGTTGTGTTGCCTAAACCTAAGCATGTATGTTGACGTGTGTTAACCACGTGTGTAAAACTGCAATTGTTTTATAATGTGCGCCTGTCACTGTACATTTATGTCTTTTTGGTAATCATTGGCAGGCAACCTATTCATTTAGGTTGAGGTCATGTTATAAATTTGTTTCAGAATATTCACCAGGTCGGCATAATATCAACTTAATTATTCATTTTGATAAAAAGATGTTGACACAGCGCCACACCACAAGACACGGTCTCATACACATGTGGGCTGTCGGCAGATAGTTGTAGGAAGGAAACAACCCACCAATGCCACAGCGGCATCTCACTTGCAAACCCACGCAGACACAAAGCAAAGCTAAGAAAAACTAAAGTAACCTCACGAGCCTTTGCTCCAATTCATCTCCATTAAACCCCAACATTGCCTTCTGACCGGCCTGCCGACAGTGTCTGCCTGTAGTGTGTCGCTGATCTCTTCCTTCTGAGGCTGTGTACACTGCATGCTTCCTACGGTGCTTTAGCGTGGACGATAAATGGCGGTGACAATGAAGCAGGTGGAAAAAGCAGATGGATAGACAGCCCAAACACAGCCAGGGAAGTGAGACTTGAGAGAGAAGCCCACTACCTCATAGTGACTTTCCGTTTCTCCTTCGCTGTATAATTTAGACCATCTGCCACAAGCCACATCGAAAACACCTCAAAGACGCTGCATGAGTGTGTGTGTGTGTTTGTGTTTTACCGAGCTAACGATGACAGCGCTGGGGTTCTTGCATTTGCATGTGTGTACACATATACCTGTGTGACTCAATACTCTCTGCTAATGATGACACGAGACACCACAAAAAAGATAAGAAATCTCAATTCAAAGGCAGGAGCCTCAACGAGACAGTGGTATATTATTTGTTTGGTGAGGCTATTTTAATTTGGCTGTAACTTTTCACACAGGGACAGTCAGGTTTTTTTTTAACAAGCACAGATAATCAGCTCAGCTCAGCTCCTTTCCCCGAACACCAAACACGTTCGGTTTCACAGATATCTGATTCCCAGTGACACATGAAGCAAAATATGAGGCTTTGAACTGCAAATGCACGTCAAAAAATATCTTAGCGAGTCACCAAATCAGTCAGGATGTGCTTTTTTGAAACACACGAGTTCATGAATTTCTCCCCTGTTCAGTTTTGTTGTTGATTCTGGCATGTATCTTTAAAGTTGTAAATGTATATGGAAAAGGTATGGCTCAGCCTGCATAAGCCTTGCATTTAAACATAATTATTGTGTAACCAGGTTGTAAGGACATCGTGTAGAGTGTTGATGCAGGAGTTCCATCCCCAACCTTAACTTAAACACAGAACCTCCGGTTCTGCCGACTACGTCCACTTCTTATACAGTCTATGCCTAAACACCTATACATCATCTGTCATTGCCTTGTGCAGAAGAGTAACACATGTATGAATCATTTATTTAAGTGTTGAATATTTTGAACAGCGGGCAAAAGTGTAAAGGCCTTTAATCTCATTTGCCTCATCTGTCGAGCTGCCATTCAAAATAACAGAGTGCATCTCAAAATCATTCTGTTACATTGGTAATCAATAACTACGGGGAGAGGGTTGAGGTCATTCTTGCTTCCAGGCTATAATTTAGCAAATTTGTGAGTCACTTGACACCCGGATGTGTTCCAAAGAGGGTCGTTTAAATAAGTGTGTGAGGGAAGGGAAGAATGAATGAATTACTGAACCTCCTCACATCTAAAACACTAACACTCAGATTCAAATAAAAGCCACTCTACTGTGTGATCACAATGTCTGACTTAATTCACTCTGCCCACTCCAGTTAAATCTCTCTCTCACACACACACACACACACACACACACACACACACACACACACACACACACACACACACACACACACACAATAAACTACATCAGTGTCACTCTCCTTTCTCTTTTTTTCCCTCTGTCTTGCTCACACACACACACTCCCTCTCAAGCAGTGGTTAAGTAGATAGTGCAGTGTCAGCACTAGTGACATGTTATTAGCTGGAAGAGGAGAGCCTGTTGACATGGGGCTATGTGTGTGTGGGGGTGTGTGTGTGTGATTTTCAATTGTCTGGGTTCCATTGAGGCTTGCCGCAAGACTGCTGACACTTCATTAGGAATCCATCTGTGTGTGTGTGAGAGAGAGAGAGAGAGAGAGAGAGAGAGAGAGAGAGAGAGAGAGAGAGAGAGAGAGAGAGAATGTGTGTGACAATGACTGCAGTTCCTGTAATCACAATATAATGGCAGAGCTACACACCATCAATCATCAGACATAATTAAAGTGGACAGAGGCAGGGCGAGGACAGGTATAATAGTTAACTGAACACAAAGAGATGGAGAACGACAGTAGGAGGGAAGGGACAGGAGGACAAAGAGCAGAGAGACAGGAGGACACTTCCGGAGGAGATGGAGGAAGGGATAATAGATGCTGAGCGATCATTACCGCTTCCATAAATATACAGCACAGCAGTTTGAGTGGCTGATGTCAATGCTAAGTGCTTCAGTCATGCTAATTTGATTGCACTGACAGCCATGACAGAGACGTGGACGCAGAGGACATTATCCATATGATAACTGACTCAGCTGACACCCATGGGCTTATTAAAGTCACCTCTGCACGATTAACAACGATTGGCGGCGAGTGGCGGGTTGATACCCACCGCTGTGCCCCCAATCATGGCCGCCGCACACTTTCAACAAGCTTGTGAGAATCAATAATGTACGTATCATTTGCAAAGACAGCCGCAGCCAGCGCTAATGTTGGTGCTAATTCGTTACACTCAGGTTAGCATGATGACAGCCATGTCAGCGGCTGATGTTTTTTTTTATTTGATATCATTTTAAAAAACACATTTTCTCACTCAAACCCAGTGGTGTCGAGCTTTGGTAACAGTATTGTTTGGAGAAGTTCCGGTTCCATCTTTAGTGCCCAAAATACATCTTTAAAACAACTATAATTCCAGTGTCATTGATGGTGGTAGATGTTTTTTAGGTGAATCTTTCAAAACCTGCGTTTTTTCACCTACTGTATGTGTGAATGATTGGATAAAATAGAGCATAGCATTAATTTGAACTTGCATTACCTGTTTGGCATCAGCTGCGTCCTTCATGCTTCACAACCACACTAGTTCATCGACCAGCTGTTTGGCTACCAGCCGACAAGTAACATCCAATCATATTCATATTCATTATAGCAATTATAACCGGACACCTCTAGTCTGCTCATATCAAACCCAGTTCCGTCCCGACCTCCACCTTATGTACTAAAGTATGTGTTCTTAAGAATGGTTTAGCTTTTCCATAAGACGCCTTGTTTGACAAATTTAACTGAATTGATTTTTTGGGGGGTGGGGGGGGGTGCTCAGACACCAAAAGTAGCACTGGTTTAAAACAATGCAGCCTCACAATAAGACTAGCAAGAAAAAATAACCAGAAAATCCAGGGTCTGTAAAAAAAGCAGAGGCTTGCTCAACTGCTGCTACAATGCAATGTGCCAGATGCAAGCCAGCTTACAATCCTGGTAGATGGCTTTGTAATGTGTAGTGTGTGAATAGCCTGACTTTGCATTACATCTACTTTGCAATCCTCAAGACTGAGGATGTAACGATTGCCATGAATGGTCGCCATGGAATCTTTCCAAAGCAGTAAAAGCTTGTCTCTGCCATAAACCAAATGTCACATTTTCAGTGATCAAAGCTATGGATTCATTACTCAAACAGAACGTACCAGAGTAGAAGCGAAACTGACTCCTCAGTCGTACTTAATTGTCTTAGTAACTGAAGCTACATGCCCACACCATCGCTGCCGCCTGGTCTGAATGCCCCCTAAAGCTCGAGTTAAGCTTGCCGCATCCGCAAGGGTCGCCAGTTTCGTCAACTCATCAGATAGGTCACTTTGCAGGGTTCCATGCGGCGGGTTTTCGTGTGTCTGTGTACATTCGACATTGTGTAACTCGACAATCATGAACCAGGCTGAATGAACAACAAGGCTGTTCTTTTGTTGTTGTTTTTTTATTATGTGAAACTTCATCCTAAGATATTATGGAACATAAACACGACACTCTTTCGATGGTTTTATTGTGCGTCTTCAGCTGCTGTACAATTGCAGCAGCCGGAGGACACAGGGCCGTACGCATTGGGCCAGTGAACAGGTGTTTAATGGAGTCTGGACAAATAGACTCAGACCTCTGCACTCACACCTATCTATCACACACACACACACACACACACACATGCAGGCAGTAGACAGAGAGGGAGAGAGGGAGACGGAGACCTGCCATTGACATCTATCCATCATTTCTCTCCAATACACACTAGGACAAAGGGTGCTTGAACACACACAGATGCACGCCCACACACACCTGCTGGTCAGTGGACATGTGTGTGTGTGCATGTGTCTCGCAGAGGGAGGCTCAGTAATGAACAACAATATGGTCCGTCCCAAATTATCTCTCCCTGTCCACTCCATTAAAATGCCAGAGGTCCGAATGTTAATGTGTCCCTGCTGTGGTTCAGCAGAGTGACATTTCACCACTGTCCCCTAATTGTCTCATAATGGCACACAAGCGATTGTATTTCCTTTTCTTTGAACTGGTTCTACTGATATATAAAGAAAGTTCCAGTTTATATCAAATGAACATCTGTAGATTTTAACATTTATTTTTAAATCCGAGTAAACAAGGTAATGTGATATATATGATGGGGTTTGGTGAATTTGACAATAATCAGGAGCAAATGAAAAAGCAGATTGTTTTAGTGACAGAAGGATAAAAAATGTAGAAACTCATGATCACAAAAATTGCACTAAAATACCTGATTACCGGATGCACGACAGCTGGAAGGGAAACAGCTACAATGAATGTAATTTCAGAAATTGTTGGCTTCGCTGTCTGCTGATAGGTTGAAGCTTGCGAGGAAATAGTGCAGCTGCAAATTATGAAAATGTGAATGCCAGAAACAATATAATGGTTCATGAAAACTGGCATGGCAAGTTCGACATGGACTAGCAGAGCCGGGGATCGAATCGCCGATCCTCTGATTAAAGGGCAACCCGCTGGTCCGCTGAGACACAATCACACTAATTTTTTGAAATGGCAAAATTTCACTGCAAATTCAACTGAATTCAATGGAATCAGTGGCTTTGCTTGTGAGCGCAAAGTAAATATATTCAGCTTTTGTGTCAAGTTCAACGTTTAGTTTACTTTGACCTGCAAATGCACACCATTGACGGTGTTTATTTTTGAGAGGGTGGAGAGTTCATGTTTTTTGCGCAGTTAGCCAACAGTTAGCTTGCTAGCTTGATGTATTTTTCTCTTTTCAATTACTCTTTGTTGAATGAAATGATGAACAATCTCAAGAACATCAAAGGCAGGTTGTGTGAACGCTACAGTACAGAATACATAAAAGAAGCTTCGCGAGCTATTGTTACTCGTGCTTGCATGTTTTTCAGCAAGCTATTATGCTATTGGCTAGCCAGCCAGCTACACAAGTTCCCTGGGAGTGGCCACTATTTCACCAAGCTTCTAGCACGCAATGCTGTACGGAGAGACGAATAGATGGATTTCGTGTGGCCAGGCCTTCAGGCAGATCTTACAGCAGACAGAATAAAAGAACCATAAGCTGCAATGAAGTAGCACAAGACCAGCACAGCGTGTGATGTGGAAGAAACCCCTTTTATGGCAGCTGTGGTAGCTGCACCACTTCTAAAGAGTGACCTAAATATTTCTCAGAGTGGAGATTGTGATTTCCAAGAACCAATTTGTCTCCCTGAATAAAGATGTAGTCATAGAATGAGAGAATGTGATTATTTAATGATGGAATAGTGTGAGGTCTGAGTTCAAGATATTGAGGCTTGTAGGCCTACTTACAAAGGCAACGCTGGGATTGGATGCAAGAAATGATTCCAGATTAAGCGCCTTTCAATGTTTTGGAGAGTCTGTAGAAGTGAGGATGAAATACAAGATCAACGGAAGAAACTTCAGAGTAAAGCAACAGCAGAATAACGGAACATGTAATCGAGGAGAAAGGGTTATAGATCTAAGTGTTGACATTAGATGTAGAATAGCCTTCAAGGTGTAGTAAAAGACTGGAATCAGGAATAGATGGGGACACTTTGGCAGCAACATTAAGCTGTGATTGTATTGCTGGATGGGAAAATAGGCTATGAAAAGCTTGGTCATATCATCTGACAACACTGGATTTTTAACGAAACACTTTTTACTGTTGCCAGTAACATTTCAACCAGGCCGCATCTGCAAGAGTAAATGATTTAGTTTTTAATTACTAAGTACTAATACTAACTCTTTAAACATTTAAAATCACATCTCTTCCATCCATCTGAGAAGAACTTACAATAATTAATGTTGAGGCATAATGAATATTGTAGCATTAGTCCTAGGCTATTTTTTTTGGTCGTCACTATATATATATATGTATATATATATATATAAAAGTGAACAAACAGAAACAATGCATTTAAATAATAATTTGTACTTCGATTACCATGGCAACGGTCGAAACGTCGAAGCATTTGGGTCCGTCACAGTAATTACATACGACGTCAGATGTATGCTAGCATGTTTTCTTTTATATGTTACAACAATGGGGTGAGGCATAGAGAAGGCAATTGAGAAAGAGTGAGACTGAATAGAGCAAATGATTCATTACAGGCGTTGCGTAATTGAATTTATTTCTGCTGTCCTGGACCCTGGAGGACCGTTATCATGGCCAACCAATATCTAAATCTGGTCATATGGAACTTTAGAAACAATATTATGCCAAAAATACAAAAATAAAAGTTTTCTACTTGTGTATTCAATGTGACCACACAACTCCAAATTAAAGTAATTTACATTTGATTAGTTCGTTGATTAGAAAAGCAATAATATATTAACGACATGACATCAGCACTCACACATTAATGAAATCTATCAAGCATGCCACTTCTAAAATCAATGAAATGGCTGTTGCAATAAATCAACATCAGTAGAAATGTCATTATAAATGGCCTTGGGTTAGCTTGAGGGATAAGCATCGGCAGCACGTTGGCTTTTAATTCTCTGGAGATTGTCTTCCCCATTCAAACAATGACGATGTTAATTAAACTCATTTCCCTTCTTTCTCATCTGTCCATCTCTGCCTCTGTTTGAAAAGGAACACACTGATGTTTAATCATCTCTCGCCACAGCAAGTCATTGGCAAGATTAACTTCTGACCCTTGTGCCAAATCAAATTTCCCTCAGAGTGCTTTACAAACGGTGCAACATACGTAATCCTCCGTCCTCAGACCCTCATATTGGATAAGGAAAAACTCCCTCCAAAAAATTTGGACCATAAAAATGATATAAATAATACACTTTTTTATACTGTTTGACGATATATGTCTGTAAGACTTTTCACTGACCATCATCATCAAGTCATATTTTTGAACTAATGCCTACCAACCAATGACATTCTCATCAGCCTCAGTTGCGCTTTAGCGTTCAATGCTAATCACCAAATGTTTTCATGCTAACACACGACACTAAATTAACATCACCTGCTTAAAATGCCCAAGTTAGCAATGTCATTGGGAGCAGGTTAGCATGATGACACTCAATGCAGCCTCATAGAGCCGATAGCATGGCTGTAGGAATACAATCTCCTTCCAACACACATGGTTTACTAATGATGCCTGATGGAGGAAAGGTATACTCTGCAGAGACTGTTTCCTAAATTTCCACAACCTATTTGACGTTCTACTGGGCTAGTCAACAAACTTCTTCAACGGCCATAGAGTACTTAATCAAAGCACTTAATTGTTTGGTAATCAGTTGCTTTGGGATCCTCATTCAGAAGGCATTATGATTCTGTAAGACTGCGTAGCCGCTGGGTAATGAAAGCAGGAACAGCACCATGAAAAATATTGCTGTCGTGGTCCATCGAGACCTCAAATCAGCGGATAAATCTCAACCAGAATGGAGACATTTTGACAACCACAACAGTCAAGTATTCTCTCCCACTTCTAAATATACTGTAGCTGCTGGGTCTGACACATACTGAGTTCTTTTTGTGTGTGTGTGTGTGTGTCTGCAGGGCTTTAGCGGTGTAAGGCAGGTTTTGAGCCTGTCAGTGTCTCTATAGCCTCTAATCCATGTGTGGAGCGAAGGGTGACCATCTCGCCCTTGCTTCCTCTCTCTCTCTCAGTCTCTCCATCTCTACCTAAGCCTCTTTTCACCACAATTTAACACCAATCGTCCTTTTCACAATGCTGCCATAGTCCCACCGTGACCTCTGCACACACGCACACGCTATGCCCCCCCCCACTCCCCACCCCCCACCATGTCGTTCCATATTGTAGTGGCATCGTTTTTCTCAATCTTAATCTCTCTCCATCACTGTCAATTTGTCTATCTCCCTTGCTGTCACTCTTCCCAGGTCTCATTTGTCTCTTTCTATCAGGCAACTGTCAAAGAAGTAAAGAAGAATATGATTCAGGGATATATATATATATATATATATGATGATGCATCTTGGTATTTTCATAGCATTGGAGATGTTTTTGAGGTTCATAGCCTGTTGCGGTTCCTCATTTTTATAGTGAAAATAGTTTTCCTAAAGTTGCCAGTGCAAATGCCACCTCAGTCCCCAGCAGGAGGATTGTGTCTGTCTTTGACAATTGCACTACTAGCCTCCGTATTATTTGCAGATGCTCCTCAAACTCCTCCTTTGTAACACGGGTTGTTAAAAAAGAAGTGATTTTAAAAAGCCTGAGTTAAGCAAAAGTAAGGATACGGACTTGACAGAGAACCTCCAGAGCAACACACACATTGAGCAAATGTTTCCTCGGGTTCAGGAGGGAATTGTACGGAAAAACACAAGCTCCTCTGTTTCAATTGCAACAGAGTCTCTGGCAGCTTTTTCAATTACTCGCCTCCTGGACAAGGTGGAGGATTGGTTCAAAAAGTGTGTGGGGCAAAACCAAATCAGAGGTTGTTCCACAAATAAAACAGATGAAAATAAACTGACTATATAATCATTTAATCAGCGTTTAGTCTCTGTGTTGGAGATATTGTACGTTATGATAGTTTGTTTTCCATCTGCACTACAAAGAGCCTTTCACTGCCTTATCTTTTATGAATGTACACTTTTCTGCCTGTAATTAAATAAAAATCAGAGTAACAAACAGGCGGAGGAAGATGGCAGTGCCTCATTTCCGCCTTTAGTAGTGTCTGCAGTCCTTCTTTCAGCTTGATACACGCGGAGCACAGAGAGTCTCTCCGCTCTCTTGCTGCAAAACCCTACTGATGAAGATTACGTAAGGAGCAACATAATCGATCTTCCCACGATACTTCTCTGTGTGAACACATATTCTACCACCTACAACGCTTTGCATAGGGAGAGGTCCAATGCAGGTACTGTGCCAAATGCAATGTTTGCCTGTACGTGAGAATGCAGGCCTTCCTACAGAATACAGGAATTGGGGAAAAGCAGACGAGCTGGAGAGAGCATCGCTGGCGGGTACAGAGAAACCCTCTCTTCTATTTAAAACCTTCGTCTCCGTCTTGTTCGGGCTGCCGGGAGGAAGTGTCTTTGGCAGTTGAGAGTATTTAAAGAAAGAGAGCGCTGACGCACATAAGGCAGACACAGATGTACAGATTAAGTAAGAGACACAAGGAAGAGATGTGTCTCAGGAAACTAAAAGAGTAAGCGCGGTGCAGGAAAACATGTTTGGTGTTTCACAGTTGCCCTCTCTGTGCAGTTGGGAGGAAGCAACTCTTGATGCTTCCTACGCAGTTCAGCCTCAGGCCTCAGGTTTCCTGTGAACATCCCCGTGTTCTGATCACTCCCAGTGCTACAGAGGTCTCTAGGGTTTGGCTAGAGACGCTCGGTGCACACAACTCTGTGCGGCTCGGTTTGTGAGACATTGGCGGAAATGCTGCGTAAGAGCTTAGTCTTTTAAGGGAAGAGGCCCTGGATCGAGCCCAAATGGAACTTCTCGCTCGGTTAGTCACGCTTCGTTGCGGTGTAACTCAAATGTGCACGGATACACAGAGGAGGTTCAGGGCACAGACACTGGGAGAGAGAGGCTTTTGTGACGACACGGCAGGTATTTGAGCATAAATGTAGCTACAGCAGAAATCCACCTTCTTACAGCAGCGGGGCTCTGACATGAACTTGGACGGGAGTTCTCTCTCCGTTAGTTGGGCTTCCTTCTTGCATGTAAAACATTAACACGGACACAGAAAGGGTTTCAGCCACAGACAACACAGGGAAGCTTCTGGGGCAATATTGGTATGGTGACATACAAATGTAGCAATTGTAGAAATCAGAGATTGTCCTTGTTGCAGACAAAAAGCAAACCCAGACATGCACGTGAGTGTATCTCCAAACATCAGCAAGAGGTGACTGTTTTCAGTCACGTTAGCACAAAAATCCTGATAGCTGATGTCGGAGATGTCAACATGTTTTCCCACGTGGTGGAGCTGGAGGTTGCTTTTGGTGGAAGTGTTCCCCTTAGTGCTGTTTTGGAGACAATTTTGTATTTCACAATTAATATTGATTTTTGGCCACCTGGGGGCAGTGGTTAGTATGATGAGCATGTTAGCAAGAAGTTGCCTAAGCAATTGCAACATCAGCATTCATTTGGAGTCATGTTTCTGGCCAACTAACAAGTCGAATCATACCACTTTCCTAACACACATTTCATGAGTGCAGCTTTAATAGTGTACATTACTTGGAAGGATTATTGAAAAGATGTGATGTTTTACTGACCGACGTGTGTATGTGATGGTTACATTTGAAGACACTTTTTTTCCAGAATGCACAGTAATGGAAAGAAAGAAAGACATCAGAACTTTAAAAGTCACCTAATCAAATGGAAATCCTTTGATGCTATTGCAATTATAACTATTTATTTGTGCATTACTGTGTAAGGAAAATGTATCTAAAATTAGATTTTGATTTGGACAAACAGAGCCACTCTACATCAGAAGTCTGGAGCAGAGCCAAGTACAGCTTTATTAGAGCTTTTTTAACCCCCCCCCCCCTAATCCCAATAACAGTGTTTGCCTCCAAAAAGACTAGGATGGATTGGTGATGCATCACGCCTCAAAAGACTACATGAGCTCTTTGTTGAATAACTTTTCTGATCAAGTTGACACTGCGTTGCAAAAGGATTGGTAGCAGTCTTCTGTTACCTTGTTCTGAGTAAGACATGTAACTTCAAAGCAATGCCTGGGGGGGTCAAACACACATACCTCCATAGTTGTTGGCAGGATTCTCCTCTGATCATAGAAATGTACATAATGAAAGCATTGGATGAACTGAATACTCTAAACTTGACTCTTTTATGTTGGGTTAGCAGCCTTGAACGAGTCCTTATTCTTCACAGATCAAGGTAGAAAACAGCATATCATCACACACAAGCACGTGAGAGCTCTGCACGACAAGAGTCATGCTCAGTACTTGCCATGGTGTGTAGAAATCATGCATGTTAAATTAAAAAGGCAGAGACATCTTCACTCAGCAAGATGACATTTCCATGGGTCAGCGTTATGCCCCCCCCCCCCCCCCCCCATGAGACCTTTGATTGGTCAGCTCTCAGCCAACCAGCAGGAGGCTGGGAGGAAGGAGCCTGGAGACCCCTGCATGGTAATTGGCTCCTCACTGTCTGAAAAACAAGAACTGAAGAGAGCAGACAGACAGAAAGACAGACAGACAGACAGATGCGATAGATAGATGGATATACAGGCAGGCTGGCGGTGGACTAAGACAAGAATAGCTGCTTTAGAGGTTGTCGAAAGAAAAATGTTGTTTTGATGGCGACATATTGGGAAGACATCAGCTATGTAGCTCACTAGACAAATTCTGTGTGGCCTCTAATTGGCTACTGTGACTGGGTGTCCTGCAGTGATTCAAGATGACTGCAGGGACAGTGAGACACACGCCCATGTGCACATACTGTACACATACACACACACACACACAGACAATTACCGACAAGGCTACAATTAATGATGGCAATAGAGTCAACATAGAGCCGGTGCCAGTTAGAGAAGAGCGATAGGAGATGGAGAGAGAAACAGAAAGGGAGAGGGGATTTAATGATTCGATAGTGTCTCTCCCTCAACCTTTTCACTGGGCAGAAAGAGTTAAACAGCAAAGAAAGAGAGAGACGGTGAATTAATACTGTGAATCAACCAGTGATGATCTGAGTGGCACCCTTTGCACAAACCAGTGACATCCCCATCAGCCTCAGTCGCATGACTGGCCTCCTGCTAAAGCAAGATAGTGAAAATGATACCCGCTAAACATTAGCATGTTAGCATTGTCCTTGTCTGATTAATGTCCCCATTCACCTGAACGTATGCACTATGCCTAAGTACAACTTCAAAGAGTTGCATGACTTTAGCTCGTATTGTGTTGGCGGCTGGTAGTGTTCAGTGCGTGACTTCAGTCGGCAAAGACACACACTCATTCACTCATTCCTCACATCCTCAGCTGACCTATTTACCTGATCAGAGACCTGACTTGGGGAGGAGTGTGGTTTTTGCGGTCAGACTGAGACCCTGGAACATTTGTTTGTTCAGTGTCCGCGGCTCTCAGGGCTCTTTGAGCGGTTAAAAAGATGGTTTCAGGGTCTTGGACAGGTTTTTTCTTTCATGTTGTTCATCTTCGGTCCAAAATACAGCTCAAAACAGAAGGCTGTCCACACAATGGTGAACTTTTTATCTGGTTCTGCCAAGTTGGCCATTTGGCTGACACGTAAGGGCGCGGGGGCGGGGTGCCGGTAGTGAGGATCCGGTGAAGGTTCTGGAGGGACTGTTGAAAGCCCGACTCAGGGTGGAACACACCTACTACCAGACAGTGGACGATTTACAGGCTTTCAGGGACAGATGGACTACTGGGAGCATTTTGTGCTCAGTGGGTGCTGGTGGAGAGCTGGTGGTGAGCTTCTGAACGTATTGATCGTTGTAATTGATGGTTTATTTGTTCTTTGGTGCTTTATTTTTGGTTATTTGTTTTTTATTTGATTGATTTTCTGATTATTAAGTGATGTTTTAGAGTGTTTGTGTTTTCACTGTAACAGTGAAATAAAGGGATTTTTAAAAACCAAAAACCTCTCCTCTCCTCTCCTCTCCTCTCCTCTCCTCTCCTCTCCTCTCTCCTCTGTGTCTTAGATTAGTGTTATCGTCTCTATTATGTCGTAGCCGTAGGGTGTGTGTGTGTGTGTGTGTGTGTGTGTGTGTGTGTGTGATAGTAATCTCAGCTGTCCGATTATATCTTGTAACTCTGTTGCCGAACTATGAGATGGCTTATTGATATTTTGTAAGGGAAGATATTTTCTGAAGACAAGTACTTCTCGATTTTATCCCTCATCTAACTCTGCAACTTGGGGATTAACAGCTCCTTTCAACTAAAACAAGCTCCGGGGCTCTTTGTTCCAAAACATTAAAACACTTAAACTACAAGTGCTGTATCATTTTACGAAATATTTATGGGTCACATACCAAAAAGCACTCAGGATGCAGTCAATTGGGAGAGATTAAAGATGTGATTATTTTTCGTTTGTAGTGCAATCGAGTTAATCCAAAAGTCAAATAGACACGAGTAAAGTGGAGTACTAAAGGTTTAAAGATGGTGTCGCGCTGCAGAACACCAGATATTCCTCAGCAGCATCTTACAATTTAGCTTTTTATGTAGTTTATCATGTTGTTAAAATGTATGTTCCTCCAAAGAGACGAAACGTGACTTTGAGCTTTAGTTTGCAGTGATTAAAAAGGCTAATTTCACAGTCTCCATTTTCAAAACTTTGTTATTCGTGCTAGAAGACACAGGGTGAAAATATACGTGTTTGAAATATCTCTACTATGAGATGGCCATGACCTTACAGTAATACAGACATGTATGTTGAATCGTACTGACATGTATGATGTTTAAAATATTAATGAGGTTTTTGATCATACCAGAATGCTGAATTTGATCATTTACACCAGGTTACACTGCATGGGAGTTTCCCTTCAGCTGTGCATTTGTTTTAGTGAAACTTTCAAAGTCCTTGGTCACACATCTGATTTCCAAGGATTTTTCAAGTATCATATTTTCGTAGATTAGAGACACCATCGAGAGTATCCACTGTTAGGGAACAAACTGGAAAACGTTGTGTTCTGATGGCCTGATAATTCAGCAGGTGCTTGGCTTACCTTTTTGTTTCAAATGCATTCAGATTATTTATTGAGGCAGATAATTCAGAACAGCTGCAATCTTTTTCCAGTTTGACAATCACAAGTTAAGACCATTCAGTGTCATGTTTATTCAACCACGTAGTCACTGTGACGTCACTCTTTTGTTTGTGGACTACAGTTGTGAAGCCTCGAATTCAACATTATGCTCGTCGCCATCTTGTTTTTCTGGCAACCACAAGTGACACAAGAGGCTCGAGCTAAGTATAACCAAACGCTAAATAAGACATTTTTAAGTGACTAAAATGTTACAATTAACTTTCATGAACTGAAAACACACTGAAAGGGTTCAAGCGCTAAGATAAAACATGGCAACTCCCAGACCAACGCACTGGTATCGACCTGTCAATCACAGTAAGCCCGCCCTAAAGCATCCCCTGCTTTATGGTCTGTGTGACTCTAAATGGACCATCATGTACTAAATGAACATCATGCTGTATTGAAGAAGACTTGCAACTAGAGATTGAGACATAAACTCATGTTTACAATGTTTACTGAGGGAATAAATCAAGAGAGAAGTAGAGTCATTTTCTATAGACTTCTATACAACCAATTAAACATACTGAGGTACAAACATGTATTTGCTTAAAACCTCTTCAATATACACGTCACTTGAATTTTAACATGGAAAAAATGTTTCTCTTAAGTTACTTAAAATGCACTTGGTTGTGTTTTCCCTCCCACCACCTGGAACCAGTGGGTTTGGTCCCAAATGTACTCCTATCCACCTGGTGTGCAGGGAGGGAGTAAATGAGGCGCTCCCAAAGTAAGAGGGTTTGGAAAAACTAAACTTCCCATATTTAGACCTCTGACCTTCCATCCCTTTAATAACCAACTCTCTCCCTGTCCTCAGCCCACCATTTCAATCTGCTCCCTCTCAGCACACACACACACACACACACACACAGGGGAGGAGGTGTCAGTCAAGATGGATGTTTAAGTTGGACCAGCATCCCATATGGCAATGTGTCCTTTATGTGTGTGTGTGTGTGTGTGTGTGTGTGTGTGTGTGTGTGTGTGTGTGTGTGTGTGTGTGTGTGTGTGTGTGTGTGGAGATCTGGTCCCACGGGCAGTGCCACTGAATTTGGCACCGTTCAGCTCCGCTACATCCAGTCTGCTATTGAGATGGTTCAAATTTGCGCACACAAACACACACACACACACACACACGCATGTTCCGCCTCAGCCAAACATCTCCATCTCACTGCTCTGAGGCGTTTTAAATACTGTGGAGAATATCCGGAAAACATTAGGTTGAGAATAGTGATCGAGAGTGTTTACTTGCTGTAAACCTGCCATCGTTATTAAAGAGTATTGGGCGTAGCACCATTTAGATTGAGACGACAGTGCTAACTCTAGCCGCGCCGCATGAGCTTCGGCTCCTTGTTCGACACTTTGCTCATTTGCTCAGATGAGCCTGAACTATCGTACAGTGTGATTATTAGGAGAGCACACATTTTCATTTGTACAGAGCAGAAAAACACAGCTTCACATTGTGAATATAGAAGGTTCGACCTTTGAGAAATATGAGTCGTTTTTTAACTGCACAAGCATACGTTACCTGTTTATACCTGCAGCTCTGCTAATCTCGAGTCATAATGACACACACTCTAACCCGGCGTCTGACATAATCTCAGTCTTTGTCCTATTAGTTCATCTGCTGTTTAATATTCTGAATGCACTTGTAATGTCTCAGAGTTCAGTCTGCCCGAGCATCGCGGTTTCTTCTCTAATTTCACTGCAGAATACATCAATTTGTGGATCTGATCTTACGTATTCATAAATTATTCAAAATGCACTCGCTGTGTGTCAGCACTGATTTGACAGCTACTGTCTCGCACACACACACACACACACACACGTACACACACACACACACACACACACGCGCGGCAAATCATCTACGCAGAAGCAGTGACACGTCCTTCATATGCAACTATAGCGCAGCTCCACATATACTGTAGGCCTGCTCTCACACACACACACACACACACACACACACATACACACACACACACACACTCGTATATTCGGTCTAAACCTTGATGACTGGGTCTTTTCCTATCTGATTGGAAGTGCAGTGTCTGCAACTCCTGTCCTTCAGAAGCAAAGAGAGAATCCCTCTCTCTGCTCCTTTCCCCTTCATCTCGATATATATCTCCTCAGTTCTTCTACTCCTCGTATTTCCGCTGCGTTTTCCTTCGCTGACTTTTTTTTTTTTTAACAACAAAAAGAACCTTTAGTCTGGGTGCTATTCAAAATGTCATCCTGCAGCTTTAATATAGGGGTTGGTTGCTTGCGAAGAATGTGTCATTTGAAGGAGTTTGTTCCCCGATGTTTCATGCTGCAACCCAATGATGTGTAAGAAAGTGACTTACAACGAGTGCAACAGTAGAAGAAACTTCAAATCCTGCATGGCGGTGAACCAGGGAGGTTAAAGGTCAGAGTCGAGGGACTTGATGATATTCCTCAGGCCCTAGAATTGACATTTTATGTCACAGATTAACTGTACAGCAAATTTACAAACACAGGCTCGAATGGACCCAGCCCCAGATATATTTTTGTTGTGTAAAATAAAAAGAGGGTTTTACAGTAACATTCCTAAACCCTTTGCAAACATCTGTTGGCTGTATGCAAATTTAATTCCATATAATGCTTGTGTTGATTTTGTCGGTCCCTGTGGACAACAGCGGTCGGGTTTCCGAGTCCCAGAGTCCCTTTAGAAAGCCTCCTATTTCAATGCAGCAGGGTCTGACAGTCTGCCCCGCTCAGTCCTGGTGTTGGTCCTCCTGTGCCTCCCTTCCCTCCAGCAGCGTGGTGTCGGTGTTGGCTTCAGGCAGGGACCAGAGGGGCAGTGAGGGGAAGCAACTATATAGAAATAGCCACAATCTCGCTGAAGGTCTGGTTTTGAATTGAGACTGTTGCATAGCCAGTTAAAAGTTCCTCACTGTAACTTTAAATCATGCTTTGTACGCATATCTCCACAAGTGTAGAAAAACATGGTGTGTATGAGGTTGTATCTTCTTTTGCACCAGCATTAGCTAACTAGCCATCAGGCTAATTTAGCCCAGCGATGCTAGCTTCTATACTGGCAGAGGTTCTTTAAACCAGTTGGAGTCAAGCATCACTTGCTTGGAATCCCCAGAGCCACCTCATGCTGTACAAACAAATACAAGTTAGCTAGCCAACAATCTACCTCGTGAGCTAGCATACTGAATGGCAAACAAAATCTAAATTCGTCAGCTGGTAGTTTTTAGCCACTCACCGCAAGACTCTGTATTTTTCACCTGGATATATGTGATTTATGATGCCCATAAACTGCGGCCTAACTACAGTATCACTAATGTTGAAGGAGAAAACTCTCGGAGTGAACAGATGGAGATCGAGGCAATTAGCTCAATTCAAGCAACAAGGTTTATTTATGACAGGAGTATTATACCAGGCAGTCATACGTGCACGTGGCCTAATCTCTGCTCTGAAGGAACAGGTAAAATGTACGAAAGACAGGAAAAGCATGAAAAGGCGCTTAAACATCATTGCGCATAACATTATATAGTTTCTTCTTAGAGAAGTCTATTGGTGGAATATAAAGTAGGGGCGGCTTCGTTTTTAGCTGTCAAGGGCCCGCTGGAGCACTGAGCATCATCGCCCACACTGGCTCACGATTGGTCCATCGCTGCATCATCAGTGTGTATTGCATGTTGTTAGCACTCGAGGCGCTGGAAAGGGTGCAATTCTAAGCTAAGCAAAAGCCTCTGTGTGAATAGATAAGGGGTTCTTCTCCTACGCTATGCTGGCGGCTTTCCGCCCTAATCTAGTGCTGTAAGCAGGTGTTTCTCTTCAGGGCCACAGTATCCTTTCTATCGTACAGGCAAGCGCTGGAATGCCTTATCTGGAGTTTTTAACCTACTTACTGTGACCTCACAACTCCGCAATATAAGCATACAAGTAAAACGCATATTATTTTACATAACACTAATATAATGTAGGCTACGCCACATTCAGGTCAAAGTCAACAAGTGCCCTTTTGCTACATCAGAGGTTGCCATTGATGTAGAAAAAAGGCGTGCACTTTGTTGAAGGCCTTAAAAAACAAGATCATTCTAAACACACTTATAAACCTCCAGATTTAGTACACACAGTAAAGTGAAGGTAAGCTGTTTAGATACCATAGCTCGATGGATGCACCAGCAGTAAGTCACGTGTACCCTGTTGACTGTAGTGCAGCGTAGAACCATGTCCACTCATGTTCAGCAACAGAGACATTTGTCTATGTTTGACATCATAGGATTCAACAGCTATTGTGAGAACCTCCACTGTGGCTGTCGTCACAGAGAGAACGCGTGGTTTGAGATAATGCTTGATGACTTTTCCAACACATCCGTATACTTTCAACACCCGTATCACTCGCACATCAACATGTTCTAAACAACCGAGACGAATCAGGTCTTATTGCCATTGACAGAAAGCAACACGTTAAGACCTTCAAGATGCCTCTTCGGTGTCTCACTGAGATTATTCCAGCCTGAAAGCGCTCCAGCGGGGTAACACTGTGATCTCGGGCGATGCCCTGTTAGGCATTTTTTTAGTTTTGATCCATCTGAGCCTCATTTTAGGGCTGAACATTGTTGGAACTGTAAAGAATTTATCTACAGAGTTCACCGATGAACATCATTTTTTATTTCCAGCTGAATAAATCTTCTTGGACAACTTGTTTCTTTTCACCAGCCCACCATTGAGACAGGCTGTCTCTCCCTCTCTGCCCTGCTCCTTGTCACTCTATCCTCCCCCTGCTCACTGTGTCTTTCCTCCTGCCACTCTTCTCCGTCTCCTCATCTGTCTTTCCCGAGAAAACGCCTCTCTCTCTCTCCGTCATCTCTCCTTTGCTCTCGTCACTCCGCGCTCTCCCCTTTGCTGAAGAAGTCAAACATCTCTCAACCTCTACTCGCCCTCCTCCGTTCCATTACTCCCTATCTCTGTGTTCCGTCTTTCTTCCCGTTCAGAACATATTCTGCCACATTCTGTCTGTTAATCAGCAGTGTATTGGACATCAATTCATGATGCACTTGGCCATTATAATACTCTATTTTTGACCAACGTGACAAAGCCCCTCAGCTCTCTGGCTACTCCTGCCTCCCACTTTGCGTTATTCAGATTGACAGACACTGTGACAGCCATTTACAGCAGCAGAGATGAACCCAGGGCTGAAGGTGCTGAAGAATGCTGAAAAGTATTGAATGTGTTGGGGTCTGAGCATATGGCTGCACATGTGCTGTGAACAAAGAGAATCAGGCCTTCCCTTTTGCAAGCAAAGGTTTCATCCTGATTGTGGTTTGATGAGCACCAAACCCCCTCTGAAGGACTTTCACATTAGGGTGTGAATTCCCCCCCCCCCAAAAAAACTATGGTTCCTGAAGTCACCTGAGAGCACCGCTGCAACCTCATTGGCCGAGAGCCAAGACAGCACCAGGACCCCTGTGGTTCAGCCACTGTTCAACAAAACTGACTGCAGTTCACACCTCCACGCTTTTTCCCCCTCGACCTCCGTCGAGTAAGGAGGCACACAAACTCTCTTCGTTCTGGACTCCGTCCAGTACCTCATGGAGAGGCCCCAGAGGGCCGATCACCGTCAACTCAGCGACCACGTGCCATTTCGCCGGCCGAAATAGACCACGCATATTCTGAGTTACGGCCCTGAGCCCGCGAGAACCGCATCCGCTCCGCCGCTTTTTCTTTCGTGCACGACCCAACGGTACCAGATCGACTAAACCTCCTTCTTCACCGTTCATTACCGGCAGATACGAATCGACCACGTATCTCGGCCCGACGTTGAAACCAGGCCCTCTCTCTGCAGGAGTGGGACCCAGCAGCACCGCAAAGCCGTGCAAAGCTTCCAGCAACAGCAAACGCTGCCCCGCTGTGCTCAAAACAGCCAGCGCCCCAAGACTTTTTTTTTCTTCTTCAGGAAGAACCACAAAGAAAGCACGATTCTCAGCGGCCACTCTCCCCGCCACAAAGAAGCGTCTCCAACGTAAGTTCATTGTGCATCTGGGCTAGCTTAGCTTAAATTAACTTAACGTTCATTCAAGTTAATTCATGTATATGTTGATATTCCCGTGTTTTTGTGTGTTTTGTTACTATTGCGTAATATCAAGGTATTGCGCAACACTCAGCGGGCCCCAGCTCCGCTCCACTGTGCATTGCCCGTATTCTGTTCGCGTTAAAGACACCGTCGCAGTATACGGAGGTAAATACACAAACCTCACGGACCAGAGAAGTTCCGTTTGTATTGTGTATTAACTGCATTGACTGTTTTCTTTGGGATTATTTTCATTCATTTGTATTCAACTTTGTGGGATATTTCTCTCTTCATTAACTCGACTCTGTGAGTGAGCGGAGGGCCGTGTTCATCACTGCGTAAGCTGCCGACAGTTCAAGACGACAACGGCATGCTTGCGCGTGAGAGAATAACGTACTTATGCTCCTCAGGATATCGCAGCAGAAGTTTGATTTATGTTGACTTACGATTTCTCTCCACCTTTTCTTGGCTCACCCTCCTGCCAACACAGCAGGAGGTGACCCCCTCTCTCTCTGACCCTCTCTCTCTCTCACGTGCTCACACACAGCGACCCCCCCCTCTCCTCCGCCAGTTTGCCCAAGTCACTCGACTAGGCCATCTAGTGGCGGGTCACGGTAGCATCTTAAGGTTCACCCCCCCCCCCCCCCCAGTTTGTCTAAGTCCCTCGACTACGCCATCTGGTGGTGTTCAGCGGTAATACCTTAAGCCCTTCCCCTTTTAACCCACAGTCTCACCCCCTTTGCTTGGTGGCCAGCGGCCATCTTAGCAGTCTTTGACTGTGAGTGTTAAGGGCCCTCACCCCCCTTCCTTTTATACGCAGACACACACACACACACATACACATACACACATACTTATATACACACCCTCCTCCTCTTTTATTTCATTTCTTTAGATATTAGGTACATAAGATTGTATAATGGCGTTTGTTGATTGCGATATTAATTGATCTGATCTTTTATTATTCTAATTTAATAAACTCTAGTATACTTTAAAGAGCAGTCGTCTGTGATTAATGGTGCATATGTATGTGATGATCTGTATGTTGTAGCCTGCGCTCGGATTCCACACCTTCACTGTCACTGATGAGTGACTACTAATTATGAGACTTAGTTTTATCGTTTGGTTATCGGTCCCTGTTCGCAGGGTGGTGCCCCGTTATTATTAATAATCATTAATAATTGTTATTCACATTAATAATTCTATTGATGTCAAGAATTCAGTTTCTTAAAGCTGATAACTCAAACACCAGCCCCTATTGATCCCAACAAAGTGGTGCCCCGTGTGAGGGTACGTTATTACAGTTATTACAATACATATGTACATTAATCCATAATTTTGAAATATTAATTTTCAAAAAAAAATATTTTTTTTTTTTCGAAAAATTATTTTTTTCCCCTTCTTTTGAATGAGCCAAAGTCCTGAAACTTATTTCCCAAAATAGGTAGGCTTTGATCTTCAAAATCTTTTCTTCTTGTAAGTTAATTTTTGATTGTAATTGTTGATTTTTAATCTTAATTTTAATTGAACTTTAATTTCCTTTCCAGGTTTAATTATTCGTTTCATTTCGTAAACTAACAGCCAGCTGTGTAGTAGATTTGATCGTTTATTTTGTAATACCAATACTTTGCTTGTTTTCTTAAATCCCTCAAAGCAGTTACACACAGCTGTCACAGGCCCAAAGTGCTAAACCACATTAGCATTTTCGCACCTTTGGCTGCAAAGCAGTAGTGACCTCAGAGCAGCAACAGTAGAAACGGAAGTCATAGAACTACACATTTCACTGTGCGCCTGCATGAATAGTAACACTAACAACAACTAACACCTAACAGTAGAAATCAGTTCAACGCAGAACTAGACATTTCACTGAGAACCGTAAACACTAACAGTTTCCGTTCTAACACTAGGGAATTAACAACCATTGGGAGCCGCGCTCATTAGAGAGAATGACCGACGAGCAATCCCCCATTCCTGGAGCTGTAGCTCCAGAAGACACCGCATTGCGAGATGCGGTGGCTGATGTCCTCAGACTCTCAGCAAGCGAAAGAGAGTACTTTGCGAAATACACTGCTGTCCTATGTGACGAGCAGTTAGAGCAGCTGGTGGCTTATGTAAATAACCCATCAGGTAAGCGAGAGCGCCTGATTCAGGAAGTAATCGGCGAAATACTGCTCATCTATCATCAGAAAATGCAGCTGCAAGCTGCCCGCACCCGGGCACAGAGCGACGAGCAGCAACGCGAGATCTGCACACTCCGAACAGAGGTTCAGGAGTTGTCACGCGACTGTAGAGCCCTACAGTCAGAAAATAGTAGCTTGCGCAGAGACCTCAGAGAGGTCAACCTAGAACTATCTAAAGCGTTGGAGAGTAATGACAAACTGAAAGCGCTTCAAGGTGCTCCAGCAGCCCCGGTAGGTACTGCTACCCCCTATCGAGCCCCTCAGCCCAGTCATTTCTTGTTCTCAGGTCCCTCATTCCCCGAGAGCCGACCCATCTTGCGTCTCGACAAACCGCGTTCCCCAACTAGGAGTAGAGAGGACCAACACCAGGTCCTAGCCAGCCTAGGTAGCTTCAAACCCACCTCAGGCGAACGCAATCCTCCACGCAGTTCACGCGCGCGACCAGAACTGACCTCATCCCCCTCAGGGAGGGAGGATGACCGTCGTTACCACCATCGCGAGTATGGAGACTCAGACGACTCGGACGGCCCAGGCCCCATCAACCTTGGAGGCCTGCGTACCCGGCAGATTGAGTCTCTTGCAAAAGATGTAGAGCGCTTCAATCCCGATAATCACGACTCGAGCATCGATGACTACCTAAGGGAGATCGATCGCTGCCTCCTCGACTTATCACGCCCCTCATCGCGTGAAAAACTCAAGCTAGTGTGGAAAACCACGACTCGAAACGTCCACGTTTTCATGGAAACGCTCCAGCCGAGCATCCGCGACCGCTATTCATCCCTTTGTCACGCCCTTAGGGAGGAGTACTCCCTGTACACCGACCCAGCTTCTGCCACCCTCAGTGCCTTCGCCATTTCCCAGGAAAGGCTAGAGTCCCCGAGAGACTACTTCAGGCGCTTGAGGTCTGCATACTTCCAGGGACGTAACGCCCCAGGTCTAGAAGAAGACCACGCCTTTAAGTCGCTATTTCTGCACAATCTCCACGACCATGTGAGATACGACGTTACCATGCACTGCAGAACGAGTAACCTCACCATGCCAGAGATTAGGAAATATGCGCAACTTGCATGGGAGACACGCGGTCGGCCGATGAATCAGCACGATGACACCGACATAGTCTTGAGCATCCAACAGTCGAGCGACTCCGACCTAGTGTTGGAAGACGACGAGAGGCCTTGGCCTAGCGAGCCCTGGTCACCCCCGAGGAACAAACGACCGTGGCGGTCGAAGGACCCACGGGACGGTGAAAGACGCCCTCAAGGGCAACTTCAGGTAACACTGACTCGCAGCCCACCTGACTAAGCCGAGTGATCTCTCCCCCTGCTGCCAAGTCGACGTGGTAGAGGGGGGGGAAGAGAACTGAGCCCACTTCCGGAAACGACCACTCCCAATTTCGCACCTCGTTCTTCCACCTTCTTGGGCGACCTTGTCCGCAAAGGCAATGCCCGTTATGTATATATCTATACATATTCTTCAGTCTTACTGGGGGGTCATAACACTCTTGCTCTACCCGACTCCGGGTCAGAAATGAGCCTCATGTGTTCCCCCACCTTTTCGCATTCACCTCTAGGGTGCCACACCCTTAGAGGCCCTTTTCGAGCACCCTCGCTCGTAAAATCTTTCGTCAACTAAGCCTTGTTCTCCTGCTCTGTCAGCACGATCCACCTCCAGCTTGTTCAACGAAGCCACCGCCTTCTTTCAGCCGAGTCATCGCCCAGGCCTGTCAAGTAGCCAGTGCCGTAGGTAACTGAACTTGACTTGCGCGCCGGACCTGTCTCCATCTCTAATTAGGAGGGTGGGGGGAGGGAGATATCACCAGCCTGCCATGACGCACTCCAGAGTGAAACTGTTCGCGACGTTTCCCTGAGTGCTGACGGTAACCTGGGGGGTATCCACCCTCGCCACTTGAACAGCACGAGGGGGGTGGGCTCTGACAACAGAAACTGAGAGAGATGCACTTCACAGGAAGTACACTCTAATCTTGCCAGTGTCGAAACCAACCGGCCGAATGGCGGCTTACTTATTGACTACTAACATTTAGCTGCATGCCTCAACTCACCCTGTAGACATGCACTAACTGCTAACACATCCAACTTGAACCAGAACAGTTGCATGACCTGAAAAACGTTCATTGGGACTGTAACCTGATGCTCCACTCTCATAACAACCCTTTGCATGCTTTATAGACCCTACCAGAAGTAACCAAAGAAGACATAACCTAGGTCGTAGCAGTCAGATTTATCCCAGAACCTCATCCGAGAAGGCTCAGCTGTCAACAGCTTGAGCAGCGAAAACCCCAGCCTAGCTGGTCACACTAGACGTGTTATCAAGATCTGTAAATATGCTACCACTACTGTTATGCAACCTTCACAGGTACACCTGGCCTATAGTCTTAGCAACGCAAATCCAACATCGATAGATTCCAAAACTTAGACACAGGACTCGCTCTAAATCCACCGATTAGAGAGAGATAGACGCACACATCATGTACTCATAGATCCAGAAATGACAGACGAAACTGATTCCCTCCTATTCATAACACCACGTAGACAACCTACGACTGCTCCGCCGACGGACTCCAGTCCTGTCTAGGAGTTGAACCAGTAACCACTGCATTCCCCCTCACCTGCTTCTTGTCTTTCTATTCTTTCCTTCTATCTCTTTTGTGTTTTGTTTTGTTTTATTTGGGTTGTTACTTTCTTTGACACTATGCCGCAATGCTAGAGTATCACAACATCATAATAGCGATTGAATTATTTGGGAATAATGTGTTGCTCACCTATGATTTGAATTGTGTATGATAGTAAATGTAGGTAAAAGTAGTTAAAGTCATCTGCCCAGATGCCACTTTAGTCATCTGCCCAGATGCCAATGAACCATGAACTTGAACGCTATGAACCTTGAACTCTATGAACTTGAACACTTCCTGTTTTAACCACTGCTTTTGTCTCAGGAATACTTGGACTGTCTCACCTCTTCAGGTGTCCCCAACACATGGATGCACGTGCCAGCCCTGGGTTTGCTCTAAAGACCGTAACCTGCATCCCGCTCTTCAGAGCAAAGGGGGGATGTTGGGGTCTGAGCATATGGCTGCACATGTGCTGTGAACAAAGAGAATCAGGCCTTCCCTTTTGCAAGCAAAGGTTTCATCCTGATTGTGGTTTGATGAGCACCAAACCCCCTCTGAAGGACTTTCACATTAGGGTGTGAATTCCCCCCCCCCCAAAAAAACTATGGTTCCTGAAGTCACCTGAGAGCACCGCTGCAACCTCATTGGCCGAGAGCCAAGACAGCACCAGGACCCCTGTGGTTCAGCCACTGTTCAACAAAACTGACTGCAGTTCACACCTCCACGCTTTTTCCCCCTCGACCTCCGTCGAGTAAGGAGGCACACAAACTCTCTTCGTTCTGGACTCCGTCCAGTACCTCATGGAGAGGCCCCAGAGGGCCGATCACCGTCAACTCAGCGACCACGTGCCATTTCGCCGGCCGAAATAGACCACGCATATTCTGAGTTACGGCCCTGAGCCCGCGAGAACCGCATCCGCTCCGCCGCTTTTTCTTTCGTGCACGACCCAACGGTACCAGATCGACTAAACCTCCTTCTTCACCGTTCATTACCGGCAGATACGAATCGACCACGTATCTCGGCCCGACGTTGAAACCAGGCCCTCTCTCTGCAGGAGTGGGACCCAGCAGCACCGCAAAGCCGTGCAAAGCTTCCAGCAACAGCAAACGCTGCCCCGCTGTGCTCAAAACAGCCAGCGCCCCAAGACTTTTTTTTTCTTCTTCAGGAAGAACCACAAAGAAAGCACGATTCTCAGCGGCCACTCTCCCCGCCACAAAGAAGCGTCTCCAACGTAAGTTCATTGTGCATCTGGGCTAGCTTAGCTTAAATTAACTTAACGTTCATTCAAGTTAATTCATGTATATGTTGATATTCCCGTGTTTTTGTGTGTTTTGTTACTATTGCGTAATATCAAGGTATTGCGCAACACTCAGCGGGCCCCAGCTCCGCTCCACTGTGCATTGCCCGTATTCTGTTCGCGTTAAAGACACCGTCGCAGTATACGGAGGTAAATACACAAACCTCACGGACCAGAGAAGTTCCGTTTGTATTGTGTATTAACTGCATTGACTGTTTTCTTTGGGATTATTTTCATTCATTTGTATTCAACTTTGTGGGATATTTCTCTCTTCATTAACTCGACTCTGTGAGTGAGCGGAGGGCCGTGTTCATCACTGCGTAAGCTGCCGACAGTTCAAGACGACAACGGCATGCTTGCGCGTGAGAGAATAACGTACTTATGCTCCTCAGGATATCGCAGCAGAAGTTTGATTTATGTTGACTTACGATTTCTCTCCACCTTTTCTTGGCTCACCCTCCTGCCAACACAGCAGGAGGTGACCCCCTCTCTCTCTGACCCTCTCTCTCTCTCACGTGCTCACACACAGCGACCCCCCCCTCTCCTCCGCCAGTTTGCCCAAGTCACTCGACTAGGCCATCTAGTGGCGGGTCACGGTAGCATCTTAAGGTTCACCCCCCCCCCCCCCCCCCCCCAGTTTGTCTAAGTCCCTCGACTACGCCATCTGGTGGTGTTCAGCGGTAATACCTTAAGCCCTTCCCCTTTTAACCCACAGTCTCACCCCCTTTGCTTGGTGGCCAGCGGCCATCTTAGCAGTCTTTGACTGTGAGTGTTAAGGGCCCTCACCCCCCTTCCTTTTATACGCAGACACACACACACACACATACACATACACACATACTTATATACACACCCTCCTCCTCTTTTATTTCATTTCTTTAGATATTAGGTACATAAGATTGTATAATGGCGTTTGTTGATTGCGATATTAATTGATCTGATCTTTTATTATTCTAATTTAATAAACTCTAGTATACTTTAAAGAGCAGTCGTCTGTGATTAATGGTGCATATGTATGTGATGATCTGTATGTTGTAGCCTGCGCTCGGATTCCACACCTTCACTGTCACTGATGAGTGACTACTAATTATGAGACTTAGTTTTATCGTTTGGTTATCGGTCCCTGTTCGCAGGGTGGTGCCCCGTTATTATTAATAATCATTAATAATTGTTATTCACATTAATAATTCTATTGATGTCAAGAATTCAGTTTCTTAAAGCTGATAACTCAAACACCAGCCCCTATTGATCCCAACAAATGTATTCAGCCAAAAATTGAAACTAATTAGTGGTTTTGATGATTTGTGGACAAAATCTGATTAGGAATATCGTGGTATTTTATGATGTGTTGTTTTAGGCAAACGGTGACCACAACACTTTTCCTTGGACACTTTGAGTGCCATTTGTGGCACTTTCTTTTCATCACTGCACATGTTAACTACCCTTTCTTCTATTTCTTTGGGGCTCAGTATGAGGGTGTTCATCAGTGCCTGACAGATCCTTGATGGGTTTTCCCCGTAGCTAAAAGAGCGGCTAGATAGCACTGTGATGTGTGTATTAATTGCTTTTGGGCTCAAATAACGTGTAGCGCTGAGCATCTGTGCTCCTTTTTAAAGCAAAACCACTGCAATCACAAACATAAAGCACAGAGCATACTCCAAATCCATTTTCTTTTGTCTTCATTCAACCTTGTCGCCAGCAGGGATCGGGTGTCTTGCTCATTTAAACGTCAGCAGTGAAGGTAGTTGCTCAAACAACCTTGAACCTGCAACTGAGACGTTCCAAACTGCATTGTATGACTTGGTGGAACCATGTAAGCGCTCCATAATCCTGCACAATGCTCCCTGATGTGTAAAAGTCATTCCACACCAGTGATTACCTTGGTCCATATATACAGTGCATTATAGGAATGAAGATGCCCCCCCCTTCATCCCAGATTAGGGCAGTCGACAAAGTCAGCTGTGTTTAGCTCTTTTTATCCACAGTACAGTTCTGCAGCCAGTGTGTCGGGTGTCTGTTGGAGGACTTTTAGTCCATTATGTTGAGTGTTTTTCATTTGCAAAGTCCTTGGTGGGGTTGCTGTGAGGAGAACTTTGATGTGTCAACAGTGTGTGCATTACAAAGATAAAGACGTTACTGCAATTCAAGCTGCTGATATGGCCAACGAAACAAATCTTTCTTATCTCTTTATTTCAAGTTTGTGGACGATTCAAGACTTTAATCAATGTCTTTTTTGTCCGATAAAACTAAAACGGGACTTAAACATAAGATGTGCCAGACCATGTGCAAGATAGATAAGCAAGAGCAGTAGACGTTATGCATGTTTAAAATATAGGTTAGTGTAAATGTCCCTATTATGACCAACAAATCAGCCTTTCAGACATTTCTTATTAATGCTGCCCCATGCAGACCATTTAAACACAAAGTCTAAACTCTCATTTTGAGTGGCAATAATTAATTTATCCCAATTTCTAAAGTTTGTATTGTTTAAAATGTGAAAATATGTCAAAAGTCTGTCATAGATTTGATGGGTACCTAATGTATCCTTTAAACCAATGATTCTCAACTGGTGGGTTGCGATCCAAAAGTGGGTCGCGGACCTGTTTTCAGTGGGTCGCGGGCCTTTGCCTGACAAAAAAAAAAGTGATTTTATTTTGAAGGGCATTTTTTATGCAGCGGAATTATTCCAGCATTTACGGCACTTATTCAGCGGTGCAGGAAAAACACCCCAATGCGTTGTGAATCACATCACGTGATGCAGCTCAGCCAATCAAATATGGGCATTCTGACAAGTTTCCTGACTTGAGTGAGATGTACACACACCGTGACACACGGGGAGAGACGAGGACACAGAGAGCAGAGCAGGACTGTTGTAGTGTGAGATGTGAAAGTCAAATCATAGGACGATTTCCAAAAGAGAGAAATGTCCAGAGAGACCAGAGTCATTAGAGTCTGACTGGACAGACTCATAGAACATATTCCGGACACATGTTATGCAGGAGCAGGCAGGTTTAGCTAGATGTGAGGTTACTCATCACGTTAAAACGCACAAAAGCCAAAGAGCTTGACCAGTTGTCAGTAATACGGTTTCCTCTCGGGTCTACTTTCCACGTGTCTCTTACTTATTTTCTTTTTCAGCAGCTCTCTTGTGGTCAAGCTTTTCATCAGGACATCACAGGACATTTGCTTCCGTCAAAAAAGCAAATAAAATGTCGCTCCCAAAGTCACATTTTTTTGCTGTCAGTCTTTCAAACCTGTGCTTGTACTGGAGTACACGAACGAGTACATCATGCACAACCAGCAGTTTGTGCAGGTATATGGGTACAACATCTGAGGAATGAAGTGTTTAGATGTCAACACATTATATTACTGCTTTCTGATCTGGAATGTTGATGTCCAAAATATTAAATCAACTCAGCCCGAATATAGTGGGTGGGTACAATAATAGAATATTAATGTTCATTAATATGCATGTACTGTAAACACCCCCCTACACTAATCTGTAGCACTCTGTTGTCTGTCGTGTGGTCCAAAGTATTAATGGCAAAGGTCATGAAAATTGGAACTACAGCATGTTTAAATGGCTAAAAGAGTGACAGCATACATGTTTTCTTATCAGGAGTGTCATAAAAAATGTAAGCCTATTCAAGATGGAGTCATCATGTATTCATATGAATGTGTGTGTGTGTGTGTGTGTGTGTGTGTGTGTGTGTGTGTGTGTGTGTGTGTGTGTGTGTGTGTGTTTGTGGGTTTGTTTGCTGGCTGTAAACAGTTGTTTGCCGTTGTACATCGCAGTCGTTCCCCTTGAGAATGCATAATGAAATGCTCTGAATAAAAGCAGCGCTGTAGTAACAGACGGAGAGAAAGACTCGGCGTGGCAGTAGAGAGGGAGGTGAGTGTAATTTATAGTGATGAGCGTAAACTGGTCGGATCATCCGCTGGGAGTTTGGAGTAATTAGGGCACTGCTTCCCTTTTTGCAGAGGAGGAGGAGGAGGAACAGGTGCACATGAGCACAATCAGGCTGTCTTGCAAATATGACGCACTTTAAAAGTGGATGCATGATTCATTTTCACTTTAAAAAAGAGAGAAGAAATTGTTGCAATAAATAGGAATAGAAATGATTAAATAAGGAAAATGTTGTTTTGATCACCACAACAAGTCAGAGGCTATATTCGCTGTTTAAATCTGACATTTCTTTATATGGAGTTTAGCATAAGTGAGCAAATAAGACTTGACTTTTGATAATTCTTGACATAGAGCAGCACTGACATGTTATAACTGTTTAAGTTGATGGGGCGAACCAAGCCGTTCTCACATCCACCTCGTCAAATACCGACATTTGGCTATAAGCAGCCTCTAGTCTCTGCATGAGACACACCGGGCTCTCAACTTACTCCAATGTAAAGCCATCCACGTCAGCATTGGACAGTCAGAGCAACTAATGTGGTTAAAAGTGTGAGAAGCTCCGCCTAGGGAAGAGGTCAGGGTGGATGGTGATGCGTCAAACAAACATGGACTTTCATCCAGGAGGCCGCTGTTCCTGTCCTATGTGAACCTAGTAGGCGTTGACTTGTTTTACCGTACTTATGTAACGTGACTTAAATAACGCTCACAGCGTAGATTTACTTATTTTAACCCAAATCTCTTTTCTCTTAAACTTACCGAGTAAATCAAGAACGTTTATTTTAAAAAGGCAACATATGCATGTAACGAGGAGGAACTATATGTTTCCTGTGAACAAGTGACTTTGCATGTAACGAGCGGAAACTGACACACCGTCGCTGTCACGTCCAAAAGTGATACTAGAGGAAGCTCGAGTGTTTTAGTTTGAAGCATAGGGTCACCTGCCAAGTGTTGGTATCTGAAGAGTTGGGAGCGAGAATGTGTTTTCATTAAGTTGCCTGTTCACACATCCAGATAATTCCAATATTCACTCAACTTTCTGCTCTGCTTTGGTCTCCACCAACTCCTCCTGACTCCAAATATCGGACTCCTGAGCCGGTAACTCAACTATGTTCATCAGCCCTAGTTGCCAACTTTGTCTGCCTGCTGGTTATAGTTGGTCTTCAGAGCTTCTTCAATAAACGCAGCTGCCGGCTGAAGCTGAAGACAACGGCGATGAGAGCGGTGCGACTCAACGAAAATGTTGAAGTTACGCAAAGGCAAACCACAACAATGAAAGAGACTTAAACACCCTCTAGAGCTGGGGGGGGGGGGGGGGGGGGCATTTCATATTACACGTCATTTATTCCACTGTCAATATGAAAAGCATAGCAGCTTAATATCAGTCTGTACATAGAACCTTCAAGTCTTGCACAGAATCATTCAGTCAATAAAGACTCAGCAATCTCACATTACTCAAATCAAATAAATATCAGCTTAACGTTTAATCATCTGAGCCTCAAGCATCACCACTTCCAGAGGAGATGGTACAAGCCAACGTGACAGAGCCTGTGCCCTCAAGACAAATACGCTGGAAAAGGTCCAAAAGCAAAGTTGCCTCCACTCTGTGAGTCAACAAACAGGATACGTCTCTGAGCCGGGGATCTGCTCCGGGCATGTTTTCAACTGGAGTTTTTGAGTTTGTCTTCAGCAAAAGAGACATTAGGAAGAGGCCAGGAAGCAAAAGCAAGTAAATCCATCAAGTCGACTCCAATTACACGTGTTATCCTTTACGTCATTGCCACTTTAGTTCTTTTACCCTCCAAATAATCAGGCAAGCTCTCTATTGGATAAGAAGCCGCCTCCCTCTTGCTGAACTCCTGCAGACCCATATCTCTTATTTTATCTTCCAATAAAAAGCTTGCCAAGCTCTGCTTTTCCTCACCCACCCAGGCAGCCCCTCTAATTGGATCACTCGTCATATTAATTACATCAAGGGGGTATGCAGACAAACAAACACGGCCCATAACGAGCGCATGAGTTATTCAACATTTGTACTGTCAATTACGTGCATCTCATTAAATATCAATGATCATTTGTGCAGCACTTCACGGAACAAAATGCCCGTGACAGCGTAAGTGCTATTTATGGAACAGTGCGATGATTCTATCGGAGCAAACGCAGGAGGAATTAGTTGTGGAGAGTGATTTCACGTCTGGAGGAAATAGGTATGACCATGAAGGGTGTTTGGAGGAAATATTCACCTCCTTTACTTACGTAAAAGTACCAATCTATTGGTGTAAAAATGCTCAAGTACAAGTCATGCAATCAAAATCATAACAATCAGGAATATTGTTATAATCTCCAAGTATCAAAGGTATTCTTTACATAGACCACTGGCCCTTGGGACTGATATATATTATCATATATTACAGTGTTAGACTGTGAAATCTTACGTTGGTGGAACTGCTGATAACTCATAAACATTTGAAATGTGTCAATGGGACCAAACTAGACACTACCTTGTTCTTTTATGGGGGTGACCAGCCTGAATGGTTTAATCCGTAACGAGACCTTTTTATTACCAGATATTGTTTTCACCTTGAGTCTGTGTATTGGTCATCGTGGCAAAATGTGGTCCTGGAGACACCAACTGTATCGGGAACTACGGCAGAAGTGGTTTTGAGTACTTTGGTGTGTTTTTCTTTGAGGTTGTTGCTGCTTCTGGCAACTGATTTTTTTTCCTGCGATCCGTCGCAACTTTACAGGTTGAGTTCAAGTTCGAACATGAGTGTTGTCCAAGGAAGGGCACCAGAGTAGGGGTTAGGCAGTGGGGGCAGGTTCCATTGGTTCCCCCCCCCCCCCACTCTATGCCGCTGGTCCGATTTTGGCGTCGCGGCTGGTGTGTGTGTGTGTCTGTATGTGTGTGTGTGTGTGTGTGTCTGTGTGTGCGTGTGTCTGTGGGTGTGTGTGTCTGTGTGTGTGTGTGTGTGTGTGTGTGTGTGGGTCTGTGTGTGTGTGTGTGTGTGTGTGTGGGTGTGTGTGTGTGTGTGTGTCTGTATGTGTGTGTGTGTGTGTCTGTATGTGTGTGTGTGTGTGTCTGTATGTGTGTGTGTGTGTGTGTGTGTGTCTGTGTGTGTGTGTGTGTGTGGGTCTGTGTGTGTGTGTGTGTGTGTGTGTGTGTGGGTGTGTGTGTGTGTGTGTGTGGGTGTGTGTGTGTGGGTGTGTGTGTCTGTATGTATGTGTGTGTGTGTGTGTGGGTGTGTGTGTGTGTGTGTGTGTGTGTGTGTGTGTGTGTGTGTGTGTGGGTGTGTGTGTCTGTATGTATGTGTGTGTGTGTGTGTGTGGGTGTGTGTGTGTGTGTCTGTATGTGTGTGTGTGTGTGTGGGTGTGTGTGTCTGTGTGTGGTAGGGGTGACTGTCGGGGTAGCAGCAGGTATTAAAGGTGACCGGACAAGAGTGAGGTTGCCAGGTTTGGTGGCACAGTATCACCCTACTGCATGTCAGACTTCAGAAGGACTGGCACAAACGAGCTCGCACAGGAAAACCACAGTCACCCATCGCCTGCCAAACTCTCTGTCACGTACACAACATGTCTTCTTTTTTTTTAACTTTTGATGAAACATGAGATATTAATTCATTGATTTTCATCCCTGGTCCCTTCCTTTAACAATCAACCTAAATCCTAACCCTTAGCTAACGACATCAAGCTAAACTGCTTCGTGGTTCGGAGCATCGAGCTCATCTCTGGACTGAAGCACACATAGAAACACAGATATTTCATCTTGATTTATTTCCAAACTCCCACTGCTCAAAAGACCTCGGTGTGTGTACCGGCCTTGCTCAACTGACCTCTCTTCCTCTTTCTTATGAGGATTCCTTCCTTTTCCTCTCTCATACATTCGTCATCTCCGTTTGCCCTGAAAATAATTTCCTGTGGTCGTCGCTCTTGACCTCTTATGGGAAGAGAACAAGGTGCAGTGCAATCTGAGGTGAGATTGAAGGTCAACCGCGTCCACCTCGCTGCGCCGGAATCCCAGATGGTTGTCGCCAAATGAGAAGGAAGGGTCACTGCAAGCAGTCTTGGATGTTGTGAAAGTGTATCCCCTTACCGGCCTTCTGATGCTGTCCGTGTTTACGTGCATATTTATCCCGTAAAGGCGTTGACAGCTCACATACGCAGGAGAGCAGAAGACTGTTTGTGCTGTGTTTCTGCGTCAGATTAAGACGTCCTGCTGCTCTTCAGCAATTCCACTGCAGTTTGTTTTAAAATATTCAACAGACAGGTAGAGAGGCTGAGAGAGAGAGAGAGAGAGAGAGAGAGAGAGAGAGAGAGAGAGAGAGAGAGAGAGAGAGAGAGAGCGAGAGAGAGAGAGAGAGAGAAGAGGGGGGAAACAAAGTGATGAAGGGGAGCGAGCGGTAGGTCGTGGGTACAGCAGGTGGAGCGAGAGGAGGACACAGAGAACAGATTTAGAGGAACAGAAAGATGCAGAGAGGAGAGAAGTGAAGCTGCCTGGAGACAGCGTGTCAGCATGTGACAGGTGTAGGAGTTCATTATTCTGCTGGTTATTCATAGCGTCTACCATTCACGAGCTCTCTCGCTCTCCCTCTCTCTCTCTTGCCATCATAAATGTTTGGAGTGTGTTAGAAAAAGTTTGGGAGGAAAATGTCGTCGTTCTCTCTGGTGTTTCGTTGTCTCACGTCTCATCAAGATGGAGAATCTCGGCTGTTATCAGATTCGGTGTCTCACAGGGAGTAGTCTCCGTCATGGAACCCGCCGGCTTCATCTTTCTGCAAACAGGGTTCTCCTTGTTCAGATCTGTGTCTCCGTGACAAAGGGATGGTTTTATTAGACTTGACAGACAGGGCCATGGCAGACTGGTGTGTCAGAGAGCAATGCTGCTGGATTTTTAAGCATAATTTGCAATTTAATGTCTGTTGTTTATCTCTGTGGAATAAAGCCAGTCCAAAAACCAACAAACAAGAAGCAGAGCGGAACATCTTTCATCTGGAGTTGTTTGTGTCCACTCAACAATGGCAAGTCCAGCATTCACGGTCGCTCTGTTTTGGTCTCCACCAACTCCAGAAGGAAGTATCTGTCTCTCTAGCTGCTGAATGCTTCACTCTGTTCACCAGCTAGCTGCTGAGTTTCTCTTTTCTTTTTTTCTGCCACTGAAGCCACAATGTGGAGAGGGACGAGGGTGAACCGCAGCACCGAAGTTGAGTACCGTTAAACCCAAACAATGAAGGACACTGAAAAAGCCTGCTGAGACCCAAAGCTGAGGTTATGAACCACGTGTTGTAAAGGATCAGCGGACAGCAATACAAACAACACCCATTTAGATGATCATGGTGAGTTTCCATTACAGGGAAAATCATAAATATCGTTACGAGTGACTTGAAGAAGCTGAGCATGTTGTCATGGTAGAGAAGCACACTACTTTGTATGTATCCTGTATCCATGCAGGGGGACCTTATGACTTATTAATACCTGGTTCAGGATTGTTTGTTTGTTTTTCACTGAAAAGGATATGCACGACAGAAAGATGTGCGTCCCATTCAATGAAAATGTGTTTTTTTTGTCAAAATAGCTGAAGTGATTGCTGTATGTTTTTGGGGCATTTTGAGCATATTTTGATATTTATTGTTGATAGCGATTATTTTGGCCAGGAGGATCGTGACGTGAGCATTTCCATATCGTCCCATGCCTAGTGTGGACAACCGGCTGCGTTATGAATGGAATTGTTCACATACTGACCTATGCAGGCACACGAGAACCGGAGGGTTCCACCGGAGAGCAGGTCGTCCTCGAGTCAGTCGGTGACACGTGGACGTGTCCTTGGGCAACATAACGAACCCTACATCTCTGCAGAAATAATGAGATTAGAAGCCTCTGCCATCAGTGTGTGGATGTGTGTGAATGGGGTAAATGTTGGCAAGTAAAGCGCTTTGAGTGGTCAGAAGACTCGAAAATAACTATGAATTCAAGTCCATTTACTCCCAAAAGCATATTCATTATGCAGCGCAATGACACATAGTACAGATACAGCTCATTGGAAATAAGCAGTTGTTTTGCAGTTGTGACATTCCTGAGTAGTACCTTCAGTCAAACCACCAGTCAGCTGCTTGCATCAGCTTCCACGCAGCCTGAAACCCCCACTGGAACACTCTCTACTGCACCGCAAGCTAACTTCTGTGAGGACACAGTGAAAGCGAAAGAGACAAACGCAGATGAACTAAGAAATCTTTTCATCAAAATGTAGAAAATGAAAACTGAGCTGGACACTGTGGAGAGATTATAGCGACCAAATTGAACTGTGAAAGTGCTGCAGGAGGCCTGAAATGGAATTTTGTAGAGAATAAATGAGAAACCCACATGTTCAGTTGCCAACATATTTACATAGTAAGTCTGAAAGGGGTTTTCATTCCCACTTATTAATTCCTCTCCCTCTGTTCTCAGTCACAATAATCCCATTCCCCTTTGTCACACTCTGTTGCACTTAGCTCTCTCTCTCTCTCTCTCTCTCTCTCTCTCTCTCTCTCTCTCTCTCTCTCTCTCTCTCTCTCTCTCTCTCTCTCTCTCTCTCTCTCTCTCTCTCTCTCTCTGTAGGATGCTGTCAGTAAACAGGTGTGCAGCCACTTCTCTTTATTAATGACGGGCAGGAAGAAAGCAAAGGGGGCCCTGTGTGCGTGTGTGCGTGTGTGTGTGTGTGTGTGTAACACACTAGAGAACCTGACAAATGCGGGAGTGACTGTGCCGCACGCTCCGTCGACACAGTGACAAATGGCGAGGGCAGGAGACGCCTGCGTAGGAGAACACACAAACACACCCGCAGAGCGACACAAAGCAGCACTTTGACAGAGGACAATGTTTCCAGAGCTTGAAAGTTGTTTGGCTCTGCTCAGAGGAGGCTTTCTGACATTCAGCCGGAGTTGGATTTTTTTCAATGCTGATGAAGCGTTGGAAGCGTGTCCGCCGTGGAAGTTTGTTTAATCAAGTGTTGGATGCTAAAACCTTTGTTTGTTGAAACAAAGGGGAACGTCTGTCAGTGCTCTGCCAGTTTGGAGGTTGTTTTGGTGTTTTGTTGTTGAGAAAGTAGAAATGATAACACTTCCCTTTGTCCTTCAGTACATTTGTTAGGAGCAACAACAGTGATATGATTGTGACCGTATACATGTATCACTCATACAGTATATGAGCAGTGGTCACTGGTGTATTGTCAGTAACTAATGTCCCGTCTGTCTCATTGTCCCCTTCTGACAGGCTGTTCTCGTAACTCTACCTACAAAAAGTATTGCGCTGTAAATCGTAGACATCCCATGAACTCACGAACCAATAAAGACAGCAACTACCCATGGGGGGGGGGGGGGGGGGGGGTGGATGGGTCAAACAAAACTGGTCTCTCACCAGTTTTTTTCTGATAAAAATAAAATTGAAAATCTGTCACTCAAGTTTTTAATCTAGTTTTATATCGCCAGCTGTTGTTGATGAACATCTGGGCCTGACTACGTCTTACAATGCCAGTGTGCTTCAGTTTACACCAATGAAATGTAGGGAAATAAAGTTTCATGTATTCATCTTTGACGTGTTTGCTTTAGCCAGGTGAAGATGGGACCACCTCCGCCTCATTTCAAGGAAAAACCCTGACCCTGATCAGTATGTCTTGTGCTTGCCTGCCATTGCATTGCTGCAAAAGTAGATTTGTACCATAGACTGAATGTAGGAAGTGGACGTCGTCATCATGAAGTCACCCGTTGGTTTGTAATCATTGTGAAGCCTCGAGTTCGCCATCCTGGATTACGGCCGTTTTTTTCAGCAACCAATGAACAGAAGTTACCATATTTGGAATGCGGAGGAGTGACGTAGAGACACCATATACCTCTCTGGTAGCAGCAGCAACCTGTCAATCACAGTAAGCCCGCCCTAAAGCATCCCCTGCTTTATGGTCTGTGTGACTCTAAATGGACCATCATGTACTAAATGAACATCATGCTGTATTGAAGAAGACTTGAAACTAGAGATTGAGACATAAACTCATGTTTACAATGTTTACTGAGGGAATAAATCAAGAGAGAAGTAGAGTCATTTTCTATAGACTTTTATACAACCAGAGGAGTCGCCCCCTGCTGGTCAGTAGAGAGAATGCAAGTTTCAACACACTTCAGTGCCGGAGGAGGAGTCACTCCAACATTCTTATACGAAAAGAAGAAGTGTGCGGATTCCCCCAGCAGGCGTTTGGTTTGATGGGAAACACGGTCTTCATTTTCAGAAAGACTCACATCGCCTGTTGGAGATAGATCATCATTCATCTCCTCCCTGATCTCATTTATCCGTGTAATTATACCGAGGTACCACATTTCATTTGACATTGATTTATTTATGTTTGTAATGCGACAAACAGCTTTTTCCCCATCTTCCTCTGCTAATCTCGGCCCTTTTTAATCTTTCTTTCCTCTGTCATTATTCAACGAGAGGTAACTTGATAAGGGAAAAGATTATTTTTCTGTGTACCTCCCCTGATATGACTCTCTTTTGCTCATCCTCCTCAGCCTCCTTTGTTCCTCCTCTCCATCGTCCCTCCCTATCTGTGCGTTCATCCATCCATACGTGAGCCTCTTTTAGGAGTTATTATGGTTAATAGGAGGGCCAATGAGTTCTGCCTTCCAGGGAAATGAGACTCATTACTTTTCATTAAGTATTTTGGGTCAAAACTACTCCCTCATCCTCTGCGTTTCCTTTCTTTTATTTCTGTTTGTCTCTCTGTTTCCGTGGTCTGATGTACAAAACCAAGCGAGCGCTTCTCTCCGGACGTTTTCATGATTTTCAGACGGCTTTATTTCCATGACTCCACTGCCCATGGCATGAGCTCAGTGAATGTTTTCGAGAGGGCACATGGCAGAGCTCTAGCACAGTTGGAAATGGCACTGTAAGCCGTGATGGTGAGCCTGGCCTCCAGCCTGACCAATCCAATCACAGTTTCTCTTCTTCTCTTTTAGAGAGCCCACTCTGCTGTTCTGGGGCACTCTGACCGTTTATTGATGATGAAGAGGTCCAAAGTTTCTCTGCTACAAAAGCCTCCTCTTAGAGAAAACATACGTCACAAGGTCCAGATAGATTGAAGTAAACAGCTACGCAAGGATGAAAAACAAGTCAAAAACACAGCACAGAACACCAAGAATGAAACATTCACTGCATTCACTGTTCACTGCAGTATTCTCCGGAACACCAGAGGGCGGACAAACAGATGAACTCTGATCAAGTGTAGCCGGCACAACGGCTTAAACAAAGCTCCACAATGCCGGGGAGTGACTGTGAATAACAATGCTGAATGTCTTTATTAGGACACTTTAGACTTTAGAGCAGCTTTCAAAGTGGCATCAGTCCAATCAAACCGATGGATCATTTCTAAATACTGAATTCATACCAAATCTTCCAACGTATCATTTTATTGAGATAAGTTCCTGTAAGCATCATTGTGGACAGAGAAAACGTAACGTCTGAGATTGTCTTGCTGTTTTGCGTTTAATAAATGCCACTCACTTCTCTCTGTTGTTCAACAGTATGGGCTGTTTGAAAGACGAGTCGCTGCCTCGTGTGTGTGTGTGTTTCCGCGTGTGAGGGTGAATATATTTCAGGCTGTTTGGGAGCATTAGACAGAGGGCAGATTGTGGTCAACTCCATTTATTCTGCATTGACGCTTGTGTGTTTGTGTGTGTGTGTTTCTACCATCGGTGTGGGTTATACGTGTGTGTGTGTGTGTGCATGGTGTGTGTGTGTGTTGCACTACAAGCCTCATATGCTGATAGATGCTGTTGTAGCTCCATGGCACTGAATGAAGGCAGTAACCCACACATTACCATATTCATGCAGCTCACTAAATAGATTGAGTGTGTGTGTGTATGTGTGTGCACGTGTGCGCACGTGTGTGTGTGTGTGTGTGTGTGTGTGTGTGTGTGTGTGGTTTGCGCAACTAATTTTGAGGAGTCATTTTGAAAATGGTAAATTCTGTCTCTCTCTTTCTCACACTTCTTCTCGACGCCTTTCACACACACACACACACACACACACACACACACACACACACACACACACACACACACACACACACACACACACACACACACACACACACACATATAAATCTCCATCCAGGCTAAAGCTTATTCTCATAAAATGTGTTCGGAGAAAAGAAGTAACCATCAAGTCGGTTGTGTGCTGAAATTGAACATCAGCTCAAAGACATTGGGCCAAATAGCGGGTACTCTCTCTCTCCCTCTCATTCTAATCTCGTTCTCTCACCTTCTTTCTCTCTTTTCTCCTCTTTCTGCCTCTATTCTTTTCCCTCTCACTTGGGTGTAAATTGCCCTGCAGTGGTGATAGACCTATATGTGTGTGTGTGTGTGTGTGTGTGTGTGTGTGTGTGTGTGTGTGTCCCTTCCATCAATTTTTTTTCTCGTGACTGTGCGTCTGTGTTTGTGAATGTCAAGATCATTACCTGTGTGTGTGTGTGTGTGTGTGTGTGTGTGTGTGTGTGTGTGTGTGTGTGTATGTGTGTGTGTGTGTGTGTGTGTGTGTGTGCGTGTGTGTGAGGTCAGGTCAAGCTATTATTATGGCAGCAGCTGTAGTGGTATTTGCAGGGGATTGTGGGAGCATGCAGACAGGCTGGGGGCTCTGAAGGGCTTTGTGTTTGAGTGACAGGCCTGAACTAAATATGCTGCGCCCTGCACACAAAACACACAGTCCTCAAGCTATTACGCATAACAGAACATACCTTTTTAATACTTTATATGAGGAAATAATGATTCAACCGTTGGGCAGTTTTAGAAGCACTTATGTTTTTTATTGGTTTGTCTGGAAAGACATCCTCAGAGTGAAGCAGGGCTGTCGCCGGACTATTCATGTGAGCTACTGTCAGTAGAGCACCACCCGCACAAACTCAGTTCGTCATTGCTTTCATATTTGTGTTGTAGGGATGTCAATAACGAATCCACAGTGAGAATTTTCATGGATAAGTTTTGTCAGTAAAACAGTTATAAGAAATTAAAAAAAAATAAAAATACAAAGCTGAGCGAAACTTTTCAGGAGAAAAGCTGGTCCACCTTAAAAAGTCAGTCCGTTTTAAAGTCAGCCCACCTTAAGTGAACCTGGACTGGAGTTGTTGCTAACTTCGGGGCTAAGCCCCTTTATTTACATCAGCAGGTGGCAAGAACGACACAGGAACTTATACACTATTCTATCTATTCACCCTGACAAATAATCTGTACAGAATCTGTAATGTCACTGATAACTTCATATTCATTGTCAAACACGCTCTATCTTGCACTACACTGATGGAAACCCTGAGCCAGGAAGACACAAACCGCTGACAAACTTGCAGTTCAACTGGGGAAGTGGCTGCATGAGTCCACAACAATGCATGCAACATGGTAACTCTCCTGGGCCCCGTGCCACGTACGTGTCTAACTTAGTTAGCCGGATACTTTTCAGGATAAGATGATGTAGATCAGGCTTTTCGGTTCCACGAAGCAAGTTCGGCAAAATCACCATGTCAACACATCCAAAAGCTTGAACCTGCTCCAGCGCAGGCTCAGTGAAGGTAGCTGGATAAGCTGGTCACTCCCCCGGAAAAAATGGCAGCTCCTGTCATATACGGTAGTCTAATGCGCTTGCGCATATACTGGGGGTTATACGGGAGTTCCAGAAATGCATGTAAAGTGAGACACACGGGGATCCATTAAAACCAGCTGAGCAAACTAAGAAGCCTCTATAGCATTAATGTACAGCTCCCTTCCTCATAGATCCACTGATGAAGGAGGATATTAGTTAGATGAGCTTTTCATTGGGAGAGAGTTCTTCCACATCGGCAAGATCCATTATCACATCATGATGACTTCCTATACGAGCGCTATCCATTCTGCCGACAAGGAATCATTTATTTACAGACCTTCTCGAGCCATACATTGAACACCACACGCCCAGCCGAGCACTGACTGTCTCACAGACTGGATGCAGCCTTGCGCTGTTGTGCGAGTGCTACATTGTTGTACAGTGTCGGCGATGCGGAGAACATGGGGAAAGCCGCTGCATGCCGCGCAGTGGCGGCTGGTCAAGAGAGGGCCATGGGGCATGGCCCCACCATGAGCCACAAGAAAAAAAAAAAAAAATTAATTATTAAATTATACAAATTTAATTAATTTGTTTGACTTCCTGTCTTCGTAGGTTTTCCTGTGGATCGTCTGTGTTGTATTTGTCTCGTGAGCCTCGCTCTCTCACCTTGTGTTTCTTCCACCAATCAGCTGTCAGCCTGCTCTCTTGTTTGCCCACCTGTGTCTTGTTGTCTGATTGGTTGCTTGGTTATTTCTAGTCCTGTCTTTTGTCTGTTTGTTGTCTGTTCGGCTGCTTTGTTTCCTGTTTGTATCCCTCGTGCAGTTCTCTGATTTATCCGATCCTGTTCAGCGTCATTTTACCCATTCGGGTTTTTCTTGGATTTTCTGTTACATACTTTTGGAGTCACCTGCCTTATAGGTTTTGTTTTGGGCGTTTCTTTATTATAATCCACAGTTTAAAATCCCTCTGCTCCCCATGTCCATCTGCATTTGGGTCCCTCCCCTGTTGTCTGTTTGCCAAACTGTGACAATCTTTGGAGAGGCCACTGTAAGACAACCCCACCAACCCTTTACCCCTATTCAAACACAAAGGATACATGCTGTGCTACCATAGACAATACACAACCTGCCAACTTTAATAGACAGTAGACTAACTGTTCTATTTAGATATGAGAAACATTCAACCTCTCAAGGAATGGTATGATGTTTGTTTCCAAGTCAAACTGACGTTTCAACTTTGTCAAGTTGTCAAGAGATGAGGACATTCACTAAATAACACGATAACACTTTTTGGGATATAAATCCACTGCCATTTAATTCTCCTGAGAACCGTGTTTGCTAGTCCGAGAACAAAACAGTTCCTCGACCTTCTTTGTGTCTCATCAAAGATCCGAATCACAGACAAGGCGAGGAACACTTTTATTCTCTTTTTCACTTCATATGCATTTTTTGGAGGAAACTCAATGATAAAACCGTCAGCCAAACAAAAAAACAACCAACAAAAAAAAGTACATTTAGATTTGTGACTCCTTTGAATGTATTCAGCCCCAAAAAAACCTCTCTGCACTTTTCCAAACTCTGAAACTTTGCCATTTATCCGGGCTTATTTTCACTCTGCCCGTTTGGGGGCATCCATTTGCAAATAGAGCTGACTGCAGTGATATATCTGGCCGCGCTAACACCTCGCCCACACATTTAATATGTCTACAGACTCATGCAGCTGTCCTCTCCCACACACACACACACACACACACAGGCAGTGCAGCAGCCCCCCCCCTGCTCGTGGACGTATACGCTCACCTCCACAGATTAATGCACGAGCGCCAGCAAAGGCAGCGGTGAATGAATTATTGGGAGCTTGCTTTGGTTATAACCTGCAGCTACATGACCCCGTGGCTCTGATGTGTTTGAGTGTGTATATGAATGTGTGTGTGTGTGACCTGTGTAATACAGTGTCTGAAACAAAAGGCATTAGTCCAGTAGACCAAACTAATGTGGGTTTCTATTAAAGCCCTCGCTGCATCCGCGTGTGTGTGTGTGTTATCCTCTGTGTTAGGTGTTGAATGGACTGTACTCACACCTTCAATTTGTGTCAGCTCATTAATTTACAACCACAAAGTCAGGTGGGTCTATTCATTATTTAATTGTTAACACACACACATTTCTAACTCCATTCAAACCTCTCTCTCATACCCACCTCACACACACACACACACACATATTCCCATGCACGCAGTGAGTTATTATGACTCTCGTCCTCTGAATATCTGGCAACCATATCAATGATTAAATGACTGCTGTTAAATAAATACAGTGTGTGTGTGTGTGTGTGTGTGTGTGTGTGTGTGTGTGTGTGTGTGTGTGTGTGTGTGTGTGTGTGTGTGTGTGAGTGAGTGTGTGTGTGTGTTTGTACGTTAATACTACATTAAATCCATCCTGCCTCGGGATGACTTAATGCATATTGCTAAATCTATAAATGTAACCAATTAAGCAGGCGGCCGTAAATCTGCGCCACGAACTCATGCAAATGTAGTCCTTAAATCTCCAGATGTGGCTGAACTCAACACAAATTACACTCGACACGTTTTACTGTGTGCCCAAACATGTGTGCGTCGACACAAAGCGGGAGCCGCGGTAACAATCGACTGACTTCTGGCTTTGGCAGAACCTCCACGAGGGCTGTAGCCATGTAAGGGTGGAGAACAATAGACGGGGACCACAGAGCTACTGTCGGCATACAATGTGTCTTCCCTACATGCATACACATTTATTTTGTCTTTTCAAAATAAATTTCCGACTCTACATGATACAACTCAGTTAGGTTTAGGCAACAAAACTACAATTAAGAATCGTCATTTTGGGTTTAAATAACTACGGAAGTGCCGTAACCTGAATAAGCAGGTTTTGTGAGAAATACATCAGCGTTGACCTGTTGTTATCACACCGACGAACAGCGGTGTCCTGCGTCAAAGGTCGCTCTTTGTGAGTCAGCATTGCATTTGGCTACATATCATCATCTTTCTTTATATTCACATCTGCAGGTTATAATGGGAGGAGCCCCGATGATTGTAAACTTGGTCTGAAGTGTTTATCATTATTAAAAAATAAAAGAGAGAGAATACTATTGACAATAGATGGACCATGCAGTAATAGCTAATTGGGTTACAGAAGTTCTTGCATGCTGAATGGTGGAAGGTCCAGATAACGGTTCCTAAACTTTAACTCGACATTTCTACTTTCTGGTCAAGTCGCTCTTGTATAAAAATGACACCAGTGCGACATCTGTGTTGAGCTTCACCCTAACCGCGCCCACCGTCTGAATGAATGATGAGATGAACTTCAAACTATCTACACTTGTGTGGTTTTCTTTGGCACACGTGCATCATGAAAAGTCCTGCTGCTCTGCCTACTAGCAGTCCCTGTCCCTGTGCACTCTACCGACAATTGGATTACTTCTTGTTCTGACCCATTATCTGGTCAACGTATTTGTATTTACAACCCTAGTCCCAGTATTGCATAATCAGTAACCAAGAGGAAAGCAGTAAGGATGTGAGGCTGTGGAGGTATCTTCTGGGGATGAAAGAACCAGAGGCTTCACTGCTGCAGCGTGGCAGGCTCTAATTCATAGGGAAGGCATTGAGGCAAGTGTCTGGAGGCTTCATTTAAAACGGAATGCATCCATCTGAGCCTCAGACCACGAGAGGGAAGAAAAGAGAGCCAGAGGACCAAAGGACAGAGAGAAAAGAAGAGAAGGAGAAGAGAAGGAGCTCAGAGGGAGAGGATGGAAGTCCATTTGGGAAAGCTCCTTGTCATTTCCCGTCTTGACGGTTGCAGCACTTCCTCTCTTCTTCTCTCCATCGTCCTTTGGCCTCGACCGCCTTCTCTTCCTCTACTTTGAATCTCCGTCTCGATGTCTCTCCCATGTTGTTCTTTGATGATTGATATTTTTTTCTGTTTTTCAGTTTCTTGCAACACATCTCAGGGACAAAATGTAAATGACAAGAAAGGCTGAAATCAGTTCATTAAAACAAAACAAAAATAATTTGTCTCTCTTTTGAATCTTTTTCAATTAAGATGTTCAATTACGACGACTACACTTGCTTCTTTGTCACTCGCTCCAGTTATGCCCTTGACGTATACAGTAGAGTTACATCTTCTATATGTATCTCTTTTAATCTTTTACTGTTTGCCCCTCTAACAGGCTCACGAAAAACACACATTTCTATCAAATTTAATTCAATATTTGTTTTGCCTTGAAGGTGAACAAAATTGGCAAATAAAGCAGATAAAACAATATCCCTGTCTCTCCTTCTGTTTCTCTCTCATCACGCTTTCTCCCTGAAATGCATGTTTTCTCCATGAAGAGTAGTTTATAAACTGTTGTTTCTCACCCTGTTCTCTGCTTCCATCATTGTTTCTCCCCCTGCAGTGGAGTTGGATCTGGAGTTGGTCCACAGTCCACTGTACAATGGTCTGTATACTTTAAATCTGTCACCAAGTGCTCAATATGTGTCCGTGTGTTCCTCTCTGCTCGCAGTGGACGGATGCATAGACTGGTCGGTTGATCTGAAGGAGTACCACGTTCTGGCCGATGAACCTGTTCGGGTGAAATGTGCCTTGTTCTACAGCTACATCCGAACCAACTACACCATGGCAACCAGCGCCAAGCTGCGCCTCATCTGGTACAAGAACAAAGGAGATGCTGAGGTGAGACCACATGGTATAAAAGCCCATGAGGCTGGAGGGTACAGAGGTCCAACCCGGGCTGTCTTAAAGTGACAATAATCAAGATTCAAATACGTCCTGCTTGTATTCGCTTTTATTTATTTAAATAGTTCGGATTAAAAGCAAAAAAGTCCAAACTATTGAATAAATAATAACTACTAATTACAGTATTAAAATGTAAAGAATGTGAATACTCTTGAACAAACACTATTATGTCATGCATGGCCATGAAACAAAACCAGGAAGTTTCAGTAAGTCAGGGATTTATTTATTTGATATTAAAACTATGAACTCACTGGATGGTAATCATCAGGAGACTTTGCAGTGACAGATAAAATAAAAGATAAAAACATATGTCAGGCTGAAATAACAAATAAAACACGGTTTATTCTGTCTCCTCCATTAGAGACGATACAGAATATAAAATCAAAGAATTCGTCTTCCCTCACAGTTTGAAGTGTTGTTCAGCAGCAGTGTGGTCTGGTGCCGCCGCTGGTGGTCCGAGACTATTTATCAGAAATATTACTGATTCGTTTTATGGAAAAAAGTGCTGGAAGTAGAATGCAAAATGTACAATGTTTGACCTACATTTGCAGATGAAGATTGAGTCTGTGAGGTTGGATTTGATTGATATCATGGTTTCAGCTCATTACAAAGGAAGTCTGGGTTTCCCAATGAGCAGGATATGCTGTACCATAGAATTTACTGGAAATGTAAATTTCTTTTTCAATTAATAATTTATTTCTTAGCCTTCTCCCAAATCCATTCTGCATACCGATCCTAAATATGTTTTAAAGTGGTCACACTGGAAAAGGACCCTTTAGTTAAGCAGTCTGTATGCACACTACAAAAAACAATGTATCGAGTGTAAAAGTGTAAAAGTGTGAAGAAGCTCTCTTTACTTTCTTTGGGTGTGCTCGTGTTTGAGTAATACCAATACACAGGAACTAGAGGGACTGGTACATCATACTGTGCTCCCATGTGGTAGTAAACCTCTGGTCCCCTCCTCTCAGCACTGTGGTTTATATCTGAATGGTACAACAGGATTTAGCTGGATTACATTTCGACCTGATGATACATGTGATATGCATCTCCTAATCCTAAGGGTGCAGTGCTGCGCCCTTCTGCTCTACGGCATTGTGTTTCTACTACGTTAATACCAGAGACGGACTTCATGTCTCTGTGCTTAACACGCTTATATCTTGTGACAGTTATTGTTGTTGCTCTAACATTGTGTTTGGTACTGTGCTCTGTAGGAGCCGATAATCTTCTCGGGTCACAGGCTGAGTAAAGAAGACGACTCCATCTGGTTCAGATCCGCTGAAATGGAAGACAATGGATTCTACACCTGTGTACTGAGGTACCTTCACACACATCTTGACGAATAACTTGACACTGTCATGACTCCACCCTAAAGTGATTAAAAGGGTTTTTCTGTTACAGCCTAGATTCTCTGAGGAAGCACAGTTGAGGATTATCTCTGCTCCAGCTGGATGCATTGATTATAAGTCTTTGTGAACATCGCTTCTCTCCTCTCATGGGAGCCGGAGGTCAAAGTGCACTGAGCGAGAACGCCGGCTTTAATTAGAGGTTTTACTTCCAGCCACAGCACATTTGCTGCTTTAGACTAAATAATATACGGCGAGGATTTCAAGGCAGCTAAATATTTGTGGCGGTGCTCTGTGAGTCGTCTCGGCAACGTGGGTTTCATTACACGGGAACGGCCGTCAAAAAGGTTTCTGATTCCGAGTGTTGCGTCTGCACCCAGGTGCTTCACTTTCACTGTGTTGGCAAATAGCAGCGCTATTTATGGGATGTTTGAAGAAAGGCAATGTGGGGTTTTGTTTGAAAATGCTCAGTATCCATGTGAGAGAACACAAACGCCCCTTTGCCTCCTCAATACGTCAAAACACAGATGAGTCGTGTTTCAAAAATAATAATATTCATCATCAACATTCTGATCATATTGACGGTCTTTTGACTCCCTGATAGACAGATCAGTTAGTAATAATTAACCATTTAAGCGTTGACCAACAATGCACATTTTTACCAATTAATGCAATCAGTTAAGCAGTAAAAAGAAACATCAATATGAAAGTAAAAATAAGTTGAGCAGAGGAGCTGCTAGTCACTTAATTAAAGGAGAGCAGCAGGTCCACCTTAAAAGTAAGTCCACCTTAAAGGTGAGCCTGAGCCGGAGCTGTTGCTAACTTCAGCGCTGACGCGCTTCTTTTTAATCAGCCGGTGGCAAGCTGATCCGTCCATAAGGGTCGGCTGTCGTTCAGAGAAAAATGTAAAAACTTGCATCCCTGGCCATGACTTTATGGCATCCGTTGAGGTCTGTTCGAGAACATCAAGACATCTCTCCTGTCTCTAGGTATTGCAGGTGTGTGTGTGTGTGTGTGTGTGTGTGCATGTGCATATTTCTGTCCTGCTTTATGGAATGCTGCCAGTATAGTAAATTGAATATTTATAATATGGCTGTTGGCACAACAGCAGAAACTGGCCCGGGTCCTATGTGGCCCTTTAGGGATACGTGAGTGTGTGTGTGTGTGTGTGTGTGTGTGTGTGTGTGTGTGTGTGTGTGTGTGTGTGTGTGTGTGTGTGTGTGTGTGTGTGTGTGTGTGTGTGTGTGTGTGTGTGACAGTTTGTTTGATACTACGGTGGTGGAGGTGGTGGTGGGGTATCAACTTGCGCACCAGTTGGCTTTGTAGCCCAGAACAAGGCTTACAGTGTTGTTTACCTGCAAGCGGATGGTGTGTGTGTGTGTGTGTGTGTGTGTGTGTGTGTGTGTGTGTGTGTGTGTGTGTGTGTGTGTGTGTGTGTGTGCATAATGAACTGAATTAGAATATGCCCTCTGAAAAGCAAATATTTTGCCTTCAGCAAATATCCATAGGGACAAGTTCATAGCCTGGCTTATTTACCCTGTATGATGATATTTGTTGTGTCAATGTAACGAACAACCTGAAAAGAAAACTCTTTTTTAGGAGTTTATTTTAAGCCAGACTCAAATAATCTATATTAAATGTAAATGTATTTTGGAGCTGCTGATGGTTAGGACCTCACTGGCCTGAACTAGTGTCCCCCTCAGGCTGTGGGGCAGCTGCATTCATCCTCCTCCCCCCACCATCTCATTCAGCTTTGCTTGTGTGTGATGCAGCCAAACGGGACTACAAACTGTATTCCGTTGTGCAACCATGCGATGTACAATCATAATGAATGAACTTTGATGTCCTCTGCATCCAGAGAAATGTTAATTAAGATTCATCAAAAATGACATAATTTGATCAAAATGACTGAAGGTCCATGTTTCATCCACTCAGCCTGCATCAGTGGATGGAGTGTGGTCAGTGGTGATGGAGATCAGCTCAGCTATCATCATGTTACCTAAGAACAGAACTTCGGTCACATGATGACAGATGATTGTATTTGAGACAAAAAACAAGACAATGCATCGAACATCTGACGACAACTGAGCTATCCCCATGACAACTGCTGATGAAGTCCATGAGATGTGGTCGAAAGCCCTTCAGGTCAGCTTTCAGGTTCAAGTTACATCCAAATAAAGTGGTTTAGATCATCTGACTGAAGCATTGGTGAGTATGGCATCATAACTGAGAGGAAAGACGGCTGAAACTATGAAAGTAAAACCCAAAATGCAGATAACCTCAATTACTATTGAACCAAAGACGACATTTGAAGAGATTTTCTCTCCTGGTTTCACTCCTTCAATCATCTGACTTTGAAGCTCCAGGGGGCTTTAACGTAAGTTGCACTAGAGGAACTACTAGATCCTGTTCCTCTCCCTCCTCTGTGTACCTTCACCTCCACCTTCTCCGTCACTTCATCTCACCAGCTGCCTCCATCTCCTTCACCTCTCCTCTGTCTCCTGTTTTCCTTCTTTGGGCTCCTGGCACCTGTTCCATCTTCCTCCCTTACTCTCTCTCTTTCTCTCTCTCTCCTCTTGTTTTCCCCTGTCTGCACCCGATTCTCTTTACCTCCCCTCATCGTCCTCCCTCTCATCCCCTCGTCCTCCCGCTCCTCTGCCTCTCCTCCCACCCCCTTTTTTCCTGCCAGAGCTTGACACCTATCCTCCTTAATAGGCTCTCTCACCACCCCTCTCTCTCTCTCGCTCTCTCTCTCTTTCTGTCTCCCCCTCGCTCGCTCAGCATGACAACCTAATTAGGGCTTGGTGTCTGTCATTGTCTCAGGGTCTCTTATTAACACACAGCACCTCCTATCCTAGCGTGGAGCTACTAACTGGATCATATTATATGACTAGAAGGTTGTATCTGGGATGTGTAGTCGTGCACAGAGAAAGAGAGAATGTGCTTTTAGATGCGTTCATTGCCCTCCATCTGATGCATATCGTTGATTCTCTGATGAGGAAAGCTGCATGTGTTGCCCTTTATAAAGACAACTTTTTCACATTTCCCACCTGACTCTCAGTTCTGACTGATGCAAGGCGAAGTCGTGTTTACGCCTGAACCACTAAAAACATCACATTCATCTCATTTGCAGCCATTACCCGCCACAGGTTGATAAAACGGGTGCAATCTCTTGTAGAAATGTAACCATGTGTGGCTCCCTCACTTATCTCCATACGATGCCAAGGTTCAACCGTTATTCTTCTCTCCGACACGTCAGCCCTGCAGGCATCGGGGTGAGCTTTCACCTTCACACACGCTGCCGACACGTTGTGCAAATCACTACAAATGGTTTGCCTCGGTGACACTCGGCATCAGTCAATTTTAGTGAGCAACGAGGTAAATAATAGAACCGACCGGTATGGACGGTGAAACAACAACAACACAGGAGGGGCCGAGGAGGCTGGCGAGTCTCACTCTTCTCTTGTTGAATCACTATTTCACTACATATGTGGGATGCCTTTGTGGGATGCTTGCAGGGGGTCGAAAAACAAAAAAAACCAAATGAATGATAGCGTATGTGGACAGCAGCAAGTTGTTTTTTTGAGCAATAAACTGCAGACATTGTAAAGTAGCTCAAAGTGTGTAATTAGCTATTAGCACTGCCTCTTTAAGGGAGGACAGCTCTCACTCTAACCCAGTGTTGGTGGCTGTTTAATGAATATTGCAACAGTTTGTCACTCTTACGATCAACGCGGGGTCACTTTGACCTGCGTTTAGAGTTCCGGTGTGGAGCTCAGTGACAGCTATAGAGAAGAAGGATGGCTATTAGATTGGGAATGCATTACATTGGTAATTCTGCAATCAGAAAGGAAAAACAAATCATTAAGTATGGCTGAAAAGTCAAAATAAATAACTGTCACCTTTGGTTATGATTGATTGATGATTGACTGATATCTTTATTTCCATGCCATGAACGTGCCCAACCCTCATGGGTTTATAAGACAGCAACATTACAGCTGCAGTGGACACATTCCATTAAGTTTCATTCAATTACTAAATCACAGGTTACTTCACCGCTCGGTCTTAAACTAAATATTCTGCCTTCTCTCCCAGACCTGGCGAAGAAAATCTGCTACAAAAAACAGGTTCCTTTCCTGAAGCGCAAGCTCAAGTTTTTCATAGACATCCAGCAAACAAGAAATAAACACAAATGGAAGTGATTTTACTAAAGAGTACATCCCTTGTGTCCTCTTAGAAAGGACAGTAAACATATAAGTGCACCTCGTTCTCCATTTCACCGAGCTCACACAGCGAGCAGACTCTGTCCTCCTCTGGAGTGGAGTTAAACTTACCGGCTAATAGTTATTCCTGAGTGTAACTGTGCACACAGGAATCTTTGTCTTTTGTTGAAGTTATACTTCACATAAAGTTCAGCACTGTAGTTATTCTTTATGAGACAATAGGTGCTTAACTTGTGTTTACACCATGTACAGCATCAGCAGACTCTATTGCACGAGAAACACTTTGGTCCTAATGTCCTGAGTGAAGCTTCAGTTGAAAACACTGCAGCTGTTAAATCTGTGGTTTCCAACGTATCCTCATACAACTCTTCGTATGATATCTTATGAAATCGTACAACATGTTTGTGCGTTTTCTGAAGAAGAGAACACAAGTGTAGATAGTCGTTTCAAAATGAACTTTGTCTTCACCAGAAACAACTCAGCTAGGTTGAGATGACAAAACTTCTTGGTGGTTTAGGAATAGATTTAGTTTTACCTAGTTGGTTTAAGCAACAAAACTACTTAGATAGGTTGAAGAAGAGATCGTTGTTTGGGTTCAAATAGCTAGTGAAGTGGCGCTACTGAAGAACGCAAGTTACATGTCGAATAAATCAACGCTGCCTTCTCGTTTCACACGGGGAATGAACAGTGGTCTCCTGGGTGAAAGATACGCTTTAGTTTGTTTGTGTTTATGTACGGATTATAGCGCATTCTTTTTTATCACAGGTATAGCTACGAACACTGGGAGAGACCAGCCTGGTGGTTGTACACTGCTGTGGCAAAGTTGTCTTATATCCACCGGTAGTCTATATATGGACTGGGTCAGAGGTAGCCAACACGGTGCCCGCGGCCACCTGGTCGCCCTGCAGGGACCACGTGAGTCGCCTGCAAGGCATGTTCTAAAAATAGCGCTAGTATGAAGGCAAATCACTGTCAGAATCCCAGAGTGCAAATAAGATCCACGGGCGTGCGTGTGTAGAGGCGTATATTACTTTGGCGAGTGCTTTATCTAAGTATCTAAGTGGGCGGACCCAGCCACCATTGTATAACTAGATTTAATTGGTTACAATCCTCAAGTTTGGATTGGCCGGATATCACTCGGATATCAATCTTACATAACTGATCATTGGTATAAACATGGGACAGAGTTCATGATTTGTTCAAACATGTTACAAAGGTAGTGGTTAGTACAAACGAGACGTGATGTGAAGATATGATTTACTGACTTCCTACAAAATGTTAGGAGTGATCATTTGTACGAAAATATAACGGGTGTGATTTTGGACAAAATACACAATCATTGTTGATAATTGAGGAATAATTAACATTGACATGTGATCAGACAGTCTCTTCACAGATATTATTATTATTATTAAAAGGTGATCTCTGTGCAGCTTTGTTATTCAGGACGTTTGTATCAAACAAGTGGCCCTTCGTACTACTCAGTGCCTTTGAAGTAGCTCTCAGTTTGAAAAAGGTTGGTGACCCCTGGACTCTGGGTTATTTCAAAAGTAAACAGCAGCTGTTTCATACGCGCTACGAATGTGTTTTTCCTGCTGACGTTACCTGCGCATTAACCCATGATGCTCGTTGACACAGACAGGTGATCTCTCACCAACTAGAGCTGTGGTTCCAGATCCCTTCATTGCTCTGGCCACACGTGTTATTTCTCCCTGGAATGTGTAATGTTCGCTAACCAGATCCGACAGATGTCTATCAATGTAGTTAAAGACAAGTTTCAGAGATGCAAAGTGACACCTACAAATGGAGCTCTTTATTTTCGATAGTGGAGTGGTGAGTTGTCTGCCCCTCTTCACTGCGCTAGTTTCATTTAAAACGGTTGTTCTCAAGTTATATTGTTTCCGGTTTTATTTATTGTAAAGAGTTGTGTTTTACTTTGCTCTTTACAGATCTCCGCTCTGTATCGTGATGTCATTCAAAACAGTATCACGGTAGTTCGTGATATAGTCAAAAAAAAAGGGAATCTAATCGTTTTGTGAACAGGGACACCAATCAATTTATTTTGTGTTGCTCAGAACTATTTTGGGACGACATTACGTTAGTTTTAGCCAACAAAACCACAACAAACATCAGGTTTGGGCTCAAAATCCCTATGTACAGTTAAGTTGTGTCAACAAATCCCTGTAATTAGGTTCAGGCAACAAAGTTACTTAATTAGGTTTAAGAAGACTGTCACGAACATTAGGCTTAGGCAACAAAAGCACAACCATTAAACCACAATGTGGTGCCGAAGCCCAGTCTCAGGGTTGAAAGTCCTCTGTTTGTTGGATCCAACCATCTCCTCCCACCAACACAATAGTCTTTTCGGATGTTAAATACCACGTCACTGGCTCTGCAGTGGATGCCATGAAACAAAAGACAATCAGTGTCCATGTACACAAAACCAATAGATGGCAGTTTGTGACTATTTCACGACCTGCCACGATACCGGGCTGTGTCATGTCCGTTGTGCCGTTTGCCACACTTTGCTCAGCCTTTGTGGCTTCTGCTTCTTTCACTGTAATAAACAAATGAATAAAAACAAAAGTATGGTTTGGTGATAGTTTATAGAATGAGGGTCTTTTAACTCTCTGCCTATAGTTCCAGACAATGCAGGCTAGGATAGAGTCGTACAGTCATTTCCAATGTGAGGCAAATGATATGAAAGAAAACTGAACAAGAAGAAGAATCAGAAGAAAAGCCTCAGCTGTATTACATTACAAGTATACATTAGAACTCTGTTGGCCCAAGGCAGAATGGTTGCCATTCACAGGCAGTATTGATCTTTTTCGTGACCTCTACAAAGAGGCCCAGGCCTCTTTAATTCATGCAGTATGCCCTGGGTCTGCCCCGAGCTTAGTAGCTGCTGGCAAATACTGTATCCTATTCTCTGTGAGGTCACCAACAAGCCCCTGGAGCACTCCGACATCCTGCCGTCCCTTTGCTGCAACCAATAATATCAATCGAAAGACAAATATGAGCTGCTGGTGGATTCAACAACTGTTGAGCGCTGTCCACAAACATCACAAACACGTGTTGCAATTTACATGTTTCCACTTTCAAAAATTGTGTTTCAGTCCTCTGAGACGCTGCCCACATCTCCAATTCTGAGGTTCGTAGGCAGGATTAGGAACAGAAACATCATCTTCCTAGATAATTAGCTGCCTAGATACATCCCTGGAAATGGATGTATGTAAGTCAACTTAGAGAAATATCAGGCCTAAATCTGCAAATGTCTTAGATCCTGAAAAACATAAAGTTTATTGTTTCTATCAACCTCTACAGCTTCCACTTCCACCAAGAAGGAACATGGTGGACTTAGATTCATCAGGTGGCCAGAAACATGACTCCAAAATGACGCTAAAAGGTGATGATATGTCATATATTAGTTATAGTTATCTGTTAGTGGTTATATGCTGCCCCCAAACGACCAAAAACAACATTTATTGCAGGTTTAAAAAGACGTCTTCCTGTTCTTCCTCAGTGTCCCCGTGTGCTGCCATGTGTTGTTTGGTTATTTTAAACTGGGAAAGCCAAAGTGGGACATTTACAAATCCTTTAACGTTCCCAAATGACATGTTTCCAGCATCTTTTCATGAAAAAAACGTTTTTTTCTATGAATGGTATGCACACTTGAAAATCTCACCGGCATTCCTGTTAGAAAGTATAACCCAGTGTAGAGGTGCTGTGAAAGACACATTTACAAAAGAGTTTCCATAAACAGCTTTTCCCTTCTCCGACATGTAGCAGTTCTTTGCTGTTATCTACCTTTATGGTTGTAGCTAGTAAAAAATTGTTTTCTATCTTCTTTAATGGTTTTCTGTGGAACGAAATGCTGTAGGACAAATTGCTGCCCCCCGCCCAATCCTACAATGTTTATAATGCTTCATTTCATAAGGGCTGCTGCGATCTGTCTTTTACCTGTTGTTCAAAACCCTGCAGATCCCCAGTGTCTATCGGAGTGCGTGGGTTTGTGCGAACCAGAGAGAGGGGGCCACCTGGAGACACTGTTATAAAACCAAAGGTGAACAGACGTTAAAGGTGGAATAACATTCTCTCTCAGGAGACCATAACTGTAAAATAACGTTGTCTGAGACACGAGGCGCGGCGAAAGAGAGATGTGTGCTGGGAGAAGGAGAAAGAAATGAAAGCAGGTAGGTGGGAAATGGAGAGAGAGGGAAGGGTAAAGAGAGAGTCAAGGAGAACGTTAAATTGGAGGGATGGGGAGAAAGGGTAAATAAACGGAGAGAAAAACATGGGGGAGCTGAGAGAGAGTGGGAGGAGAAAAGAAAAGCAAAAATCCAATTTCTCTGCAGGTATAAGGACCTCAGGAGGGCGAGAAGGCATGCTGTGACTGCCCAAGACCCTCTCTACATCCACTATGATTAGGTCACCAACACACACACACACACACACACACACACACACACACACACACACACACACACACACACACACACACACACACACACACATATCACTTAGAGCGAAATTGATACACACAGTGAGAGGTCTCAGTTTATTTTGTGAGACTGCAACACTGTGAGAAAGACTTTGCACCAAACCTATCCATCAACACTCCACTATCTGTGAGAGTCGGGCAGAAAGAGAATCAAAAAGTCGGTGGGAACACACACACACACACACACACACACACACACACACACACACACACACACACACACAGAGTAGAGGACGAAGAAAGAGAGAGGCAGAGGAGAAACCGAACAAAATAATGAGTGTTATATAGTGAACAAGGTAGCGTGAGATGAGAGATTTCATGCTTCTGGCTTTGCCCACTCGTCACTTCAAAACACTGCATTAGATGGAAATGTAACATGTTCTCTGTGGGGGGAAAGTGAGTGAGCTGGACCCTGGGATATGGTTTGTGAATTGGCTGGCTGGCTGGCTAACTGTGCGGGTGAGTGGTTGTTTCATTTGGTGACATCTTGGCCGGACATTTGGGCTGGTAGCGTCGCTGGCTGCTTGGTTTCTTTTGGCAGGGTGGCAGGCAGTGTTTCTGGATGTTTGACTTGATTGGTTGTTAGGCTGGCTTGCTGTTGCTCTCTGGCTAATTGACTTGGTAAGCGGTAGCGCCGTCCTCACCAAGAAACACAAGCCTGGATGTTTGGTTTAAATGCTTAAAACTTGCCACATAGAGGCTGGAACACGTCCCTGGTTGGAGTCTGATTGGGGGCCTATGTCATCTCTCACTCCCCTCGTTTCTGTAAAAGCTGGTTAGGAGCCAATTCAGAAACTTAGGGACCTAAACTGCATATTCCATCGGGGGGGCTAGGGTCTAAATTTGTTTCCTAAAGCATAGTTTATACTCGCAGTAGTGAAGCTGGTGCGAGGCGAGCCAGAAAATCACATAATCACTGCCAGCGAGCACCTTTACATTTTTGGAACTTGGTGTGCGTGATCATGTGACTCTCACAAATAGTTCACTGATAAATTTACATTTCTAGGGATTATACAAAGAACGCCCGTTCACTTTTAAATACTTTAGACCCAGCAGGTCTTAAAAATCCTCATTTGTGTAAATATTTCACAGCCAAATTCACGACCTGTACAAAGGCAATAAAGTAGTCTATGAATATGAGACATTAGTTTCCAGATAATTACGATCCCTCCGCATTGTGGAGGTTGGTTTATGGCCTTTTCCAAATTACACCAACAGCATAGGCGTGTTTCTGGGTTACACTTGTAACTTGTTTGTACGTCCTGTACAGCACATAGAGTGCAAAGGCCTCCGTACATACTTTAGGCTTGCGCGCCATCAGTGGAGGCTCTCGCTACGCCGCCAAACATGAGTATAAACAAAGCTTAAGCAGCTGGTGCCAACAAATCCTTGCCCTTGTAGTCGTACTTCCTGATTGCCCAGATACACTTAAGCAAGCGCTGGTTAGGGATATCACAAGAACCGATACTTTGGTTACCGAGCTGATGCTTGGTAACCATTTCCCTGATGATGCTACATTGTGAATAAATCTGTGTTGCAATCAGCAGCAGAAGAGCTAGCAACGTTAGCTGTTGGCAGCCGGTGGGAAGTTCAGTGCTGCTTAGCTAACAGCTAATGCACAGAGGTAGCGTTGAGGTTTCAGTGCTTGACGAGGAACTTGAGGCGGCTCATCAGGGATTCAAAATAACTTTGCACCAAACTGTAGTGTATGTTGAAGTTCATGACATGTATTGCTTTATTTGTTTTTTATTGTGGTATTGAATTAGGTATCAATAAACATGGAATTTCGCTGATATTGGAACCAACTACTGAACTTCTGGTTCTGTGACATACGTAGCGCCCGGTTATGTCGACGGGTGGACCTTTTTTATCATCTGAAATGTATTATGTAGTTGGTTCCGAGTTCCAAAAAACAAGCTGTCAATGTGAACAGAGCGAACAAAAAAAACACAAAACTTAATTTGCAATTGCATTCTGAGGCAAAAAATAAATATCCATAAACCACTTAGCGTACTGTTGCTATTTTGGAGACAGACACTCTGGAGTCTGAAGTCTCCTTTTCATTCACCCCTACATCTCTCTGGTCTCCTTGGCGTCAGTTCGTTACATCCAATGCAATGAGCAGAGTCGCTCCACGGTAATAATGATGAGGACTGTGTTGCTGTTCATTTGTGAGTGAGAAGTGCATTACAAACGCAATTGTTAAATCCATTATCAGAGTAATTTCCCTTATCTTCACAGACGTGATGGAGATGCAAAAAGGAATGTGCGGAAATGACTTTTATTTCATAGTTTAGTTCTGTTTAGACTTTAGTTATTGTGCATCCAACCTTGTCCCTTAAAACTTAGTTCCTTACTAATTAGGTTTCCCAGTGGATTAAACTGCTCAGCGAGTACTAAAACCTGAAAATGAGTCAGCATTCCTCGTCTCAAAGCCAATGAGTTTAGATGCCTGATATAAAGTCTGCGGTCTGTTGTTCTACGATATGAAATATGTTCCTAAATACATATCTAATATGAATTTGTGCACTGTTTATTCGAAAATATAAATGAACAGTTTTTCACTAAGGAGAGACATTTTTTTAAGGTAAAATGTTTTATTCAGTATGTTTCGTGCCTAAATTGGTGCCTTTGTGAGGGATACAAATCATGGCCAGATTGCACCATTGGAAAAAATTAAAAATAATTATTGCCTGACCACTCTTCATCGCACAACCTGGACACCAATTAATAAAGTAATGTTAATAATTTGTTCTCACCAGGACTCTTTATTATAGAGAAAATCTAATCAGATAAAACATCAACGACTATTTCACTGACATTTTGACATTATATATATACAGTATATATATATACAGTATATATATATATATATATATATATATATATATATATATATATATAAAATGTAATGGAGACACGGCTGAACTCTGTTCAGAAAGGGGCATATGTTGACATTTTCCTGAAGGGTGACTTTTTGTGGTGGTGACTAATGCCCGTCCTCTGTTAGACATCAAGGCAGCGGTACAGTACAGCAGGCGGACACTTTTTCACCTTCGGGAGGAGTTCAAGATGGATGATTGGACAAATGAACTGGCTGATTTTTACACTGGGGACCATAACCTGCATCTGGTCTCTCATCAGTGTATTCTTTATGACCTGTTGGTATGGTTGTAATTTGTTTTGAATGGATGGAAGGAGATGACCTGTGCCAGTGCCCTTTACTTAACCCAATCTAACCTGAACCAAGTCGTTTTAGCTCCATGATTTTAACCAAACCATAACCCCATCACAAAATGCTCTTGTGGGTTATTATGGAAGGCACTGACAAGCAACCGATACACTGTCTCTCTCAGATGTTCCCCCTGTGGCACTGCTAGTAAGATGAGCCACCTGTCTCTCTTTGCATTAGAGGATGAATCTACCCTCTATGGACACTCACACACAAGAAACACACAGATAGTTGTAGCAAAGGGTGTTTCCTAATGCCAGCCCAATGCTTAACCTTCCTCCCTATCAGATTAACAGATGTGGAAGCAGGAGATAAAGAAGGAGAGCGGAAAGAGGAAGAGACAAAGAGATGAAGAGAAATAGAAGGAGTGAAAGACAAACCGACAACGGCGGAGAGTAAAGCGGAGAAGCGGGGAGAGCAAAATGGGAGCAGAGAAGGAGAGAACGGTCATTTGAAGTTTCATTTGGCAGTCCTCTGTGACTTGGCAGCCGTTGATTCGGTACCCCTCTCTTTGCCAACGTGAACCAACATGTGCCAGTGCATGCCAACTTGAGCCAATGCCTGCTGCCATGGCCGGTCTTTCAAAAACAAAAAAGTAGGCCTTAGTTCTGACGCTTTGATGTTCAAGGGGTTCTAGGTTGCTCTGAAATGCAATCTGACTTGGTGGAGCTATGGAGGGAAGGACTACGTCAGAGGAGAAAGGAGGGCAGAGCAGGTTGTGTGAAAACCAAGCAGCCTAAGGGTCAGTGCGAGTGAGTGCCACAAAGACTCCTCTGTGTAGCAAAGGCGGTGTTTTGATCCACACAACAACCATGCCTCTTGCCCAAGTGTCCTTCAGGAACACACTGACCAGCACGAAAGACATGGCGAGCATGATTTCACCCAAGAGATTTATACTCTTGGTAGAAGCTTTTGGCCAGAGCGACATAACAACAGAGGTTCAATCCAAAGACTTCAGGAGTTAGTGCTGCAACACTCGGCCTCATGTTCCACCTGGAAAAGGTGGCACGCGATGGATAAAGTAAATAATAGGAAGAGAGAGAGAGAGAGAGAGAGAGAGAGAGTTTATAGGGTGAGCATAAGAAGTGGGCGTAGTCTGTTTTTGGACTGCCGCTTTGAAGCCTTGAGTTCAAAGCCGTCGCCATCTTGGTTTTTGTCCTTCACCATCATGACTTTTTTTGCAAAAACACGCTGTGAAATGAATAAAGTTCTAAGATGAAAACATGGACAACTCCCAGACCGGACAACGCGACCAGTCAACCACAAGGTAGCCACGCCCTAAAGCATCCCCTGCTTTATGGTCTGTTTGACTCTAAATGGAATAAAATGGAACTAAATAAACATCATGCAAGTTTCAGGACGTTTCGCATTGGCTTCATTTTCCACAGCCGCAGAATACTGCCTGAGGGCGAGCAAGTACTTTTCGTGATCATTGACGGCAGAGAGGAATTCTGCTCACTGTCTAGTAACGAATGAATCCAAAAGTACTCCAAAGATTGATCATTAATCATTAATGCTTTGCTGCCATTTCCCTTTATCAAAGAAACATGTAGTCTTTAGTTGGCCATCAGCTTGTTGACTTAAAATCTAATAATTGTCTCTGAAATGTTCCATTGTCTACCTTGACATTTAAGTTTGATTTAATTTGCACTGTAGGACTGCCATTGCTTGAGGACATGCAGCATTTAATTAAAAAGTTAATAGTTTTTCAAAATTTAAATTACAATGTTTTAGAATCAAATGTTCATTAAGTGAGAAGAAATAGACCCCTTTGTGTACCCGAAAGCCCCAGATCAGAGGCAAATCCGCATCGGCGCAGCGCTCGCCAATCGGTTATCACTATGTGTGAACTGTTCAAGGATGCATTGCAGGCACATCTCAGATATCTAGCACGCTAAAAACATGGCTCTGTCAGGAAGTCATTCAGGGAGCTTCAGCCAATGAGAGCTCAACAGCACGGGTTGAGGGGAAACCTGGCAGAGTTTACTGTAGGTGTTGTAACACGGACCGAAGTTGGTGTTGTTGGATGTTTGCATGAATACACTTAATGCATAACAACAAGGGTAGTAGTGAAGGTGTATGGAAACAGGCCATTATGCGAACACATGCTCCGATGACAACATCAACATCAACATGAATGACTACACCCGTCTCACTTCTCACCTTTGGTTTTGTGACAAAAAGCAGTTTACCCTTTTGTCATCCGTCAGTCATGTAGTGCGAAAATCACAACAACTTCAAGACTCTTGATTACAAGACGGCAAGTCGTGCATTGTGAAGTTGTCTTTCAGGTAAACAAACAGATTTTAAGTATTCATTACAGTGAAAACACATACATATATAAACATGACTACACAAAGAAGCATGTGAGCTTGAACAGTCCCACACAGAGAATCAAGCGTGCACAAACTTCACTTCAAATACGGGCCTGGGGGTGCTGCTTTTCCCACAGACACATTGGCTGTCATGCTGCGAAACCCAAGCTAATCCCTACACTCTGTTTTTTTTACATTGCTTCATAACCTAACAAAGAAAATAAAGGTAGTTGTCCATTTGACCTCACACTGTTGACCATGATACTTCTTAAGTGTTCTTTAAGGGCTCAGTGGAAGAGCAGGGTCGTCCTTCAATCAGAGGATCGGCGGTTCGATCCCCAGCTCTGCTAGTTAATGTCAATGTGTCCTTGGGCAAGACACTTTACCCCAAATTGCTCCAGCAGGCTGTTCCTGCAGTATATGAATGGTTAGGCCGCACCTTGCATGGTAGCTCCTGCCATCAGTGTTTGAATGGGTGTGAATGATGACATGTCGTGTTAAAGCGCTTTGAGTGGTCGGAAGACTAGAAAAAGCACTATACAAGTACAGTCCATTTTTATGGTTATCCTAAGTCCCAGAGTTTTGCTTCACACTTGTTCATTTAAGAGGACAGGGTACATGTGGAATCAGTAAGCGGTGCAACTTAACAACCAGGCTAAATTACAAACAAAGTGACACACACTGAGCAGGGCGGTTGCTGTCTCAAAGAGTTCTCTATATATAATTATAAAAAGACTGAAATTATTTCCACTTGCAGCTCAAGAGATTTTTCAATTTGATAATGACTGAGAAGACCTGAGAAGGAAACTTCGTCCTTCCGTCCATTAGCTCAAACCGCTTATCCTTGGGGGTGGCCGGGTGGAGGAAATCCCCGCTGCCATTGGTCGAGAAGCGGGGTTCACCCTCTACAAGTTACCCAGTTAGTCACAGGGCTCACACATAACCAGTGATACTCACAATCACATACAGACTATTCAGAATCACCAGTTAACCCAACCTGATGGAGAACCAGAACACCACCCTCTTGCTGTGCGGTGACAGTGCTAACCACTGTGCTGCTACTCATGTAGAGCATCAGTAAAAGCCCACTGATGCTCCACAGCTCTTTCATTGCTGCCATTTGGTGGAAAGTGTGGAAACTAAACATTGAACAAAGCTTTGCACAAGCAGAATTTATGACCTCACTCAATAATGTAACAGCACAGCGTGTGTGCATGCATCCTTATTTAGACGCATTTGTGTTCAGATCTTTGCATGCACAGAAGTGTGTGTGTGTGTGTGTGAGTGTGTGTGTGTGTGTGTGTGTGTGTGTGTGTGTGTGTGTGTGTGTGTGTGAGAAAGTCTCAGCATGCGCAGGTGTCTGCGCTCCCTCTCGCTGCCAGTTAGTTAGATTGATAGTCAAATTAATCCGCGGCTCCGTCCAGGTAAACACGCTGCCTGCTGGCCAGGATACTTCCCCCTCTATTAGCGCCATAATTCAACGCACCCTCTAGCTGCCTGTCCCGATCATGGGAGGGTAATTGCAGGGAGGGTGCGCTTGATTTATTGATGAGGAGGATATGGTGGATTACAGGTTGATTTGGAGATTAATTCATGGCTCATTTTACATTTTATGTAATTGGAATTTGTGGTTGTTGTTTTTTTCCCTCAGAGCAAAAGCACAAACACACACACACACACACATAATGCACAAAGATGAAATATAAGCAGTCAGCCAAAGTGCAGAGCGCCTGGAGTTGTGCTGTAGGAGTGATGCTGCTTTGGAAGTGATCGTGGACACAGTAGCAGATGAACAGCAATCCCATCAAATTCAAAGAGCAATGACTGAAAGAGAAAAGTCATGATAGCCTCACTACATATGCTGTCTGTGTGCCAGTACGATAGCCTCAAACGCTACTTTCAACTCGCACATGAACTTCTGAGACGAAGACTGCGAGGAATGGAGGGCAAACTAATCCAATTAGCGGACCGCGTCATAATTTGTTGTAAAGAATTTGTTGCATGCTTTTGAAGCTGGAAATTGTAAAATTAATTTTACAACATGAAATGTGATTTGAAGTAGTTTTATTTGCTTCGTTTTCAGTTGCCAGTTGCATTGATTGATGTTTTTGCTCTCACCTGACATCTGTTTCAGCATGGCAACACATTCCTCATTCGTGTTAATAGATAAACACACACACACACACACACACACACACACGCAGATAATATGCACATAGCAGAAACCCTGATATCCCATTCTTTATTCATAGCTGTCTTCGAATGCAAATACAGACGACCCAACTGTACCCCTTCTCAGCCATGTTACAAAATAACAAGCCACACCCAGTGTTGAGAATTCCAGTATTAAACGCATTATAAGTAAGATTAAATAACCCCCCTAGTGATGAGTAGAAGTGTCATAATAATAATAATAATAATATCTTAGTCACAATATGTTTACAATATTCTTGCATACAGAAGATATTATGTGTTACAGTATATTAACTAATTGAATGTATTAAATCATAAAAGTATAGTCACTAAAGGTATTAAAACACTGTAAGAATACGTTAAAGGGTCAGACATGCAGCAGAGTGGAGGATGGGATCAGTGGCCAGGACAGTTGACCAGAGGTGGAGTCAAGACAGATGTTTTGCAAGGAGCAAAGCTGTTTCGCTAAGGAATCGATCCAGGGAGGAGACAGAATTCAAATGGAGCCAGTCACGGATGGCCACGGAGGGTCAGTCCGATGAGTTATGACTGTTTGGACATATAAGACACTGTTCTGAGAGAATTCCTCAGACCACATCCGCCCTCGCTTTTCAGAAGTGGGATGCGTGTGTGTGATCTCTGTTCTCGAGAATATTACTATTGATAGTTAATGCAGCTTATAAGTGAATTTCATGTAGTACATTAAATATTGTTATTAATTTTTGAACCGGTTCCAGCTCATTTTTCCACTGTGTGCGCACTGTAAGAAGTTCGCAGCAGAGGGGAGGTCCTGCGGCCTCGCAGCGCTTCATCCTTTGTTTCCAGACCCAACACCAGCAAAACACACACACACACACGTTTGTTTGTGTGTGTGTGTGTGTGTGTGTGTGTGTATGTGTGGTGTACCAGACTTGAGCTTGACTTTAAAATTGCTGATAACAAAAGGGTTATGAATGTCAGCCACTCACATTAGACACAGAATGGCATCCACAAATCTTTCCTTTCACCTTTTAAATCTCTTTTTTCACCTCATCCATTTCCAGGAGGACAGGACACAGCTTTACTGGACAGCTTTTTACGAGCATTAAATTGTCAAGTCAGGCTAAATTTATTTGTGAGGCATGTTTGCCAAAACAGGTTTGTTACCTATCCGGCGAGTCCTGCACAGAGCAGCAGAGGACACACACTTAGAAGAGCATGAGAGATAGTGCTGCAACCCATCATAACACCCACAGGTTCAGATTGTATCACGGATCAGATCAGCACAAAAGAAAAGAGGGAGCAAATAGAACTTCTAGAGATCCCTGATCACATGTTTTGCCGCTGATATTAATTGCTGATCATTGATAATCCATATTGGCAGATACACATCCCTTTGTTTGATTATAGCAGCTGGTCTACAAGGATCAAGACTATGTATATTTTGTCACTGCTCTGAAGTCAGTGTAAACCATCAAATATTCTAAATTGTATGTTTGTTGTTGTAATTCAATGTTTTTTTCCTTTTTAAAATACACATTTTTTTAGAGATTACACGTGAACACATCTTAATAACGTTATAATTCACCTTCGCCCATTACTCATTTTTACCGAACTGAGTCTGAACGCATCATAATGTAACTGAACGGAACCTTGTTCGTTAGCCGTTAGCGATGCTGCTAACGTTGCTAGCTCTCCTGTCAGTTTAAACACGGGTTGGTTCTTTACAATGCAACATTATCAGAGGTCGGACACTAGTAAAGCATGAATGATGTCCTGATCACATATTTTGCTGAATATTGACGGATAACGATCGTCAGCAAAACTTTATTTCACACTGCGATGGTTAACGTTAAACTGTGTAATTAATCCAGGTTCACATGGGTGCCGAACCCTGAGGGGGGACCTTTTGGCGAAATTTGAAACTTTGAATCCACAATCCGCCAGCTAAGTGATTTTTGCAGATCAGATGAGTTTTTTTTTAATTGAGGGGATGGGGTGGTGCGCATTTCAGGGCCAAGAAGCAGCTCTCCATTCCGCCCGGAAACCTTTACCCGTCCGCAGCATATGCTGAGGTTAGCACAACAAGCCCATTGGTGTGCGAGTGAGTCACACTCTGGCAAGTGCAAAAGAAACGCCTGTGACTTCAACAGCCAGACAGAGACGTAGTTGAAGACGGGGTGTCACTGTTGATCCTGCAGTGTTTGTGTATGGGAACACATCCAACATGCGTAACGCGGAAACGACTGCATCGCCCAGATGTGCCGATCACCAAGACGAATAAGAAACAAGCTCCTCTTCATCTGCACCTGCATCTTTGTCACCTTTTTCACCCCCTTGCATGCCTGAAATATGTCGCAAGAAGTCATTTTAAAACAACGTTACGATGAGCAAAGGGATTGTGGCCTATATTGTTAAAACTGTCACTCATTAACCAGTGAGTTAATGAAGTTGAAGTACGAGTTTGACACATTGGGAAATACACACAAGCACTTTGTTGCAGCGAGATGGTTGAGAAAATCAGTACCACCCTTGTGTCTGTCTGCTACTAATTAAGCTGCAGCAACTAGCCGCCTAGCTTAGCTTAGCATAAAGGGGAAAACAGCTTGCCTATACCAGCACATTATAACTCACTTATTAACATGTTGTGTCTGGGCTGAGAAATAGTCCTGAAAAAATCCTGAAAGTTTAGGCAGAAAGCTATACTGCACATTTCCCACCATACTAAAAGCACGTGGCTGTGCCAGCTGTCAGTGAAAGCAGCGCTCTCAGCCTGAAGAACATATAGCAAGGAGCCACTTCGTTTGCTAATTGAGTAAACAGACCCTTTAATATTTGTGGATGCAATAATCCTATTATCACGACTTATCTCTCAATTACACAGTAACACATAATGTTCCGACCGGTAGTGGAAAGCCTTGGTAGATAGTGTTGTTGTAAAACAGATTCGACTGCCAATAACGTGGACATGTGTCCCATGCATGAGCCTGATAAACACTAGCGCTGTTAAAAATGCTTTGTTGGCCTGCAAAGTGTGCACATCTCATGAGAATGAAATAACCCGAGGCTGGGAAATGCAAACACATCTTTAATAGGATCAAGATGAACCATAAACACCATCCCTGAACAATCTAATCTGTAGCACTACATTAACTCTGTTATTCAGCATTTCGAGATCTTTGCCACATTAATGTTCCTCTTGACGTATTACTTCACATTGGCAGCTGTCTTCAGGGCTGGAATGTTCCGTTATCAGCTTTTATCTTCAGGGAGATTCAGGGGAGATCATAATTATAATCATTTTCATTGAATTTAACATCAAACACCAATTCCTGGCAGTAGAAAACTTGAAGGTTAAACCAACTCTGTTATTTTGTTCTGAATAATATATTCATATATATTTCTTGTCCACTCACTTAGCATCTAATAGTCATTCCCCGTAAAGGTTCTGCAGGCACAGATATGAAAACACAAAGATAATTCACAAGATTTCTAGAAGTGCAAAATCTCAAAAGTAGTAGTTTGACATTTTGGAAAATACGCATTCACACATTTATTTTATTTCCTTGGTGAAAGTTGGATGAGAAGATTCTTACTAGAAGACTACAGTAAGCTTGTTAGCTTAGCATTACCACTGGAGACATAGTTAACATGCTAGCCTTGTCGTCACCATGATTCGTCTTCAGGAAATCACCGCTACTGCCACATAGCCCCCCATAAAATCCTTACTCGTCGTTTATACATTTGCAGATGTTGATACCTTTGGATTGAGCTAAGCTAGCTGTTTCCTTTTAGCTTAGATAACCTTCTGGTTGCAGCAACTGCTTTGTAGGCTTAGTATAAAAGTCATGAAGGTGGTGATCCTCTCATCTAATTAAAAATAAGGTGTACTTCCAAAATGTCAAACAATTCCTTCAAATATGTTGACACAGTGGTTGAGGTCTTATGTTTGCATCCAAATTAAACGTATTATCTGATCAGATGTCTGCTGGTAAATCACACAGAGGAATCGAGTCATGGACAAGTGCTGAAAACACGTCTGTTGCCAGGGAGAACGATGAGTTCATTGAACATCTTTGATTTCCAAAGTCGACGGGAGTTCTTCTAGGAAGCCAATTAAAGGAGCGTTCCAACCTCAGATTCACTGTGTGAACACATTGGAACTGCTGTGAGCACATCCAGGAGATGGTGGGAATAAGATTTTACTGTTTGGTGCCCTCTCTGTCTTTCATCCTGACCCATCTGCTTCCCAGAATCTCACAAACAAAAGCAATGATCCCAAATAAATTCACAGCTGGATTTTACTTGTCACAAATGACTGATATCAAAGATAACTTCATTATTATAGGTGCAAAGAGCGTTTTGTCATTAAGGTACAGCATAGAGACTAAATGTGAAGCTCATGCTTTAAACACTTGTGTCTTTTACTTCAGGGCCATTTTAGTCGCTGAAGCATTGAAACCTCTTCCACATATGAATACACACCCACACGCAATTTGCATCCGCAAGAGGTGCACAGCATGCGCTAAATGCTGCCGACACAGCGTTTGCATTGTGGTCTAATGGAATCGTCATGTTTACAGTGAGACATGCAGAACACATTTGTCTTTACGTAGATGCTGTTTTTACCCTCCGGTTGCTGGGTTAGACAGGCAGAGAGGGGGAGTCGTGACGAAAGGCTGATACATCGGGGGGGGGACAGTAGATAGGAACAACAAGAGGAAGCTGTTTTCCCTTTTCCAGTTCATCGCGGTTCACTGGCATGAACGTGTAGAATGATATCAAAGCAACAAGATGAAAGAATGTTTTAACATAAAATCCCTTTCAGCTCACGAATGCGTGAGTGTGTTTGTGTCATTTCCCGGTGCAAGGGCGGATCTGAATTAGCTTTGAATTTAGATATTTCATCACATATCGTTGATGGAGCATGTGGAGGTTTAGCGCATGATTCTTGATCTATATGAATCATTTGTAATTATCTTTCAAGTACACAGAATAAATGGTATTACCAACCAGTAGAGGTGGGGCAGCCATAGCATCAGATAACGTTCAACCTCCAATAATGGATTCTTCTGTAAATACGCCATCAACATAATCGTCACCGTCAAAAATGATAATGGAAATCACATTGGCAAAGTATTGTCCCTATGAACATATCCAGCAAATACAGAGTATTATAGACATTAATGTAAAGCTCTCCACTAACTCTTGGGGAAAATGTCGGGCTAGTTGCTAAATGCTCCACCATGTTTACCAGCCAGCTGCTAACATTGCCTGTCTGCATTTCATTTCAAATATTAGCAGACATCAATACAGAGGTTCGGCAACCCTCTCCAAATAAAAACTACTTTTATTTATTCATCACGTTCGTTGCGCGGCGATGAAAATACGATGTTTTGGTCAGCACTAATGCACGTAGACGTGGGCCTGAATCACTGGAGGGATGAAAAGAAGATGGAGGGATGAGGAGAGGAGCAACTGAGAGATGGATGGGTGGATAAAAGGCTTTCCAGGTCTTTAGTTCAATGCTCAGTGGTCTTGGTTAGGTCAATGACAAAAAAAAGCTGTGTCCCCTGTATGACACACACACACACACACACACACACACACACACACACACACACACACACACACACACACACAGCACTGATGGGATAAGTGGTTTAGATCTACTTAGATGAGAGGTTATAGTTTGGGGACAATGGATGAGTCCTCCCAGTGTGGGTGGGAGAGAGAGAAAGAGAGATCAATGTGGTCCTTTGTGTCTGGAGGTGAACTTGGGAGAACACACACACACACACACACACACACACACACACACAAAACAATTACTATCACCTTGAGCAGTTTTTTTTTTACTTTAAATCCAAAATAGTGTTGAATGCACATTGCGTCATACACTTTGTAATACACTTTCAAAGTAAGTTATTTTCATTTCATTAGATGATATGGCTCATACTGTCACAAGTAACATCATAGCAGCAGGATGTAGTGTGTAGTGTGTTATATCTAAGCCTCCAACATTGCAAAGACAAAAATGACAGCTCACATTATCTCAACACAGTCCAAAGAGCTGACCAGTCTCACAGGTTATTGCTTCAGCTCTGTTCCTGCACACCTGATCCAATGAAGAGCTGCACCTTCATTGGACAAGGTGTGCCAACACAAGGCAGTAGTAAGCCTTGCACAACAAATAGGCTTCAGGTCTGGCTTGAGAAACATTTCTTGTGTATTATTTAAGTAGCATTGGACTGTAAACAGAGCATTGACATATTATCACCTCATAAGGTGTTTTATGGTTAACACATTAGCAAACAGTTGCTTATTTATGCATCCAGCTGGCATGTAGCAACATTTGCATTCATCTGGAGTTGTGGCTCTCTCGGTAGCTGATGAAACCTGGGAAACATCTGGATCTTGAGCTGCTGAATGCTAGCCGCTATGTCCGCCTGCTAGTTGCTGACTTGTCCGTCTGTTGGTTCATCCTGGTTCTGCTAGTTTACTGTGGGGTTTTTGGAGCATGTTCACAAAAACAGTGGCTTGCCACAACTGCAAAAGAGTTTAATTCGGGTGTGAAGAGTGAACCAAATACGTATGCTCTGAAAACTCAAAAAATGCTAAATGTAGTGACAGGAACTGTGGAGTCAGGTGATAATTCTCTGTGTTCATATATAGTCAATTAATCCAGCGTCAACAAAACATCTAGATCAATGTAACATCACATGTATTCATCATGGACTCTGTAACTTTGGCAAAAATAATAAATCCAAAACTAAACGTACCAGCTACTCTCTGTTTTCTACCAAATGTAGCTACTAGCTACCGTACTGGCTCCTAGCTTTGCTGTGTAGCTTAAATTTGGAGTCGGCATGAGGGTTCCAAAGAGTGACTGATGAATCGTCGACTCACTCACCATTTGTCATGTTCATATTGAACAATATGTATCCCACATAAAAAAAAAATGTTTTACCAATTTGCCAACATCTTTCTCAGTATCTGCTGAGGAAATGTACAATTAGCAGTAGCACAGTATGGGATTGGGGCATCGTTAGGATGAGCAGTGAGTCATCATCTTTATTCATTCCAGTAGCTCTGATAGATCTGATTCTATCAAATACTTGCACGGTGTAACAATTGAGAACTAGCATTAGATTAAATATTTTAATCATTGCCCAGCACTAGAAATGATGTTTTGTTTGTGTTAGTGGCGGGTTGTACAATCAGTCATTTCTTCTTGATGCCAATTCCCTCCATGTTGTCACACAGGCACTGGGATGTCAGAGGGCCTATCATACTTTCACATGAAAACAGCTCTTACTCCTTTCACACAGAGTTCCAGTTTTAGCCAAATGGCGGAATGACTCATGTCACTGTTATGGTTAACTCTTGGATGAAGAAATAATAATATCACATGATAAAAACCTTTTTCCAATGTTGTGTTTGTAATCTCTTCAGGAACTCGACATACTGCATGAAAGTGTCCATGTCCATGATTGTGGAGGAGAGGGATGAGGGGAGATGCTTCAGCAGCAAAATCCGACATCTGGAGAAAGCTGAGATCACCCATAGCAAAATGATCACCTGCCCTGACATAGAAGACTATTTGGCCCCTTACAAGCAACCGCAGATGACCTGGTATAAGGTAGGACATGCACAAAAGATCAGAGTAACCACACCTGAGCCATCTGTAGACTGTTGTAACTTGATCAGGCTGTGTGTCTTTGTCAGGAGTGCGAGCGGGTTGAATGGAGAAGCTCCATTACCGTAAACACTACAAAGATCTGGATCCCTGTGGTGGAAGAGGGTGACGGGGGAAATTACACCTGTGAGTTACAGTATGGATCCAGACTGGTGCGGCGGACAACAGAGCTCAAAGTTACAGGTAGGACACGCTTCATGGATGGATGGCTGGAGGGATGGATGGATGGATACATAGGATGGGACAGGGAATGATATACAATTGGACGGTTAGAGTTTGGACAGGACTGGATACTATACAATCAAATGAGAAAGCATTGAATGACCATGAACATGACATTGGAAGATATGATTGAATAAAAAAGGGACTGATGATGGTTAAATCACGGCTAAGCCTCTAGTTACTAACCTGGACAGATAAACAACCAGGGGACCCTCACCAGAGGACCTCAGGCTGCTGTCCTACTCATAAGAGGTTAAGGAGCTCACAGATGTATTTTGGGGCTAGGCCTAATGTATCCCCAAAGGTAATTATTACAATTTTGAAATGAATTCTGAAAGCCAGTGAAGGGAGGCTAAATAAAGGGTGATGAGGTCTTGCTTAATTGGATTTGTTAAGATGCTTGCTGCTGCATTCTTATAGTAACTAATCACGAGAGAGAACTCGTGGACACGGATAAATGGAGTAACGGTAGTCTGAGCGGCATAACATGAAGGATGGATACTGTTCTCAAGGTCAGGAGATACAAATGAGAAATGAGATACAACTGCCAATGTTGCCTTGAACAGAGTTGAGGAGAGCAAATAACGATCGCTGAGTAATGGTCTGTTAGTTGCAGGAAACTGTGTAACATGCAGCACTTAATCCGGTCAAGTCTGTTCAGAACTGAAGGCGCTTTCAGACGTTCTGGGGACTCCCTGAGAGGAAGTGTCCACTTGGGTTCTTAGAACTACTTTTTCCCACCAAGTGATATTGGTACATACAGCCGGGTGTTGTCAGCGTAAAAATGACCAATTTGCAAGCGATGTCCCCGACACCACAAGTGAAATGGGCAGTGGAAGAAGAGGCATTACCATAACTAAGAATGTTTTATATGTTGTCATTTGTTTCATGACAGGATAGGATGGATAGGATGGCGTCTGTTGACCGCTGTGGATTGTAAAGGTCCTGGGTGTCCATTGGGTCAGGCAGACTCAGACTGTATATGCCAGCACTGGCTACCTGGGTATCAAGTATCAATTCAATCTGTCTTATTTTGCAGAATTGATTAATTATATGTGCATTACACCACTCCACCCGAGTGGTTTCGGGTAAATTGACGAATCAAAGATAGAGAGTGGACTCAAACCATGGCAGAAATATGTACTCTGGCTGCTTTTAATATACAATGGATCTCTCAGTGACTCCAGAGCATCCATTATTTTTGACAGATGCCTGGACTCAGCAATACATCATTCATCATTACTGCAGCACTTTTAAAGTTTCCTCTTTGCAAAACACAGCTCTACTCAACAATAGAGTGCATTCACATCCACGGCACCATGTTGTGTATTCGCGTTTGGTCTCTTTGTTTTATTCCCAGATTAAACACACATCGCTTCAAGCTTCGGTGGCTTTTGACTTAACTTCGACTCGGCAGTAACATCTGCACTTCGCTGTTCGGAGTTTAAAAGCTGACTTGCATCTACACTTTTGTGGCGTGTGTGTGTGTGTGTGTGTGTGTGTGGGGGGGGGATGCAGTCCCTTTGATTGTGTGCACATGCATGCTTGAGTTCTGACATTGTGCCATGTGCATAATGCATGTTGGTGTCTGTGAGCAATGAATGACAACATTGTGTGCTTATTTTCAATGACACACACAACATGCACCCTGCCTTTGCTTAACACATTCAGACACTTTCCCTCACACACACACACACACACACACACACACACACACACACACACACAAACTGAGTGATTCTCGAGCCTGACATAATGGGTGTGCCATGACAAGCAGCAGAGAGTAAAAGTGGATCCTCCTTGAACAACATCCTTTGAGGATGCTGTCATGCATTTAGTGCTCCATATCTCTGATATTTTGAATTCCAGGACCAAAGTCTGGGTCTTCTTCATCTTGCACCTTGTGATTTGGTTCAGATGTACGGCAACCTTTTGTTCGGTGGAGTCGATACGAAGGCATCGCTTCATCTGTCAAGGAATTATTCAGAGCCACTTTTCCTCACTTCCCTTCATGTACTCTCTCCCATGGAGGAAGATAACGCGGGAAAACCACATCTACCAGTTTGGTTTACTGTGTAGGGAGATAGCTCCTGATGATTCCCGCGTTGAGTCGTCACGTCGCAGCATCTCTTAGGTTGTAGTGAAAGCATTGCTGAACACTTTGATCAGATATGATTCCTTTTCATTCTGCATGCAGAGCTTTGTGTTTTATTGAATGGATGGAATGAGAATCAGAACATGTAAAGTGCTACAGAGAGGTCTACAGAACAATAGTGCTGTGTTTTTCCTTAAATACAATACTAATACAATACTTTTCTGTTGCTTGTCCACATTGACCATGGCTAACACAATGCTGTTCATACATATTAACAATAATAACTCTACAAATGCAATCACAACACAGCCAAAGGATCACATTCTGCCAGTGTTGTAAGCAAGACCATGGAAACCGAGACCACGTCACGTCCAGAAACAGACCGCTGCAAGTGACACACCCGTCTGACATGTGGATCATGCGAACCAGAGGCCCTCCTCAAATTGGTCTGAAAAATCCATATTTCCATAAAAACACCCACAGAAGACTTCTATTCATTCACTTCTTTTACAACCAACTATACTGTATAGCAATGTTCCAAACAACAAATATGCTTGATGTTTAAACTACGACTAGTCTACAAGTAAGAAAGCAATCAGAAATCAAAATCGATCACAATTTAATATTTCAATTTTAAGAAGCAAGATCCGAGATTTGTAGCAATATTGTTGCCTTTCAATGGCTCTCGACATGGCCGGCATCTCACAGCTAACGTGCAGCCACAGCCACTATGTCTTTACATAGCAAAGCTGTGGTTAAAACACCGTTTATTCTCCTGCATGCATCTACATTAACGGGCCAATCGAGCACCACAGCACCACAGACAATCCAAGCTACATTCTAAAAAACTAAATCCAATCTTTGAATGAATTTGGGAAAGAGGAGGTGGTGGCAGATGGGTGCTGGGAGGACGAGGCGGGTTGGAGGTGAGTCAGGAGAAGCTAATGAGTTCAGATCAGAGTGAAGAACCGCTGGTGCTGCAGGAAGAGCAGCAGCTCTCCATGGCAACCGCTGAGACAGCTGTATGCTAACCACTGGAACTACAAATACAGCAAAGCTTGTGTTTTCAAGTTGACACAAATTAAAAAATCCCAGGTAGCAGAAGCCATGATGGTGAAAAAATAGACGGAAGATTTGATTGGTCTTTTCATACACAAAGAAGTTTCATGTCTACCTCCCGTTGTATCCCCGTGCTGTTGTTTCTGGATCATTATCAGAAAAGTTACAGAAATGAGCAGAGAAGCAAACTAACATATGGGGACAGAGGAACTCAGTGAAGCAATACAAGCATGAACCAAGATGCGTGTGTGTGTGTGTGTGTGTGTGTGTGTGTGTGTGTGTGTGAGCCTGATGCTGTGCACGCTAACTGTTGGGAGGCCAATTTATCTCAGCCTGTTTAGGGAGCCAGGATATCTCTTGCTCTCACTGCTTTTCCTTCTTCGTGCAGCCTCTCTCTCTCTCTCCATTCCTCTCCCTCTCTCCCTCTCTCCGCCTCTTTTCTCTCCGTTTCCATATATATAAACTGTGCATGTGTCCGCTGTGCATCTCTGTGTGAGTTGTACTGTGTCACGGTACTTCAACATCGCAGCAGTAACGTTTTGCCGTGAAGGATTCCTCTCGCTCACGTGGTGCAAACGGGGATGTGTTGAACCTCAGCAACGTATATATTTCTGACAGCACGCTCACACTGTAAAGGATGTCCAGTGAAACCAGCCCTTAAACACATGCGTCAGTGCGCGCCAGCATCTCTGTCCTTCATCCTGTAGTTAGGTCTGTGAGTGTCTCTTGGCAGCGGCTTTTACCGCCGTGCTTTCAACATTAAATGGAGATTAAAGGAAAGACACGGGCAGAGCCTGCAGATCAGCTGCTGGCTACGATGTTGATTCCAGCAAAAACACACTTCGCTGAAAAGAAGAGTTGGAAATAGACCCACAGTTGTCTGTGAGATTGAGGGGAGAGCTGCGACAGGGAGGATGTATTCTAAATGTCACCCTCTCAATGTGCTTCCTTCAAAGCTTCTCACTGTTAGATGCTTTTTTAACATTTGCAGCTTTTAATTAACCGCTGCACCCGAGGGCCGTGTACGCTTTGTGAGCGTCGGGGTAATCGCTTGTGTTTACAATGCTGTTCACACTGTCAAGTATTAGCCCCGGGATGTTCTTGGGTCTAATGGCGCAGCGCTCGCCGCGCTTTATCGCTTAGTGTCAGGGACACTTTCATTAATTTGCCCAAAAAATAAAGTAGAATTAGAAATGTCAGAGAGGTATTTTTTATTTTCTTGCTGGAAATGCACACAGACAAGACGGGGAATTGAAGACAAACGACGCTCTAGGAACGTACGCCACCAAAGGACAGAGAATGAGCATGAGAAACACAGGAAGAGAATCAGGATTCAAAAGAACACAGCAGAAGATGAATATACATAGAGTAAATGCAGATGGAGGGTACTAATGAAGAACCGGTCTCTTGTCATTGTGAGCGTGTTTGCTGATGTCTGATGTCGGCATATCGCTCAAAGTGCCTACGTGCAGCCTCATTGAGCCGCCGGCGTGGCTGCAGGCCCGCCTAGTCCTGTTCTATTCCAAGGTTCAATGCTGAGAGATGAAATATAGACAGAACGGGAAAAGACGACAATTCAAACTATAAACTACACTGTAAATGCTTTTTTTTTTGTTTTGACAGTCATATATATATATATATATATATATATATATCTTCTCAACGGTTCTTACTGTATAAACTATGCAGTTACTGCAGGTTTTCATTGCATTGTGGGAAAATATTACTGTGAATACTAACTGACCGCAACAAACAAACTCCCCCATGATGGTCATGCCAGACTAAAGTTAAGTATCACTTCCTTACTTATTAACTCAAGGACAGCTTCTTATTTGAAGACGGGGATAGTTGTTGTGCCTGTTCTGTTGCTTTATTCAGAACAGGCCTGTTTATTTGATTGTGTTGCATAATTGTTCTGTTATTGATACTGTATTGTTCAAATCACACAAAACGTTTTCTACTTTTTCTGCAGTTCTCTTCAGTTGTCCCTTTTCTTGTTTTACACCGACAGCTAAATAACAGTATTTTACTGTGATAAATACAGTGGTACATTTTGTAGGTTATAGCGCTGTAAAATAAATAATTTCATTAATAAACATTTTACGATAAAGTATGACCACAAATAACAGAATATTACTGTACTTCAGCATGGAAGAAATGAACTGTGTAATACTGTACTTCATTAGTTGTACAGTTAGTTTACTGTGGCATGAAATACAGTAACTATAATTGTTGGCGGTAGGTTTCTGTTGATTTGACGTGAAACATCTTACAGTGTAACACATGAAGAGACCCAACGAGCAAAGGGACAGAGAGATGTTATCACTCTATCACGTCACTGCTGGACTCAAGCCAGAACAAGCTGTTAATGCAACATTAACGTTGACGCCACAGAAACATGTAGCGCATTGCTTGTATGCAAATGTATATGATTGTATATAATTAAATGTCATACAGGAAAGTCAGTGAAAACACTGATTTCATTTACATTGTTGAAAATATTAGGTACAAAGTGCAATATTAGGTTAGGACAGCTGAAAATAAGTCTAAATGAAACATATGTTAACAATATTAAAAAAACACAACAAAAATAAAACATCTTCTATAAAGCCAGGCTTGATCCTGCACTTAAAGCCCTGTGAAATGATCAAACGATGGGTTCTTGGAGAACGCTGAAGACCTTTTTTATTATTTTTAAGAACGTTCCTGCAGATGGACAGAGAGAGAAGGACAAACAGACAGACTGAACTCTCTCATCTTGTTTTTATATTCGTCATGTCCCACAGTGAAGAGCTCCATCAGCCCTGTGCTGCCTTCAGCAGCAATCTGCTACCTACCGCACCACGGCTCTGTGTGTGTGTGTGTGTGTGTGTGTGTGTCTGTGTGTGTGTGTGTGTGTGTGTGTGTGTGTGTGTGTGTGTGTGTGTGTGTGTGTGTGTGTGAGAGTGATTTTACGTTTGCAGACAAATTTCCAATGTCTGAATAAAATAATTAGAATGTTGCTCGTTGTGCCCAGCTCTGTGCCCTGAAAGCTAAAATCTCTGAATCCTTTCACTTCCCTCCTGATTGTTTTATCTTTCCATAAAGGTGCAATATATACGGGATTCTAATAATAATATAGAAACAAGCTTATCTGTGTAAAGAAATGGTGGAGTAATGTCTACCAGAGTAGAGAATGAAGTCGAATCTGTGTGCAGGCACAACCTGTTTTTATTTCATAGAGCCAACATGGCTCCCAGCTTCCCACCTGACGTGGAGCTAAGTGAGTCCTTTACATCGGAGCAGAAGATTCAGTGTAAAGGTAACACGATTGCAATGCCTCTTCCCAAAATGGACAGAGACAACTGTGTGCAGACCAATCTGTGAGCTTACAAATGAAGTGACGAGACATTCACATTCATTATTTCGAGGTGCAGACACGAACCTCAGAGACTATATCTTAAAATAATGACGAATTAAATCACAACTTGCATAGTCGCTGCATTTTATAGCAGATGTTTCCCTCGGCCTGAAATATTTAACTTCCATGAACATCATACATCATGATCCCCCGCCAACAGCTCACTCCAGGTTGTTGTAAATCGGCCCTGGTGTTCGTGTAACTGCATTCACACTAAGCGATGCTCAAACACTGGTTGCTACAGTTACATTGAGGCATTGCTGACACTGCAGTTGCGTAGTTGTATTCAGATCGATTGCTTAACGTGATAACAGAGAACCTGTCTCCCCCCATAGACAATCCGAGTGGTGCTACCGTTGCCGCCGCAGTCGCAAAGGCAACTGGATCGCAAAGGCAACCGGATCGCTTCACGACTTTTTCGTTGGAAAAAAAGTTAGCGGTCAAAATTGCATCGTGAAAGCGCTGTTCATTGGTAACTCATCTAACGCCAACGCTGATTGTTTTGTTATTCTATAGCAATTGTATCATGCTACCAACATTTACTTCATAATGATAAGTTAAAGCAAAACATCGCACCTATTGCCGCCTCAAATTTGGGCAAATTTGAACACTGAACTGTTTGTGTTTATGTGCCACACAAACCGATGTTCCACCTGAAACACACTCACTGACTCTTCTCTGCCTCAGCGCATGCCATCGAATTAACATCTGTTCAACTCCACTTGTATCTCCTCATTGACCTCGTCTTCCATTGAACCGGCTTCTAAAGTTATGTCACTGTCATCGTGAGCACATCTTCACAGTGTGCTCTGTAACTGACCTGACGGTGCTTTCTCTTCCACTAAATCTCAGATTTTCCAAATCCTCTGTGGGTGACATCATTGTCTCATCTTTTTCTCCTGCACACTTTGTCCCAAGCAATTCACATTACAACCTATCTCTCTCTCTCTCTCTCGCTCTCTCTCTGTTCCCTTCCCTTCTTCCCTTTTCCTTAGTCTTTTTCCACACAGAGCCATTTAACGAAAAAGTCTCATCCATATTTCAGAGGCATTTCAAAGTAAAATGTGTGTTAGCAAAGTACACGGCATTCAGGCTAAATTTAACACTGCTGAGAATTTCTGTGTGTGTGTGTGTGTGTGTGTGTGTGTGTGTGTGTGTGTGTGTGTGTGTGTGTGTGTGTGTGAGAGAGAGAGAAAGATGGGACGTGAGATGGAGAGAGAGAGAGAGAAAGAGAGAGAGAAAGAAATAGAGGGGATTTGTGGTGGTGCAAAGTATTTGTAACCTCATTGGTATAATGCTAAGCCTAATGCAGCATTACTTCCCCTGCATGACAGTTTGACACGCTCACACACCCTCTCTCTAGGACGCAGGACGCATTACAAGAGTCTTTGTCTTTTCCCCGTCCACCTCCCTCCCTCCCTCCCTCCCTCTATCTCTCCTCTCTTTCCTCCTCTCTGTTTGCCTCTCCCTCCCTTGTTTTCTCTTCCTCCCTTTCTTTTCTTTTACTGTTCTTCCCTTCGTCTCTCTTATACGTTCACTCTCTCTTCCTCCGGTTCCATCCTTCTCTCGCTCTTTCTCAATTTGACACACGCATAGTGTCTGTGTGTGTGTGTGTGTGTGTGTGTGTGTGTGTGTGTGTGTGTGTGTGTGTGTGTGTGTTTTTGTGCATGCATTAAGGGCCCATGACCTAGTTAGAGTCTCACCTCCTAATTCATTGTGAAATTGGCTCTGTTCTCTAAAGACAGATGGGCTCGATGAGGTAACTACTCTCTCACACACACACACACACACACACACACATACACATACAGACACCTATTAACATGACTCTGCAACTTAAATAGAACGCGAGACAGAGAGATGGCAGGAGGCAGAGAAGGACAAACAACATTATAAGAACAGAATATCCAGTGTGTTTGTGAGGCAGAATTCATTTATTTAAAAGTTAAAGCTCAGGGCGTCATTCGCTGTTCCATCTAAAATACGGGACCCTCATCTCAGCAGAGCAGTTTGCAAACGTCTGTGGCGAGTTGTGCGACTGTATTTCAATCCGTGTCAGCAGATTTGTAAATGGGTATCGCTTCATGAATGAATTTGCCGCCCGCTGTTCTCCCGGTGAAGCAGTCTGCTAGCTGCGGAGCTGAGGTGATGAGGAGACTCTTTGACATATTGACAAGTCTGACTACAAATAGATCCTGAATACTCATTGGCAGATCCCTTTGCACATTAACAAATCTCACGTGAACATGGATTGAGATGCAGTTGCATAACTCTCCACACACATTTGTAGATAGTTCTTCTACAATTACAGCCCCATATTTTAAAGATGCATGACACCAGTTTGTAGCACACATCGCCTGGGTTTGCATCCCCAAACCATCTCATGGTACTTGGGATCAGAGTATTTAAAAAAGAAAAAGTCATGCATGGTGGTACCGGTAGCTTTCCCTCGTCAGTCAGTGATGTAGATGACTGAATGTTCTCTCAACTCTAATCAAATCTAAAACTCAATCTTAAGTTTCTCACGTACATCTCAAAGGTCTGACAGGCCTTAGTGGAGTCCCACAGTGACTCAGAGATACACCTGGACACAGGGGCGGACTGGGGGAAAAAGTGTCCCGGGAGTTACTGTCAGACCGGCCCACTCAATACACGGCGCGTTGCCCACTCAATGCAGCGCACGTATCGACCAGTCAGTGGCCTACTTGGAAAAATACCACACATAACATTATTTTGGATGATTACAAAGAAATTGCATCATATATGTTACAACATTGTAACATGTTTTTTTTTATAACATTTGGATCCACCAATTTGCCTGATGGACACATTGAATAAGATAATACTGGCTATTGTAACACTCCGGTAGGTATAGTCTGCTGGATGAATATGCTGAACTCTATAGTATCAGATGGTTATACCCAGTGGATCTGGTGCACATGTTCTAGGTAGGGCTGTTTTCTATTTCCCTTTAGTAACTTGAGGGTTACCGTAATAATTCCCTTTAACAGGAAACGATACAATCTAACTATATTCAGATTACCTTTAATTTGAGTTTACAACAAACGCAACACACACACAATTTGGAAAAATGAAATGAAAGAAAACCCTCGTTGCTGGCAGGATGTCGCCTGAAGCGTGGAAGTCCAAACTCTTAGTCCGCTTCACTCAAGAGAGCAATAAGATAAAAGTGTGGTACCTTAGTTAATGCTGCTGGTAAATCGGTATTACATTACTAATCCCCTCCCCCCCCCAAATAAAATAATAGTAATATGATAAATACAAAAAAATATCTACATAAAAGGCTGTAGTGATCTAGAATTAATTGTGGAAGGATAACATATAGCAGAAATGTCACTATCGATATGTGGCATTCTAAACGTGAAGAGGCGGGGCTTAGGCGGCTTGTCTGGAGTTCAGATCAGAGACGCTCCGTGAACTACTATCGACCAGAATGCCGGCGCCGGCGCTGAATCTATTTGAGGACGCTGATTGGTTAAATGTATTTCACTCATTTATATCTTTAATCAGCATTAAAGCCTCATTGACTAAACTGCTTCATAGACCCGCCTCTTTGGGGCAGATTGCATGCTGGGTGTGTGATTGTGTGTGTGTGTGTGTGTGTGTGTGTGTGTGTGTGTGTGTGTGTGTGTGTGTGTGTGTGTGTGTGTGTGTGTGTGTGTGTAGGGGTGCTGCCAGCTCACAGATGGAAACCATGAGTGTGAATACAGATCGCGAGGAGCAGTATAAATATCAGTCAGCGATTATGAGCTTTAAGTATTAGAGTAAATTTAACGTGTTCTGTGAAGCATAGAATACAGTCGGGGTTGGCGATCTCAGAGCGAGGGCCGGTTAGTGATGGAGGTGGTCCGGTATTGGACCGGCTCAAACCCCGTCGGCCTACCGGGGATTCCTCCGGTATCCCCGATGGCCAGTCTGCCCCTGCCTGGACACCTGGGAGATTAAAAACAGGCTGCCTTTGCTTCCTGAGAGATAATTCTCAAACTAGGATAATACTCGTTTAAAGTTCTGTTTTCGAGATGTAAAAATCCAGTAATCACAGGCTGTGATGACGTAAAACTGTATCTAAATGTCAAGAGGAGGAACTGAGAGGGTTTTGTGAAGATTCACACCTTAGGTGCGAAGACGTTTAATATTCAGTTTTAGAGACAAAATGTTTTTCTCAAAAGCACCCTGATGAAGTTTGACAGCATGCAGGTACGGCGGGGCAAACAGAGCAACTGCGTAATGATGACGGAAATGAATTGAGTGAGTCACATCAGCCATCATTACTCCTAAACTATCAGCAACGTATTCCAGGATCCTGTCCTTCAGATTGCAGTCTATTGCTTGAATGTATTGCACGGCTTTGACCTGAACAGAAGAGAGTTCTTAGCGGACCGTCTGCGCCTCTGCTAACCCGAACAGCCAGTGTGGGTTTATTTATGACCGCCATCTCCCGCGAACCGTAACAAACTGGATGTGAGGATTTTGTGTTGATGGTATAATTGCTCTGGAAAGCACTGACAAACCGGTCAATAGGTCTGAGAACACTCCTGTGGGTCGCTGAGGAAACAAGCAACATGTGATGTCGTTTAGGGAAGAAGACTCGTGGTTCGTGGTATTGCTGTGTATCATTGGTCAAATACGAAGGTCTCCTGACCTCCTCTCTATGCAGACTTTGTGACACTATGTCCTCCTCCCAACCGACGAGGGTCATACTTTCTATAATCCTGTAGTTCCAGAAGGCTTTGTACTTTACTCGAGTATTTCCATTTTATGTAACTTTATACTTCTAGTCCACTTCATCTCAGAGGGAAATATTGGAATTTGTCAGTATTAGTTACTCGTAATACTACTACAGATACAGCCTAAATATATTACATTCTGCATAATGTATATACTATTACCTTTGGTACTTTAAGTGTATTTTGATGCCAATACTTTTGTACGTTTATTTAAGTAGTAATGTTTTATTGTTGATTTGTTAAGTAGCAAGTATTTTCACACAGTGCTCTAGTAAACAATAAATCAAGAACAGCCCGGCCCTTGAGAAGTGTAAAAATACTTTTGGTTAATTATGAAACTGTGGATGAACAAAATAAAGACTCGAGGTAATCAATGGGAGGTACTGAGCTGGTTGAGATTCCCTCCATAGTACAAGCAAGATCAACATCATGCGTTATCAATTAGCCTCGTCTTTGACCCGCTGAGGTTACGGCTCGAGCGTCCTAATGTTGAAAGTCTCATTAAATATATATTATTTTTCAAAACAACATACCTACTGAACAGCTGTGGTGTTTTGTATGGATTTCACCCAGACATGCTTTCCACTTTAACATAATTATTATACCTGAAAGAATCCTTGTGGGAATAAGCATTAACACGTTGTCACACTCTTATGATTAATAATGGGAATGGGTTTCTGACAATTGTCCTCCAAATAACCTCTGTAATATATCCATAACGATGTAAATGTACTGTATACTCCCTCTCCACACATATGCTTTATTTTTAAATGAATTCAGTCCATCAAAGAGGTACAGTAAGACAGAATGGTGAAAGAGGGAGACAAAGGCATGACTTAAGCCCGGGATGTTGCAGTTATATGGCATGCACTGTAACTGCTTGCTACCAAGGCCATTTCATTCATTCGTCTAGTGTGGTTGAAGTAACCCTTTCAAATACTGTGATACACTATGAACACATCCTTTCCTTGTTGTCCTCTGGATACAGGGATATAACAGGGAAATATAATCCTGTGGAGAATTACTAATTCAGATTAGCCATTTTCTATCAGTTTACTAATCACTCTGGCAAAGCAAATTCTCAAAATAAACAAGAATAAGAGTATCTAGCCACGCCATGCGATGCTGTAATAAAACAGACTGTTAGATAGTGTAGCATACAGCCGAGGCCTCTACACTGCAACACGCCCACAGGATCTTTCTCAAGATCATAGATGGAGACGCTAGGGTGGGCAGCAGTAGGTTGTCTTTTATTGCGCAAGCATTTTTCAATAATTGGCTGTTCAGTTCCCAAGCAGCTGAACCAGGAACAGGCTGAGATCACTGTGATACACAACTTCAAATACACAGCGAGAAACCTTTATAAAGTAGGTGACATGCAGGGAGTCAACACTGTCAGATGAGCTGAACAACATGCATACAAAGATGCACCGCCCTCAGGTGCTATTAAATCATGACACACCAGATCAGATGCACCTTGCTTGGAAACCCTGAACCCTTCACGCTTTGGCTAAGCGGCAAATGTAGGAAATCTGTTTTAAAAACAACATTAAAACACTAGAACAGCAGCTGACAACCCATGCTGATGGCCATGTGCAGAAAGGCTGCCAATTCATTTGTCGGTGGGACCCTTGTCTCGTCGGCGCAGCAGTCTCCCACAGTCTGGGCAATGGCCTCATCTCGCTCATCTTAATCCTAGACTGTATATAAGAAGTGGCTGTAGTCATGGTGACCCATTTGTTTTGAAGCCTTGAGTTCGGAGATTCCGCCGTCGCCATCTTGGATTACGGCCTCCAACATGTTGGTTTTTTTAGAACCAATGAACAGAAGTTACCGTATTTGGATTGTGGAGGAGTGATATAGTAACGCCGTATACAACTCCGGTAGCAACAGCAACCTGTCAATCACAGTAAGCCCGCCCTAAAGCATCCCCTGCTTTATGGTCTGTTTGACTCTGAATGGACCATAACTTACTGAATGAACATCATGCTGTATTGAAGAAGACTTGAGACTGAGACCATGAACTCATGTTTACAATGTTTACTGAGGGAATAAATCAAGAGAGAAGTAGAGTCATTTCTCATAGACTTCTATACAATCAGAGGAGTCGCCCCCTGCTGGTCAGTAGAGAGAATGCAAGTTTAAGCAAAGTTAAAGACTAATGATTGGTTTGGAACAACCATTTATTTCTTAAAGATTACCACAGGGGACATTCTTCAGCAAACGTGAGCACACCAAGCCTTTTCAAGACACCATGACCATGTCAGAGAGAGGTGGACGATAAGAGAGGAGACACCGGGCGAGTTGGTTTGGGATGGATCATGTGAGTCAACTTCAGCTGCTGCTACTTTTACTCTGGTGTCAGCTAATAGAGGACCCAGGAGATAGCCGTATTTGGTGGACGTGACTTGATGACCTTTGTTTTTTTTTCCACTTCAAACATGATTCAACATGATTGAACCACTGGTCTGGAAAATAAGGGAGTCAAGAGGTACATTATGTATACACACGCACACACACAAGTTTAATTTGTCCATTGATGTTGAAGAAGGGCACAAAAACATGTTTTCACACACACACACACACACACACACACACACATACACGGTCACACACACAGACTAAGACACGCAAGACCATTCATGTTAACTTCCTTTCCCTGTGTCTGGCACTCTCTCTTTCACACACACACACACACACACACACACACACACACACACACACACACACACACACACCCTGAAAACCCAGTGGTCAAGTTAATTGCATTAAACAACCTTAAGATGCAGACCCTTCTGTCTCTCACACATCGATACCTCTGAGAGAGAGGCAAGCGAAAGAAAAACAACAAAAAGGACAAAACAAGAAGAAAAGGCTGATGGGAAAAAAACTAAGCCGGGAAAACAAGTTCAGGAGAAAAAAAAAGTGGAGTGATTATGCAAATTGGTTTACGCCAGGTTAGCCACACTGGGACATTAATAACAAACTTAGTTTACTCTTGACAAACTTTATCCAGAGCATTATTATTATCTGTGGCCTGCAGAGAACAGGAGGTCAGTTCATAATCAGCTTCCAGCGTCTCACAGAGAGAACCAATATGCAGAGAATATAATGACCTTAACAAGCAGGTGCTTCACTCACGCTGTCTGCCACACTTTAAAAAACAGGGGAATTACCCAAAAGTCCGTTTGAAGAAGTATTCACATCATTTTATAATGTAGCGGCAGGTTTGAGGATGGCAAAACAACCTGAAAGACATTAGATGTTATGTAATAACAAGAGTGCGAGTCAAATGTTTTTCAACCTTTATTAAATTCATATTAATGACTCCCACCTGCACATAATTCCAATCACAACTAAAACCATTGATTCTGCAGCCTGCACTGCACACTCTGTTAAATACATCATTTAGATATTCAACCCGATAATGTACAAACTAGCAGGTTTAAGCAGATGTTTTTACAACAGATGTAAAAATGAGAATTTGTGGTTTTCGACAGAGTTCTGTACCAGAACTATTTTTTTGACGAACAACAGCGTTGTTGCTCGGGGGGGTCGCTGGGTTTGGTGCCATCATGCCTGTACAGAACGAGGTCACCGAACGTGTCTGACAAGCTAAAGCTGAGACGCTACGCAGAAGAACAGGACGGATGGGTGAACTGTCGTTTGTCAAAAAACCCTGAGTTAGCATTTCTCTTTTCGTGCGCAGAGACGAACGGAAAGACTAGACAACACAATTTAGAAAAACTGTTAAAAGGCTTTTGCATGGGTAACATTTTGACATGTCACTGTAGAAAAAAGCACATGTGGCTCACTGAAGCCATTGTATTGTTACTGTGTGTTTCCTACTGTGACAAGTCTTAGCTTTTTCTCTGCTTCTAACCTTTATAATAAGCTACTCCATCAGGACTCCCCTCTGATTGATTTGTTTCCCATCTCACTCTGAGAGAGAAAGCTAAAAACTGCATTTTCCAAAATATTGAACTATGCCCTTAGGATGATTAGCATCAGCCTGCAAACCTTCGTGAGTCATTGCATTACCACACCATGAATGTCTTATAGGACAGCTTCAAAATACAAGTTTAGATGGGTGTATGTACCAGTTCTTCCCGTTTGAAGAGCCTCAGAGCTGATTGGACAGTACTTTGTTTCCACATCAGACCTGTACAATGATGACCATATAAATAGATTATTAGTAGAACGGACATTCAACTGTCAAACAAAAACCTTCTTTCACCTCGATGTGAAACGAGAAGTCCACGTTGATTTATTTGACACATAACTTTCGTACTTAAGCAACAGCACTTCCTTTGTTATTATATCCCAAACCTCCTTTTCTAAAGCAATATTTCATAGTCTGTTCCTAAACCTGACCAAGAAGCTTTCTCCACTAAACCTAACTCAGTTGTTTCTTGTGAAGACGGAAGTTTATTTTGAAAAGACAGCTATGCTTTTGACTGAAGGAAATCCAGTGTTGCTGGACTTTCATAAGAAAAGTCACAAAAAATGAGCAGTAGCTTTTGGTAAGGTATCATACCAGCCTTTGTATAAGGATACCTTGAATGGTGACCACACAAAGAGCGTTGCCTGGAAGAGAGCGGACCCAGCTCCACTGTAGCAGGTATTCTATACACTAAGTGTAATCATAAACCAAATACCCTTTTATTTAATCCATAACAGTCTTTCATAAAAGGCCTTTTTTTCTGAAACCCATTATCCACAGCCCAGACGGAATCTTTGAAGAAGAGTGGAAGAGCATTAAATATTTTCTTTCCCATAATGTTTTCAGTAAATACCTTTTATTACTAATAGGTTATTGGCATGCAGTTTAATACTTCTCATTGTGATTCAAATGGACATCACTTCCTCTCCACTTTTCTCCTGTTTTGTTTTATCCTTTACCTCTAATCTTTTCTCTCCTCTTTTCCCCTTCAAGGCTCCTCCTTTCTTCTTTTTTCGGTCTTTTCTCTTGTCACACCCGCCCTTGTCTTTTGTCTTTCCTTCTTTCTCTTTCCTTTAGTATTCCAGCTCATCCTCTTTGTCTCCAGCACTAGAGATAAACGATGGATCAAACCGTTTCTGTTTCTGCTGTCCCTCCTCCTTCTCAAGCATCTATTGATAGAAAGTCATTTATGTTTTATCACAATAGAAGCCATGGAGCAGATAGTAATTCAATCATTACTGAAGTGTTTTCTTCGCTTTAATTCCTCTTCAGGTGTGCTGAGTGTGCTGGTTCACTCTAAACACCAACTTGTTACGCCGCAGCTCTCTAGACTAACGGACAGCTACAGTCGAGCAATCAAAGGTTAAGTGCTTTGCTCAAGAGCATTGAAACAGCAGCCGGCGGCTCAGCATCAGTGTCGCCGTGAGTTACTTGCACTTTGTGTGAAAACAGCACAGAGGAGGAGGAGGAGGAGGAGAAGAGGTATGTTGGGAAAAGTTAAAGCTGGTGTAGAAAAAAATAATGGCGAGGAACAGAGAAAGACATGAATACAGATGGGAGAGAGGAGTGGTAATAGAGTGACACAAATGAAAGAAAATGTGCTATAACGCATGTCAGTGTAACCTTTTAGTGACCTGAATATCTTTAGTGTGGAACATAATGTGACAGAGAGTCCTTTGTGTCTATGTAACAAGGGAGAAAGGACAGGGGAATCTTTCTGAGAAGGTTATTTCCACTTCAGCCAGACAAATTCATCATGTTGTACTCTCTTGAAAGTGTGTGTGTGTGTGTGTGTGTGTGTGTGTGTGTGTGTGTGTGTGTGTGTGTGTGTGTGTGTGTGTGTGTGTGTGTGTGTTAGTTGCTTCTCTCCACATATCGTAATAGATGTCTTTTTGTGTGTGATTGTGTGCGTCAGGCCTGATTTGTCCGGACAGTCTGACCTACAGTGACTTCCCTCCTCTTTGCCTTTGCATTGAATTTTAATGTCATCCCATTCGCTACCAAACCATCTGCCTCCTC